>CAMZMU010000053.1:32749284-33475530 GCA_947311845.1 Poa pratensis
GCCAGGAAGCATTTGAAGGTGCTGACAGCTTAAGGGTCGAGATTGCAAGTTTAACTGGCCCTGACCAAGAGATGGAGAGAAGGGACAAAGAAAAGATTTTCAAACTTAGGACACTTGGAAATATTCGTCTAATTGGTGAGCTACTGAAGCAAAAGATGGTGCCTGAGAAGATAGTTCATCACATTGTTAAGGTACACATTAGAAAATCGTTAATACATCCATTATTCCATGAAAAGTTGCCTAATCCATTTGTTGTATGCACTATGTAGGAATTACTGGGGTCTGATAAAAAGTCTTGCCCTGATGAGGAACACGTTGAAGCCATTTGTCAGTTCTTCAATACGATTGGTAAACAGCTGGATGAGAACCCAAAGTCTCGCCGAATTAATGATACCTACTTCATCCAGATTAAGGAGCTAGTAGCGAACCCTCAGTTGACTCCACGTTCCAAATTCATGGTCCGGGATTTGATTGATCTCCGTTCTAACAACTGGGTGCCCCGACGTGCGGAGGTAAAAAAAAATCAGCCTACTGGATGGACTAGCTACTCTGCATGCAGTTGCTTTTGTAGATATTAGCTTTTAAGTGTAACTACTACTTCTGGGCATATCTCACTTTAGTAGGTTGTGGCGTATTACCAAAGAGTCATATCGACTTAATAGATAGGAAGAGTTTTAATATCTTAAAGTTGAACATGCTAGAAGAACAAGCATGCATGCATGGACCGGCAAACCAAAAAATGACCAGCATCTGAACTTGTATTAATAATTAGTTAAGCGTGCACTTTGCTTTTGTACACTCAACATGCACATGCTTACAGTCGACCATTTGATAAATAGTTGCATCACTTGATTACAGTGAAGTCCAGCTGGATTTGTGAATCCAATAAATCTGAACTTTATGCGTTTGTAACTTTCAGATTAAGGCGAAGACAATCAGTGAAATTCACACAGAGGCGGAAAAGAACCTTGGATTACGTGCAGGGTCCACAGCAAACATGAGGAATGGCCGTAATGCGCCAGGTGGTCCTCTTTCGCCTGGAGGTTTTCCAGTGAACCGGCCAGGAACTGGAGGTATGATGCCTGGGATGCCTGGATCGAGAAAAATGCCTGGGATGCCTGGGTTAGATAATGATAACTGGGAAGTTCAGCGTTCTAGATCAATGCCAAGAGGCGACCCACTTCGCAACCAGGGTCCCTTGATTAACAAGGTACCATCTGTTAACAAGCCATCACCAATCAATCCCAGGCTTCTTCCTCAGGGCACTGGAGCACTAATTGGCAAGAGTGCACTTTTGGGCACCGGTGGACCACCATCTCGCCCTTCAGCTTTACGGCTGCTCCCATTCATTCACCAGCTCAAACTACAGCATCACCAAAACCACTAAGTGCAACTCCAGCTTTTGTACCTGTTCCTGACAAAGCAGCTAGTTCTGCCAAGGTGATCCCTGCCAGTCTTCAGAAGAAGACAGTTTCTCTTCTCGAGGAGTATTTCGGTATTCGTATCTTGGATGAAGCGCAACAATGTATTGAGGAGCTGCAGAGTCCTGAATACTACCCTGAGATTGTTAAAGAAGCTATCAATCTTGCTCTGGATAAAGGTGCCAGTTTTGTTGATCCTCTTGTTAGTCTTCTGGAGCATCTGCATGCCAAGAAGACTTTCAAGACTGAAGATCTGGAAAATGGTTGCGTGCTATATGGGTCGCTGTTGGAAGATATTGGTATTGACCTTCCTAAAGCACCAAAGCAATTTGGTGAAGTGGTTGCTCGTCTGATTTTGTCGTGTGGCCTGAGATTTGAAGCCGTTGAGGGGATCTTAAAGACAATGGAGGACACCTTCTTCCGCAAAGATATATTCAGCTCCGTTACGAAAACCCTAGAAGCAAGCCCAGAAGGCCAGGCTATCTTGAGCTCACATGCTGCTGTCATTGACGCGTGCAACAGCCTCTCGAAATAATAGCTCGCTCTTGGCAGCTCGACTTCTCAGGTGCTGTGTCTAGTGAAAACATAACAGCATGGGTGTATTCTCTATAGCTTAGGTGTTTCACCGCTGAGGAACTGTGGGTGCTTGGGGGTGTGAGCGACAGCCAGTTTTGAGCTGTATATTTTTGCGAGGTCACAGTGAGTGTTGATTATTGTTTCGACAAGCTAAGGGGAAAGAAAAGAAGCCATGGATTTTGGTCTCTGTCGACGGCGGCCTAATTCGCTAGCCTGGGATGAACAAGGCTTTTTTTAAACGTGATGTTTTTGTGTCTCGATGTTATTATTCAGTATTTTCTGCTCTTACACATTTTGTAACATTGTACTATGGTTTTGGAATATTCTGTTTGTTACAGTATATCGAGCCATCATTGTAGGACTAACGATTAAAGAATATTTTGCCTTGTGACCGTCTCACAATTCATGTTTGCTTACACATGCCAATAAGGATGTTGCCATTTTGTGACGGTTTTTGAAATTTACTCTCAATTATACTGTTCTTGTCCAAATCAGGTTTTTGCCATCTTATAATATTACTAGCAAAAAGCCCGTGCGTTGCAACGGGCGTGAAAAACTATAGTACTTAATTTTGACCATCATACATTATAATTTTAGCTTCTATTTTCGATAAAAGAAATGTGTGTTAAGATGAAAATATATATTGCTTTGCATGAAGTAAGAACCCGAACCAAGAAACTGCTCTCCATATGCTCCTAGTACAGTAGGGATCAGTCCAGGTTCAGCACCATACATGACACTTTTGAAAGGATTTGGCCGTGCATTTGGAGGCCTACCAGTTAATTGACGCTGTATAAGTAAACAGTTTTGATGAAATACAGAATAATATTCATCTACAACTTGTTTCCTCTTCCTTTTGTCAAGAAATTTTGTATCTGCTTTAGGTGAATCAACGTGCACATAGGTTAGAAGTGCGCACTTTCATTATTGCATGAGAGCAGCACCTTTGATTGTCCCCGAAATAATCAGCACTGACTGCTTGCTAATTCGTACAGGTGCTCTGATATAGGTCGGATGAGTGCAGTCGATTAGCAATCACCTCGTTCACTGCTTGTTCAGCAGGAGCAAGCCAGAGGGGGGCAGGGTACCGGTGTGTTCTGCGAGGGGAGCAGTTAGGCCAGACGACCGGCGCGCGTGCAAGCCTCCGCCACGGCGCCGCAGTCTCCGTGTACGTGCACGCACTGGAGGCCGCTCTGCATTCGCTACTTCACGCCAGTCTCCGCGACCATCTAGCTGTGAGCCCAGGCCGCATCTAGCTCCGAGGGAGTTCGCCGTGCGCCCGGCCAGCATCCGGCGCGCGTGCAGGTCCACTTAGTAGGAGAGGGGTACCAGACTACCAGTCCACATGCCCCTGCGCCAAATCGATGCTCCGCCGTGCGGGATTCAGAAGCTCTGCCACCAAATCCTCGAGGCCGCAACCGCCACCCGGCGCCGAGCTCCACGACGCGCTCTCCCCGGATCGGAGGAGCTGCAGTCGGCTGGGCCGGTTATGACCAGGGAAAGCTTGGGATGGGCCACCCTCGTTATCTTTTTTACTGGGCCGTGCGTGCAGCGTGCGACGTACGAACGACGACGTACGACCGCCACGGTTAGTCGTATTATATAGTAGAGATTGGATCGGCGCTTTCAATTCTTACATTACCGTTTTCAATTATCAAGAGAGGTAATTTTTTTTATTGAACTTGTGAGAGCGTGACTCTGGACAAACAAAGCGTGACTGGCAAACAATAACAACAAAACATAGGCTATAGGTGAAACCCATATGTTCTGCCACATGGACAGCTAGCTTTAGCTTTAGTTCTTTCATGACGTAGGGTTATGGCACATGGATAGCTAGTTTTAGTTTTTTCATGGTTCTGCCACGTGGATAGCTAGCTTTCACGCACCTTGTTCATGACTAGTTTTTTTGGTGATATTCTAATACTTTCAAATCTCTCCTAAGAGACTCCTCCTATGTCAAATTTGGTCTAACATGTCGGGGGGCTGCCCCCGGGTAGGGCAAAGATGATGTGTTATGAACAGTTAAGGTCTAACCGGATCAAGGAAAGAAGAGCCGGCTAAGTTAGCCGGGTCACTTGGGCCGGATCTCAAGGCGATTCGGTCAGTCCTACTTCAAGCCAGTGAAAGGAAAGACCAAAGGGGATCCGGTGAGGTTTAACCGGATCCAGGAAAGAAGAGCCGGCTAAGTTATCCGGATCCGGGTAGGGCAACTCGGATGTTGCACAGGGGCCAAGTAATGTCAGTAAAAGTCACGGGCACTGTAAGGTTACTGACCGGGGCTCAGAAGACAGCAAGGTGCTGCCACAGGTTTTCCGGGTCACAAGCCCCTAGGCGCTGACTCGGCCTATTCGGGAAAGGGGCAGTGGCTAGGCTACTGTGGTCTACACTGCCTTAAGCTCAAAGAGGAAAGATAAGCCTGTGGTGAACAGAGGGTGAGCTGGGCTGAGTGACAGTGGCCAGTGTTTGTCCTGTTCTCCTTGTCCATGCCATTGTCCTCTGCGGCCAGGGGCAAAAGGGTAATTCGGTTACTGTATATATGCAACACCACCTTCTCCTGTGAGGGGATCGACCATTGTGAGCATCATTTCCCCCCCAAGCTTCATCTTCTACCTGGAGCTCTCTCCATTGTTCATCATACAGCTCAAGGAGCGCTCTGTACTTGTAAACACTTGAGATATAAGAGAGTAGGCTAGAGCTGCAGTAGGGGTGTTACCTCCACAAGAGGGCCCCGAAGCAGGGTACATCGTGGTGTTCTTCGCTGTTCTTGGTTTGCTTTGTTCTTGTTGATTCCTGCGAGTTCTTGTTTGATCTTCATGCGTGCTTCATAGCGCGCAAACCCTCCCCGGTTCCCCCAACGCCCAAGCGAGCCCACACTTAAGCCATACCCATGGCATCTGCCGTGACACCACCACGACAGTTGGCGCCCACCGTGGGGCAAGCATTGGCGTTGGCTGGGGTTTCCATCCGGACGGGCTCCGTCACTGGTGCCGGCGAGCGGGTCCTCTCCGGGCTCGTGTGCAAGCTCGGCGAGTTCAACTTCATCAGCGACAACGCGGGGTGCTTCTCCAACAAGCCCTTCCCCGCGGATGGCTTCCTCATGACGCTGGGCAGCTTCGTCACCTACGTCGCCACCGAGCCAGTTCGCGAGTACCCGGCGCAGGTGCTCGTGGCTGCGGATCCTCCCTCTTTCCGCGCAGCTCGCGGAGGGCGTAGCGCTCGCCCTGGGAGCAGCGTGGAGGTCATGGTGGCTGCCGCAAACGCTGCTGCAGGCAAAGGAGGTGCCAGCACGAGCGTGCCAGAGGAGCTGGCCACGCCAGTCGATCCGGCTGACAAGCCGACCGGACAGCTAAGTTCCCTAAGGAGAAACCCGATCCGGTTGGTCCCCTTGGCATGTCAAGCAGGGGTGCTTCCTTAGAGGGTATCTTGGAAAAGCTAGCTCGGCCAGTGGCTCCTGGAGCAAATGTTGATCTTACTGTAGCTCAGCTAGAGGCAGAGCGCCTGAGGTTGCAAAAAGAGGCTCGGTTAGTGATAGAGTCTAGGCAAGAGTTTGATAGAGACCTGAGAGAATACAATGCTGCCAATGGTATCACAGATGGCTTTACTCCTGTAGTGCACCGCTCGCGCAAGAAAGCCGAGTTACGTAACAGAGGCAAGGACCTCAACGACGAGTTGGCTAGAGCTGCAGGTTCGAGCTCAAGTAAAGCCACTAGTCATAGGTCCGGAACAGGCAAGCCGGTTTATAGCTCCCCGGCTAAGAATCTTAGGGCTGCAGCAGCAGCGCGAGCTGAATTAAGTAACCTGACCGGGGATGCTTGGCGCAAGCAGGCGGAGAGAGTGAATGAGCTAGTGGATGTGTGCAACAGGCAGAATGAGGCCTACAGGAAAGCTAATCCGGATGCTGGTGGTTCCCGGGTAGTTGTCTCGGTTAGGGCTGCTAGCCAGAAGTCTAAGGGGCAAGCGTCCTCTCCGCATGTTGGGATTGACCGAGCCAAAGTGTGAACTCGGGTAAGAGCAAGCAGCTGCAAACTTATGATGCGGTATATGCGAGCAAGCAGCTTGCAGCCCAAGGAAAAGGCGGACAAGGCAGAAACAGTGGTGGTCAAGGCAATCCGGGTACTGGAAGGGGAATTCGGCTGGCCGAGGTCAACCCCTCGCCACCCCGGACAGCAAATGATGGCACAGGTGCAGCAGCAAGTGGTGGCCAGGTGGGCTACCGCTATGACGATGGCAATTCGGCTATGGCGCGAGCCGGATACCAGACGTATGACAATGCACTGGCGTCGAGACTGGGGCCTCGGATGTTGGATCCGGATGATCAGCGTCTCAAATTGGACAGAATCTACCAGTCCGAGAAGCTGGAAGAGCAAGGCCCACCGGGTCCACCATGCTTTGGACCTCGGATAATGAATGAGCCAAGTGTGCCTTTGTTTCAGCTCGGCCGCAACACGAAGCCGTATAATGGCAGCACCAAGCCACAGGATTGGCTGACGGACTATGTATCATCAGTGCACATTGCGGGGGGCAATCGCCGATGGGCGGTCCGGTATCTCCCGCATATGTTAGAAGGTCCAGCCCGGATCTGGTTGAATAACTTGCCGCCGGGTAGTATCAATTGTTGGATGGATTTGGAACAGGCGTTTAACAGCAACTTCTCCAGCACCTACAAGAGGCCAAACCGACCTCAGCTCCTGGCTGCGTGCAAGCAGGAAGAGAGGGAGACAGACCGAGAGTATTTGACTCGGTGGAGCAACATGCGCAATTCTTGCGAAGGTGTAGTGGAGGAGCAGGCCATTTCATGGTTTGCACAGGGATGCAGGCATGGTACACCACTTTGGCAGAAACTCCAAAGAGATATGCCGAAAACCCTGGCAGATATGATCCGGATAGCAGACACGTATGCGCTGGGTGATCCAACACAGCCCGCATTGGATGCAGTGGGAGCAAACAGGAGGCAACCAGTTAATAACCGAGTTGGACCATTAAGGCCTAGTGACCGACATGAATTCGGTTACAAGAGAAGAGATCCGGATTACAGATACGGTTCTGATCAAGTTGCTGCGGTAAACATGGATCAACCCGGTGGAGGAGATGCGCAGAGGCAGAAAACTGATGGTCCAGCTTGGAGGCCGAATCAAGGTGCTTGGCCGAAGAAAGTGTGGGAGGGACCAAGTCCACCTCTGACTTTTGAGTCCAGATTAGATGGGCCTTGCTGTTATCACACCACCGATCCGCGCAAACCGGCTAATCATTCGACCCGGAACTGTAGTTGGCATCACCGCATTCAGGCGGAAGGTCAAAGAGGACCACCTCAAAGAGGTGCTCCTAGACCGAATTTCAGGCCAAACATGCCGCTAACCGGAGCCAATGCGACCCCGGTCAACGCTGGAACTCCAAGGCCAGCAGCAACGAAGCCGGTTAACCTGGTGAACATGGGAGGCAGTGACAATGGTGATGGCCCAAGTAGGCAAGGTGGATACCCTGGGAATGATTACAAGGAAGCACATCAGAGTTATGTGGTTTTCGTGACCGAGCCAACTGACAAGAAAAGTCAGTTGAGACGAGCAAAGGAGGTGAATGCCGTGATGCCAGCAGTTCCAAAGTACTTGAACTGGTCTGAGCAGGAGATCACTTGGAGCAGGGCGGATAACCCAAGGATCATGCCAAGCCCAGGGAACTATGCACTGGTGGTGGATCCAACTTTGGTTGGACCCAAGCTGAACGTGAAATTTAGCCGAGTCTTGGTCGACAATGGCAGTGCCATAAACATCATGTATCGGGACACAATGATCAAGTTGGGTATTTCGCCGAATCAGTTGCAACAGAGCAGCTGTACTTTCCATGGCATAGTACCCGGGGTATCTTGTTCCCCCATGGGTAAGATCTGGGTAGATGTGTTGTTCGGTACCAGGGACAATCACAGGCTTGAGAGTCTCGAGTTCGAGGTGGTGGATTTGGAAAGCCCATACCATGCTCTGCTTGGCAGGCCAGCATTAGCCAAGTTCATGATATCTACTCATGTGGCCTACCTCAAGATGAAAATGCCTGGCCCGAATGGTGTTATCACCGTTGCGGGAGACTACAAGAAGGCCATACAGTGTGCTACAGTTGGTTCCAACTTAGCCGAATCACTGGTGATACAAGCTGAAAAGAGCAAGATGCACGAGGTGGTGGCAATGGCGAAGTCGGCTCAGTTAGGCGTGCTGGCCATGACCAACCCGGATGGCGGCGCAACCTTTGAAGTGCCCAAGGAGACAAAGAAGATCCCCATTGACCCGGAGAACCCGAGCGCATGGCCATCATTGGAGCCGGTTTGGGCGAGAAATAGGAAAGCGCGCTCTGCCATTTCCTCCGTGAGAATCGGGATATCTTTGCATGGTCGGCTAAGGACCTGCCTGGTGTTCCGAGGGAATTGGCAGAGCACTCTTTGTTTGTCAGGCCAGAAGTAAAACCGGTTAAGCAACCGACTAGGCGTCTCTCAGAAGATAGAAGAAAAGTGGTGCTCGATGAGCTGGCTAAGCTACTGGCAGCCGGATTCATTATGGAGGTGCATCCAGACTGGATATCCAATCCGGTTCTGGGAGAAGAAGAAGGACGAACCAGCTGTGGTCAAGGTGTGGCGCATGTGTATAGACTTCACCAATCTGAACAAGGCGTGTCCGAAGGATCCATTTCCTTTACCTCGGATTGATCAAGTGATCGATTCCACTGCTGGGTGTGAGTTGTTGTCTTTTATTGATGCGTACTCTGGTTTTCACCAGATACCACTGAACCCTAAAGATCAAATAAAGACTGCTTTTATTACCCCGTATGGGGCGTATTGCTATCGTGTCATGTGTTTCGGTTTGAGAAATGCCGGTGCTACTTATCAGAGATGTATGCAGAAATGCCTACACTCCCAATGGGCAAAAATGTGCAGGTCTATGTCGATGATATTGTTATCAAAACTAAAGAAAACATACTCTCCTCGGGATCTCGAGGAGACATTTGTGAACTTGAGAAAATATCGGTTGAAATTGAATCCGGATAAATGCACCTTTGGTGTCCCGGCTGGAAAGTTGCTTGGCTTCCTTGTATCAAGCCGAGGCATTGAAGTTAACCCGGCTAAGATCCGAGCCATAGAAAACATGAAATTGCCTAAGTGTCTAAAAGATGTGCAAAAATTCACCGGGTGCTTAGCCTCATTAAGCCGGTTTGTGAGTCGGTTAGGAGAGAAAGCTTTGCCCTTATATCAATTGATGAAAAGAGCACCGGGTTCACATGGACCCCACAGGCAGATTCGGCTTTCAATGAGTTGAAAAAGATGTTGTCCACTGCTCCAGTTTTGGCATCACCTTTGCCGAGTGAACCGATGTTGCTTTACATTGCGGCCACTAACCGGGTCGTAAGTGTGGTTATTGTGGTAGAAAGAGAGAAGAGGGCAAATCCGTGCAGAGGCCGGTGTACTATTTGAGTGAGGTGATCTCAACTTCGAAGCAAAATTATCCTCACTACCAGAAGATGACATATGGTGTGTACCTGGCGGTCAAGAAATTGAAACATTACTTCCAAGAGCACCCGATTACAGTGGTGTGTGAAGCTCCAATTGCGGAGATCATTGGGTGCAAAGATGCAACTGGCCGAGTTGCCAAATGGGCGATAGAAGTGTCTCCTTACACACCGCATTATGAGAGAAGAGACGCTATCAAGTCTCAGGCTTTGCCGGATTTCCTTTGTGACTGGGCTGAGATGCAATATGAGCCACCTAAACCGGATTACAATTACTGGAGGTTGCACTTTGACGGTTCCAAATGCAAAATCGGGCTAGGTGCTGGGTGGTGCTCACATCACCAAAACAGGATCAATTGCGATATGTATTGCAGATTCATTTCTCAGCGTCAAACAATGTAGCCGAGTATGAGGCACTGATCCATGGGCTTAATGTGGCTCGGGACATCGGCGTTCGCCGAATTGAATGTTTCGGTGATTCGGATTTGGTCGTACAGCAATCTTCTGGAAATTGGGATGCTCTTGATGCCAATATGGCACTGTATCGGTTTCATGTTCAGAAAATTTCGGGATTTTTTGAAGGCTGTGAATACAAGCATATACCTCGGCTGGAAAACCAAGCTGCAGATGTTCTGTCAAAACTCGGGTCGTCTAGGGAGGCAATCCCACCCGGAATATCCTTGAATCATCTAAGGGTCCCTTCAATCAAACCGTCGCCTGATTCCGAGTCGATTTTTATTCCCAAGCAAGAATCCGAAGCTATTCCTATGAATGTTGACGTTGAGTATATCGAGGAAGACCCGGGGACTGCATGCCCGGACTCGGGGACTGCTCACGCAGATTCGGAAAATGCTAACCGAGTCTTGGGAAAGAGGAGTAGAGATGATGATGCTAACCGGATTGTGGGGAATGGACAGAAGCTGATAGAAGAAATAATGGCGGCCAAACCTGTGGAAGAAAATGAGCACTTGTTCCCTTTGCATCCAGTACCAGAGTGGGCTGAAGAGATCATGAAGTTCATCGAGGAAGGAAGCTTGCCAAGCGATGAGACCAAGGCTAGGCGTGTCCAGAGGAGATCCAAGGCTTATACCATCATCAACAAGGAGTTATACAAAAGAAGTGTAACCGAGGTGTTGCAGCGCTGCGTGGAGCCAGCAGAGGGCAAGGAGATGCTCCTAGAGATACACCAAGGTGAATGTGGACATCATTGCAGTACAAGAGCCCTGGTGGCTAAAGTGTTCCGGCATGGATTTTATTGGCCCACTGCTCATGCAGATGCGGAGGACATAGTCCGCAGGTGTGAAGGATGCCAGAGATTTGCTAAGCAAACACACTTACCCGCATCGGCACTGAAGACAATTCCTATTACTTGGCCATTTGCGGTGTGGTGTTTGGATATGGTGGGAGATTTCAAGCCGGCTAGGGGCAACATGACACATATGCTGGTGATGGTGGATAAGTTCACCAAGTGGATAGAGGTGAAACCAATACGGAAAGTGGATGGCCGTTCGGCTGTAATCTTCTTGAAAGAAATCATTTTGAGATACGGATACCCTCATAGCATCATCTCGGATAACGGCACAAACTTTGCTGTCGGAGAGTTTGCCCGATTCTGCATGAATAAGGGGATCCGGTTAGACATAGCCTCAGTGGCACATCCAGAGTCCAATGGCAAGTGGAAAGATCAAATGCTCTAGTGTTAGCCGGCATCAAGGCTCGTCTCATTGAACCATTGTTGAAAACTCCAGGGTGCTGGATAGATGAAATCCCATCAGTTCTATGGGGTCTAAGGACTACACCGAATCGGTCAACAGGCTATACGCCATTCTTTCTGGTATGGGGCAGAAGCTGTCCTACCCACTGACATAGAATATGATGCACCAAGGGTGGCAATGTACACTGAAACCGAGGCAAAGGAGGCCCGGGAAGATGCAGTGGATCTGCTAGAGGAAGCAAGAGAGTTGGCCCTGTCTCGGACAGCAATATACCAGCAAAATCTCAGGCGTTATCATAGCCGGAAAATCAGTCCTCGAGTGTTTCATGAGGGTGATCTAGTGCTGAGGCTGGTGCAGCGCAGCAAAGGCCGACACAAATTGTCACCTCCATGGGAGGGACCATTCATTGTGAGCAGGGCTATGCACAATGACTCGTACTATCTTATAGATGTACAGGAACCAAGGGAGGATGGCTTGGACAGACCCGGACAGGAAACCAAGCGACCTTGGAATGTAGCTCTGCTTCGACCCTTCTACTCTTAAAGGGCGCAATGTATGTATTTCAATTTATCATGAATGAAATCGCAGTAATCCGAGTCTGGACTCGGGGACTGCTTCGTCCTTATGCGTGTGTTGTTTATTACGGTTTTGTTTTTGCCGTTCATGTGCCGAATCGCTTTGAACCTTGTTCTGAGTTTCAAGTAATGTATGTTGTGTTGTTGATCTCGTGACTCGACTGACAAACACCAAAATGGTAGTCAAGAGCAGAGATGAGGAATATGGGAAACATGAAAATGGACACGGGGACTCGGTCCAAAACCGATTCGGCACATGTCGTTTACTAACCCCTGTTATTTATTTTTTCGTTTATGTTGAATGATTCTAAACCACAACTCGCATGTTTCAAGTACTGTATGCTATGATTCCTATCTTGTGACTCGACTGTCAAAACACCCAAAGAGGTAGACAAGAGCAAAGATTTGGCAAAAGTAGTAAACAAGAAAACAGACTCGGGGACTCGGTTTAAGATGATCCAACATAAACCTTGTCCGGATCACGTTAAGCATGATAAGCATAGTCTCGAAAGAACTTAAAATAGTCTATTACATCTGCTCCCGGCATACCGGGGATTTAATGTTTTTGTTAAGTACTTCAGGGGCAGCGGACTCGGTCGCGGCAGACTCGGTCATAGGAGTTTCGGTTGCGGGAACTTCTGTGGAGGAGCTTCGGTTAGCGGAGCTTCGGGGCGCGGCTCGGCTACGGGTATTTCGGTGGAAGTGGACGCGGTTACGGAGGTTCTGTTGCTGGAGCAGATTCGGAAGATGGTGGCTCGGAAGTAATCTTGACTGGAGAGCTTGAAGGATGGGCGGATTCGGAAATTCCGGATCGCGTGAAGCCTGTTTAGTAATCACAGTCAAGTTAGTGGCTGAAATCACAAAAGACTCGGTTGGAGTTTGTTCGGTGAGCTTGGCCGAGTCGGAGGCTGGTACCTTGCTGGATTTTTCTTCATCAGACTCGCCCTCTGAGTCGGCATATTCTTCAGCGGAGGCGTCGTCTGATTCCTCTTCTTCAGTGTCTTCTCCATCCGAGTAGACTGGAGCCTCCAGATCAAGATGCTTGGTGCGTGCAAATTCGGCCATGAAGTTGGCGGCTTCTTCACGGATCTTGATCCGGATAGGGTCTGTAGCCCATGAAGAACCCTCGCGAAAGGAGCGCACTTTGGCAAGGTCAATCAGCTCGTACCAGGACATGATGAATAACAAAGCTGCGTCAGCACCAGCGCGGGCAGACGAAGACCTCCACTGTTTTAACCGGGTCATTGCTTGATCCAGGTCTCTGATCAGCTCCTCCACGGGCACAACTTGCCGCGCTTCAGGAAACAAGATTCGGTGAGCCTTGAGACTTGCATTAAGCAGACCAATGTGGGAATCCTTCAGAGGAGCAATCCGAGCCTTAAGTGCTGTAATATGATCTTCGATGTCCCATGTCTCGGATAGGGGAGCCTCGGTTAATTTAGCTCTCTCAGCTCGGGCGTTTCGCACAGCCTTGGCGGCTTGAAGCCGAATGCTGGTAAACTCTCCTACAAACAAATAAGCTAATACTGAGTTCAGCAAGAAGGAACACAAGCATATGTATCGGTTAAGAGCAGAAAGAAAAAAGGGGATTCGGTGAACTTACGATCCATGTCATCGTTAAGGCTAGCAAGTTGAGCCAGCCATTTCGCACTGGCCGCTTGGTGAGCAGCCAGTTCTTCTTTAGCAGCTTTCAGTTCAGCTTCAGACTCGGCCACTGTGGTTTGAATCTGCTTATCCATTTCGGCTCGCCTCT
Organism: Poa pratensis; assembly: GCA_947311845.1. Lineage (NCBI taxonomy): Eukaryota > Viridiplantae > Streptophyta > Magnoliopsida > Poales > Poaceae > Poa > Poa pratensis. The sequence continues at coordinate 32,762,810 of CAMZMU010000053.1, forward strand.
GTAGCCCGGCGTGCAAAGTGTCTCGCTCCTTCTGAATTGTATCTTTCTCCTTTTGGAGCGTGTCTCTCTCCCTCCGCAGTGCATCCCGCTCTCCTTTAACTTTGTTCTTCACTTTTTCAACCCGGTCAAGCTCCCGCTGGACTCGGGCTACCTCTGATTTTTCCTCGGATAAAGCACGCTTTTGCTCTTCCTCTTTGCTATTCATCTTGAGGACCAAGGCATCAAATGATTTTTGGAGCTTGTGGTACTGGTTGGCAAGCTGCTTAAAGAGGTCGCTGCGAGTGCCCGTGCTTTCCTGAAAGAAAGTAGATAGCGTCAAAAGAGACTCGGGGACTGATACCCGAGACAAGGTGGAGCCAAAACAAATCTCGGAGATTGGCCGAGACTGACCGAATCGGTTAAAAAGAAACCCGGGGACTGGGGGTCTCACAGTTTTTTCAGTTAAGAAAAAGATCATGATCAAATTTTTTAAAAGATTCAAGCCGAATGACTTTCTTACTCCAAAGAGTATCAGTCGTTCGACCCGAATCTCGGGGACTGGGTGTATACTATTTGATCATGACGAACTAAAAGCAAGATTCGGCAAACTTACCTCGAAGACTTGGTGCGATGCAGTAAACGCAACCTTCACTGAATGAAGAGATTGCATCATTCGGCTAGGACCAGCAGGGTGCGGCGTTGCAGCGGAAAAGCCTGGTGCAAGGTCCACGGCGTTCCAGGCCTCAATAAAGTCATTGGCAGTGCTGAGCTTAGGCTTGGCTTGGCCGGATTGAATGGCAGAGGAGGTAGCGGTGGTTTGCTTGACAGCAATCACTTGCTTATCCGGAGTGGAGGAAGTTGTGCCAAAGACAACTTGAGTCGGCTTGGGTGGAGGTGATGCACCCGGGGTCTGTCTCTGATGTTGCGGTTTCTGTGGTTTCTCGGAAGTTTGTTGCTGTTGTTGCTGCTGTTGCTGCTCTTCAGGGGTTACTTGTGGTTGTTGCTGCCTCGGTTTCTTCTTCTTCTGCTGCTGCTCTTGGCTCAGTGCAGATTGAGTTGCAGGAGCAGGACGGGAATCCGGCTTAGGTGTGGACTTAACCGATGTCTTAGCCTTTTCCTTCTCCAGCTCCTTCAAAGGACGTGGCCAGCTTGAATCTCGGATTGGAGCCGAGGTTTCCTCACTCTCCAAGTCGATAACCGGCTCTGAGATGGGAGTCGGCTGGGGAATATTGGTAGTTGGGACACGCGTGGGTGAGGTGGCAGTTCGGTCAGGAGACTGGGTTTCCATGGCCGTATCCAATGGAGGAATGGGAGAAGAGATGGATGAATGAGTCTGCGCGGTGATGAGGACATCACTGCATAAAGCAAAGCAAACAGTTAACTCGGATAGATATGACTCGGTTAATAGAGGAAGAAAGCAAATAAAGTTCGGTCAATGTTACCCCTTGGTGGTGGGCATCGGTTTGACACGGCTCGGCTTGTCGCCGGATTTCTTTCTTCGCTTGGTCTCTGGGGCATTTGTCTCGGGCGCCTCAGCGCGTTTCCGAGATGTCTCTTGGGTATCATCTTTGGCTGGAACATAAGGTGGTGGTAACCATGAAATCGGAATAGCATTGATGGGTTCTAAGATGCAGCAATCTTCATCTTCCTCGTCGGAAAGGTTGTGAGTGTTTGATTGCTTACCCTTGCGGACTGGCTTGGCACGGGGAATGGGCAAATAGTCATCCGTATCCGGATCTTCTTCGCCCTCGCGCGGCGGGCTGAGATCCGGTGTCCATGCCTTGGTGGAGAGATCTCCGTCTTCAGTAAGTTGGCGATCAAACAGCTACAAAAAGAATGCGAATCCGGATCAGGCCGGTTATGCGGATGAAGTAAGATTGGGTTCGGAGAGTGGTGAGCTAACCTGTGGAGGAAGTTTTTCCCGGTAGAATGGCTTTACACCCCACCGCCATTTGTCCGACATCTCATTGGCAGCAATGGCGTTTACCCGTCTGAAGACGGAAGCTTTGTCAAGCTCGTGCTTGCTGATCCGGGTAGGATCTAGTGCGCCACGCATGTGGCATATCTTGTGGTCACGCCTTTGAAGAGGGCTGACCGGCGAGAGATGAAGGTCCGGAGGAGGTCGTCAGAGATCATACCATTCTTCAAAAAATCCTCCAGAGCGGTGTGCACTGTCTGGAGTTCAGCAATCGTTTCAGCCGGATTGTAACCGAAGTTCAGCTCGGCTGTGGGCGGCTCCATCCTGAATTCGGGCAGTTAAGAGCGTCATGGCCCTCAGCGCTCTTTATGTAAAACCAGGTCCTTTGCCATTTCTTCACCGTGTCTAGGCCGGTGACTCGGGGAAAGGCGGATCCCTGCCGTGGCGTGATGCTAACCGAACCGCAAGCGGTCAGCTGTTTCGGCTTGGTACCTGGATGGTGTGCTTGCGAAGGTGGAAGTACTTTGCCCATATATCCACACTCGGCCAAAGACCGAGATAGCCTTCGCAGAAGGAAGAGAAAGCTGATAAAGAGACGAAGGCGTTCGCCGGGAGGTGGTGAAGCTGTAATCCGAAGAAGTCCAGAAAGGCCCGGAAGAAGTCACTGGCAGGTAACCCGAGCCCGCGCTCGAAGTGCGCTATGAATACCACGCGTTCACCGGGTTCGGGCGCCGGTGCGAGTTCTTTTCCGGGTCGGCGGCAAATGGCTTGGGGCGTTATACGTCGGGTGGCTCGTAGCCATTCCAGTCGTTTTTGGTAACATCAGATCCTTCCCATCGGCCAGGGGGAAGTTTGGCCATAACCGAATCAGTCCTGCAGCAAAAAGGCGGATAACCGGGTCAGGAAATTCGGAATCCATGGGACCAAAGAAGAATTGGATAACATTAAAACCGAATCAGATCTAAGGTAACTCGGTTAATCTTATCCCGGGTAGGGTTAACCGGGTCCGGTGGAAAAGGTGATGCGGTTGGAAGTCGCAAACATCTTTCCGCAAGTTTCTAGGGTTGGGAAGATCTACAGCGTAGTAAAAAAGAAAGAAAATCACGGGCAAAAACGTGGTTGAACTGCTCCTACGGGGACAAGTCTATCTAGGCTAGTCTGATACAAAACTTGGACAGAAAGTTTGCAGAGTGTGCTACGGCAGGAACATGGGCTTAGATACGCATCAATCTAGCAAGAACAGGCGTGTGTATTTCAAAAAGTATGAACTCGTCACGGTGGCTATGGCGAGAGGAGGAAGAACTTACAGTGTTAGTTCCTCGAAGGAGAGATTCGACGGAGAAACGGCAGAGATGGGCGCGAGGCGCGGCTCCGGTGATCTTGCTCTGGTACGCTGTGCGTCCCTGGCGCGGCAACCTTGAATGGCGAGGTTGCGGCGGCGTCGATGGAGCGGGTCAGTGGGAGTTGAGAGGAAGAAGAAGGGGAAAAACCACCGCGCCCTCTTTATAGCCTCCAGCGGTAACTGCCCCCCACTACCGCGCGGTTACCGGAGCACGGTTAGATCCCTTGCGTCGCGGAACTCTGTGGCAGCTGCTGTGGCCGTGTATTTCAAGCACACGTGGCCACGCCGCAGAATTGGAAGCGGTGGAGCGGATCCTATGTGCCGGTCAACGGAGAAAACGAGGAGACGTGGTCTTCTGGTCAAACACACTCAAGTACCCGGTGGATCCGGATAACGAGCTGACAACCCGGGTTATACGGCTTTGCACAGGCTTTTCCTGCCAAATGTCCCGGAAAATTCGGTGACAGCTAGAAGTGATCCGGTTAGTGATGTTGGTTTTGAATCTGGAACGGCCCTTCAGCCGAGGCTGTAGGACCATACCAGCTTCGGGGACTACTGTCGGGGGGCTGCCCCCGGGTAGGGCAAAGATGATGTGTTATGAACAGTTAAGGTCTAACCGGATCAAGGAAAGAAGAGCCGGCTAAGTTAGCCGGGTCACTTGGGCCGGATCTCAAGGCGATTCGGTCAGTCCTACTTCAAGCCAGAATGAAAGGAAAGACCAAAGGGGATCCGGTGAGGTTTAACCGGATCCAGGAAAGAAGAGCCGGCTAAGTTATCCGGATCCGGGTAGGGCAACTCGGATGTTGCACAGGGGCCGAGTAGTGTCAGTAAAAGTCACGGGCACTGTAAGGTTACTGACCGGGGCTCAGAAGACAGCAAGGTGCTGCCACAGGTTTTCCGGGTCACAGGCCCCTAGGCGCTGACTCGGCCAATTCGGGAAAGGGGCAGTGCCTAGGCTACTGTGGTCTACGCTGCCTTAAGCTCAAAGAGGAAAGATAAGCCTGTGGAGAACAGAGGGTGAGCTGGGCTGAGTGACAGTGGCCAGTGTTTGTCCTGTTCTCCTTGTCCATGCCATTGTCCTCTGCGGCCAGGGGCAAAAGGGTAATTCGGTTACTGTATATATGCAACACCACCTCTCCTGTGAGGGGGATCGACCATTGTGAGCATCATTTCCCCCCAAGCTTCATCTTCTACCTGGAGCTCTCTCCATTGTTCATCATACAGCTCAAGGAGCGCTCTGTACTTGTAAACACTTGAGATATAAGAGAGTAGGCTAGAGCTGCAGTAGGGGTGTTACCTCCACAAGAGGGCCCCGAAGCAGGGTACATCGTGGTGTTCTTCGCTGTTCTTGGTTTGCTTTGTTCTTGTTGGTTCCTGCAAGTTCTTGTTTGATCTTCATGCGTGCTTCATAAGCGCGCAAACCCTCCCCGGTTCCCCCAACGCCCAAGCGAGCCCACACTTAAGCCATCCCCATGGCATCTGCCGTGACACCACACGACATAACACGACCCCTCTTAACATTCTCATCACGCTTTATCCATCTGCTATGCACTGACGCTTCCAGAGGCCTGCGTTGTATGACTTATAGAACATGGCTTTTAATTTTTGTGGCACTCTCCTATCACAGAGGACGCCAGAAGCTTGGCGCCACTTCATCCAACCAGATTTGATTCGATGACTCATCTCTTCATTGATATCACCATTCTTCTGAGTATAGACCTCAAATATCGAAAGGTGTCTTTCTCAGGTATCACCTGTCCATCAAGGCTAACATCTCCCTCCTCGTGCCTAGTAGTACTGAAACTACACCTCATCTACTCAGTTTTAGTTCTACTAAGCCTAAAACCTTTCGACTTTCGAGTCCACCTCCACAGTCCAGCTATCGTCGACTAGCACCATATCATACGCAAAGAGCATACACCATATGATATCTCCTTGCATATCTCATGTGACCTCATCCATCACCAAAGTAAAAAAGATAGAGGCTCAAAGCTGATCCCTGGTGTAGTCCTATTTTAATTGGAAAGTCATCGGTGTCGCCATCACTTGTTCGAGCACTTGTCACAATATTATCATACATATCCTTAATAAGGGCAATGTATTTTGTTGAGACTTTGTATTTCTCCAATGGCCACCACATGACATTTCGTGGTATCTTATCATACGTCTTCTCCAAGTTAATAAACACCATATGAAGATCCTTCTCTTGCTCCCTATATCCCTCCATAAGTTGTCGTACCAAGAAGATGGCTTCCATGGTAGACCTCCCAGACATGAAACCAAATTGATTTTTGGTCACGCTTGTAAATCTTCTTAAGCGGTGCTCAATGACTCTCTCCCATAACTTCATTGTATGGCTCATCAGATTGATTCCACGGTAATTAGTGCAAATTTGGACACCCCTTGTCTTGAAGATTGGCACTAATGTACTCCGCCTCCATTCTTCGTTGTTCTTGTTTGACCAAAAAATGAGATTGAAAAGCTTAGTTATCCATACTATCGCTATGTCTCTATGGCCTCTGCCCACCTCAATGGGATACCATCAGGGCCCATTGCTTTGCCTCCTTTCATCCTCTTCAAAGCCTCCCTAACCTCAGCCTCTTGGATACGCCGCGTCTATTGTATCATCCAAGGAGTCATCTAGCTCAATGATATAGCTCTTATTCTCTCCTCCATTGAACAGGTTATCGAAGTACTATCGCCATCTACGCTTGATCTCTTTGTCTTTCACGAGGAGTTGATATGCTCCGTCCTTTATGCATTTGACTTGGTTGACATCACTCATCTTCCTCTCCCTGATCTTGGCCATCTTATAGATGTCCCTTTCTCTTTCCTTCGTGCTTAGACGCCGGTAAATGTCCTCATACGTCCGACCCCTTGCCTCGCTCACCGCTTGCTTTGCGGCCTTCTTTGCCCCCTTGTACTTCTCCATGTTGGCTGCGCTCTTGTCCAGATATAAGCGTCTAAAACAATCCTTCTTCTCCTTAATAGCCTTCTGGATCTCAATGTTCCACCACCAGGTATCTTTAGCATCGCTTCTACTTCCCCTGGTCACTCCAAACTCGTCTGAAGCCATCTTCCGAATGCAAGTCGCCATCCTCATCCACATACTGTTTGCATCGTCTCCTTTCTTCCAAAGGCCCTCCTTAATAACCCTCTCCTTAAAAGTTTGAGCTGGCTCCCCCTTTAGCTTACACCACTTTGTTCTAGCGACTTTGACGCGCTTATCCGCTGGACACGAATCCGAAAGCGGAAATCAGCCACCACCAACAAAAAAAATATCCGAGAGTGTGACTCTGGAACGAGTACAATTTCCAGTAGGAACAACCAGCCTTAGCCAAAACCGTGGTAAACAGTAAAAAAACCCGTGATAAACGTACAAATTTAAATGGGAGAGTATCTCAAAAGAAAAAGAAAAAGGGAGAGCCAAGACACACAAAAGTAGATTGTGACATGAAGTTTAATCGTACGTGCACAAATAGTTAGTACCTGATAAAATTTGAATCCACTGTGATAATTTTAAAAGGATTTATCCCCATTTTGTTTTTGTTAGGAATATTTTTTTGTTGGTCCTATGTAATTCGGACTTCGGAGGCCTTCTTCCTCCAACCCCACCGGACGCAGCGGCCGCCTCCTCCTCTTCGAACCTCACCCTAATCCCTTCTACCGGCGACCGGTCTCTCTCCTCCCTGGCACCCACCCTTAACCCTCTGTCTCTTCTCCAACAATCAAGCCTTAGGGTCCGTCGGTCCTGCGCGGGGTGCGGTGAAGACTTCTCTGCTCCTGCTCCTGCGCCGAGAGCATGGTACAGCGATCTAACCCTACTGCTACAATACACATGCTCCGTGTGGTTCGCGGCGCAGCTTGCTAGCTTAATTCCTTGGGGATTGTTTTGACAACTAATTCTGTGGTGATTTTGTTCTCCATTCCCTTCTTATTTGTTTGGGGGCTAATTAATTTCCTTGGGTAGGCTCTTGGTGGTTTTACGATTGACCCAGACGTAATGCACGTTAATGTATTTTCGGATGCAATCAACGGTGCCATCAGTTAATGTATTTTCGGATACTCTTGGTGTCTACTCTTTCAAAGATTTATAGTACATTCGTAGCGTGAAATTGATCCTGGAAATGAATGCTATTCAGTCCTTAATCAGTGAAATCGTCTGTGCAAGCCAAGCAGTTAACTGGAGTGAATTGGTAATTGGCTAGGTCCTGGGCGTGGTGCTCACTGCTCAGTCCGTAAACCCCTGTTTATCGCTCTCTGGAAGCATCTTCTATACATCCTACGAGCGGAGCCTACTGGTAGCTTGGATCCTGTTGTTTAGCTAGTGCATGTGGGATGATGAACTCAGCTCACTCTTTTGTCGGAGTTTCGATTCATCTCATTATTTTCTTTCTGGAATGTTTGGTACCTTGTTGGATTGCTTCCTAGTATTCTCGTGTGCCCAGCAACTTCTTGTCAATTTGATTAGGACGATTATGGGTGTTTTGTCGATGGCAAGGCCTGAAGGCGCATGTTACTTGGAAGCAATTGACAGTGCTCTTTTGGGCATACTCTTTCCAATTATTGCTACAATGATCATCTTGAATGAACTTCTGTTTGAGAACAGGTGGGAGATAGATAACAAAGTGATAATGGGCAGGATGTTCAGTCTGCAACCCTTGTCAGCGTACATCTGTTACCAAGTGTTCTGGATGCCTGAACAATAATAGGCTCACGCCGTTTCAATACTAATTCGTTCACCGTTATCTATTTATGCAAAGCTTATCTTCCCACATCTTATTTCTTACATTATCACAGGCTGGAAGGCACACCATCATTCTCATGCAACCATCACAAAACAAATGGTCCAGAACTTTTATGGACTTCAGTTCAGTCAACCAAGCACTTGACGGTCAGTGTTTTCTCCCATGCTTGTTGCTTGAAATGATAACACAATTCTAGGATTAAATTTTAATTTATTATCCATGTGTTTGTATGGGCTACAAGGATATCACGGGTCCTGAAGATATATTGCTATTTTGCATCAGTAGCATAATCCATATATTCCTTGCTTCAGCTATATGTCATCAGCCATCATCATGATATTAGTAAAATCTTTGGACTGAACATTCAGGAATTCGATTTAAAATGCTGTTTACCATCACATAATTTTTACTGGTACTTTTGTGGTTGGCCTTTTTACAGTACACCAATTGTTTTCAGCAAACTAGCACGGTACCTATCTGATGTTTAGATAAGATAGACAGCTACGATGACTGAATAGTCAATAAATCAAGATGACTCTTGTCAGAAATGTTTGATAATCGTTTAGATGACCCCTAATATATGTGGCCTGTCACATGGTTTGGGAGTCATTGATAACAAATCATAGTACTTTACTGGTTCCTTTTCTTGTACAAATTGTGCACCTGCATTTTCCATGAATGTCCTGGAAAAAGCAGCAAAGTATCTCTATTTCCCGCACTGTCTCCTCTTAACTGTCTCCAGGGCGATTATCATGCACTTCATATGAAGCAAGTGAGTTGTATTCGAGTTCATTTTGTGCGCGTGTATTCTCTTCTGCGACTCACAGCTTCGAGCTCAGTTCAGTTAACAGTGCCATCTCTTAAATGACAGGAATCTGCGCCCGTTATGAAAGAAAGATCATGGATATCAACCCGATGGCCAGGAACTTCACTTATGACATCACCGACCTGTACAATTTCATCGACGGCCTGGCCGACATAAGTGCACTGGTGTGAGTGCAACTTCATACTTCGAAAAAATGCAAAACTGTTGAGCATACAACGACATGCTAAAGCTTACCAGCTCTGTGTGTGCTCTCCCGTCACAGGTATGATCATCAGCTTCACGCGTTCCTGCCGTATGACAGACAGTGGATAAAACAGAAGATGTTTCAGCACCTCAAGGCCCTGGTGCAGGACTAGCCTGGGGCGTGATCAGCATTGGTTCTGAGTAACAGAAGCATCTGTTTGTAGGTTGAGGTTGATGTGAGGGATCTGAGGATTTGGATGCATCATGCATGTGCTAATTGTAAGGGTGAAGAAAATCGACAGATTTGCTTGGATATCTGGCATTTCTGACGTGACACCACGGTTTAAAACCTGAAATGAATGGCTTCCCTTGTGCCTATGACCACGAACGGGACAGCGATTACTATATAGATATTGATATACTATCCTTTGTCGAAAAAAAAATGAAAACCACATATGAAATGATCACTCTGTTTCAAATTAGGCTCCTTCGCTCCGGCCATGGTGTACTAAAAACACACCACGACTCCAGATTACTATAAAGTTTAGGCTTTCTTTTCAAAAAAAAAAAAAACACCACGACTCCAGATTTTTGCGGCTGGAGGAGATTCCGATCAGCTGAAGTATACATCAAACATGTAAAGAACAATATCCTCGGAATGCAAACATCTCAATGATAATCTCGGTGAAAGTTGCACACCCGAGCACTTGTACACTGGTTATCTGCGCCGTTCATGTTTCTGCGTCTGGTCCTTATCGGCAGGGGTGTGGAGCACAGTATAAGAGCAACTCTAGCCGCATAAACACATAGTGGATATGTCATTTCCCGTTGAGCCGGAAAACATACCCGGTACCAAAAAACATTTTTTGCATTTTTATCAAATTCGTGATTTGAACAACATAATCTTGATAAAATATCAATACAAATTCAACATAATAAATATTTTAACATCATACAATACAATAATCATCCATATTACAACAAATGTTATATCCGAATAATTAAACAATAACGAATGGTCCGAATGAAAAACAATGGTTAAAATTACACCAATATCAAATGATAAGATGGGAATCTATTTCTTCCCATTCAACTGTGTGCTCAACAAGATCATTATGGAGCTAGATGTGTGTGGCCTTGTCCTCAATCTGCCAGTAGCTTCTCAAGAAATGTTTGGATCGGATTCCTTTGAGACTTCACTCGGCTACCAATGTTGTTATAGAAAATTCATGTTTAAGCCCCTCTCATTTTTAATGATCATGTTGTGTAAAATCACACAAACTGTCATGATATCTTAGAGAGAATTCTTATCCCAAAAACGAGCAGGACCTCGAACAATTACAAACCGACCTTGCAACACACCAAATGCCCTTTCAATATCTTTTCGGCATGCTTCTTGAGCTTTGGCAAAGATGGAATCCTTCTTGTTGTCCGGTTTTGAGATGCTCATCACAAATGTTGACCGAGAAGGATAGATACCGTCGGCAAGATAATACCCCACGGTGTAGTCATGCTCATTCACGGTGTAGTTGCAAGCCGGGGCATACCTTCGTCGAAATAGCCGAATCAACAACCAATTCGTCGAAAACCGTACCTTCTTCACCACCGACGGTCGGATACCCGCCGCGCGAGCTCCACACCGCACGCGGCCCCAAATCAGCGCCTCCTACGGCCACAGGTTCTGGGGTGGAGTACCGCGCTGCTAAAAAACGCCCGGAGCAGCCACTCCCGGTCCGAACTGGCCCTCTGCCCGAGCTCGGAGCCGGATCCATGGCGACGGCAACCCATGGCCGCGCGGACGAGATACGCCACCCCTGGGGGCCGAAATGCGATGAAAACGACGCGGCGGGAGGCGGCGAATCTTTTCCCGGCTGCGGGGAAGCATGAGGCGGTGGCGGGGAGACTATCCGGTATCGGCTAGATTTGCTCTAAAACCTAAAACGACTGAAGGCGCTATCGGTCATCCTGTACGGCGGGCCCTAGTGTAACGTCGATTGTTGATCCTGTACCCTATTTTCATGGTCCGTGGAACAGAAAAAACGATTCAGGTACTACGGATAGATTTCCTTTCAGGGGCCTGAGGGGCGGGTTCATGGGGGTCAGTCTCAGACACTCTCAGTGCATAGTGGAGGCAGAACATCAGTTAGTCCCAGACTCCCAGTGCGAGGAGGCGAGGGAGATGGTGGAGATGCTAGCCCGGCGAGCCGCGGAGATGGAAGGCATGGAGTTCTTGCTAGATCCAGTGGACAGGTAACGGAACTGTGCTCTGCATGTCTTGATTTGCAGCAATCCCAGCGGCGGGAATGTGTGAAGTTATCTGAATCGACGGTGCTATGTTCTTAGGTTCCCCATGGCAGAGGCGGCGGGGGATAACGAAGGCGCCTTAGATCTGTTGCGTACAGTGGCACGGAGCAGCGTGGCGGAGCGATTTCCGGCGGCCGCCGCCGACGTCGTTGGCGAAGCTCCGTCGACCATCGCTGTGATAAGGGAGCGAGATGAGGATTTGGAGGAATCTGAGGTAGATAGCAAACGTCCGCGGAAGTCACCGCCCGCAGCAGAAGGATCGACGATTGAAGTGAACCCACAGGCCCCCGGGTGGCACAAGAGGTTAGTGTGTTCGTTGTACTGCTGCTTATTCAATCAGACGCGAGTGCATGAACAGATGAATGAACTGGTGTTGGACAGAAATAACACTGACAAAATCATTCGATAGATGTCAGCTGGTAGTTTTCTAAATAAACAGAGTTTAGTAGTACTAGTTCGAGTGTGTTTCTTCCTAAGAGATTTATATTGTTTCAGAAAGTGCAAAATAGAAACAGACAGTGTAATGCATGCCTTCTGTTGTCATGCAGAGTTAGGATTGGTTCAGAGCCACCGGAGAGACCACTTTGCCCTGATCGGATGGGAGCTTTAGAGAAATCGATCAGGGGGTACGCTGAAAATCCCACTGATAGTGTCATAAAACCAGAGCTTGGAACCACTTTCGACAACCTTGGGGAGGCATATGAATTTTACAACCTGTACTCTTGGGAGAATGGTTTTGGCGTCAGGTACGGCAAGAGCAGGCTAAACGCGGCAAGGACAAAATCCATGCAGGAAATAGTTTGTGGCTGTGCGGTGAGTACCTTCCGACTTTTTTTTTTTGCATGAGCACTGCTATACTGAATTATTTTGCGTGTTAACAGAAGTTACTTTTCCGGTGGTGTCCAGGGGAAACCCGATGCAGAGAACACCCGGTCGTGCAGGTGTCAGTGTCCAGCAATGATCAGGTTGCTCCGGGCGGAAGACAATGGTTGGTACATCACAGAGCATAGGGTTAGCCACAACCACTCAATGTTCCCGACTTGCAGCGAGAAGGATTACTGGCCGTCGCACAAGCGCATCGACTCAAATACGAAAGACCTAGTCAAGCAGCTCAGGGAGAACAATATCAACATTGGCAAGGTGGATAGCATAATTGGCACTTTCTTTGGAACTATGGAAAATGTGCCATTCACGAAAAGGACTCTAACGGAAAGTCGTGACCAACCTGACGATGATGTCAAGAAAAAAATGGATGTTGTTGTTGAATTAGGTTCAAAGGACCCGGACTTCACGTACCGTGTGCAATCAGATGGGGAGAGCAGTTTTAGGAATTTGATGTGGACAACCGGAAGCAGCAGAATGAACTACAAGTACTTTGGCGATGTTATCACGTTCGATACAACCTACAAGACAAACCGGTGTGGCATGACATATGGTCTATTCATTGGAGTCAACAATCACTTCCAGAGCATCGTATTGGCCGGTGTGCTGGTTAGGGATGAGTGTGTGGAAAGCTTTGAGTGGGTGTTTTCTGAGTTCATCCGCATGATGGGGGGTGTCGCGCCGCAAACTATTATCACTGGTAAGCGGAAAATATATTATTTTATTTGTAAAGGGTTTGCATAGTAGCAAGATGTTGTGATTGATTTTTTGTATGGTGCACTTGTGCAGACCAAAACCGAGCCATGGAGGTCGCGATACATAAGGTGATGTCGAATACAACTCACCGTTGGTGTAAATGGCATGTATTAAAAAATGCCAAAGAATGTCTTGGCCCTTTGTATACTAAGAAGAATGCATTTAGAGCAGAATTTCACAAGGTGTTGAACCATATGCTCACGCCCGAAGAGTTTGAGTCTGCATGGGGCATGCTTCTTGAGAAGTTTAAACTGCAGTCTCATCCTTACATGACACAGATTTACGAGCTTCGGGAAAAAATGGGCAAAGCCCTTTTTCAGGGGGGTGTTCTGCGCGAAAATGACAAGCACTCAGCCTAGCGAGAGGGCAAACAACATGCTAACGAAGTATGTTCATCCTTCAAGCCCGATGCACATGTTTGTGAGGCATTACATGAGACTGCAGCTCGACCAAGAATCTGCAGAGGACTTCGAGGAGAGGAGAACCATAATTGTGAGTAAGCAGTATAACATTATTTTTTTATGAAAACAGGGTAGTTCCTTATGTTCAATACGGCAGCATTGACAATATTGAAGTGTTGATTTTTTTCAGAGCGGCGCTGTTATGAGATTAAACCATCCTTTGGAATGGCACGCAAGTAAGATATACACGAGGGCGATGTTTGAGCAGTTTGGTAATATTTTGTATGAGTCTGGATACTACGACATAGAAGAGGTGGAGAAGAACAAGCTCTACACAGCTACACACAACCAGGCAGAGAAGAGGGAGAAGTGGAGCCGGGTGGTTTTCCAAGTGAAAATGATAGATGATGGATTGGAGTTTGACTGTGAGTGCGGCCACTACTCACACATAGGCGTCCTGTGTTGCCATGTGCTTAAGGTGTTAAGATTAACTGGTTGCTGGTTTGTTTTGTTTTGAGTTGGCCACATTCCTAATTTACCGGTCCACTCTTTTCAGGTGATGGACTACCTGCACATAACAGAGATACCGGCTCGGCACATTTTGAAGCGGTGGACAAGAGATGCACGAGACATACTTCCTGATCATCTAGTCGAGTACCAGAGGGACCAAATTAAGAAAAGGTCATCGACATATTTGCAAGCGATGGAACTAGTCAGGATCGGTGTTGCGAGCGTGGAAGCCTATGAAAAACTGTCCGGTCTTTTCAGAGATGCCATGGTGACCATGGCCACTTTCAATGAAGCAAGAGATGGACAAGGGCTTAAGGATTGGCCGGCGGAACAATCAGATGGTGACAAAGAACAGTCTCCTGACAAGAGCGTGACTGTTTCTGTTACGGTAAGAGCGAGATTGGCCAGTTTAAAGGCTCTGACAAAAGAACCGTGGTGGCAGAGGCCTACCAGCAGCAGGGACACAGCACCATATGAGGGGATGAGCAAGAGAACACTATTTTGCGATATTTGACACAAGGCATAAGAGAACCAATATATCCGGACAGGGTTTGCTCGAACGCTGTCGGACGCCATGGAAGTTCACGAGACACGAGATGGAAGTGCATCGCTGTTCCAGCTGGGCCAAGTTAATGGTAGAAAGGTGCGGGTGATGAATGTGAATGTCTATCTGATGGGGTTGTCTCTGTAGTTAATTAATTATTCAGTGCAGACTAGTTTCTCTCTAGTCTTCAAGTGCAGATCGTAGAGCGGTAAATGGAGCAGTATGCCCCATGTCGACATGTTGGTTTGAACGACAAACACTTTTGGCTACACTGGGTCTAACACCTATGAATGAATCATTTTCTACATGTTATTGTATATAAGCATTTCGTTTACATGTGGTTTTTTGCCGTTTCATACAAAAAGCTGAGCAGAACGCAACCAAATTGGCTTCAATGGCTTGAACTTGTTTTCCCAGCAATTTGTACCTGCTGATTTGCCAGCAGAGGACATAACAAAATGATGAATTGTTGCAGCTGATCATCGTATCCTGGGGAGGGAGAGGCTGTCAGCCAGTAGTCGTTGCTGGCATGAACGAAATTCAAAACCGGTTTCCCGGCCAGCGGCGAGCAACAAGAATCTGGTGGTTGAGGTCTGTGTGTTCTGCTCCTTGAAAAAATCGTTTGTATCAGTGACTAGCTTCCCTATTGTTACCTGACTCTGTCAACGAAATAGGGTAAGCCGAATCACACCTCGATAGCTGATCTGGTGCTCTGCTTTGGCAAGTCCATGAAGCGGGTGAATTTGCCCAATGAGACGGGACAGGACGGTACCATTCCATTCCATTCCATTGCAATATTGGTCGGACTGCTATTGTATCACTCTCTCTTGTTAACAGAAGAAAAGAAGAAGAAAAACTAAAATCATGTGTCACTTCCTACTCTCCTGCTTTTACCTATAGAAGAAAATACATATAAAACAGACGGTCAAAACTAGTACAGTACATGCTAGCAAACTTCATCTTGTCAGTCAGCTACCCAAGAGTAGAAGAAACCCTCTAACTAGCTAACCACCCAACTGTTGCGGTCTTGTTCATCAGTGGGATTAGCTCTATATCATCTCCTACATCATCAAGCACTTTCATGCTATCATCTTCAGTAGCCACATTAGAAGGGTGACAACTAGAATCATCGGCAACAAGGACCGAAAACTGAACAATGCCTGATCCATCCTTAAAAGCTTCTGTAGATTCATTGTCTTGGAGCATGTGTGCAGGAAGGAGCGTCGAGTTCTGATCACTTTGAGGAACAAGGAATAGTAGCATCAGTGGGAGCAGCCTTGATACGTTTCTAATCAAGACAGTGAGCCAAAGGTTACTGAACTCTGTTCGAGTCACATTCAGCATATGTAGCAGCAGGCCACCCCACCAAGAAGACATAAGCAGCCCCGCATTTTGTATAGACATGAGCAGTGCATAGAAGGTTCCTTCGATGCCCGGAGGACAAAGCTTGGAGCAGAGTACGAGAAGCGGCAGCCATTGAAGTCTACCGACCATTTGAGAGACACCGTTATCAATAACCGCAAAAATGTAATCTGGTATGCCGATTTTCGTGTTTAGCCGGGTCACTAGCACTAGATCAAGCATTCCTGCCAGACTTGACAGCACTTGACCCCAGAAAAGCATGCTGCGGAAATTGCAATCCTTTAGAGCACTTTGGTATAGTAAAACTCCGAGTAGAGAACCACTGAACCGGTTGCATAGATGACACCAATAAATCCCTGTAACCACGAAAATATTCCATAAGTTTCTTTGAGAAGAAATAAACAGTGCAGTAAGGCATATCATAAATTCAAATGTAACACCTATGCAAAATTTTACCATCGATTGAATGATAAAGGGTAGGATCTGACAGAGACTGCTATCTTGGAACATTTTAGCAGATTGGCAGGTCATCTTCAGCAGCTTATTTATCGAATTTGGATTTACATTGCTTTAGCTATAATGAGATAGTAATGTTCATCTACTTATAGAAGCTACAAGAATAATTTATGTTGCATCAAAGGGGCATGTAGCTGTTTTTCAGCCTGACAGTTTTGGCCACATAACCAGATTGGCATCTTCTTGAAACGCCACCTGCCTATACAGGCTTTAACCATTATTGGCATGTATTTTTGCAGGCTCCTAGTCTATGTAATGAACTGGTGATATCTAGGGTAGGTATGTGCATACCTCAGAAAATGCTGGTCCTGATAGTCGGTCAGTGTACCAGTAGAACATTCCTCCTTGGATGTCCAAGCTTAGACTCAGCGAAACATACAGGTACACACATGGTCGCCAGACTTCGGGGCACTTCAATGTCACCCCATGGACTGAATTGCTTTGTAGAACTTCTTATGAACCTGATATAGCAAATTCCTTAAATGGCACTGCTGTGTAAGACTGCATTCAGTAATTCAACCCAACAGAAAAGTTTGAGTGTATCCTCTTAGTGACCTGCTTGTAATCGAAATCTGTCGTGCGGCTCTCCTTCAGGAGAATCCCAGCTGAGAACACCAGTGCTGAGGGGATACTCAACAAGCCAAGAGCCCCCTTTAAACAACAAGCACAAGATATGTCATTCGGCGAGAACATCGCGCGGTATGTGAGAAACAAGAATCGATACCATAGCCTAACTAGAACAAACCTGAGCACCCATCAAGTGGACAAGAAGGCCGCTGATGGAGAACCCGATCAATGACCCAACGGAGGAGCTAAACCCACACAAGCTCTGCATGTCGGATGCCAGCGACGGGTTTGTGATGCTGTTCTGCGCGACAAGGGCGTCCAGCGTCACGTCCGCCATCGCCGCGCCTGTGCTCTGCGCCGTCAGTGCTACGATTGCTGCAACGAGGCCCAAATTGCTTCGCAGAGAAAGCATAAGCATGGATGACACGCCAATCAGACCTGCATTATCATCTCGGCACCGAGAGGCGTCAGTCACGACACTGACAGATGAAATGGTATACCTATTTCCCTGTTTATGTGGCCAGCGGGATCAAGATTCAAGAACATAAGGAGCCCAATCTTTTCACCTGCGAGGAGGAAGTAGGGGCGGCGGCGGTATCCGGCGACGGGGACGACGTCGGTGAGCAGGCCCCAGAGCGGCTTGACGACCCACGGCGCGTCGACGATGCCCTGGTAGAACTGCGCGGCGGCCGGCTGGACCCGCAGCACGTCCTTGCAGTAGTACGTGGCGGCGACCACCCCGACGGCGTTGCCCACGCCCTGGCAGGCCCCGTAGACGGCGAAGACCGCGAGCACGAAGCTCCAGTGCAGCTCGCGGGAGAGCCGCCGCAGCCAGCGGCAGGGGGAGGCGGCGCCGCATTCGCCACCGCCCTCTCGGGAATCACCGTCGGCGCCGCCGGCTTCTTGGAGTGGCCCCTCCTCCCCACGGGGATCCATAGCATCAGCACTTGTGGAGCAGAGTTTCTTTTTGGGGTTTATTTTGGGATCTGTGTAGAAGCCACCGGAATCCGGGCAGCGAAAATGCTAGCTGCGCGCGGCGACTGGTTGCCGGGAGAGGCCGACGAGACGCGTCGGTGAGGTTAGTAGCTGAGCACGAGGTGAAGTCTTCGGTGGATTTACCAGATCGAGCTCCCTGTTTGACTTCTGCGGGTCCCGACTTCTGCAGATAGAGATGTCCGAATTCATCGGAAAATGGAATCTCGAAGAGGAAGACGCCGTGATGATTTTCTGGTTTGTTTTTGTCAGCAGCACTAAGCGACGGTGATATTGAAGGCATTCGGTAGCTGTCAACACAGATGATCCAGAAAAAAAGATGGCAATACCTGTGTAGCTTTCAGGAAAAAGACGTCACACTCTTGGATTGAGGATCTCACATTGTGCTTTGCCGACTCATGCGTGGTGTGTTGTGTTGGAAAGCTACCTTTTGCAAAGGTTTTTGCTCTGTTGCATTCGACTGTTTATCATTCCGGTGTCAGTTGTTTTTCTGGCCGTCTGATGCGTGCTAAGATTCGCGCTCGCTCCTCCACGCTGTCGCGTGCGTGTCTCTTTCATCTAGCGGGTCAGGTGTTGTTAACGGGTCGATACGTGTGGGCTTGTGGGTTCCGGCCGTATCCTTTTTATTATTTTACTTTTTTTGTGCGGTGGCCTGTGGGACGGTGACCTGCGCGGCGGAACAGAGGAGCGAATCCTCTTCGCCGGCGTCCGCTGCCTCGCCATGGCGGAGATCCGCGGAGGGTGGAGGCATCGCCGGTGGCAGGACAGGTACTCCCTCGGGCAAGCTCAACTTCGTCCTCAGTTTGTGTCGTCATTTTTGTTGTGTTCCATGCACTTGGTCGCGGGAGGCGGATGCATTTGCGGGATGGTAGCCTGGTAGGGGGTTGGGGAAGATTGGAGCGGTCGTCGTCAGCGGGAGCGTTGTTGTTCTGACCTCGGCAGATCTCCCTCGTCAGTTTCTGCATTCGTGGTGTTGGGGGTTCGATTTTTCTTAAGTCGTCGGGAGGTCCTCTGTTTTCTGCATTTGGTTTTTGTTTCTGTCCTTGCTCAGCTCTCCCTCGTGGAGGCGAGCGAGTAGCTTTATCCGCGCAGAGGTTGCAGTGAGGATCTGCTATCTATTGTCTGAATCCCCAAATTTTTAGTAGTGCTAGGCTCAGTTTTTTTGCTGTTTGATGTGTGTTTGCTAGCGTTTGTTTGTTGATCTCGTAGGGCAGATGTTCACGGCTTGTTTTTTCGAGGATTTATATGTGGTCTGTTTTGATGTTTTCTATCAGTGGTGTATCAGTTTGCTAGTGAAATGTAAACTAAGGAGGAGCTACTCTCATGATTACATCAATAAGCCCTGAACTAATTTGTATTTTCATGTGTGCTGTTGGCTAGCTAGTTCCCAAAACAAAAATGTCAGATAGGTTTTTGAGAGCTTAAAATATTGCACTCATAGGAGCAGTAGATCTTGAAATCAGAAGATTACAACTAAGAAATGTCGGCACCAATCGAACGGTTTTGGGGCGACCTATGTCGATCAACACCACACAACGTCTACTCCTGATTTGCTTAATGAATTAACATAGCTCTGATCAATGCAGAAGACGACACCACTCCATAGCTAGCTTGTGTAGCTGTTGTTTGTTCATCTTTTGTCTTGGGGCTTTTTTTCATTGTAAATTGTATATGCGTTGAATACTCTGCATTTTTGTTTGTGCGTAGATGCCAACGCATACCCACTGATTGCGGAGGTGATAATTTTGATATGGGCCTTGTTGGTATCATTCATCTGTCGCAAAGATATTACACTCTTTTATATTAATTAGCTATGTATGTTCCTCCTTTTCTGGTTTGAAGCAAGGTCAGAAGCATACTTCATCCAGCTCCATATTCTCAAACAAGTTTTTCGCTCATGGATCATCGTCCCAAGTCACGCGCGGTCCACTGCTACTTCCGGTCAGTAGTAAGTTCGCATTCTCCTGCATAATAGTAATTAAATCATTTTTCTCAATTAATTTTATTGGTTGGAAAATTTGAACTGGATTGCATATATAACCAGAAGTAACACCTGTATGTAGATATCGGTATTTTGTTGGACTTGGCCAACCTTTTTTTCTAAGTAACCTGAAGAAATTTAGTCTCAGCTGCACGTCAATCTGCATTTAAATTTACTAGTTAGTAAATCATTCTTAGTCTATTTTTCCACGCATCCAGTGGAAACTAAATACCTGTATCGAAGATAAAGCACTTGATGAATATGATGTGTCATATTTTTCCGTTGCAGCAATCATGTGTATGAAAAACCACTCTCCTGCATTTTTTGCGCAAAATGATTCTATGTTGTTAGTTAATCTATAATTTTTATTGGTACCTACAAATAGTATCATTTGAGTTAGTAAATTACCTGGAAGAACATGTCATTGCATCTGAATTGTCTAGGTTTTTGCTGGCATTCTTGTATTTATCAACAGCATCCTACGAATTTATAAATCAGAAAACTTTATTTTTTGAAATATCCATATACTTTTTTATAAAGATTAGATTGATTATTTTTCTGTGCATTTTGTGTCTTTCTCTCTCTGTCTCTCTATCCTCTCTCCCTCTCAATTTCTGGCTCTCTCTCCCTTTCTCTCTCTAGTTTCTAGTGTTTTCTCTGTTCCTTGGCTCTCTCTCTATCTCTCTCTAGATTCTAGGATTTTCTCTGTCTCTTGGCTCTCTCTATGTTTCTAGGGTTGTACCTCTTTCTTTAGTCATAGGGTTATATCTCTGTTCCTTGGCTCTCTCTCTGAATCAATCTCTCTCTCTCTCTTTCTGGCCTCTCTCTCTCTATTTCTGGCTCTCTCTCCCTTTCTCTCTAGTTTCTAGTGTTTTCTCTGTTCCTTGGCTCTCTCTCTCTTGTCTCAGTTTAGTTTTAGTGATTCAGTGTCTTAGTCTTGTTTTCAGTGATTCATTGTATCACTCTCTCTCTATATATAAATCCTTTTTTTGTCAAAGAACAGCAGGAGAATAGTATCTCTCTCTCTCTTTTTTTCTCTCTATCTTTCTCTCTCTCTGTCTCTCTCTCTCTTTCTTCTCTCTCTATGAATGTTTTGTGAGATTTAGCTTAGTATTCTCTCTCTATATATATATCTCAATCCCTCTCTATCTGTATTTGCGATTCAGTGTAGCATTCTACTTCTCTCTCTCTCTATCTATCTCTCTCTATAAATCCTTTTTTTTGTCAAAGAAGAGCAGGAGAATAGTAAATGGAAAAACCACTCTCCTGCATTATTGTCTCAGTTTAGTTTCAGTAATTCAGTGTCTCAGTCTTGTTTTCAGTGATTCAGTGTTTGTTATAGTGTTTCAGTCATGTTTTTAGTGTCTCGGTTTTGTTTATCTGTTTCAGTGATTCAGTATTGATTTAGTATTTGCTCTCATTTTTCTATGTGTATCTTGGGGAAAGGTTTCTTGAGTAAATGGATCTGTTCTCTCTCTCTTTTTCTTCTATAATATTTTTGTTAAATATCTCATTTTCTTCTCACTTTTTGATATCCATATTTCATTTGTGCAGACTATTCCGTGCTTCATACTACACTTGCAAAGATGAGAGGATTTGTATCAGGGCTGGTTGGCCACAGTTTGCCGCTCAGCACCAGTTAGGTGATGGCTATGTTGTGCTGATTCTCTTCCATAAAGACAATGACAACCGTCTTTGTGTCTCTTTCGATTGTATCTAGAGCTCAACTTTGGAGTTTATGACAGTACTGATGCAAGAGAACCATATATATGTCGTTGTTGCCTCTTTTTAGTCTAGTTCCCGTGGGTTGCTAACCCTTTTTTATCTACTGTAATGCTTGAACCATCTTAGTGTCTCTTATAATCGTCTCTAGACCTCTGGTTTTGAGTTATGACAGTCATATTTGCAAGAAACCATCTATATGTCGTGGTTGGGCTCTTTTAGTCTAGTTTTTGTGGGTCTATCTACCGTAATGCTTTAACCATCTATATGTTGTCAGTCTTGTTGGCACATATCTATCTAGTTTCTGTCAGTTTCATCCAAATGCCAGAAATTTTTATATGTTTTTGGCAGTGTTGCTCTATGTAAGAATCTTTTTAAATCAGTTAGTTTGCATTGCAAGTAACTACTAAATCTGTTTGTATGTTGCAGTGCAATCTACAGACTTCATTTTTATATGTTGCAAGCCAATGTCGTAACGTAGTAGGAAATTCGAACTATGGTTGTGTCTGTGTTGGTTCCTATATTATGCGAACTCAGCTATTTTGAATTTGGAAGTTATGTAGTCAAACTCTATCTATCTATGTGTTTACTTTGATATCTGTTTTCCTGTTTATGAGTTCCATCTCTATTTTTCAAGCTCTATTTTGCAACAGCTAATTAAATCAGATAGGCTTTTTCTTGTGGATTGTTTTTCAAGTGTGCACATCCAAATGATGTTTTTTTTCATCTAAAATTCTGAAAAACCTTAACAGGGTTATATTCTGAATTTTGTAGATCATTTCTTTTCTGAATTTTTACCTGTGTGTGGGAGGAATACTGCGTGAGCAGTGGGGGATCCCTTTTCTTGTCTGTAATTCCAGCTTGGCGGATCAAGCTCAGGTGTCTCCGAATTTTGGTGAAGGTTTTTGTAGCATCAGAGAGAGGAATCTGGAAGTGCTCTTTTTCATGCAATGCTGACAGATTTTTTTCAGAGAAGCAAACCTGGAACGATGAAGATTCAAGAGGGCCTAGGTCAGTTCTTTTATTGTCTGGGGGTTTGAGGATTCTGTCCATCTTCACAGTTCGTGTGTAGTATTTGTCCTTCTTATCAGAAATAGAACCTCTCCAGATCTCAAAGTTTTCTGGTTTGTTCCGGTGGTTTTGGTTGTTGGTCGGGAAGATCGATCCCTTTCTCCCTTTTTTACAGGTCTGTGGCATGTGTGGTCATCTTGTTGTTCATTTTTTGGGGCTGTTTGTGGGGGCGCAGGCAGCGGGCTGATTGTTGGGTTCGGGCCCAGTTTAACCCAGCAAAACCCGCTAAGAGGAAAGCAGTCGCGGCCTATTTCAGTTTCGTGCTCTTTTTTCCACGCTGTGCAGAGGGGCCACGATGGTTGACGTGTCGACGTACGATTGGCCTAAAAATTCGACTGACCCTGAAATGAGAATCAGTCGACTGACAAATAGACACTCCCTTTGCAAATCATAAAACCATTTTTTTCGATGGCCATAAAACTGGTGGACCGCTCTGACCTGGTTGTTTACATACCTGGTATAACCTGGTTGTTTAATGCTTCCGCTCAATACAGTTATAGCATGGTATAAAACATATTATGAACAATCGAGATATGACAAATAAAATATCTTTATTAATTGCCTCTAGGGCATATCTCCTTCAAAAATACCCATACATTTCATATCTATTAAATTAAATTTAGCCTCTCAACTGTTATGATCAACTAAATTTTGCATTTTTATAGTCAACTTCAGGAGTTTATATGTTTTACTAGATTGTTAAGAGATACCCGCTGCAACGCGCGGGGTATCGTTCTAGTTTTATTAACTGTTGAATAAGCTTACATTGTTGCCAAGTCGGCAATAAGAAAGTCAGGCGGATCCTCATGCCCAACAATTGAGCGATGTCCCTCCACATTAGAGGTATTAATAAACTTTTGGAATAGACACTTGAGCCATACTGTTGAAAATATGTTCTAGAGGTTATAATTAACTTTTTATTATTCTCTTTCCTTGTTCTATGCCATTGTTCCATTATTTCCTAGATATGAAAATAGGAGGAAGACGTAATTGCATGTGTGGAATAATAAATACCAGCCAAGTTCCTAGTCAGGCTTCTAGACCAGCTCATATACTGTTGATGGTCTTGTTTTCCTGATCATTGGGATAGTAAGTGTTACGAGATAAGATGCTGACAATAATAAGACAATATTGTTAGTGTAACATTGATACAGGATAGACACTCATGATATATTACGAGATACGGCGTCAATATGTTGTCTGTACGTTCTAATAGAGAAATTCCTTAAAGCCAATAATAAATTATTTAATGTTTATATTTTTGTGTTATAACTGTTATGGTTTTTAAGTGTGAGACTCAAAGGAAATTCATAAGCAGTGTGGAAACATAGACACAAAGTAGTGCCCTAATCTTACCTCTTAGGCCCGATTAGTTTGTAGTTTAATTTTTCGCTCCGTAAAAAATGACGGATTGTATCGTAAGTTTACGGACATATCTAGGTCTGTAGATAATTACCGGCCGTTTCTGGCCCGAAAACCCGGAATCCAAGCGCGCCCTTAGACTAGCCCATGTGTTGTATGATGACCTAATTTTTCTGATCATGGATATAAGGTATATCGAACAATGTGACCGTATTGTTGTCGGAACAATTCGTCATCCGACAAGCCTACCAATTTTGTCTTACCAAAATTTGGTTAAAAAGAGCTTAATGTTAATTGTCTTGGGAGCTTTTAAAATATATCATTAATTGCAATTTGCGCCTGTATCATCAATTGTCACTCAACTGCGGGACTAGGTGTCAAAAGGCGTTTTCACTAAAAAAAAAAGTGTCCTGTTCTGGCGCCCGAATCCCGCATCTGCATTTCAGAGGACCCGCGCGACGGCCTTCTCGATTCGCGCCAAGTCCGATCCCCTCCACCCACTGCCTCGTCTACTCATTCGCACCGTCCATTCCAGCCGCCCCCAAGCGCTACCTCGCTCGCCGCCCCCGTCCCCTCTCCCGCAGGAACCAACAAGAAGGAGAACGCGAATCAGAAAGAAGGCGAGGCGATGCAGCCCAAGATCAACGCCTTCTTCAAGCGCCAGGCTCCGGAATCGGGTTCGAACAGGTTCTTCATCTCTCTCCCCTCTTGGAACTGATCACTCCTGGTGAATTCGAACCTAGCCTTACAATTGATGCAGGATTTCCCTCGAACTCGCAATTTCGATCTGTAATCAAGTAGAGGGGGTTTATTATTTAGAAAATCTTGAAGCATTCTGCATCGAATTGGTGACCTCCAGATTCACCTCTGCGAATCCGACTGATCTCTGTGCCTTTCGTCTTGGGCAGTGCCGGCGAGGCGCGTAGGGAAGGGAGCGGCGCGACGGAGTCGAAGAAGCCCAAGAGCTGCGGTGACGCCAAGGTCCTGAACAAGAAGAGGAACTACGGGCAGTTCCACCTGGAGCTGGGGCAGCCCGACTTCCTCCTCCACATGTGCGCGGTCTGCGGCATGATGTACGCCCGCGGGAACGACGAGGACGAGAAGGTCCACAGGGCGTACCACAAGAGCTACTTCGAGGGTGTCCCCTTCAAGGTCCATTCTGCTCCTGGTTGTTTTTCTGACCTGTAGTGTGACTGCCCTTGTTTCTTGTGTTTTCTGACCGACGAGTTGCAGGGTTGGCGTGATGAAACCGTGGTTGCGAGGTCCGAGGGCGGTGAACGGATTATTCTCATAGCCTGCGAAAATTCTTTCACGCGAAACAGCAAGGTATATTTTGATTGGTACGCCCACCTTGTTATGTCCAGATGAATAAGTTTCTGAAGGAATGCAGACTGTAATTTTGATAGCTGCAATTTGTATGCGTCTGTGACTAATTACTGCTAGTCTGCTAGAAGACTGAACCAAATCACAAACAATCCACGTCTTGACATTAGAAATGTAGATGCAAATATGACACAGACTTGGGATGTAAACCATGTAATGTCATGTGCAATGTCAGATTCAGGACGTGATCAAAGTGGTGGAGAAGGAGCTGGGTTTTAGTGAAGGCCAGCTTCTCCATAAGTTTTGCAAGGTAACTTACTGTCTTAAATCCGATATTTACGATATACCAACAACAATGCCGAGCAGGATGTTTTGCTTACTGAAGATTTAAGGGTCTTTGTTGCGTAGGTTTATCTGTTCGTGTCTGGTGGGAGGATAGTGGGATGCCTTGTTGCTGAACCGATAAAAGCAGCACATAAAGTTATTCCGAGCTCCTCATCGGAAGACCGAAGCAAGTTGCCGGACAATAAAACTGAATCAGCACAAGCACACCATACATTAGAGTTTGGGAGAATAAGTTTCAAGAGGGAAGTCTTAAGACGGCACAATCCTTCCGACAGGAACGAAGAAGAGAGCCAGGGTCCTGGTGCCATAATCTGCGAAGAACAAGCTGTCCCTGCTGTCTGCGGATTTCGGGCCATCTGGGTGGTGCCATCGCGCAGAAGGAAGGGAATAGGGTCGCAGCTAATGGATGCAGCAAGTTATGTTTTCTAGGCCTTTTTTTTCCATATTTTGGTTGCTCTGATGCTTGTATCCTTTTCATGCCTTGAGATCACTTCAAACATGAACTGTTCTACTTAACAATGAGACGTGATAGCATGACAGTGTCAATTTGCAGAAATACTACATTTTACTAGAGTGCAGACAGTCTCGCTAGATCACTTGTTTATTGAGCTTTCCTCTCATGTCCTGACGTCGCTACTTTCGATTTGTTTCCTGCAGGAAGAGCTTTCGCGAAGGCAGCACATTGGGGATCTCGCAATGCGCTTTCAGTCCACCAACCTCTGCTGGGAAGACACTGGCGTCGAGCTACTGCAAGACGAGTGCATTCTTAGTCTACAGGGAGGGAGATGTATAAGAGATGCTGCTCCAAATATGGATAGCTAACTGACACAGTTGCAGATATTGTAACGTTGTATACTCAGACTGATAAACAGCACACATTCTGCTCTACTAGTGCCGAGGTCAAATACCAGAAGAGGTTCTAATGACACTTTGCTTATGTGAATCCTCCTCGACATTAGTTTCATCTCATGATTTCTTGTGCTTACCACATAATAATCTTCTTTAGTCAAATGTTGTTAAATGCAATAATGGGTGTACCGATATCAGTAACTGAGTTCATAATATTCAGACAATAGAAAATAAAATAGCAGTAGGCAAACAAAATCAGAATAACTGGAACAGCATAAGCACTCATGCTTGACTTTCTCATAAAAAGAACTGCAGGACTATCATTCAACCGCCCAGCAATCACATTATCCAAGGACGCCATCATCTAGAATACAAGCTAAAACACAAACTAAATGGTTACAACGGATTCTAGTGTTTCCTCGTTGATGGACTATGTATGGCGGCAGCTGCATACTCATCAACTTCTGCTTTTGTCAGTGATGGCTTTAGCGACCTTACTGCAGCCTCAAAGTGAGCCTTCTGTATCGAACTTGCTGTGAGATCTTCTCTCAGTGCCAACATTCCTGCTTCTCTGCACAGGCCTTCGAGATCAGCACCGGTGAACAGCTCAGTGCGGTCCGCAATCTTCGCAAGGTCCACATCCTCCCCTAACTTCATCTTGCGTGTTTTGATGCGTAGTATCTCATGACGACCTTGCGCATCTGGTGGTGGAACATACAACACCTGCAGGTCAAGAGAAAGTTATGGTCAGTTGTTGCCGATGAACATGTCAGAGAGATACACGATAGTGGAATACCATATCGAAACGCCCTGGCCGGAGAAGAGCTGCATCGATTGCCTTGGGACGATTAGTAGCAGCCAAAACAATAATCCCCTACACCAGAAAGCCAGATAGCCTCTTAACAAACAGAAAGGTAGATGATCAATAGAATCATGTTGAAAACTATCAGAAACTAAGAAGTACCGTGGCCAGTTCTAAACCATCCATTTCAGTCAACAAAGTTGATAGGAGTCTTTCTCCAACTGTGGCATTGCCACCGTCCCCATCAGGACCAGTTCTGCAAGATCATACAAATGCCAACCTAAGTTATTCGTTGTAAAAGTAGCATTCCTGACGGTCAGTATGCAGTACTGAAAAAAGATTCATAAGTACACAACTAAAGTTTGCATAAACCTTGGTTCTGGTCCAGATAAAAATAAAATTCACCACCAATTTCTAAGGAAACAGTGGAAACCCCTAATTTCTAACACACAAACAAGTTCTACATTGATGTGCACCATAACACATGCAGATATTGGCTCTGAGTGTCTATCTTGCTTGATCAGATAGTTGTAAAAGAAGTATATTGATGTTTGTAACCATCCATTCTCATTATTTCTACAAGTTCTCTTTTACGAAAATCACATATTACTTAATATAGATTTGAAGTGTTTATGTTCAGTATCTAGGGCAATGATTTCAGTGCATACCTTTTAGGGGCGATTGCATCAGCCTCATCAAAAAATATAATGCTTGGAGCAGATAAACGTGCCCTCTGGAATGTTCTTCGCAACAAAGCTTCACCTTCTCCAACATACTTCGAGTATAGTTCTGCACCACTGATTGAAAATATATTTCAAAACCTAGATGGCGTTCAGTGAGTGCAATTGAACAGCGGGTGGCTAGGCTAAGTTTTCGTATCCCTATTAGTTTAACCTTATCCATACTACATGATACTATAACAACTGACCAACAAATATTTATATTATGCGAGCTTGATCCGAATACCATATGAATTGAGAAAGAAGTGTCTTTGTATCCAGAAAAAGTTCTCTTTATTCCTGACCAGTATGTCAGTTCTCACTATAGTGGAATAGTGAGCTGCAATTTGATCCAAAGAGTGGAAACAATAATTGTGACGAACCTCAAAGAAAAGAAAGAAGCTTGGGCAGCATGTGCTGCAGCCTTGGCAAGGGTGGTCTTTGAGCACCCTGGAGGACCATGCAAAAGCACACCACGGACTGGTGATATCCCTAGTCTAGCAAATGCAGCAGCATGCTTGATGGGCCACTCAACAGCTTGCTGAAGCTTTTTCTGAAGTACAAGAATCACCATTACAACAGGTTTTCATTGTAAGAAAGCCTAAAATAAAACAAACGAAACATATCTCACCTTCAGATCTTTCAAACCTCCGATATCATCCCATGAAACAGTTGGAGCTTCTTTAGTCACCCCTCTTATCATGCTTGCTTTGACCAGAGATCTAGCAGACTCCCAATCTTCCATGAGTAGTGTGAGCACCTTCTCATCCTCGGAGGCGTTTGATAATCTACGATAAGCAAGTCTGGCAGCTTCCCGGCATAGAGCTTCTAAATCAGCTCCAACATAACCATTGCAGCATCCAGCAACAATATGAAGATCGACACTTTCATGAAGATTTAGATTCTTGGTATAAAGCTAGAGAAATGAAGTCTATAAGATTATACTTTAGGTAAATCAGTATATGAATTCAGACAATGCAGGTTTTCAGAGTCATGTTGCAAATAAGAGAAAATTTATGTTACCCTAAGAATCTGCAGCCTTTCTTCTACTGTCGGAACAGAGACCTCTATTTCTGAGTCAAAACGTCCTGGCCGTCTCAATGCTGGATCAATGGCATCCACCCTGCACATTACGAGACGAGAAAAAATATTTCAATGGAACTCTTTAACTGAGATGCTACATAGACTACAGCCTTGTCGTACTCGAGAGGCTCATAGACATGGCCGTTTGAATAACAACTACGATCCCCCAGCTAGCATTGCCTACCTGTTTGTTGACGCAACAACAACTACGTGAGGAAGCTTCTTCGATGATTTCTTATTTCCATCCATTAGGGTTAGCAGCTGACCAACAATGCGGGACTCTTGCTCTCTCCTGCGAAAAGTACGTTGAGAAAACAGATTTCGGCAAGCACAAAAGACATCGTAATATATAACAAGCATACCTACTGTTACGTCGTGGGCATATAGCATCCAGTTCATCAATGAAAATAATGGCTGGCCTACCCTGTGATGCCTGAGAGTACGCTTCAGCAAAAGCTTCACGCATGAACTGCTCACCCTCTCCGGCATGAGCTTTGTGCACAGAGTACGGGCTGTCAAGACAGGCACAATAAAGCAATTAACAATCATGCCGAAATACAAACCAGGATGCAAATGATACTTCTATTTGGTTGATTAAGATTTCAGGTATCAATGTCGTCAAGTTGAGTCATACTTGATCATTGTCAGGTGGGCATTGCACTCCCGAACGATGGCTTGGACCAGGCTTGTCTGACAAAACAAGAAGAACGAATCTTCAGAAACACATTTGTCAATATTTGCAGGACGATCAAGACGTTGCCATGGCGAGTGCATTACCTTTCCAGTACCAGGGGGACGTAGAGCAGCAATCCTCTGGGCCACTGTAGAATACAAGCTCACGCAACACGAGGAGCAAAAAATTGGTCAGACGAAGGCGCGATGGGTGCCGAAATTGGTGGGGGGAGGAGAAGGGGGCAGGCAGCCGGTAGTACCTTGAGGCCGAGCACGCGGGACTGGCGGGCGTAGGCGAAGGGGTACACCACGAGCTCCCGGAGGGCTTGAAGGGCCATGCGGTTCCCTGCAACGGCCTCCTCCGCCCGCCAACCTCCGTCTCCATCACCGCCGCCGTCTTTTCTCCCCGCAGCCATCACCTCGCCTACAATTTCGCTTAACCTGGTGCTCTTCGAGACCCGCGAGGGGGATGTCAAGTGGTCGTCCAGGCGAGAGCGGGACGGCAACCGCGGGGAGAGGCTGGGGAGTGGAAGGGCCGGCGGGCGGCGATTGAGCAGGCGGCCGAGGTAGTAGAGGGCGGCCGCGCGAGGGAGGACGGGAGGAGGGGAGCAGGCAGAGGCGCTGCGGTGCTGTGTTTCTGAAATAAGGCCGGCGTGGCGTGGTACGTATATGATGGGCTTATGCTTGGGCAGGACGAATCGTACCAGCCCAATAACAGACGACGGCCTGGTATCTGGGCCGTCCTCTTCGGCCGGCCACGCGTCATTTTTTCCGCCGGAGCGCAATGGCTTGCAGCTGCCCTGCACCCCATGGGCCATGGCACAATGCACAGGCGAGTTGTCGACGAGTCGGCTGCCGCCACATTTTGTTTCAGAGACACGTGCAGGCGATCAGTATTTCTAGCGAGTCAAATCCGCGTGCTCCTGTTAATCTGAGAGCAAAGAAAACTTGTCCCGGCGGTGGGTACACACGGGTGGTCGTTGTCCGGCGGAGTAAAAACGAACGGCGACTGACACACCCAGGCCATCCACCTACTAGTCATTGGACAACTCACGTTCCTGCGGCCGCAGTTTGAAAGCCCGGAAGCGGAGATGGAACCGCGCTAAAAGTCTCTGCGCGAGGGCCCAGCATCTGCAGTGCAGTGCCGCAGATCGAGGCAATTTTGACGAATTTGACCCTTTTTCGAAATCAATTCACGAAATGGACCCAAATTCAAAACATTTCACGATCTGACCCTTTCTCACGACGCCCGGCTCCGGGGCGCCGTGGTAGACTGCACGACGCCTTGGTCCAGGGCGCCGTAGACCGTGCCACGTCGGATCAGCTGGACCCACATCTTGTAAGTTCGGCGCCCCGACCCAAGGCGTCGTGATGCTGACCACGGCGCCCCAGCCAGGGCGCCGTGCAACTTAGGGTTAACCCAGGCGAGCCCCAGCCCGATCGAGCAGTTCCTCTCCCACCGCCGCCGCTCGCGACCTCTGCCCCCGTCGCCGCCGTTCGCGACATCCGCCTCCGCCCCCGCCGCCGCCGCTCGCGACCTCCGCCCCCGTCGCCGCCGTTCACGACCTCCGCCTCCGCCGCTCCCCCGCTCCCGTCTCGTGGCGCCGTACCCCCAGCTCCCGTCTCGTGGCGCCGGTACCCCCCAGCCACCTCTCCGTGCACGGCGAGCCAGGCAGCACCACCATGGAGGTCGGGTGACCGGGGACCCGCTCTCTCTCGTGGTTCCGACGCCCCTTCGACCAGAAGCCCCTCCCCCGCCGTGGTCGCCCCCATCTCGGTGAAGGTATGCTCTATTTCACCTCTGATTTATAACATTGTGGTCCTAGCCAAATTAGTATGTTGTTGGATATAGTTTGATATAGTTGTTGGATTTAGTTTGATATAGTTGTTGGATTTAATTAGAAATAGTTGTTGGATTTAGTTTAGATGTTGTGTTCTTATGTTGTAGCCAAATTAGTATGGAAATTGACTATCATTGTAATGTTCAATTTTGCTTGTTCGGATTAGTTTGATGTTGTGTTGTAAGCCTAAGATATAATTTTGATTTTGATGTTATTTGTAACTGTGATGTTGTTGTAGGATTTGATCTGTAGCTTATTTGTGTAGTAGTAGCTAGTTTGATTTGTGTAAGGTTAGTAGTTCGGATTAGTTTGATGTTGTGTTTGTACAGTACACTAGTTGACAGTAGCCTATTTTTTTGTTAGTACACTAGTTGACAGTAGCTTATTTTTTGTCAGTGCAGTACCTTATATGTGTACATTAGGTTATTCGTGTATGTTAAAATCTATATTACAATGCTTATATATTTTTTTTGCAGGATGTCGAGGTACTCTCTTCTACAAGATGCATATGACAAGGACCACCGTGCCTATGCTCTGGCGGAGCAAGAAGTGCTTTACCCCCACCTGCACTTGCGGAGCTCCCGAGTTGACGGTCCTGTTAGTGCCAAGCACCCGAAGATGCAGTATGATGAGAGATACACGAAGTACATCCGGAAAACCGGGCTTCTCCCTTTGGTACAGATCGTATCTCGTGGGATGCCGAAGATGAACCCGTGTGCTCTCACCGCACTGGTTGACCGGTGGCGTCCGGAGACACATACCTTTCACTTGCCGTGTGGGGAGATGACCGTCACTTTGCAGGATGTTGCAATGATCCTGGCACTTCCCATCGCTGGAGATCCCGTGTGCCGGAGCACCGAATCTGCTGGATGGGTAGAAATTATGACTAGCTTACTCGGGAAGGCGCCGGAGCCGAAGAAAGGTGTAGCTGCGGGTGCCTCCTTTTCTTGGATTGCTGAGAATTTTGCAGTGTGCCCACCTGAGTTGGACGAGGATTCTGAAGGGGTTCAGCAGCATGCCCGGGCATACATGTGGTACGTTGTCAGCCGTGTTCTATTTGCGGACAGCAGTGGGAGGAACGCCCCTTTTATGTGGCTTCAGTTGTTTGCTGTTTGGGATTACAAATGGAGTTGGGGTACGGCCACACTAGCTTATTTGTATCGACAGGTAATCGAACGTGCATAGCTTTTATTCGTTATTGCATTCTTAGCAGAATTACATTGTATCTAATTGTACCTCATCATCTTTTGTGTGCAGTTGGACGAGGCGTGTCGTAGGGGTGGCAAAGTGGGTAGGGGTGGCAAAGTGGGAGAATGCAATATTGGTGGTTGCATGTTGCTCTTATCCATCTGGAGTTGGGAGCATTTGCCTGTAGGGAGACCACCTAACGATGACAAGTTTGGCCCATGGGACGATCACGACGATGACCTTCGTTGGCCTACAATGGTCTATGCTTGGGACCATGTTACCCGTGATTTCGGAGCCTCACAGAAAATGTACATCCACTACATCCAAGAGTTGGATACATTGAAGGCTGAATATGTAAGATCATTTATCTTTCTTACATGGGTCCTTTCGCTTTTGACTATCTGTAAGTAGCCTGCTAATTTAGATATTTGCACAGGTGATCTGGGAGCCATATGGACCGCCCGGTCAGATAGGCGCAAGTGAATGTAGGTTCGCTTTGAACCCGGCGTGTCTAGCGGAACAACATCTGTGGCATATGGTTTGCCCGTTGATTTGTTTCTATGCAGTCGAGTGGCACCTTCCAAACCGGGTTATGAGACAATTTGGATTTTATCAAACTACTCCGCCAGAATATATCGACACAAGTCTGGAGCTGCATGGGTAAGTGCTTTGTATTGCTTACTCCATCGTTTTGCAGCTGTTTTAGTGTTTAGTACTAACTTGTATGGATTTTGACATGTAGGATGGACAAACAGAGGACGAAAGGTGAAAAGAATTGGCCAAAGAAGCATATGAGCTACATCAACATGTTCAAGGACATGGTTGCTAGACGTGAGCATGAGAGAGAGCATGGGCGTCTCCCTGTCCTAGCACTCCATGATGATAGAGCATTCAACGAGTATCTTGCCTGGCTTAAGGCAAATACTCGTGTTAAGCTCAACGCTTCGGCTTTTCGTAGCGAGGACATCTTGGCTGCAGCCAATCCCCCCTTCGACCACTTAGCCAATCTGGAGTACAATAGGCTCGTCCGGCTGGGTAGACATCAAGACCTTGCTCCGGTGATCAACTTTGTGGTAAGTTCTTGCTTGTTCTCCTTCAATGTACCTATATTGCTTTGTTGATATCTACGGGCATTAATTTTACCTAATTGACAGCAAACGGAGATGTCTAATCATGTGAACGAGGCCGGGCATGCACTCCGGCACCCTCCGGGTCATAGAGATTCATACGAGGCACTTAGAGCTTTCGCTGAGGTAGGAATGCAATAATTGCACATTGTCCTTTTGTATTATGCATTCTCAAAATTCTGACTCCACTTTTGTTTATCTTATAGCACACCAAGACTTGGGCACGTGGCTTAGCAGCTCTTCTCGGTTGTCGTACCGACGACACCATTGTTACACGGTCGGGCTCCTCATCAAGTGGTGCACGTGCCTCACGTGGCACCGGTTCGTCTAGCCGTCCCCGATGCTCGGATGAGGAAGAAGATGAGGATGCAGAGGATGATCGAGAGGATGCAGCGGATGAGGAAGAAGATGAGGAGGAAGATCGAGAGGAGGTCAACGCTTCGCAGTTTCCCGATGCGCCCACGTCTAGTCAGCCCACTCCTCGTAGTTTCGGTTTGAAGGAGAGAGGCCAACCAAGAAGAGAGCCAATATTTTCTCCCACTTTGTATGAAGATCAAGGGAAGAGGAAAGCTACCAAGAAGCTGGCCGTTAGGAAGAAGACGAAGAACTGAAGTGAAATGTCCAGTAGCATGTCCAGTAGCATGAACTAGTTAGAAGAACTTGCATGAACCTTTATTTGTGTTAAGTAGCATGAACTTGTCCAGTAGCATGAACCTTTATTTGTCCAGTAGCATGAAATATTTTGGTTCTGTGATTTTGTGTTCTGTGATTTTCCAGTGAAATGTTTCGTTGAACTTGTTTATTTGTGTTCTGTGATTTTCCAGAAATTTTACTCTACAGACAGAACCACAGAACCTGGTATTTTGGTTTGGCACTGCCCAGAACCACGGCGCCCTACACGGCGGCGTCGTACATGAAAGCACAACGCCCTACAACGGGGTGCCGTCCTTATGACTATGCCATACGGGCGAGTACACATTTACGACATACATAGGACTTGTTCGGATACATAGGACTTGTTCGGATACATAGGTTCGCTACAATTTTCGGACGAATAGAATGTTCTAACATTCTATTGAGTCCAACGGGGATACTTGCCCTTGCGCTTCGCCGGGTCTTCTTCCTCTTGTTCCTCCTCTCGTGCACGGCGAGCCCTCTCATGGCGTCTATCATCTTCTTCATTCCCCGCCCTTGCACCTTGTTCCGCCTCCCAAGCCAATCTTGCAACAAGAGCCTTTTCAGTCTTTTCATGCCTCTCCTTCTCGCGAAGCTTCTTTTCCTTCTCAGCCTGCATTGCGTCCCTCTCATCTTGCTCCATCACCTTTTTGGCCCGCTCCTCCTCACGATCTTTCTCCCAGAATCGCTCCCACGATTTGTTGACCATATTTGTGACCTCGCTCTTGTAGAGCCTGCTTTGCTCGGAGTCTATCCACCGGTAGTACTTGCAAATAGGCGGAGGCGACTACAAACACGATAATGAGTTAGAATTTGAAAACAATAGAGGTTAGTTATTTGTAAGAGGAGACATGTACCTTTGGGCGCTCCATATTTACTGGAGCCTTCCGCTTGCTTTTTGTTGACTTTGGCTTGCTTTTTATTGGCTTGGGCTTGTCCCAAGCATAGTTGGGACACATCCAAAATCTCCGACCTCTCGTCTCGTCCCAATCACTGGATTGCTTCATCTTGCAAATGTCACCGCACCAACACTTCGGTGCCTCATGCCCTCCGGTAGTGTCAACGCTGTGCTGCCATGCCATCGGCTTCGCATCCAGATCAGAACAGTCCATGCCTACACATTGCAAGTTCAAACTTAGTTGGGAGAAAAAAAAGGACATTACTTTCAAATAAGTAACTCAACTGAAAAGTAATTGAAAGTAGTAGATGCAACTTATTACCTTGTTTACGCCCTACCTCTACCCCTAAAACCACCTCTACGATTTGGTGGAAATCCTAACCAATATGGCATGCCCGCACGTCGGTAACCACCACTTGGTACACCAGTTGGTATGTCACCACCATGCCCGCTCTCATTGCCAGTTGGTATGCCACGACCATGCCCGCTCTCATTGCCAACATTTGGTATGCCACGACCATGCCCGCTTACATTGCCAACATTTGGTATGCCACGACCATGCCGCTTACATTGGCAACATTTGGTATGCCACGACCACTTGCCACACCACGACCATGGCCCCTACCATTGCGACCACCGCTTGGTTGGCTTGCGTCTCCAACTGGTTGACTTGTACTTCCACCATCATTTCCCTTTGCTTTCTTTCTCCTGCTAGTACCACTCTCGTACTGTTCTTGTGTAGGCTCTACGAAATGTTGGTTGCCCCATTCGCGATTGTAACCACCGCCCCAATCGTCCATGTCATTCTTGAAACGCTTTGTATGTCGTCTTCCAGGTTTATCCACCTTTGTAGCCAGATCAGGGAATAGAGCAAGACCTTCATAAACCAGCCAAACCGATGGGTCTAGAAAGGGTTCGAACCTCGATGCCCAAGTGGCCTTAACAGCCTCAATACTATGCTCGTGCATCCTAATATTACTTGACATTTCGTAGCCCACTTTCCTAAATCGTCCTGCCGCCAACATGTGTGAGCAAGGGAGATGGTAAACGTTTGGTCTCGCGCATGAACACTCGCCTTGTGTCAAATAAACCTTGAACGAGCAACCTCCATATTGGACACCACCTCGAGTGATTCCTCGAGGCTCGTGGACTTCATAAACCAAATCTGTGTTTTCAAATTCTTGTACCTCAAGCGTGTCAGCCTTCCTTTTCTGATATACCATCCACTTGTCGATCTTCGGTGGATAGTCATATTTCTTGTTTCTTTTGTTATCCCCAGCTATTAGCTTAGCCGTGACCTCACTCCATTGCAAGAAGTATTCATTTGACTTTATGAAGGTATATTCGAGAATTGCAGACACTGGCAACGCACGCACACCCTTCAGAACTTTGTTGAAACATTCGGCCATGTTGCTTGTCATGTCACCATACCTCATGCCTTGAGAGTCATAGGCACGTGACCACTTGTTTCTATCTTGGAAGTTCCTAGTTAGGAACTCTTTACCCCCGGGGGTTGTAAGACGAAATATTTTGTCATACAATTTCTTGAAATGACGAGCGGTGAAGGCTAGACAACAATCTTTCAGCTCATCAGATAATTCCTTACTTCCACATGCCCTGTAGAAGTTTGAGACAAAATGTCGCATGCACCAACGATGGTGCACACGACCATATCCTGGAATTTCTATCTCCACTGCATTTAGTATCCCTTGGTGGCGGTCCGAGATGATGCAAATCTCTTTTTCTGGTCCAACAACCTTGGTCCTCACTAGACCTAGGAACCACTCCCAGTTGTCATTGTTCTCCGCGGACACCAAAGCAAATGCCAAAGGCACCAATCTATCCCCACCGTCATGCGCTATAGCGACCATAATGCAGCCCCTGAACTTGCCGGTGAGGAATGTCCCATCCACAGACAAAACCGGTCTACAATGTTGAAATGCCTTGATGCATGGCTCGAATGTCCAGAATGCACGCCCAAAAACCCGGACGGTTTGACCTTCATATGTCCTAGTTTGCGTGCCTTTCGGCTCAACCACATAATACATTCCCCGGTTTGTTGCCGCCATGGCTCCCAACACCATGCCAATGCGGTTGTAAGACTCTTCCCAATCACCATACAATATCCTGAAGGCGGCTTGCTTGGCCTTCCATGCCTTCCCATACTTTATCGTGTAATGGAATAGCTTGTTCACATACTCTATCACGGCCTTAATAGGTTCCGTCGGTAAGATCTTCACACTACCCGTAATTTTGTGAGCGATGAACTCCGAGGTCAGTTGACGGTGATCGTTTTTAACTTTTTCCTTGTCTACATCCTTGCCACCACATGTGTGCGTAAACACACTAGTTGTAATCTTCCATTGGTCCCCTCCTTTGATTGGTCTTGCGCGGACAATCCATGGACATTTAGTGAAGTCCTCACATCTAACCGTGTACCGAACCTTCATGTTTGAGTGCCTAACAACAAATGGTCGATGGTGCTTCACCGCATACTCCTTAAGCCAAGTTTGTAGTTCTTCCAAGCATTGGAATATGGTTCCTTTGCTAACCCCGTGAATGTGTAGGTCAATATCTTTTTGAGAATATGGCCTTGGGCCTAGTATTTTTGTTGTGCCACCATCAACAATAGCCTCATCCGCGAGGCTTAGATCACGAAACAGCGATGTTCGATGATCCCGGCCATATGCGCTCATAAATGCTTTGGCTTCCTTAGCCGTCAACCCGTCCTCGTCAATCTCTTCATCCGGGCCTTCGTCATCGGAGTTCAATGCATAAGCTCGACCATATGGAATAGTCGGATCCATGTCCTCTTCATAGCAATTGGCTTCAACATCTCCAATATCATGATTTTTAAGATAACCTTCCTCATCATCACCCTCGGCATCAGCACCTTCCGTTTCGTCAGCCACGGTCTCATCATTCTCCTCCGTGTAGGTTGCCTCAGTGGAGGGTTGCCTCAGTGGAGGGTTGCTTAATGGAGGTTGGCTCAATGGAGGGTTGCTTAATGGAGGTTGGCTCAATGTAGGTTGGCTCATTGTGGTTTCATACCAATCCGGCTCATGGGGCTCATGTTGTTCTTCATGTTGAACCGGGCTACTACCACCGCTAGGCCGATTCAAGTCAATGTGCAATTGAGTTCTAACCTTCTTCGTGGCAAATAACTCTAGAGATTTGTCTTGTGAGGCAAAGACAGCCTCCATATAAGCTTGCCAACGAATCTCAGAGTCGAGAGTCATCATCTTCCAACGAATGTAATGATCATACCCAACATTGTATCTTCCTTTCAAATGAACTCCGTCATTTTGGTCCATCCAATTCAACTCACTACGGACCTTCTCCACAACATCGGCTAGGGTAGGACTAAGAGTGTCAAACACAATCACTTTCTCCTCCGTGTCAAGCTCATGTAAATCTCCTTTCGAAAAAGCCGCGAAGTCCACATGATGAACATTCACGATTCTCGACATCTAAATATAAAAAAATGGCCATCAAAACGACGATTATATTACCGCGATTCCGAACTAGGCATAACAAATCTAAAAACCATAGCATTACATTTTCTAGGGTTAGGGTTTGGCCTACAAAATCCCTAGCCATGGCATACAAATCATGACCATTACCATTACCATGGCATATAAATCATAAAGCCTATGGCCCGAATATCAACACCAACCTAAAGATTTTACTTCCCACAATCATTTTTAGGGTTTCCCCGAATTTGCACAATACAATCAAATGCCAAAATTTATATTGGCCAAATTTGAGGGGAACAAAGGAGTTTACCGTGGAGAATGCAGAGGACACGAATTGCACGGATAGATCCCTCCAATTCGGTGAGATTTGAGTGGAAATGGAGTGGGTCACGTGAGGGGGAGAGAGATACAGCCTCGGGTTGGATCTGGAATAAAGAACTGGTGAGTGGAGGCTGGGGACGGGGCTGTGCTTTTTAGGTCCTACGGCGCCCTGGATGGGGGCGCCGTGGTCAGCATCACGACGCCTTGGGTCGGGGCGCCGAACTTACAAGATGTGGGTCCAGCTGATCCGACGTGGCACGGTCTACGGCGCCCTGGACCAAGGCGTCGTGCAGTCTACCACGGCGCCCCGGAGCCGGGCGTCGTAAGAAAGGGTCAGATCGTGAAATGTTTTGAATTTGGGTCCATTTCGTGAATTGATTTCGAAAAAGGGTCAAATTCGTCAAAATTGCCGCAGATCGAGGGCCGCACCGCCGACCTCTCTTCCCCAACCAACAGCGACACCAAAGTAAATGCCGCCATTAATGGCATGCAGTGCTCCCTCACTCACTCCCGAGTTACTCCGGCACCCAGCTCACGCTCTCCACATGCCGCTCTGAATAGAAACGACGCGGAGAAAAAAAAAAGACAGAAATGACTCGAAGATGCAGATGGCGTACACCGGAGCCGGGCCGCATAGGTGACGTGAGAGCATTTATTCACGGAAATCAATATGGGGTCATGGGCACACCTACTACTAAAAAAATTTAAAATGTTAAAAATTTAAAATAAAACATACGAATATATTTCAAGACATTTTATCTTCGCACAAAAAGTTTAGCGAAGAAAAGATATCTTATGACTCGTGCAAAAAGACAAATTTAGATGCTCTAAATGAATTTATACAAGATATTTTTCATCTTCTTTTACATAGGTCACAAAAAATGTCTTTTCTCTGCAAAATTTTTGTGCTACGAGAAAATATCCTTATGTATACCTAATTTTTTTTTAGAATTTCTTGAATTTAATAAGTTTTTAAAATGTTTTATACAACGGATGCATCTATACCCATGACCCGAAACGCCACGTTTATTCATTCATTTACTTACAACATCTCTAGGCCACATATCCCCTATACCGTGCACCCAACCAGAGTCATACTCAGCTCAGTATAAACCTGAAACCTAACCTATATGCCGCCAAGCCAGACCGGTCCAAATCATAACAAATTACACGAAGCCCTCCCCGGCTCCCTCGTCCTCCTATTTTTCTCGCCCGCACAACCCCCTTCCTTCATCCGCACCCCTTCCAATCAATCTTTGCCACCGGTCCCAACTTGCAGTGATAATCTTTGCCACCGGTCCCAACTTGCAGTGAGGGAGCCATACACTCCGTGTTTGCCGCCGCCAGATATACACCTCGCGCGTGAAGTGTTCGTCAAATTGACCAAACTGGTTTGTAGTTGTTTTAGCTTATTTTTTGGCATGGATTCGTTGGATGATGAGTATGATACAGGGTAGTAGATGATTATAGATACAACAAGTTCATCAAGGATAGGGATGATTGCGAGATCAACGACGACGAAGATAAGGAGATAGCCGCTATGATCAACATCCTTGAAGAA
Organism: Poa pratensis; assembly: GCA_947311845.1. NCBI lineage: Eukaryota > Viridiplantae > Streptophyta > Magnoliopsida > Poales > Poaceae > Poa > Poa pratensis. Next base: position 32,803,657 of record CAMZMU010000053.1, read on the forward strand.
GTGGAGAAGAAGGAGGGGCATGTTGATGGCGTGTTAACGGTAGAGTGTTTTATTACTTCCCAGCAACAGCACCAGAAGATCTGCTTGTTGACCGTGACAACACACGTTCGTTGGGAGACCCCAATAGGAAGGTATGATGTAGTGCAGCAGCAGTTTTCCCTTGAAATATGACCAAGGTTTATCGAACCAGGAGGACACGGAGGTTCTTCAGAAGGTTGTCAGCGGCGCAACTGACGTGGAACCTGCACACAACACAAGCAAACTACTTTGCCCCAACGAAACAGAGAGGTTGTCAATTTCTCCGGCTTGCGGAAAACAAAGAATTAAACGTATTGTGTGGAAAACAGTAATGGGTGCAGAAAGTAACAGAGAACAAATGATTGCAGTCGGTGGTTTTATCAGTATGAGGGAATGGACCGGGGTCCACAGTTCACTAGTGGTGTCTCTCCATAAAAGATAACTAACATGTTGGGTAAACAAATTACAGCTGGGCAATTGACAAATAATGAGCGCATGACAATGCAATATATGACAAGATGATTATTATGAGATTTAATTGGGCATTACAACAAAGTACATGGACTTGCTATCCAACGCATCTATGCCTAAATAATCCACCTTCCGGTTAGCATCCGCACCCCTTCCGGTATTGAGTTGTAAACAACAGATTATTGCATGAAGTAAAGCGTGTAACGTAAACAATGCAAATGACACGTAGACAATGCATCATTGTTTTATCCCTAGTGGCAACAGCACATCCACAACCTTAGTCGTTTCTGTCATCTCGAGCCCAGATTACTGGACGCATAAACCCACTATCTAGCATAAATACTCCCTCTTGAAGTTACAAGCATCTACTTGGCAAAAGCATCTACTAGCCTTGTCGTACTCGAGAGGCTCATAGACATGGCCGTTTGAATAACAACTACAATCCCCCAGCTAGCATTGCCTACCTGTTTGTTGACGCAACAACAACTACGTGAGGAAGCTTCTTCGATGATTTCTTATTTCCATCCATTAGGGTTAGCAGCTGCCCAACAATGCGGGACTCTTGCTCTCTCCTGCGAAAAGTACATACATTGAGAAAACAGATTTCGGCGAGCACAAAAGACGTCATAATATAATAAGCATACCTACTGTTACGTCGTGGGCATATAGCATCCAATTCATCGATGAAAATAATGGCTGGCCTACCCTGTGATGCCTGAGAGTACGCTTCAGCAAAAGCTTCACGCATGAATTGCTCACCCTCTCCAGCGTGAGCTTTGTGCACAGAATACGGGCTGTCCAGACAGGCACAATAAAGCAATTAACACATGGAAAGCACATGGCACTTCTATTTGGCAGATTAAGATTTCAGGTATGAATGTAGTCAAGTTGAGCCATACTTGATCATTGTGAGGTGGGCATTGCACTCCCGAACGATGGCTTGGACCAGGCTTGTCTGACAAAACAAGAAGAACGAATCTTCAGAAACACACTTGTCAATATTTGCAGGACGATCAAGACGTTGCCATTGCGAGTGCATTACCTTTCCAGTACCAGGGGGACCGTAGAGCAGCAATCCTCTGGGCCACTGCAGAATACAAGCTCACGCAACACGAGGAGCAAAAAATTGGTCAGACGAAGGCGCGATGGGTGCCGAAATTGGTGGGGGGAGGAGAAGGGGGCAGGCAGCCGGTAGTACCTTGAGGCCGAGCACGCGGGACTGGCGGGCGTAGGCGAAGGGGTACACCACGAGCTCCCGGAGGGCTTGAAGGGCCATGCGGTTCCCTGCAACGGCCTCCTCCGCCCGCCAACCTCCGTCTCCATCACCGCCGCCGTCTTTTCTCCCCGCAGCCATCACCTCGCCTACAATTTCGCCTAACCTGGTGCTCTCCGAGACCCGCGAGGGGGATGTCAAGTGGTCGTCCAGGCGAGAGCGGGACGGCAACCCGCGGGGAGAGGCTGGGGAGTGGAAGGGCCGGCGGGCGGCGATTGAGCAGGCGGGCGAGGTAGTAGAGGGCGGCCGCGCGAGGGAGGACGGGAGGAGGGGAGCAGGCAGAGGCGCTGCGGTGTTGTGTTTCTGAAATAAGGCCGGCGTGGTACGTATATGATGGGCTTATGCTTGGGCAGGACGAATCGTACCAGCCCAATAACAGACGACGGCCTGGTATCTGGGCCGTCCTCTTCGGCCGGCCACGCGTCATTTTTTCCGCCGGAGCGCAATGGCTTGCAGCTGCCCTGCACCCCATGGGCCATGGCACAATGCACAGGCGAGTTGTCGACGAGTCGGCTGCCGCCACATTTTGTTTCAGAGACACGTGCAGGCGATCAGTATTTCTAGCGAGTCAAATCCGCGTGCTCCTGTTAATCTGAGAGCAAAGAAAACTTGTCCCGGCGGTGGGTACACACGGGTGGTGGTTGTCCGGCGGGCGGAGTAAAAACGAACGGCGACTGACACACCCCAGGCCATCCAATCCACCTACTGGTCATTGGACAACTCACGTTCCTGCGGCCGCAGTTTGAAAGCCGGAAGCGGAGATGGAACCGCGCTAAAAGTCTCTGCGCGAGGGCCCAGCATCTGCAGTGCAGTGCCGCAGATCGAGGGCCGCACCGCCGACCTCTCTTCCCCAACCAACAGCGACACCAAAGTAAATGCCGCCATTAATGGCATGCAGTGCTCCCTCACTCACTCCCGAGTTACTCCGGCACCCAGCTCACGCTCTCCACATGCCGCTCTGAATAGAAACGACGCGGTGAAAAAAAAGACAGAAATGACTCGAAGATGCAGATGGCGTACACCGGAGCCGGGCCGCGTAGGTGACGTGAGAGCATTTATTCACGGAAATCAATATCGGGTCATGGGCACACCTACTACTATAAAAATTTAAAATGTTAAAATTTTAAAATAAAACATACGAATATATTTCAAGACATTTTATCTTCGCACAAAAAGTTTAGCGAAGAAAAGATATCTTATGACTCGTGCAAAAAGACAAATTTAGATGCTCTAAATGAATTTATACAAGATATTTTTCATCTTCTTTTACATAGGTCACAAAAAATGTCTTTTCTCTGCAAATTTTTTGTGCTACGACAAAATATCCTTATGTATACCTAATTTTTTTTTAGAATTTCTTGAATTTAATAAGTTTTTAAAATATTTTATACAACGGATGCATCTATACCCATGACCCGAAACGCCACGTTTATTCATTCATTTACTTACAATATCTCTAGGCCACATATCCCCTATACCGTGCACCCAACCAGACTCATACTCAGCTCAGTATAAACCTGAAACCTAACCTATATGCCGCCAAGCCAGACCGGTCCAAATCATAACAAATTACACGAAGCCCTCCCCGGCTCCCTCGTCCTCCTATTTTTCTCGCCCGCACAACCCCCTTCCTTCATCCGCACCCCTTCCAATCAATCTTTGCCACCGGTCCCAATTTGCAGTGAGGGAGCCATACACTCCGTGTTTGCCGCCGCCAGATATACACCTCGCGCGTGAAGTGTTCGTCAAATTGACCAAACTGGTTTGTAGTTGTTTTAGCTTATTTTTGGGCATGGATTCGTTGGATGATGAGTATGACTACAGGGTAATAGATGATTTTAGATACAACAAGTTCATCAAGGATAGGGATGATTGCGAGATCAACGACGACGAAGATAAGGAGATAGCCGCTATGATCAACATCCTTGAAGAAGTGGAGAAGAAGGAGGGGCATGTCATCAACTTCAGGGGATCGGTAAAGGGCATGATAAATGTACCCTTGTGATCGGATTAAGGGCGCTCATGATCCCTACAATGACTATCTTGGCCCTGATCCGGTCTTCCATGAGGAGTTTTTCCTGTGCCGCTTTCGGATGAGCTAAAGGTTATCCTGACACATAGAGAAAGAAGTGACGAAATTTGATGCTTCCATGAGGTTATCACCTTGTTGAAAAAGGATTGTTGCAGTCAACTTTTTTTCTCTCCTATGCGGAAATGCACCGCGGTTTTGAGGATGCTTTCCTATGGTAAAACCGTGGATACTGTTGATTAGTATGTTTGGATGCGAGAGAGCACATGCATTGAGACTATGGCAAAAATTGTATAAGTTGTGGTGAAAGTGTTTGGATCGGGATATCTAAGAGAATCCAATGCCGAGAACACGAAGAAGTTATCGCTATCAGAGCATCAAGAGGATTTCCAGATATGTTTGGTTCAGTCGTTACATACATTAACAATGAAAGAGCTGCCTAGTAGGTTTGCGTGGGTAGTCAAGGTCACTGCAAACGGGCCACGGTCATACTTAAAGCAGTGGCATCAAAATAACTTTCTATTTTGTATGTGTTTTTCTACATTCCTGTTTCGTGCAACGACATCAATGCACTTCATCGCTTTCCGTTATTTAAGAGATTTTGTGATGGGGATCATCGTGCAACTACATCGTTGACGGACATGACTACACCATGAAAATACTATCTTGCCGAAGATATCTATCCTCATTGGGCGCCACTTGTATAAACTATAAGCAGTTCGGGAGGCCAAGAAAGAATCCAATTACAGCCGCACAAGAAACTGTCAAGAAAAATATTAATAGAGCATTTAGAATGTCCCATTGTTACGTGGAGCTGTAAGAATGTGAAATCCGGAGATATTGTGGAAGGTGATAACTTGTTGTATAATTTCACATAACATGATTGTGAAGGACCGGAAAAGAAGTATCCTGCATGAGTGATTTTGATAAGCCTCGAGAACATGTCCGCCTTCCAGAACAAGATGTGCAACATGTTCTGAATTTTCTTGACATGCATCACCAAATTAATACTTGTACAATCTTTGGATCTTTATTAGAAATCAGTGAATTAAAAATTTGAATTCAGAACTAGTAATAATTTTTAGACATTTTTATGTACCTGGAACAATTTAATCAAGATCTAAACTATGTTTTATGGTTGATTTGTGTATGGCTTGCATGGATTTGAGGTTTCAATCATGGATTCCTAGTTTGCAGGACCCACATTGGTGTAGGGCTCCCTCCGCGGATAGATATGTGTCGAATTTTGTCAATCTGATTGGAGGTCCTCTCACATCGACCGAAGAGGATAAAAAACATCCGGTTTCATTAGTTTAGCATTGATTGCCGGTGTACGGCGAGACAGGATCAAGCGGGCAGCAGAACATGGGCGTTTACTACGCGCAGCCCTTCGTGTCGCACGCGAGCTTGCCCGTGTACGTACGTACTTTACGTGTAGCGCTGGCCGGGCCAAGATTTATACGTAGATACTGTAGATAGATGAGCACAGAGGCATGGAGCATTGCATTGCACCGCTGCTGCTAGCTGCAGCGCCGCCCCCGTCGTCCATGCCAAAACAGTGAACGCGCATTAGATTCTCCGGAGCCAGCAATAGAGCATTGTTTCGTAGCTACCGCAACGCGCCATCTCTCTCGCTGGTTCTTGCCGCCGTTGCTTTGCGCGCGGCGATAAACTCCTGTACGTTGCTGTGTGCTCGTGAGCCGGCACTAGGCTCACGACCTTCTCGGTGGCTTGTGTGCGTCGTACTCGCCCCGCGGCGTCCTCCGTGATGGATCGGAGTCGGGGGCGGCAATGGGCCGCCGCCTGCGCGGTGCTGCTCTTCTCCGCGCTCCTGGCGGTCGCCTCCTCGCAGTCGCCGTCTCCGGCGGGGGCACCCAAGGCGGCGGCTTCGCCATCCCGCCCTGCCGCGACGCCGGCCCCAAAGACGCCGACTCCACGTGCGCCGGCACAGGCGCCAAAGCCATCGACGTCTCCACCACCTGCGGCGTCACCGGCTCCTAAGCCACCATCTCCACGTGCGCCGGCGCAGGCGACAAAGCCATCGACTCCGCCCGCGACTTCGCCGGTCCCAAAGCCACCGTCTCCACCCGCGGCGTCCCCGCTTCCGAAGCCGTCGTCTCCGCCACCGGCGTCGCAGGCGCCCAAGCCGTCTCCCGCGGCGCCAGCGCCGGCTCAGAAGCCGTCTCCCGCGCCCGCTCCGAAACCGTCTGCTCCTACTCCGTCACCACCACCACCACCGGCACAAAAACCATCTGCTCCACCGCCGGCCCCCGCCCAGCCTCCGGCGAGCTCTTCCCCGCCGTCGTCCTCGTTGGCTCTCTCGCCGAGCTTCTACGCGCTGTCCTGCCCGAGCGTGGAGCTGGCGGTGAGCGACGTCGTCAGGTCGGCCTCCACCTTGGACCCCACCGTCCCCGGCAAGCTTCTCAGGATGGTCTTCCATGACTGCTTCGTAGAGGTATGGACAGATCACTCAATACTTACTCTTCTTGCATTCACATACTCGTCTTGTATTAGGGAAAATTACTCATCTTGCATTAGGGAAATGTGTTTTGATGGCTTGCAAGCACTGATTGGGCGAGTTCTTGAGCATGACAATAGATGCTGGAGCAGGTGTCTGTACTTTAGGTGTTCTTATTATTCTGATTCAGTTTCAGAGTTTCACATGTCCGTGTGCTAGATCTAGGCTTCAATCAAGTTGGTCTTCAGTGTTTCACATGCCCGGAGCATTGCCTTGTCAGTTCTTGTTATTTTCAGTAATTGCGACATTTTCCATAACCATGATTTGGACCCCTTTAGGAGAATTTGCTTTTCACCTTCCCATGTTTCCCTAAACCACAAGTTAGTGACCAAAGTGAATGGTTAGGTCGGACCTACTGCGAGCTTTAGTAATGTCTAAATTTTTTTTGTTAATTTCAGCTACATAAATGCATCAATCACACCCAAAACATGTCCGGAGTAAATATGTATCCAAATTCCAAAACATTCAGTCAAGGGAATGATCTAGAGCAGTTTTGCTAATTTGAGCTAGATAGGTGCATCAATCACACCCAAAAGTTTTGCCATCGTACATGCCTAATGGTCGCCGAATAAACCTGTCTTCTGAGTTCTGACATCATACATGCCTAAACTGACAGCATTTTACAGTTGCAGCACATCAGGTTTTTGAAAGCTTGCCTGCATTCACAACGAGTTTCAACTTTGTATTCTATCTCAGGGATGCGACGCGTCGGTGATGGTCCAAGGTAACAGCACGGAGAGGACCGATCCCGCAAACCTCTCGCTCGGCGGGTTCAATGTCATCGACGAAGCCAAGAGGCTGCTGGAAGCCGTGTGCCCTGCAACCGTTTCTTGCAGCGACATCTTAGTTCTGGCTGCAAGAGATGCGGTCACATTTGTAAGTAGCAGTGCAATTATTCAAACCCATTGCTCTCATTCGCTTTGCTGCAATATCTGCTTTGTCCGCCTACAATTCTCACAATACCTGCTTTGTCTTCCTGCAATATTTGGCATAATAACTAAATCTAGTTAAGAGAAAACATCGTACTACTGTACTAAGCAGCAGTACTTGGTGTGCATAGGACATCATAAACTCAGCACTAAATGCTACAAGGATTAGATCTTGTAGCATCCGATGAATCGTCGGTCATGGTCCTGAATGTGACAATGAGTAGTTGAAACATAGGATTAGCAAGGCTGTCTAATTATTTCATCTAAATATAATTGGGAGGGAGACCCTGAGAAGCTTGGCTGCAACTGGACCTAATCCCAACTTATGTTTGGGACCTGACTATTTCATGTTCATGAGTAGTATGGCACATGATTGATGATGGTCCTAAGGGTGATCATGACCAAGTACAAGTGGACACAAGTCACAACTAGGTTTCTGAAACTTTACAACCGATGTGCTTCGAAAGTTGGCTCTTCATTTGCTAATTACAGGCCACTAGAGTTGCAGTAACATCCACCAATTCACCTATAGCCTCACTTCGAGATGTTAAGATGACAGAAATTAACCATATGTTGTGTTTTGCTGGTTCTGCATGGTTAATCCTGGTTCTTGACGACTAAGACAGTATCCCAACTTAGTTGACAAACTTCCATTTCTCCAGAGAAGCAGCTTAGCTGACAAACTAAATGTGCCTGCTAACACTAGTAATTCCTGAACTGATCTTCAGTTGTGTGTTTTTTCCAAACCAGACCGGAGGACCGATGGTGCCCGTCGCCCTTGGGCGACGTGACAGCCTCGTCTCCCTGGCGTCCAACGTCAGAAGAAACATCATCGACACGGGCTTCTCCGTCGACGCGATGGCGACCAGCTTCGCCTCGAAGGGGCTCACCCTGGACGACCTCGTCACCCTCTCAGGTACACAACACAAGCTCACTCGCTCGAGTAAACATTGCTTAGCCATCTTCAGTACCATCACTTCGTCGATCACACGCTTACATATGATGCAGGCGGGCACACGATCGGGTCGGCGCACTGCGGCACGTTCCGGGAGCGGTTCCGGCCGGACGCGAACGGGAGCATGGTGCCCGTGGACAGCACGATGAACAGCGAGTACGCGACCGAGCTGGTGCGGACGTGCGCGGCGTCGGGGAGCGCGGCGGTGGACTGCGACGAGGGGTCGGCGGCGGCGTTCGACAACCGCTACTTCGGCAACCTGCTGGACGGGCGGGGCCTGCTGCGCACGGACGCGGTGCTGGTGCAGAACGCCACGACGCGGGCCACGGTGGCGGCCTTCGCGCAGAGCCAGGACAGCTTCTTCCGCAGCTGGGCCGGCTCCTTCGCCAGGCTCACCACCCTCGGCGTCAAGACAGGCTCCGACGGCGAGGTCCGGCGGCTCTGCTCCAGCGTCAACGGCGGCTGACCGATCGGTCGAGTTGTACGTGGTCGGACATGCACGGGCATGTCAGTGTAAGTGTATCACATACATAGGGATCTCGGATGTATTAGCGAGCTGAGAACGAGATTTATTCGTTTGTTCTTGCTGTAGCTCTGATGTTTTGGTTAGGCAGCATGTAGATGTCCACGGCATGCGTTTTATCTGCGACCCAAATACCAAATCAAGCACAATGAAATGATACTCCGTTCAATATCTGAACTCTGCTTCAGATGACTGTCGTGTCGGTCACCGATGTGCAGTAGCAGTACTATCGAACATGCCTATTCAAATTCAATTCGCTTGGCCGTCCAACGCAAAGGACTTGTTTTTTATTTTTTAAGGTGCGTGGTACGAATCTGAAGGATTGAATTCACACATCAAGAGGGAAGATAGTTATCAACTGAAGCGCCGGGACCTCGGATTACGCTTCATAGCCATCCGTGATTTTTTTTCTAGCAAAATAATTTGACCTTACTGATTGATTGAACTAGAAGGATACCCCACATGTTGAAGCGAGGATCCCTTTAGAAAGTATATTATGTAAACCAAAGGATATTATAATAAGTATGATATTTTTTAAAAGGAATTGCAAAATTTTAATTGATCGTAGTTGAGATACCAAATTTAACCGGTTAATCTATTAAGGGCATGTGTCACGATGACAGGCCGGCCCAGCATAACGAGCACGTCCCAAGAGTGAGATGAGGCCCACGAAGGGGTGAGATATCGCTGGCTGTGTCCAGAGCTGGCTGAGGCTATGTAAGAGTATCTCTAACCTGCCCTAATATTTTAGCGTTTTAGGGCAAAAAAAAATTCTGCTTTACCACCTGCCCCATTTTAGGACATGTGTGCTCCAACAGATGCCCTAAATTAGTGCCCTTAAACTAGATCCGACGATAGAGAGGGAATAGAACACATCTGACGGTCTGCAGTACACCTCTGTCACCGGAGCACGAAGTTAACCACGCGGCCAGATCGATCGAGGCGGGCTGGAGATCGATTGATTCACGGCTCGAGCTAGCTGCACGGCCGATTGATTCATGGCTCGAGATAGACCTGCGTGCGTGCTTGCTTCAGATCGATTCGATCGATCGATCGACTGAAGCTAGCTAGCTGCGTGCAGCTCTCCTAGCGCGGCGGTCGGAAACAACGCCATGGCCGCGCTCGCCTGCGGGAAGCTCGCCGGGGCGCTCGCGTGCAGGGCGCCCGGCGTCCACGGGTTGCTGGGTGAGTGGGGAGGCCAGCGTTTGCGTGCTCCATGCGGAGGAGGTTGTCGGGGAGCAGCCGCCGGTGGTGGCAGAAAGGGGATCGGGAGGAAACTGAAGGTTCCGGCTGGCAGTTGGTGCGCGCGCCAGGAAAATGAAAGAATAGAGCACCCCTCCTCTCTGCCTTGGGGCAGAGAGGAGCAAAATTTGGGGCAGCCCTATTTTAGGGCACGTGATAGGGCAGCTGTTGGAGACGTGTTTTTCCCCTCCGGTGCCCTATAAAACGGTTTTTAGGGCACGAACCCTAAAATAGGGCAGTTGTTAGAGATGCTCTAAGCGTGTGTGTGTGGCGTGAGTAGGCATCGATGATGAACAACCAGGACACGATCCTTGTCTTCCTCCCCCTTCTCTCTGAATTAGATACTCAGAATTCCTCTAGATCTGAGTGATCTGTATCCTAAATCCTATTTGGTGCGCTGCCATTAGGTGTTGTATCGTAACAATTGGTATCAGGAGCCTATCGATCTTCGGATCCTACCCTACACCGAAAAATTTCCACACAAAAAATAGCTAGAACTTTTCAGCGTGGTGGCGAATCAATTGGTGTTGAGATCTAGGTTGGGATCTCCTGTTTAGATGAAGATCTTGTTTAGATCTCTTCAACTCTTGATGAAGAACTTGTTTAGATGACCTCGACGAAGACGAGACCAATGGCATCAGCCCTAGCTTCAACCTTAACCATCAGCACTGAACCTTTCACTATGTTGGCATGAGCCTTAAACTCGTCCCACCCATCACTGAATACAACGTGTTCACCAGCATCAAATTCAATGGTGTACCATCCTTCAACACGTTCTTCCATCCCATGCTTCCACAACAGTGCATTCACTTGGGCATGGATCTTTTATCCCTTCACTGTTTGTGCAGGAACATACTGCCACACCAGAAAGAATTCAACAATTAGTGATCATGATTAACGGTTATTTGAATTGCAACTAAGAGAGTTTACATAGGAAATAGACTCTAAGCTAATGATCATGTATTGGAACCATTCAAATCATAGAAAGTTAGCTTAAATCTTTAACACTGATCAACATGATGCTTCACTATGCATTCAATTCAAGATGTCTGCATGAAAATATTGTATTGGACTTCAAAACTTACCAGGGTATGAAAATGCTCATTGTCATCATCCACCCTGTGGACAAAGAACTGCATGTCACTCCTTTTCTCGTAGAAGCATCCATCTTTGAGGTCCTGATGAAGTTCAATCACAACTGTCTTGTGGATTTCAAAATTGATGAGAGCCATCTCCATTTCAGATATACCATTGATGGCGAACCAACGGAACACAAGGGGATCTAAATCACGGCGCATTAGGCTGACCCGTGCCTAGCACCGCCCATGTTTTTACACTAAACTTTTGCACTTTGACCTCCGATAGGTCCTATTGAGTATATATTTTCTGTTACTTATTTCACATGGTTAACCGTAGATTTTTTTTCCAAATATTAGTTAAGTGTTGTTTGTTATACAAGTTTACTGTATATCGATGAAAAATAAACTTGCACTGCGCTATCTTTAAAACTTCTTTGTAACATGACTTTCTTCATAAATTTACTTCTACAATTGTGTAAACTCTATATTATACATATTTATAGTGGACATCTCTAATCATATGATCCAAAAACTATATTTATAGATGTTTTAGTATATACTCCCTCCATTTGAAAATAGTCTACATCCTAGAAAAATTCAGACAAATTAGCGAAACATTTATTATTGCTACTTAGTCACACCAAGCATGCAGCGCATTAATTCACCACAGGAAACAAAGCGTCCGTACCAATTACCCATAGCTTAATTAATGTTAACCATGCAATTTGCATACAAGTAGTACTCCGCCATGCAATTTTCTATCTCTTCTTAATTAGTACTTCGTGGGACCTAGCCGAGATGTAGAGTATTTTGGAACTTAACAGGGGAGCCAGAATATAGACTATTTTGGAATGGAGCGAGTATGTGTAGCTAAACATATATATGTACAAACTTGTAGAGCATAAATTGAATTGTTAGTAAGATCTTTTGTTGGTTATTTTGGCCAAATGTGTCTTGATATTTATTATGGATTTGATATAAGTGAAAAGTGTGTGCATGCTCTCTCTATTTAGTTTTGAAATAGAATCACTTGTAATAATACCGACAAATATTTTTTTCATACATACGATTGATTTGATTATTGATATAAACAGGTGCAAATGGAGATTCCATCCATTGACGGACTCGCCAATCGTGACTTGCAGGAAATTGCTTTGCGGAACCGTCATATTGACCGATCCATCGATCAAGTATTCTTTATGTAGGTTGGCTGCATTTTGCGTGGTGCAGCCAAAATACCAAATCAAGCACGATGAAATGACACTCCGCCGTTTTCCGTATCTGCACTTGTGCAGGACAGCAGGATTTATGGTGTAGGTCACCAATTGCACAGCAACGTTGTAACAGTACTACCAAACCGCGCCTATCCAGTTGAAATCCAGTTTAATCGATCCTTCAGTGCACAGTTCAGTGTGGCGTGTAGGTGGATGCAGTGCAAAGAACATCTTTGTTATTTTTCGCAAGGTGTGAGTTGCGTGTGCAGAGTGAAGAACACGATTTTTTATCTGTCTCGCACGTGGAGTGACATACTCGCTCCGTTCCATAATATAAGACTTTCTATCTTTTTTACATTTGTCCTGATTCGTTGCTAAATGATGGTGAACTAGCCATGTGAATCAACACACTAAAATTTGTCTACATAGGTACGAATCATGAAAAAACTGAAAATGCCAGAAAGTTTTATATTGTGGAGCGGAGATAGTATGATTCATAAACCACCAAGCTAGGCAGGGAGGAAGTAAAAGACGGTGAACTGAAGCACCGGAGCACCGCACCGTGTCTGATCCTGTTTGGCGTTCCGATGGTGTGTGTGTCAAAGCGGCCGAGCCATGGACTACTCCTCCGGCCTGGTACCATCCCACCGCTCACTCACCGACTCCTTTTAGGTGCATATGGGCGGGCGGTGCGCAGGGCCGGCCCTGAGCAGGTGCGGGCTGTGCGGCCGCACAGGGCCCTCGCTTGCCAGGGGCCCCCACCTAGGTACGTATATGTAGGTATAGGAAAGGCCCAATCGCATGTTTCGCTGAAAAAAAAAACAAGCTATCGATCGAGTGGATCGACCATCCCAAGCATTGACCGAGCGCCTCCGACTCCTCATTCTCCGCTGGTCTCCTCGACTCCTCGTTTTCATTTTCTCCTTCCTCCCCAATCACGCGATAATGGGGCGTTGCTCTTCCTTAGCGATTTCTAGCCGTCTGAGTGCAATAAATTGAGGAGGACAATCTGCAACGTTTTGTGCTTCCTAATCCCCTTCTATAATTCTCCCTAGATCTTCTTCTTCATTCGATCTGCTCCTGCCTATCTACTGTAGAAGAAAGGGAGGAGGGTAATTGGCTGGTATTGTTGGACGGAGTTGCACGAGTCGGCGGCGGGGGCGAAGCTGGGCAATGTTCCATGGCCGCTGTCGCTCTTCCAATGACTTGGTGGTAAGATCAGTGTTATTGGAGATATCACTATGCTCTCTTGCGTCCACCAGATAATATGACCCATTGTGCAAATTCCAACTTATGATGAAGGGGCCTTCCCATGGAGGTGATAACTTGTGCATCCCAGCTTGAGATTGAACCAAGCGCAAAACTAAGTCACCTTCTTGAAAAGATCGAGTCCTGACCCAGCGGCTGTGATAATGGCGCAAATCTTGCTGATAAATTGCTGATCTTTCTAGGGCTTGCTCCCTAACTTCTTCCAGCGCATCCAGTGAATCCTGCCGGGTTAGCTCGTTTTCTGCCTTAACATAAGCCGCCACACGAGGCGAGTCATGAATAATATCACTCGGTAAAACAGCTTTTGCTCCATATACCATGAAGAACGGTGTAAACTTTGTGGATCTGTTCGGTGTTGTGTTGATGCCCCAAACTACAGAGGGCAATTCTTCCACCCAAGCTCCGGCGGCTCTGATACATGGGACCCGAAGACGGGTATAGTAGAACTGGTAGGAAGTGGTCAGATTAAGTATTAACACACCAATACGTGCTTGGAAGACTTACCAATATTCTACATTAAATATGTAATCCTTGACCCAAATCTTCTTTTCGTCACAATGACCGGAACAGATCAAACAAAACGGAGAACAGCGCAGGTAGTAGCGAAGCCAGATTACTACAGCACATACATTGTTTATGGTCTAATCTTTTACTAAAAAACAATGGCAAAGATAAATCTAATGAAGGTTTGATATATATCACTGGGTTCAACTGAACCCAGTGCTTCTATAGAAGCTTACCCCATGTTCCTTTCCTCTCTTGTCTTCCTTCTTCAGACAATTTAGCATTTCATCCTGGCAGACAAAGCTTAAGCCCCTGGTTTACAGGCTAGTTTCTCCAGAAAACCATGCATCCACACAGCCACATACACACGAACGGATTTCCAACCGCTTTGTTTGGTTTGGCTCTTGTGCTACTGGTCTCCTTGGCTTCTCCCTCCAGCTCCTGCACGGAGCAGGAGAAAAGCTCCCTTCTCCAGCTCCTTGCTGGGCTATCGCGGGACGGCGGCCTCACGGCATCATGGCGGAGCGACATGGACTGCTGCAGGTGGGAAGGAATCACCTGCAGCACCAATAGGGCGGTCACTGATGTTTCACTGGCTTCTCGAGGTCTCGAGGGGTCCATATCTCCGTTCCTAGGCAATCTCACAGGCTTGCTGCGACTCAACCTATCTGGCAACTCGCTGTCTGGTAGCTTACCGCTTGAGTTGGTGCGGTCCAGCAACATCATTCTACTTGATTTCAGCTTCAACCGCCTGACAGGAGGCCTGAGTGACCTGCCATCTTCAACCCCTGCACAGCCTCTGCAGGTACTGAACATCTCAAGCAACCAGTTTACAGGAAGGTTTCCATCTACTGCGTGGGAGGTGATGAAGAGTCTGGTCGCACTGAATGCTAGCAACAACAGTTTTACTGGGCAGATACCAACTACGCCCTGTGTTAGCGCACCATCATTTGCTGTGCTTGAACTCAGTTTTAACTAATTCAGTGGAAACATCCCTCAGGGGCTAAGTAATTGCTCCATGCTGAAATTGCTCAGCGCTGGCTACAACAACCTCAGTGGGATACTTCCAGAGGAACTCTTCACAGTTACCTCATTAGAGCACCTATTGTTACCTAGCAATTGGTTAGAAGGAGCACTGAATGGCATCATCAATCTCAAAAATCTGGTTACCCTTGATCTTGGAATGAATGATCTCAGCGGCAACATTCCAGTTTCTATAGGTGAGCTGAAGAGATTGGAGGAGCTCCATTTGGACAACAATAATATGTCAGGGGAGCTCCCATCCGCTCTAAGCAACTGCACAAATCTCGTGATAATTGACCTCAGGAGCAACACCTTCAGTGGGGAGCTTACCAAGGTCAACTTCTCAAGCCTGTCCAATCTAAAGATTTTAGACATTCTGTATAATAACTTCACCGGCACTATTCCAGAAAGCATATACTCCTGCAGCAAGCTGACTGCACTACGGCTATCTAACAATCACTTCCATGGCCAGTTGTCAGAAAGAATAGGCAATCTGAAATCCCTCTCATTCCTATCACTTGTTAACTGCTCTCTTACAAATATCACAAGAACACTTCAGATCATCGGGACTTCCAGGAGCCTCAAAACCCTTTTTATTGGATTCAACTTCATGCATGAGACTATGCCAGAGGATGGCAGTATTGATGGTTTTGAGAATCTTCAGGTTCTTGGCATAAATGTTGTTCGTTGCCTGGACATATACCTCATTGGTTATCAAAGCTCACAAATTTAGAGATGTTATTTTTACAAGACAATCACTGGATCAGCAGCCTAAACTACCTCTTCTATCTGGACATAACAAACAACAGCCTTCGAGGGGAAATTCCGAGTGCCTTAATGGATATGGCAATGCTTAAATCAGACAAGGCTACACCAAAAGTCTTTGAGCTACCTGTTTATAATAAGAGTCCATTTATTCAATACCTCATGCCCAGTAATTTTGCTGAAGTACTGAACCTAGGCTTCAATAACTTCACTGGTGTGATACCTGAGAAGATCGGTCAGTTGAAAGCACTCACTTCCCTCAATTTGAGATCCAACAAATTGTCAGGGGAGATCCCACAATCGATCTGCACGCTCACGAACCTGCAGGTGCTCGACTTGTCCAGCAATCATCTCACTGGTACACTTCTGACCACACTAAACAATCTGCACTTTCTTTCCACATTCAATATTTCTAATAATGACCTCGAAGGCCCTATTCCAACCACGGGCCAACTCAGCACGTTTCCGGATTCTAGCTTTGATGGAAACCCCAAATTGTGTGGCCCTATGATTGTAAACCATTGCGGTTCAACAGGAGTAGGTCCAGTCTCCATTATCTCCACAGAAGGGATTAGCACTGAGGTCATCTTTGCGATCGCCTTTGGTGCTTTCTTTGTAGTAGGATTCCTATATGATCAGATAGTCTTATCCAGATATTTTGGCTAAGCACTTGTAACTGTTATCACCACCCCAAACCTTTCATGTGATCTCAAGTGTTTCTCAGTTCGGCAAGACCATGTAAGTTGCTCCAATCCCAGCAAGATCAGCATCCCTAGTAAACATGGCATCTTGAGTCTATGATATTTACTCTGTACTCTGTGTAAAAGGAAGATGAATTAAGAGCGAGCAAAGTCAACAATGTTTAAGCATGTTGTTATTACAGATTCTGTATTAACTATTTATTTAGTATTTACTTCGATACACATGTAAAGGGTGATGAATGTTTCTCTTGGAAGATCAGAGGTGGAAACATAACATGCACACCCAAATCAGATTGATATTTTAGAGGTCCACCAACAACGTAATGGATTTAGCTAATTAAAGCCAGACTGGCTGGTCCATACATAAAGCATGGGCAAAACAGGACAAAGCCCTAAATAAAAACATCACGCCAGGGTCGCGAACTCGCGATACTCCAGAAAGCAACACGCGCTCCGTGAAATAGAGACGCTAGATGGTGCTACAGTGTCACATGAATTAAGCAGCAGCTCCGTGATTTCATGGGTCTCTGCTTCCTAGCCTCCGGCGTCCGTCCGCCGGCGCGCGTAGCGCACACTCCGAGATTCTGAGCCGCCGCTGCGCCGGGTCATGGGGAGTTGAATCCTCGGCCTCGTGGGTGACCGCGGGATCAGAGCACAGATCAAGAAATGCACCCCGATCCTATCCCCTGCCTGAGCTCCGGCCACCGGACGAGGGAGCACCTGTGTGCCGGCAGCCAAGCCGCCGCCTGCCGGCGTACCGGGTCGCCGAGCGTGGACTGTGGAGTGTTTTTTTTTTTTTTTGAGAGAGAAGTGTAGACTGTGGAGTGGCTCCGGGCTATAGGAGATGGACTGGGCATCGGAAGTGGGCTGGGCCGCGGGGTCGACAGTATTCAGCGTGAAAGGTGAAATTATTTGGCTGACTTCTGGACACGGAGACGAGCGATCTGGACTATCTCACCATTCATGTGCCCTCAAAAAAAAAAATCTCACCATTCATGTTTCTCAAAAAACATCTCACCATTCATATTTCCCTTAAAAAATAGGAGTAGCTATTCCAAGTTTCGTGGGCGGCCCATTATATTTTGTGAAAAAAGAAAAAAAATCTAGACGAAAATTCAGCATGAAATCGACCCTTTCTAAGAAATATTTTTGCAGGAAGATGAGGAAGCATACAACAGGAAGGACGACGGACTTGACATGGGAGTCATGTACAACACATTTTCAAGCAGGTGAAGAATCCATTCTTTTTTAGAAAGCCTGTGTATATTCACCAGAGTACAAAGTACAGAGTACAGTGTACAGAATACGAAATACAGAACAACATACGCAGAGGATAGACCAACAACAGGCAAACGACGCCAGCACCACCGTCGTCGACGAAGAAGAAGGCCGACCACCACCATTCCACCATCCGAAGGCACCTTCTCCAAAGAAAACCGCCGCAGGGGCCGTCCGCCACGCAGTGACGGAACTTGAGCCGACGAACGAGCACGGCGAGCGCCCTCACGAACCAGCTCCTCCACCTTCCAGCAGCCATCTTCATCTTCAACGCCGGCAGGAACCGCCGACCGCGCCCGAGGTTGACACCCGAGCTCCGGATCCGCCGCCTACACGGATCCGGCTGGACCTTGACGAACTCGAGCACAACGCAGGTCCTCGAGCTCCCGGAAGTCGAACGCGCCGCCGCAGAGCCCCGAAGAACTCCACCGCCGGAGAAGGAACGCGCCGACACCAAAACACCCACCGCCAGCTCCTCCACCTCCAAGGCGCCGCCGGCAGGACCCCCACCTACTTCTACCATATGTACAAGCCGGAATCGGGGATCCCCCACCCTCCCGCCGCCGGAGCGGCCGGCGGAGGGGAGGAATCCCACGATTCGGCGGCGCGCACGGTGAAGCGACGAAGCGAAACCAAAAATCGACTCTCCCTTACTGTAGACGGAAGGGGAAGAGGATAAGGTCAAGTGTCCTGTTGCTGTGAAGAATCCATTCTTTGTTTGCAGAAGAAGAAAATATGTGTCAATCGTAATACTACATATATGCTACTTGAGATGCAAACTCTGTGATGCAGATGAGATGCGACTGCCCGAACAGATGCTACAACTTGTATGCTCATGAGAGGCTCAAAAAAAAAAGAAAAAAAAGAGAGAGATGCGACTGCATCATGTTGTATATTCTCTGCATGTCTAGGTTGCCGGCTTAACTGCATAGAAATGCACTGTGGTGACTGTCAACGATTTAAGTAGCTACTGCATCCTCATGTAGTTTGCTCATTCAGGGGTCCTTAATCTTGTCAAAATACTAGGTACCCACAGAGTGTTGGCTAGATTTTCTTCTTTAAGGAAAATACAGCAGCAATTCGGCCAATTCATTCACGTGATATGATGAATATTGACAAAAAAAAAATGTCACCTTTTTTTCGAACTGAACCACTCTACAGAGATGGATGACAGATGAACAGACTCTGAAAAATATGGACTTGTAGTGCGCACTGAACAAACTGTGTCAAATCTAGACTTAGAACAGAACTTTAATCCCGGAACAAAAAAAATACAATTCCCAACACCAGCTATTCAGCTAAACTGGCAAAGTAACTAAACCTGAATACCTGATTCCATTCTATCACAGTCAGTTATTCTGCTACTGCAAGTCCTCTTGAGGCCACAATCCAGGGCCCGCCGGTGACTCGACGTCCTGGGCTCGAATAACACGGTACAGCTGAGAAACTGCGTTCAAACTATCTGTAGCAAAGTGCATGTGTGGTTAATCATGTGGTTTTATGTCCATGGTCACGGCTAATGATGATATGATATGCTTTAGGTTAAATGCTACACCGATCAATGACAAATACTCGTACAGAGACTACAAAGGAATAGAAATGCAGCTTCACCTATGAAATGCAAAATATTGCGGGAGACTTGACCAATGACTTGCCGTGTACTACACTAGAGGAGACTTTTTTTTTTTAAGGAATACACTAGAGGAGACTTGAGTCAAGTCAAGTCAACTAGCTACAGATTTGCTTAGGCTAACAGGTTTGCCATGGCAATCTGCAACGACTGTGCTCAACCTTCTATACCTGATAGTTCAGAACAAGATAGAATATGAGTGGTTACTCAAGAAAACATTTGCTGTTTCTTCCCACCACACGTACATTATCAGTGACTGGAAAGAAATTAAATTGCATCAAATGGACATCGCCGGAAAATTCAAACAAGAGTATTGCTGCCAAGCCCGCCATAGCCACTGATTCCGTTCTACACAAGCATCACAATCAGAATGGAAAGATTCTTTCTCATGCTCTTAGACCATTGATGCTTTACCCAGTCAGGGCACTTTTTAAGCACCTGGTAGCATGCTATTCGTCGCAAGACCGTGCAGCCAATCTATTTTTCACACAACATGTACACCAGGAAATTTCACATGCCTTCCCTTGGTTTGGCTCTCCTGCTGCTGGTCTCCATGGTCTCTCCGATCAGCTCTTGCACGGAGCGGGAGAAGAGCTCACTTCTCCAGCTCCTACCCGGGCTTTCGTGGGATGGTGGCCTCACGGCATCATGGCGGAGCGATACGGACTGCTGCACTTGGGAAGGGATTACCTGCAGCCCCAATAGGACGGTCACTGATATTTTGCTGGCTTCTCGAGGTCTTGAGGGATCCATCTCGCCATTCCTTGGCAACCTCACCGGCCTGTTGCGCCTCAACCTGTCACGCAACTCGCTGTCCGGTGGCTTGCCACTGGAATTGGTTTCATCCAGCAGCATCATTGTCCTTGATGTCAGTTTCAACCGCCTGACAGGAGGCCTAAGTGAGATGCCATCTTCAACCCCTGCACGGCCTCTGCAGGTACTGAACATCTCAAGCAACTTGTTTACAGGAAGGTTTCCATCCACAACATGGGAGGTGATGAAGAGCCTGGTCGTGCTTAATGCAAGCACCAACAGTTTTACAGGCCAGATGCCAATTACGCCCTGTGTTAGTGCGCCATCTTTTGCTGTGCTTGAGCTCAGTTTTAACCAATTCAGTGGAAACCTCCCAGCAGGGCTCAGTAATTGCTCCGTGCTGAAATTGCTCAGCGCTGGTTACAACAATCTCAATGGCACACTTCCAGATGAACTCTTCAAGGTTACCTCATTAGAGCACCTCTCGTTACCTAGCAATCGGTTAGAAGGAGATCTCAATGGCATCAGGAAGCTCACAAATCTGGTCACCCTTGATCTTGGGAAGAATCAACTCATAGGCAATATTCCAGATTCTATAGGTGAGCTGAAGAGATTGGAGGAGCTCCATTTGAACAACAATAATATGTCAGGGGAGCTGCCATCCGCTCTGAGAAACTGCACAAATCTCGTGATAATTGACCTCAAGAGCAACAAATTCAGTGGAGAACTTACCAAGGTCAACTTCTCAAGCCTGTCCAATCTAAAGAATTTAGATCTTTTGTACAATAACTTCACCGGCACTATTCCAGAAAGCATATACTCCTGCAGCAAGCTGACTGCACTACGGCTATCTAGCAATCACTTCACTGGTCAATTGTCCGAAAAAATAGGCAATCTGGAGTCCCTCTCATTCCTATCACTTGTTAAAACTTCTCTTATGAATACTACAAGAACACTTCAGATCCTTAGGGGCTGCAGGAACCTCACCACCCTTCTTATTGGGTTCAACTTCATGCATGAGACCATGCCAGAGGACGACAGCATTGGTGGGTTTGAGAATCTTCAAGTTTTTGGAATGAATGATTGTTTATTGTCTGGAGCAATACCTCATTGGTTATCGAAGCTCACAAAGTTAGGGATATTATTTTTACACAACAATCAACTAACCGGAACAATACCAAACTGGATGAGCAGCCTAAACTTCCTCTTTTATCTGGATGTATCAACGAACAACCTTACAGGGGAAATTCCAACTGCCTTAATGGAGATGCAAATGCTAGAATCAGACAAGACTGCACCAAAGGTCTTTGAGCTGCCTGTTTATCTAAAGAGTCCATTCAAACAATACCTCATGCCCAGTGCTTTGCCTAAAGTACTAAATCTAGGTGTCAATAACTTCACTGGTCCGATACCTGAGAAGATTGGTCAGTTAAAAGCACTCATTTCCCTCAATTTGAGCTCCAACAGATTATCTGGAGAGATCTCACAGCCGATCTGCACCCTCAAGAACCTGCAGGTTCTCGACTTGTCCAGCAACCGTCTGACTGGTACAATTCCGACCACACTAAGCAATCTGCACTTTCTTTCCAAATTCAGCGTTTCTAATAATGACCTTGAAGGCCCTATTCCACTAGTGGGCCAGCTTAGCACGTTTCCAGATTCCAGCTTTGCTGGAAACCCAAAATTGTGTAGTCCTATGATTGTAAACCATTGCGGTTCAACAGAAGCAGGTCCAGTCTCCATTGTCTCCACAGAAGGGATTGGCACTGAGGGCATCTTCGCAATCGCCTTTGGTGCTTTTTTTGTAGTAGGAGTCCTATATGATCAGATACTCTTATCCAGATATTTTGGTTAAGCACTTGTAATTGTTTTCACCACCCCAAACCTTTAATGTGATCTCGAGTCGTTCTCAGTTCAACAAGACCATGTCAGTTGCTCCAATCCCAGCAAGATCAGCATCCCTAGTAAACATGGTATCTTGAGTCAGTGATATTCACTCTGTACTCCGTGTAACAGGCAAATGAATTGCGATTTGCGAGTGAGCAAAGTCAACAGTGTTTAAGCATATTGTTTTTATAGACGGTGTACCTAATTAACTATTTGTTTTGCGAGTGAGCAAATTCAACAGGGCAGACGACGGCCGGAGCGTGGTTTCCGGCAGCAATGGAAGGAAGAATAAATTTAGGGAGCGGCGTCGCTGATGAGTATAACTAGGAGGGTTGCAGGCTTGGAGAAAAATAGAGGAGTGGAATTTTCCTCCTCTAAAGGTTTGAGGGATCGGCTACATGCGGTTTAGAGGAGTAAAACAAAAAAATTACTACTCTAACCGATTTTGAGGGATCAGCTAGAGATGCCCTTACCTCAT
The DNA here is from genome assembly GCA_947311845.1 of Poa pratensis. Taxonomy (NCBI): domain Eukaryota; kingdom Viridiplantae; phylum Streptophyta; class Magnoliopsida; order Poales; family Poaceae; genus Poa; species Poa pratensis. Next base: position 32,826,196 of record CAMZMU010000053.1, read on the forward strand.
TCATGTATAGTTAAGGAACTCAAGAGTGTTTGCTAGATTTTCTTAGTTGAAGAAAACACAGCAGTAACGCTGCTAATTCATCATCGTCGGAGAATGCTGGAGAAATATAGACTCGTAAGAACCCTATAGGGTGTCAACACGACATCATCTAACACAATTCAGCAAGCACGATCCCTAACACCAGCTATTCAGCTATATAAACTGGCAAAGTAACTAAGCCTGATTCCATTCTATCAAATCATTCAGCTACAGCAGTAATGACGCACCAGGTCCTGTCCACATCCTATTAACCTCACCTCAGATGCCCTACCATGGCTTCGACCCTGACAGCATCTGAACAGAAGACGACCTGTTAGTCTCCCCATGCCACATACCTTCCTTGATCATTTCTTTGCACAGCACGCTGTCCACATCGCCATGGACCAGACGCCATGATTCCACGTCTTATCTGTAGCAAAGTGAGAATACTGGTTAAACATGTGGTTTTATGAAACTAATGATGATAGGCTTCAGGTTAAATGCAAACATGTCTACACTGATCAATGACAAATAATCGTACAAGGACTAGAAAGGAACTGAAGCACAGCTACACATAGTAAAGAGCATCAAAACTGGATGTGAAACTATTCAAGTAAACCTTTTAGAAGCTTGCAACTACAATTCGTCACACACTACAGGGTCCAAGATAGGATCGACACCTTCCACTGTAACCACAAATCCCAGTCAACGTCCTTGACAATGCACCAGTGAAGATGACGGGGCAGTATAATAACTAACTGAAAACAACAGCAGACAGAATCCTTCACCCAATCTTCCTTGTGGTGACTACGATTGCAAGAGGAAAAAAACATATAATGGAAGCAAGGGCCACTTCTTGGTCCATCTCATTTTCTTTCTTCATACGACCATCGATGCCTTACCAAGAAGCCATGCTAGTTTCATCAGAAACCATGCAGTCACTCCATTTTTCATACAAGACACACATCAACAAATTGCACATACCTTCCCTTGGTCTTGCTCTTGTGCTGCTGATCTCTTTGGTCTCTCCCACAAGTTCCTGCACGGAGCATGAGAAGGCCTCCCTTCTCCAGTTCCTAGCGGCCCTCTCACATGATGGTGGCCTCGTAGCCTCATGGCGGGACGGCACTGATTGCTGCAAGTGGGAAGGGATCACCTGTAGACAAGACAGGACGGTCACCGGTGTCTTGGTTTCTTCAAAGGGCCTCGAGGGGCGCATCTCACAGTCCCTTGGGATCTCGCTGGACTGCAGTATCTTAATCTCTCTCACAACTCGCTCTCAGGTGGCCTGCCACTAGAACTGGTGTCGTCCAGCAGCATCACCATCCTTGATGTCAGCTTTAACCAGCTCAATGGACCAATCCACGAGCTGCCATCTTCAACCCCTGCAGGGCCTCTGCAGGTACTAAACATCTCAAGCAACTTATTTGCAGGACAGTTTCCATCCACCACATGGAAAGCAATGGAGAATTTGTTATTGCTCAATGCCAGCAATAACAGCTTTACTGGGCAGATACCAACTCAGTTCTGTAACAATTCACCATCCTTCACTGTCCTGGATCTGAGTTTCAACAAATTCAGTGGCAGCATCCCCCAAGGACTTGGCGGTTGCTCGATGCTGAGAGAGCTCAAGGCCGGGTACAACAACCTCAGTGGAATACTTGCAGATGAACTCTTCAATGCTACCTCGTTGGAGTATCTGTCTTTTCCTAATAATGACTTGCATGGAGCTATTGATGGTACACGCATAACCAACCTCAGAAACCTTGTAATCCTTGATCTTGGAGGGAACAAATTCAGTGGCACAATTCCAGATTCTGTAGGTCGGCTCAAGAAATTAGAAGAGCTCCGTTTGAACAACAACAACATGACAGGGGAGCTGCCATCAGCTCTGAGCAATTGCACAAATCTGATAACAATTGATCTCAAAAGCAACAATTTCAGTGGAGAACTTACGAAGGTCAATTTCTCCAACCTGCCCAGTCTAAAAACTTTAGACCTTTTGTTCAACCACTTCAACGGCACAGTTCCAGAAAGCATATACTCTTGCAGCAATCTGACTGCACTGCGGGTATCTGGCAAGAAATTAGATGGGCATCTTTCACCAAGAATAAGCAATCTGAAGTACCTCAACTTCCTATCAGTTGGCTCAAACTCTTTCAGAAACATCACAAATGCACTGCACATCCTTCGGAGCTCTATGAACCTTACTACCCTGCTTATCGGAGGTAGCTTCATGGGAGAGCTCATGCCACAGGATGACATAATTGATGGCTTCGAGAATCTCAAGGTTTTGGTCATCTCAGATAGCCAATTGTCGGGAAAAAATACCTCTATGGATATCAAGGCTCACAAATCTGGAGATTTTATTCTTAAATGGCAACCAACTCACCGGACCAATACCAGGCTGGATCAACTCCCTAAGTTATCTCTTCTATATGGATGTGTCAGACAACAGACTTACAGGAGAAATCCAACTAACCTTGATGGAGATGCCAATGCTAAAATCAACTGAGAATGCAACTCGTTTGGACCCAAGGGTCTTAGAACTGCCTCTTACGCAAGGTCCATCACGTCAATACCGTGTGGTTACATCTTTCCCGACAATGTTGAATCTAAGCAGCAATTACTTCACAGGTGTGATTCCCCCACAGATTGGCCAGTTGAGAATGCTTGTTATGCTCGATTTCAGCTTCAACAAGTTATCCGGACAGATCCCACAGTCGATTCATAACCTCGCGAACTTGCAGGTGCTAGACTTGTCCAGCAACCATCTCACAGGTGCAATCTCAGCTGCATTGAACAGTCTGAACGTCCTTTCAGCATTCAACATTTCAAACAATGACCTTGAAGGGCCTATTCCATCTGGAGGCCAGTTTAATACATTTCCAAATTCTTGTTTCGATGGGAACCCAAAGCTATGCGGCTCAATGCTCACTAACAAATGCGATTCTGCGAAAGCACCTCAAGCCGTCATCCAGCCAGGAAAACAAACTGACTACAAGGTGGCCTTTGTGATTGCCTTCAGTGTGTTCTGTGGTGTAGGGGTGCTGTATGATCAATTAGTCTTATCAAGGTATTTTGGCTAGTCCCACTTCAATTTACTTTGGTTTATGAAGACTTGTTCGTATTAGGCTGCAACTAAGGCTTGGACATTTCCGACGAACAAGCTTCTCCTATAGGTGTTGGTCATTATTAAGTTTTCCAAAATATTCTAGGGCGACGTGTGGTTTCATTCTATGGACATGTAAAAGTATGTAAAAATATAAGATGATTTGAGCTGAAGCATACATAACTGTGTCGAAAACTCATCATATCAGCATGGCATATAACATATTAAGGACAAAGAATATGTACTATTAACTTAAATTTTATCTTTGCGTCCTGCAAAACAATACTACGCAGTTGAGGCATGTGGATTTATTTTTTACCCGAACAAGCAGGTACTCTGCTTTTTTCATTAAGGAAGGGGGAAAAGGAACAAAAGTTCCAGCTTTACAGATTAGGAGTGTCCGATGGACAAAAACACAACATACACCAGAAAATAAACAGAAAACACACGCCGTGTCCTCCGACCCAGGGGATCAGCTTCTGGCAAGCTTAAAGAGATGAATCTCAGAGAGGATCAATGCCACAACCTCGCTGGCAGATAGACTTTTACAGGTTTACTCTGAAATACCCTTCGGTTCCTCTCATTCCAGATGTGCCAAACTGCATAGGCTGCAATCTGAATTGCTTGATGCACTATTTCTTCCTCTATTCAGCGACTTCCACCAATTTTTTATCGTGGTTTTCTGGGTCGCCGTCGCCACCCTCGGGTGGAAATTTGAGGTACACGAGTAACTAAACAACTACTGGCTATAATTATCGGCAGCGTACAAAGCAGTACGTCGACAAAAACTAGAGAACAATACCTGCAACAGCAGCCGAATATCAATCACGCGCCCCAATTTTGCCCAGTAATTTTTACCTCGGGAGGCTCCGGCGTTCGCCCGCCGGCGCGCTTAGCGAACTAGGAGCCGCCGGCCCGCCGCCGCGCCGCGTCGCCGCGAGTTGCTGCATCCCCGTCGCCGGGAAACTTCAGGCGCAGAGCACATGTCGAGGGATGTGCCCCGCGGACCTGATCCGGTCCCTGCTGCCTCCATGCATCAGACGGGGAACACCGGTGCGGCGTCGGCGCACCCAGCCACTGCCCGCCGGCGCAATTAGTTGGGCAGGATTCAATGTTGGGCCGTAGGATCAGTGCTTGCGCTTGGAGGCTAGAGTATGTGATGATTGTTGAACAACCTTTGCCGGCGAGTCCGGTCCAAGGGCGTGCAGCGAGAGCGTAGTCGAAAGAGTCGTACACGCGGCACAATCAAGATGCGAAAAGTAAAAGGACACAGAGATATAGGCGGGACTGATCTTTATTATCAATTGTGTCTCTCTCAATACAATACATGGGTATATATAAGAGAGAGGGGCTAGGGTTGAGACCAATCTAGAGGGAAAACCCCCACCCCAAGAAAGGGTGGGCCCGTACGTGCATCGTACGGTTGGTTTCCTAACACTCCCCCTTGGTCCGACATCCCGTATTGTCTATGTCTCAAAACTCCGAAAAACCCAGTGGGAAAAATATGGAGAAAGAGCGCATAGCATACGTCTCCTTATGTTGCACGAATTGCCTCATCAAAAACCTCAATGTGAGAAACATCGGGAAAACTCACATAAGGGAAAAAGAGTACAATCCACTCAACATCAGGTTGAGTACTTGATCATCCGGATCAAGATTTTCAGATGGGGGTGTGAAGAATCTCCCCCGAGTCTGGCATATCTCTAAGTCTCATCATACCGATTCCACGAACACACCTCTCAAAAGATGATGCCGGTAATGATTTAGTGAACATATCAGCGAGATTGTCACACGACTTAGTATGCAAGATCCTTACCTCGTTCGTCTTCTGCAGCTCATGCGCATAGAAAAACTTGGGGTTGATGAGATACTCTTCACATGCCCTGACTGCACTTGTGCAACACAAGCTGCATTATCTTCATAGATAATGGTGGGGGTTTGTACGGTGTTCAGCCCACACGTCTGCTGAATGTGGCGAATCATCCGTCGAAGCCATGCACACTCTTGTGATGCTTCTTATAGTGCTATGATTTCAGAGTGGTTCGTCCAAGTCGATAGAAGACTTTGCTCAGACGATTTCCAGGGAACATCAGTTCCACCACAAAGGAAAACATATCCAATCTATGACTTGGAAGTGTGCGGGTCCGACAGGTACCCTGCATCAGCATAGCCTACCAATGATAGGTCTTGATTCCTCCTATAAAACAGCCAAAGATATTTGGTCCCTTGCAGGTATCGGAAGACGTCCTTGATGCCTTTCCAATATCTAGGTAGGCTCAGAACTGTACCTAGCAAGCAAATTGACAGCGAACGCGATGTCCTGCCATGTACAATTCGCGAGGTACATGAGTGCTCCAAGGACACTCAAGTAGGGGAATTCCGGTCCCAGAATTTCCTCCCCCTCTTCCTTAGGCCTGAACGGGTCCTTATCTTGCTGCAAAGACCTCCCAATCATTGGGGTCTTCGAAGGATATGCCTTATGAAATCCAAATCTCTCTAACACCTTCTGGGTGTACTGGTGCACTAGAATCCCAGCAGGGGAATGTTCAAGTTGCAGACCCAGAACTTGGTTTTACCCAAATCCTTCATCTCGAATTCCGACATCAGGTAGGAACTCGCTTCCTCAATATCTCTAGGTGTACCATTATATTCAAATCGTCCACGTACACCGAGATTATACAGAATCCATCTTCGTTGCTCGTGTAGCCCTTCTGATGAAGGAGATCGCTTAAGCGATTTACCACAGCCTACCAGACTCTTTAAGTCCGTACAATGACTTCCAAAGAAGAACACTGTATAGACCCGATTTGCTCTCTTGGTTCGGAATGGGGATACCTTCCGGTACCATCATGTAAAAGTCCAAATCAAGGTTACCATATAGGTAAGCATTGACAACATCCAACAATTTCATTGTTAAGTCCAGATTTACTGCCATCGAGATCAAGTATCTAAAGGTTATACCAGCCATGACTGGGGAGTAAGTTTCCTCAATATCGACATCTGTCGTTGAGTGAACCCTTGAGCGACGAGCCTTGCTCTGTACCGATCCACCTCATGTGTGAGGTAACTGCCTCCTGCCAATCTTTCCAATCCGACCTTATTTTACAATCAGCGGGATTGTTAGGCCTAGGGTCAGGATCTATGATTGAGGCAATTCTATAGCAAAGTTAATGTCGACAATTGCCATTGCTCGGTTCCTTGACTCTCCCTTATTTATATAATTTATGGCCATTTCGTCATGGGGCGCATCTGGCGCTACCTCTTGCTCCACCGTATTTCCCATTACAGGAGCGAGGTCCTTTAGCTTTTTCGCGCCGATGTGTGTACTCACATCTCCGCTGGATGTTCCCTCAATAGGACGTTCAAGTCCGGAATCCCGTGCACAGGACTTTCCGTACTTGTGCCAGGTCTCAATTGGCTCCCCTTTTTCTTACTAGGGGCTTTGGTGACTGTCTGTGATAAATCTCTCTTATCCTTCTTCCTCAGGCGTCCCCGAGTACTTAGGAGTTGAGAAACCGGATTTCCCGTCCTTTTAGGCCTTTGGACGGGAGCGGGTGTACCATAGTTAACTTCGGTATCTCAACCCTTTCCGTGCATTGCGCGCAGGCATATGCGACTTTGTCACAGTTTACAAGTCACTAAAGTGATCAGGCAGTTGATTCGCTAATGCATGCAAATCAATTTCTTTTGGACTTCTTTATTTGTCTCGGCAGTGCGTGGGTCATGAGCGTGGATCTCCGTGACTTGGCACGTGATTTCTCGACTTTTATCATCAAGGGGTTGATTATCTCCCCCTAAAGTCGGAAAGAGATCCTCGTCAATGCAATCAGCGAAGCGGGCCGTATGACATTCACTTGTCATGGGGTCCAAATACCTGATTATGGACAGTCGCATAACCAACGTATATCCCCGACTTACGGAGCGGGCCCTTTGCTGATCGCTGGGGTGGTGGTATCGGTACATACACCTGGCAACCGAACCTATAAAGGTGGGAAATTATCGGTGCCGACCCCTGCACAAGCTGCACATGAGAATGGATGTTGTAGGCCAACGGTCTAAAGTTAATGAGTTTAGCAGCGTGTAACACAGCTTGCCCCAACATCTGGTTGGCGAAATACAACTCTTATGATGGATTTCATCCTTCACCTTTAAGGGGGGGGTCTAATGATTAACTTCCCCGTAGCGTATGCGGAGCACACGAAATCATCAGGATTTGGGAAGTTTTCACTTTAACATTATGACCGTTTGAGTTGTATATTCCTCATCATACTTAGACTGAGTGGCCTAATCTATCATGCCATAGGCAAAATAGTTCAGAGCATCGGAAGGTAGTGTACACAGGCAGTGCTACAATTACCGTGTAGCATAGCCATGTGTCCAATGGAGGAAAATTTCCAAGAACATGTTTACCATTTTCATCGCGCCCGTGATTAGTAGGCATTCCATACCGTTCATAACACCGGTCTCAGCTGGAGACTATTAGCGTGAAAACCATTGAAACTTAAGGGGGTGCGAATGACTCGGGGTACAACAATGCATCGTTAATGATCAAAGTTGTTCCCATGGGTAGTATCATAGTGGCTCGTCCGGAGCCAACTATATAAGGATCGCAGCCGGCGATTTTCATAACACTACCTCGAGAATTTTATCACACTCAAAGCACATAATCTCCCTGAAGATGGTATTTGTGTATCGTTTTCCACGAGACATGTTTACTCCATTGGGGTGCCACACGTGTTCTAAGACATTTGCATGTAATTAAAATAATGAAGCGAGGAAGTAGCGACATTACAAAACAAATGCATATATCTGAGAACATAACATGCCATCATATTTAAATAGAGGAATTAATGAACGATAATCAAATGTCATTCAAGCGTCGAAATAATGAATATGGCTTGCTCTTATAGAGCTTACAAACCAAATGTATCTCATATAGCCTAAGGAATCATGATAAGTTAAACAGTGGAAGCTTAGACAGGCATAGAGAACGCGCTGTTCACTTCACACTCAATGTCCAACTGAGCGAATGCTCCTCGAGATCATCATCAGTGCCTACACGAGGTGCAAAAGGGAGCACCAAGTGATCGACCTCCATAGAGACGCCGACGTCCGTTGAGACCGTAGGGGCTATCTCCATGGGCGCAACCATAGGCAGAGGTGGAGGCGACGGGAGGATCTCGGGCGCCACCATGGGTGCCGGAGGTGCCTCCCCCTGTACTGAGGCGAGGTGCGATTCATGCACCTTCTTACTAGCCTTGTACGTTGCCACAACGTCCTTAGGTGCACGGCACTGGCGTGAGAAGTGTTCTGTAGAGCCGCACCGTAGCATTCCTGGGCCTCTGCTCCCCCTTGCCTGGCTGATGCTGCTGAGCCTGCGAGGGGGTGAGGGCCTTCTTGCCCTTCCTGCCTCTCTTCTTCTTGAGAGGCACATGGGCCTTGTAGGCGCTAGCATGGGCCTCCTGACGGGAACTCGCTCCAAGTGGCTGCGCGAGAGAGTTCTTTCGCAAGAGCTCATCCTGCGCCTCCTCCACCTGGAGTATGTCCACAAGCTCTGCATACTGCGTGTACTTCCCCTGGCGGTAATTCCGCGAGGACTGTACAACATCGGGGTGGAAAGTAGAGAGAGTTTTCTCAATCTTCTGGTGTCGGTGATAGTGACACCACACATCCGAAGAGAGGTGCAAATCCGGTGCAAAGCCGAATTATAGTCTCCCACCGTCTTGAAGTTCTGAAACCTCAGACGCATCCACTCCGCCTCTGCCCGCGGGTGAACAGTGTACTTCAGTCGCTCGAAACGCTGTTTAAGAGCATTCCAGAGGTCCAAAGCACTCCGCTTAGCCATGTACTCGTTTTTCAGAGTACTGCAGAGGTGGTGACGCAGAAAATGCAAAGCCTGGACGTGAGGAAGATCTCAACGTCCGATGCCCACGTCAGGTAGTTGAGCCCATTTTGGGCTAGCTCGGTGAACTCACGGTTGACGATTCCGGCCATCTGCAGTTTATGCAAATCATCTTAGATTACAGCAGGTAATCCATTGCATAAATGCGATGAAGATACAATTGTTCATTAACATGACGTTCCAATATTTAAAAACATGCTAACAATGATTTCAGAGCGATTAAACAATCAATTCTAGCAATGAAAACATATAATCAAAGCATTATAATGACGGAAACATGTTAAGCGCATCACTAACGTGAAAAAATTGGCCCTAAAATTGACCTTCCGAAACTATTTTATGCACAAAAATATAATTTCAGCAAAACCAGACTTGTCCAGGACTTACAGGTAAATTTATTCAACAGGAATAAAGTTATACCTAATTCTGAAAAAGTTCAGGTGCTAAATTATAAAATCTGTGCGCGTAGCCGTATTCGGTCCGGCCCGATCGGCAGCAGGCCGAAAATAGGCCACAATGGGCTGTGGCCCATAACCAAAACCATCCCGTACCTCTGCCCCTCTTTTTTTTCTTTTTTTTAGAGGACAAACTTGGGCCGTATGTGGCCCAACTGCCTCGACGCCTCGTGGGCCGGCCCACCACGAAACGTCCCAGGGGACGAAGCGCTAGGTTTCCTAGCGCGCTGGGTTGGTGGCGCGCGGCGGCCACGGGGCGGCGGCGCACGCGGGGGGGGGGGGGGGGGGGGGCAAGTGGTGCGCGGGACGGCGGAGGCCGGCAGGTCCGCGCGTGCGGGGCGGCCGAGGCGCGACATGCCCGCGTGCGCGTTCGCGACGCGTCCCAGGCGCGGGGCGCCCTTGCACGCGGCCGACCATGGTGCGGCAGGAGGCGGCGCGGTGAGCGCGCCAGCACAGGCTCGGCACGGGTGGCGGCCGGCGGCGCGACCTCGCACGTCGCGGGGCTCGGCCGACTAGGCCTCGAGTTCTAACGCGGACGGCGCGTCGGCGCGGCCATGGCGCGGATGCGGGCGACGCGGTCAAAGCGCTGCCGAGCACGGCGAGCGCGGACGGCCAGCAGGGCTCCAGCGGCAACGGTCTCGACGCGAGGCCAGCAGGGCCAGGCGGCAGTCGGCGGCGCCCCTCGGGCGTGCGTGCTCAGGTGGCACGGCCGGCAGGGCCGTCGTCCGCGGGACGGCGCTGCCGACACGCAGGTGCGGTCAGCAGGGTACGCAGCGAGCACGGTCATCCGGACCATCTCGCGCGGAAGAGCGACGGCGGCGCCACGTAGTGCGAGGCTCGGTGTGTTGCGTGGCGGCTTGCCGACCTATGCAACACACGACGAACGGCTCTACAACAGTCAGCCGACGACGTCTTTTACGCCGACACGAAAAACGCTTCGGATGTCAATTTTCATCGTCCGTTCATCTGGAATCGAGACGGCGCGTCGCACAGCCGGTGCGCCGCGGCGGTACCGTGATCATCAGGATCACTCCCGTACCGACTCCCTACGGTGGCGTCATCAAATCCCCCATGAATCCGAGAGTATCGACATTGGTCGGCGACGTATTCGTCAGCTCGACTCTCGGGAGGGAAATCGACACCGTAGGTAGTATAAAACGTATTGCAAGAACGGAAATACAAATAGATGCAAAACCGTAGTTGCGATCGGATCTGGATTATACCTCCGCGATGAACAACGAGAGCCTGCTTGATGAAGGCTCGATGCAGATCAGTTGGCGGAGCAGTTCGTGCTGATAACGTGTTGCACAACCTTTGCCGGCGAGTCCGGTCCAAGGGCGTGCAGCGAGAGCGTAGTCGAAGGAGTCGTACACGCGGCACAATCACAGATGCGAAAAGTAAAAGGACACAGAGATATAGGCGGGACTGATCTTTATTATCAATTGTGTGTCTCTCTCAATACAATACATGAGTATATATAAGAGGGAGAGGGACTAGGGTTGAGGACCAATCTAGAGGGAAAACCCCCACCCCAAGAAAGGGTGGGCCCGTACGTTGCTTCGTACGGTTGGTTTCCTAACAATGATATCATGGGCTTCAAATTGGGTAAGTGGGGATATCGGCGGACCTTCAGGAAAGGCGCGCTAGCCGTCAGCCGACCGATCCCGCGCGGATCGGTCGCCTCGACCACCATTCGTTAGGGCATGTACAATGATAGAGAAGGCTGGTCTTCTCTTAGCGCTCCACGTCACTTAGAGAAGGCAATAAACAATAGTCCTACAATGCATTATCTCTTATTTTCATGTCTAGCAATTAATGAGAACTAAATAAATTTAGAAAGAAATTATGTTAATAAGAGAGAGCATATGGTACAATGGACAAAATAGCCTTTTCTTAATTTTCAAGAGCTCATCCCTTAGGGCATGTACAATGGTAGAGAAGGCGTGCCTTCTCTTTACCGTCCACGTCATTTAGAGAAGGCAAAATCATTACTTGTACAATGCGTTATATCTTATTGCCATCCCTAACAATTAATGTGAATTAATTATATTTTAGTGGGAAATCGTAGTTCTAAGAGAAGACAAGTGGTACAATGGTGAAATTAGTCTTCTCTTATTTCGTAAGAGATCATCTCTTAGCTAAGGGAAGGCAACCTTCTCTTTCTTAATTCTCTCTCCGCCACATAGATAATTATCCTACGTGTCAACGCTAAGAGAAGGCTGACATCACCCCATTGTACATGCCCTTAGCTAAGGGAAGACAACCCTCTCTCTCTTCATTCTATTTCCTCCAACTAAGCAAATATCCGACGTGGCATCTCTAAGGGAAGGCTGACATCACCGCATATACGGTCAAGAATCGATATCACTTTGGCATGTCGCTTTCGTCCGATGTTCGCGTGCTCTGGCTGGTCAAATAGGTGGGTCGCTCTCTGGCCCATGCTCGCGCTGCTACCTTTTCTCCCGCTCCAACACTGCAACCTTGCATGCAGGCACTTGGGGCGCGTTTGGTAGCCTGCAGCCAGGCCCGCTGGCTGCAGAACCAGGCTGCCTGTTTGCTTGCCTGCAGCCCAAAACTTGCATAGCGCGTTTCTTAAAGCACCCTCGGGCCAGTCCCAGTGGGAACGGCCGAATCGGCCGTTTCCAGGGAGCCATGCCCGTTCCTCTTCTCTCTCTTCTCCTCTCGTGCAGATTCCCCATCCCGCCTGCAGCCGCGGCGCTCGATTGGAGATGGCGGGAGCTCGCGTGGTGCAGCCGAAAACTCGGCGGGAGAGTTTGCGTCACCTCCCGCGCAAAACCCTCCACTATGTACACCCTCTACTATCACCGCTGGTCGGAGTCCACCATTTTCATCAGTTCGAGGTCTTCAGTCGGAGCTCGCAGGTAAGCGGCGGCGGCAGTCTTCATCGGCAGGCAGTAGCGGAGCGGCGGCGGCACCCTCGTCGGCACGGAGTGACCTCGTCTTCGTTCGTCCGCATCCATGGCTGTAAGTTCCGAAACACTGGCTACCATAGTGTTCATGCGTGTAGTATGTTCTAGATCTGAGCTGTGTTTGAGGTCTGCTCTGATGTCTGTATGATCCATGCTTGTATCTGAGGAGCTAGGATGTGTAGATCTGTTAGATTCCATCTAGGTTCTCACATGTGGCCATGCTCTCTAGATCTGTTAGCTTCGATGTCACTTCATTAGTTCATACACATGCTTGTCTTCGATGTCACTTCATTAGTTCATACACATGGTAGGCTCATAAGGTATGTTATCGTGGTCGATGTAGGAGATGAAGAGCGAGGATTTTAGTATGTCACTTGTACCAATTGGGGACTCCCAAATCCAATCCTCGTATGTCGAGGACTCTCAGCCCATGATGGACTTCGGCATGGCCGACAGCACGTACGGTGCTGTGCACGACGTTGTAGGCTCGTTAGCTACGACGTTGAACCAGCAGATTGCGAAGAATAAGGCCCAGGCCAAAGCAACCATGAAATGGCTCCCTTTCATGTCAACCTTCGTCCTCAAGCACATGACCACTCTCATCAGGACAGGGGTTAGGACAGACAAGGGTTTCAAAGAAGTGCATCTGAAAGCTTGTGCTAAGGCTCTCTTTGCCCACTGTGGGGCAGAGGTGACCTCAACTCAGGTGTACAACCACCTGAGGAAGTGGAGGCTGAGGTGGGTACAGGTGAGCAAGCTCAGAGATTTGAGCGGCGCTCAGTGGTGTGAGGAGACCCACACCATCATCCTGGAGGACTCACACTACACAGGCCACATCATGGTGAGCACCTGTGTACTAACAGTGGGTTATTTTCAAACTTGTACTAACCATCCTGCTCTAACTAACTCATCTTCCAATCGTAGGATCACCCCAAAGATGCTGAGTTTCTTAACAAGCCTATTCTGAACTACCCACAGATGCAAATGATCTTCTCCTTTGGTTTGGCCACCGGCAAGTTTGCCATGGGGTCAGGTAATCCCCTTAGCACTCCTCAGCCGGAGGATGCCGACACGCAGGAGTCTGACACCGTGATCCTTGATGGTCCTCCGGGCAGGAAGGGGGATACACCCAGCCACGCCCATGGACTGAAGAGGAAGAGAGGTGCCCTTGCTGAGGAGGAGATCCAGGCCTTTGCCAGCATGACTGAAGCTGTGAAGGAGGTTGCCCAGGCCATTAGGGAGAGCAAGCCGACGGACATGCACCCTGACCTGTACAATGCCGTCATGGACTCTGTTGGGTTCACTGAGGAGGCTCTGATGGTGGCTCTCGGCCACCTCGTCGACCACAAGGCACAGGGTGTCAACTTCGTCGGCATGGCAGAGCAGCACAGGACCCTCTGGCTGAGGAACTTCATGGGCAAGTACTACGAGTGATCTCGCACTGGCGAGGTGGGGAGGGGTGGCAGCAGCAGATGCATGAAGAAGTTGAACTGATGATGTCGATTTATATATTGGCTTAGCTAGGGCTTACAAACTACTCTTATGGCCTGTATATTTTGATGAGGTGGTATATACTAACCCCTCAGATGATGGTGAACTTGTTGGTGGTGCTGGTGGTAGGATGACACCCACTTTTTGATGTGGTGGTAGGTGTAACACCATAGGTGTAGGATGAACTTGTGATCCTACTTTTGTAAGTATCATGCATGCTGCAGTAGTTCTATGTTAGAGACACGTTCTTAAGCTTCTGTTGATGTTGTTCATGTGTCTAGTTATGATGATATGATCTATCCCTTCATCCTTGTGTCCTTTGCAGATGAACTGGTACGTTGTGTACAGGGGAAGGAGTCCAGGAGTGTACAATTCTTGGCGGAGCTGCCAAGAACAGGTCGCAGGGTTCTCCAACAACAGCTATCAAGGGTTCGTGACTTTGCAAGAGGCTCAGACGAACTACATGAACTATCTGAACACCATCCCCTTGGAGATCAGGACGTGATAGAACATCAGGTCATTGCTCAGGCCATACCCAACGTGGGTAATCAATTGGTAGGTTCTAGGATGAAGGACTTCATAATCATCGTCCTAGTTGTGGTGATTGTGAAACTCCTTCTGTTCTAGTGTATGATCATCGTGTATGATCATTGTAGTAGTGTATGATCATGGCATGGTAATCTCACCATGTCTGAACTGTGGTAACCGTAGCAGGCTGCTTGCAAGCAACCAAACAATGCCCCTTCGTTTAAGCGCAGCCGAAGAGCCCAGATTAGATCGAACCAAACAAAGGGTTTATGTTTTGTCATCCCATGCGACTAACTCGGCTGCAGGCTACCTAACATGAGCATCATCTTGGCTCCCGGCCGTTTTTTCGTGGCCATGCTCTCCAGGGCATGTCCCCAAGAAAACGAGATGGGGATGCAGGCTACCAAACGCGCCGTTGGAGTTTTATCTGCTACCAGTACCTGTCTTGTGTCGTGTGCTGGCTGCCTCCCTGACCCTCTACAGATACACTCACGTATACACAGATTATCTAACGTGAACTCGCATAGATGGTTAAAAATAGAAAACTATATATTAAGATCACCGATAACAAAAAAAGAATTAAACTTGCACAACAAAAACAATCATAAAAAAATGAACCTTGTAACATAAATACAACATATGCCTTGCAAAAAATGTCACCATCACAAGTTGTATCATCAAAGCAAAAAACTCATAACAAACAAAATTGAAGTATTTTTAGTAAAAAATTATTTACTTTTGCAACAAAATAAAACACGTCTGTAGCGTTGCAGCAAAAAAGCTCACAACAAAACATAAAAAAATGATCGCAACAAAAATAGTTGTATATCTGTATAATTTTTTTTACTTTCTAAAAAAATGTGTTTACAACATTTTGAAAGCACGTAAGCAACATAAAAAATCCGAGAAAAATATCAACTTATAGCAAACACCCAAAAAAAATGCAACATCTCGCGTCAGTTTTTAAAACAAAATTAATATAATTTATTTACATTTCAAAATCACTTATGCAACATCAAAAAATCTGAGAAAAAACTCAACTTATAGCAAACGCCTAATTTTTTATTGCAACATCTCTTGTTAGCTTTTAAAACAAAATTAATACAGTTTATTTACATTTTAAAATCACTTATGCAACATCAAAAAATCTGAGAAAAAACTCAACCTATGGTAAATGCCCAATTTTTTTTTGCAACATCTCGCGTTAGCTTTCAAAACAAAGTTAATACAATTTATTTACATTTTAAAATCACTTATACAACATCAAAAAATCCAAAAAAACTCAACTTATAGCAAACGTCCAAAAAAATTACAACATCTCGCGTCAACTTTTACAACAAAATTAAATATAATTTATTTACATTTTAAAATTACATCAAAAAGTCCGAGAAAAAACTCAACTTATAGCAAACCCCTAAAAAAATTTGCAACATCTTGCGTCAGCTATTACAACAAAATTAATACAATTTATTTACATTTTAAAATCACTTATGCAACATCAAAAATCCGAGAAAAGCACAACTTATAGCATGCCCAGAAAACAATACAACATCTCATGTGTGTTTTCCGAACAAAACTCATACGAGTTTGTTACAAAATAAAATCACATATAAAACATGAAAAAATCCGAGAAAAACTACTGAAGTAGGAAGATGCCCGCGAATGGATTTGAGCGAGACGCACACGAGCGAGATGGCCGATCGGAGCACCCCGATTGGTTGGCCGAGTCCAAGTGTTTTTATATAAAACGATATTTACTTGGCTACATAGATTAAGCCTTACATGTCACCTCTAGGTTACATGGCAAATGTTGGTGTACATCACGGTGTGAATGAAGTAGATTTTTCCCCCTGTTGGGTCCACGTACAAAAGAATAAAGAATTGTGAGAAGAAAAGCAACAACAGCCTTGGCCTCACGTGCTACGTTACGTCCTACTAGATCGTACGATACCAAAAAGCAGGGGCAGGCTGGCCAGCGCGCGGTGAAAGGAATGTACGCGCGAGTCGGGACAACCGATCGGAGCGTGACGCGTCCTATGTCTTCTGTTTTCAGTTTTTTTCGATTCCAAATTAAAGAACAAAAAAATACAAAATACAAAAAAATTGAAGTATACAAAATTTCGAAGTACAAAGTTCCCCAAGTATAAAAATCCGAAGTACTACACCGAAACCGAAGTACAAAAATACTGAAACCAGAAGTACAAAAACACTAAAAGCCCAAATACAAAAACTGCGAAGTACAAAAAATCACGAAGTACAAAACTACGAAGTAAAAACTTGATGTAAAAAAAACAAGAAAACCGAAGTACCAAAATACTGAAATCCGAGGTACGAAAACATTGAAACCAAAGTAAAAAAATTGTGAAGTACAAAAAACCACGAGGTATAAAACTCCCGAAGTACAAAGTACGAAGAACTCGAAGTACAAAAAACTGAAACCCGAGGTACAAAAGTACTAAAACCCAAAGTACAAAAATCGTGAAGTACAAAAAACTTACGAAGTATAAAATTCCCAAGTACAAAGTACAAGTATATTTGTTTTGAAAGTAAAAAAAGAATTATGAGATTTAGTTATGAAGATCTTGACAGGAGGAGCTCAAAGTGAAAATGGTTCGTAATTTGGATGCAGGGTTCTCAAAAAAATTTGAATCTTCAGTTTAAAAAAATAAAAGGAAAAAATTGTACTCCATCCCTTGGTGTCCCTCTCTCCCTTGTCCTCATCCCACTTTACTCCTCATTAAGACACGTGGTGATCACAGAGATAATCCGTGGGGGACCGTGTGAAGGAGAAGCCGACACTTAGCGAGAAGGTGAGCGCATGGGGAAGAGAGGCGACACTTAGCGAGACAAGGTGGGCATGATAGACCTTTTCAAAAGTTGGCAGTTTCCTAGTGATTTCCGGGTAAATGCCAATCCTTAGGTAATTACTCTGAACGTTGTAAAAAACATTGATATGGGGTGACCATGGTCTGCTAGCGCGTATTTTTTTTCTTTTAAGGAAAAAGTACATATGCAGATGCTCACATACATGCACATACATCCATCCCTAGCACGCACAACCTACCCCTATGGGCACCTCCGATAGACTGAGCCGGAGGGTTAGGTCTTGAGATGGAGGAAGTCGCCACATGCGCCTCGATATCGATAGTGAAAGGATCGAGAGGGTAGAGGGAGTGAATAGGAAACTACCAATTTTACTTTTTTTTCTTTTAATTAGGGATTGCTCAAATATAGGTTCTCTAGATTATACAAGTAGGTGAACAATCCTATATGATGAGAAATAAACTACTAGCACTAGATATGAAATCAAGTAAGCTAGTAACAATAAGTAAAGGTAAGTTGAGAGATAACCAACACAATGACGCGGAGATTTATCCTGAAGTTCACTTTCCAATGGAAGCTAGTCTCCGTTGGAGCGGTGCGGTGCCCCCAAAGTGAAAGACTGAATATCCGTCAAATGGCACACTGTATCTCCTTCGTGTTCAACCACCAAAGAAGCACGAATCTCTATGTTGTCGTTGAGGTTGACAACTAGAACCTTCACAAGCATGAGACACACTTCACAACTTGGAGGGTCCTACAAAATTCCCACGAGCCTCCAAGACTCCGAGCAACAAGGTCGGGGCACACTCCACAACTCAACTGGAGGATCCCAACAAGACTTCGTGGCTACCAAAGCCACAAAGGACCAACAACCTCCTAGGGTTCCAACAACCCAAAGAGTAGCAAGTTCCTCAACAAAATCAAGGGGGAAATCAAATTCCTTTGGTGGGATTGTAGATCTAGGGTTCCTCTCTCTAATACTTGAAGGGCAAGGTGTTTGGATGGCTAGAGAGAGATCTAGGAGTTTAGAGCTTTGGAACAATGGTGGAGAATGAGTTTGGGTCGTGGTACCTCTTGGGGAAGAAGAGGCACCATATTTATACTCCACCAAGAAACTAGCCGTTTTAGGCAATTTCCTGGGAGTCCGGAATAATCCAGACTGGTCCGGATTTTTCCGGACGCTCGGAATAATCCAGACCATTCCGGGCCATTCCGAATGGCTAACCAAGCCGAAACGCGTTGAGTTCAGACTGAGTCCGGAATTGGTCCGTAATTTTCCGGTATCATAATATTCCGGACGAATCCGGACAGTTCTGAATGGGTAACCGAAGCTAATCCCGTTGAGTCCGGATTTCGTTCGGAATTAGCCCGGAATAATCTGGGCATCCGGATTATTCCGGACTGAATCCGAATGGTCAGAAATGCCTACGTTTTCTTATGTTGTTCTTTTGGAGGGCTTGTAGGTATATGCATATGTGGTGTATTGGAGAATATGTGGGAGGTAGAAATGTTGTAGGTAGGTGTGTGATTGATTTCCCCCAATGTCTCCATTGTTGAACCCCTCTAGATATTATGACACCCTAAGTAAGATAGCTATGCCTATTAAACTACGGGCGTCATCTTCGGTCTTTTATCCTTTTGAGAGGTCAATCTCCTGTTCCGGAAAAGGGTTTGTGCGGCTATGCTGCAATTCCTGCAGCCAGGCCCAGTACGAGACGAAACGAGATTCCATTCACTCGCCGAACGCAACTTCGGAGCAACGCCTGCTGGGGAGTACCACTCTCAATCTTGGAAACATGGCCACGGCGAGAGGAAGATGCATGGCCGAGCAATGGGCTCGCCATGTGAACCAAGCGCGCCAGAGTGAACCCCAGCTCTACCACGCAAGATCATTCCCATCCAACGTTCCTGCTATCTATCTCTTCAGTTCGGGGCATCAGATAGATTCCGCGTGTTTTGTTTGGTCAGGGGCGGCTGGCGCGGAACATATCCTGGGAGGGAGCATTTCTCAGCGTGAGTCAACGCCTTTTGGAATTTGATGCGCTTGGAAAATTCGAATTTCTCTCTATCTCTCTCACTCTCAGCGGCTGGGAAGAAGAGATGTGGACTGCCGGCGTGGCAACGCGCCCGGAACATATTCTCCTCCGGCGATGTGGCGCGTACTGGCAGCGTCCAAGATATCTTGGCAGCCAAGTATCCACGAATTCCTAGCGATATAATACGTTGGGATCATGCTCCTCGAAACAGGCTTTCGCACCACGTTGTAAATAAAGCCGCCGCTGAGATCACCGTGCCAATTTTCGGCGCTAACTTGAACGCATCAAAGCATAGAAAATTTACAGTGGGCGCATATGTTTATGCCAAAGGGAATTGAGATAAGGAAGAAATAGGAATTCATTTCCAATAAAGAGAAAGTGAAATCGCCGCATATGCAAGGGTGGATTCCTCTCAAATTCAAAAAAAAAAGGTGGATTCTCTCGTGCGGTGCTGAAGACTGAAGAGGCTCGCACCTTGCGGATATAAGTTGACATTTTTGTTTCGTTTTAAAATTGAAGGTGAATGACAAATAAAATGAACTTCTTGTTTATAAAAGGCAATGACCACCGCCACAAACAAGATGGCCGCTAATAAACATGTGCTAGCTTGATCAACAAGAGTCGCCCAAAAGATGGCCGGCAGCCTAAATGGAGCCATCAGCCTTTTTTCCTCTGTATTTGTAAAATTGCAAAAGTATTTGTCCCATTTTAATTTTATGGCACTTTTACCCAAATAATTTATATTACAAACATAGTTTTTCCTCGTTTGGATCCAGTGAGCCCACTTGTCAAGCAAAATTTAGCTAGTGTGTACTTATTAACTGCATGACCTGATGATTGACAAGCCAGGAAATTCACTGAATTTCAGCAATTTCGGTGGACACCGAAATAATAAACTTTCAGTCAAAATATTTCATCACTTTCAGTACCACACAGGAATTCACTCAAAACAAAACCATGGACGTACTCCATTCGATATGTGCGAAAATAAGGAAAATTAAGTCTATAAAAAAATACCGTTTATGCAAAGGAAAAGAAGTCTCCACGAAGAAAAAAAAATCTCTACGGCAAAGGGAAGAAATAGTTGTGTATGCAAAAGGCAGATGTCTCCGTACGATATCTAAGAGGTTCGCACCGCGACAAAGAGAAGACGGCTGCTGCTAAATAACCTAAGTAGAGTAGATTTGGACGTTAGGGCAGCTCAAGCGTAGTTGTCAAGGCGTTTACGCGCAATAGATCGGAGAATCGAGGTGAGGCGCACCCATCCGAGAACCGTTGGAGGTGGAGCTATCACATATTCACATATCCGTGTGAATATGGTGCCCTTTGCTGCCTCCAACCTACTGATGGATGACTAGGCCGAGCATCTGCACCTTGAATGAATTATTGAGGCGCCCAACTGACACGTAGAATTATTGATGCACTTGCACGGGAATCAGAAATGCAGAAGATAAGCTTCAAGAATCGAACAGATCAGCCAGTACATTATCGACACGACTACTAATGACCACGTGCATCAGTTTCACATCAGGTCTATGCTGCGCATGTTCGGTTCGTGACATGCTGCCAAGAATCGAACGAGATGATGACTCCAAATCGATCGGATGGCAAACATGTTTACTATAGGGCAATGAAAAGGGAAGACAAATGGGGCCAAATATTCAAATCTATGAGCTGAGCAAGCATACAGTGTTACGAAAGGAATCAGTAGAGACAAGAGAAATTTCTTAATAATAAATGCTTATTTATAAGTTGTGACAACTTTTCCCCGAAAGTACGCTCATTGTGGTAGACGCAGCTGACCACCTAGAGCTAATAGTTTATTACAATAGCCTGGCCGGCTGCTTCAGACAAATAACCAGAAACGACAGAGACAATAGCAAGTCAGAACAAATTCCACGGACGAAACAGCGACAGCACATCAATCGTTCACGTAGCCTCATCACTCAGCACAGCAGCACCCCGTCCTCCATGGCATCCTCGTCCGCCCGCCATGCGAGCAGGTTGGCAAGCTTGCCTTCCTTGACGAGAGGATGGTCCTCGCCGTTGTTCTCGCCCTCGAAGCAGTGGAGGACGGACCTGGGGGACCCGGCAGAGACAGCAACTTCTTCTTCGTTGGCGGTGAAGCTCTGGTAGATGAGGACGCCGCCGCAGGGGAGGACCTGCTCTACAGTGTTGTTGCAGTCGTATGCCTCGGCCTCAAGCTTCTTCCCCCACGTCGCTGCATGGCCACGGCCACCGAAGATGGTGACGGCGACAGAGAACTCCGAAGGGCCGAAGCACCTGAGGACCCTCTTGACAATGTCACCGTAGGCGAGAGCAGAAGCGTCCATGCCCATGACCTCGTAGCTGGCGTAGCTGAAGCCGTCTTCAGGGGTCACATGGATGGTGGAGAAGGCAGATCCGTGGATGGCGTTCATGGAGTAGCCGCAGGGCTCGAAGTCGAAGTCGCACACCTCCATCTCCGGGATGATGTCAGAGATGCCAGAGAGCTTGGTCATCTCCTTGGCACACGAGACGTGGCCATCAGCAGAAGTCTTGAAGAAGACAGAGGCTTTCTTCTTGTCCAGACCAGTCATGCACATCTCTAGGGTGACCATGGGTTGCTCAGGTTGCTCGGTGGCATAGTAGATGTGCCACTTCTGGCCAGGCTTGGCTGGGTCTCCAATCACATAGGCATTGCCACCAGATTTCAGGTGGCCAAAGTAGCGGTTGAGGACATCAACCTCCTCAGAGAAGCTCCTGTGGGGAGCAGGCTGTGCGCCGGGAAGATGAACATCCCACGAGAGTACTTCACGGCAGCAAGCGGCATGCACAGCTCTTCAGCAAGCTCAAGAATCCTGGGAATGGTGAGCAGGAGCATGGTGGTCCCACATGTCTTGATCACAATCTTCTGAGAGTAGATAAACAGGCTAGACTCAGAGAGCACATAGGAGTCAAAGTCCTTGTTGGAGAGCTCGGACACAATGGTGCACCGTGCAAGATCAAGAACAGAGTTGATCTGGGCCCTGGAGAGGGCGCGCAAGCCACGACCATGAGGGTCAGCAAAGATGGATGCCTCGGAGAAGGTCATCTCGAGACGCTTCTCGTAGCCCTCAAACCCAATCGCCGAGACCGGGGGAGAGTCAACAACAGAAAGGACAGCCATTGCAGCAGCTGAGTCAGAAAACAACGCCGGGGAAGGAACAGAGAGGAACGGAGGGAGAGAACTGGTCGATTATCGCGAAGCAGCTAGCCAGAGAGATTGGTGGAAGAAAAGAGTCAGAATAAAATTGCATAAAAACCCTAAACTACGGGAAGGGGAAGCCAAAAACGATATCAGGATGGCTTCTTCGCGCACTGCAGGAGAAGAAACAATACACATGGTTAGCAATACAGCAAGAAAGAGATGCAATGTTATGAACAGAAGTAAAAGTTTGTGTATCGTGCTCACGTTTGAGTATGCAGCAGAAAACTTCCTGGCGCCTCCAGCTGGTCGAACGTCCTCAATGCCGTAGCCAAGGGGAGCTTCGTACATCAGGGAGCTACTACTGCTAGACTTTTTCCCACCTTTTGATTCCATTAGAACATCCACAAACTGCACATGGAGAAAGAAAAGAGTTAGACAGTAGATCTAAGGGTATTTTTAGGGTTCAAAGTGAACAAACGATATTGTATATATAATTTTATATAGCATAAGACAGGAATTTTTAATATTTATATACGTAGCCTGACACGCATAGAATACATTAGCAGGTTCAGAATTAAATGAATATTTTCAACCAAGAACAAGGGTGACAAATGAAATTAACTGGAGACTACTTGGTGTCAGATCATTATTTTTTTTCCTTATTCGGTTCAATTTCAACAACCTAAACGTGATACCATACCAGGCTGGAGTTTGACTACAAACATATACAGTATGTTGAATAGAAGTAGAGTAAATAATTTTGCAGCAGAACATCAACTATGAGAATCGGTACATCTAGAAATCTCGGGCATAGCTAAGACCGTATCTTCCCAGATCTAAATGTAACTAGACGAAGATCAATTGTCCAACCGAATCTACCGGACATAACAACCAAGGAATAAGCGCATAGTAACTACCACCTAGCATAACATCACGACCTAGAGATCAAAATTCTACAGCTACGACCGCATGATAGCAAGTAAAAAGGGGATTCGCCGAAGAAACTTACAATTCCTTTGGAAAAATTGTAACCCCAATCCCGAGCACGCCCGCTTGTTCCGATTCTGATCTGAAGAAACCCTTCCCTTGGAACCCCTCTCTCGACGCAGATCTCGAACCGAGACTGCAAATTTTTCTCCCTCTGTATAATCTCTATCCGAGCGGCGGCGGCAAGAGGTTGGGGGTGGGAGGAAATTCTTATGCGACGAGTTGCGTGCGGCTGAGGGAGGAACCCTCGATCTGGCCCGTTATTTATAGCTCCAGCTATCGGAGCCGGGCGTCCGTGGCCGACCCGGCCCGCGTGGGAGGCCCGTGCACCGGTGGACGCGCGGTGGGGCCTGCCGAGGGACGAATTCGCGGCTGAGGGCGCCCGTCTACGGTGCACCGCGTCTAGGGGGTCGGTGATGTGGTCACGTGCTTCTCTGAGGTTCCAACAGTTTCCGCAGTGAATTGGGTTTGACAGCGGGGCCGCGTGGGATTCGCGGCTGTGGTGCGCCCGGGCTTACGGTGGACTGGGTGCAGGGAAAAGCGTCTCTGGATCGCGGGGTTCTTTGAGGTTCGGACTGCTTCTGAAGGAGGACAGGTGGGGTCCACCTGTCGGAGGTTGGGATAGGGGCCACGTTATGGCTGACTCGGCGTGTGGTAGGCTTTGAAGCTTCGAAGATGGCATCTCGATGCACGATGCTTGCTTGCTTGCTTGCAGGCATTATTATTGCGGTTTCGTGAGAATGTGCGAGTTGTTTTCCACTACGAACAAGCCATATGTTTATCAACTTTGAACCCTCCAACCACGCAAAGATGCGTGGGCAACTGAAAAAGTTTGAATTCACAAAAAGAAAAATGATAACTATATAAGATTTACCAAAAACCTAATATCAAGATTTGTGGTCAACCAATCCTATCAAAGTCGTGTCCACGGGCGTTGGTACATTAGAGTAATTTCATATATGCAACTAGTCGTATAAAGCGTAATCCTCAACTAATTAAAGTAAGATGAAACATATTTGCACTCCAAAATGATCGCACCTTGTGTCAACTAGCGATTTTATGCGCACACACCCACTCGCATAGTTTAACATTGCTATAAGAGAATGTATCGAATGCCAGAACATGAAAGGTTGCAAACCATCTATTTACCCTGCAATAAAATAAACACAATTGCACCTCACGAATTGTTGCCGCTTGTAATTCTAATGTCTACTCAATTTCTTAATCGTCTCTCGCAAATGAAAGGCGCCTCACATTCTCGGTTAATATCGTTTTCTAATTAGGAAAATGATAAGATGACATGACAAATAAACTAGCACCACTAATTGTAGAAAATATACATAATATATGAATCATGGTAAAAATATATCTTGAGCATTTTTGGTGATAGCAAAAAATTGGTTTATTTCATGGTTGCAAAATTATCCTAGCTTATGGTAAGCAAAACCATGAACAATATTCTGGCTATTCGTTTTTTTTTTTGGTAAAACAACCTTGTTCTTAAACCTAACACACTCATGTAATACAACTTAGATCATGCTAATCTTAATCTTCAATTACACATCATGAATAAAATAGTTGTTGCTTATACTTTAGAAATATATTAACCCTGAAATAGAAATAACATACATGTTGGAAAATTGTCCCGGGAGAATAGAGGATGAACCCTTATTGTATCTTTTATCTTGTCACGTAATGAGAAAACTAAAGATTGCACTGCAGGTTTGGCATTTTCTAGGCACTAACATGTAAACTGAAGTAAGACAAATCACACATGATCAATTCTTTAAAAAGCGCAATACATTAAGTTTTACGACATTGTCATTACTTTTCGTGTGGCTATACATTGCTCTATATGATGCTTATTTTGTGGTTGTGCATTCTCATTGTATGCCATCTATGGATATGTCTTTTGGGTTGGTAAAAATTTAGCCTAAAGCCATTGATTCTTGGTAACTTTTTTAGGGGGTTACGACCGTGCCAAGATTATATCTTGTGTAAGAGCCACTCCCTTCACCTAGATTTCACAATGGGCCCTTTTGACGAAAATTCATTTTGCCTCATAGGAGCAGATGCTCCCATCTGTGAAAAATACTCATTTTTTTCCAAAACATTCCAAAAAAAAAGGTGTTAAGCTTTTAATCATTGACGCCTAACAAACAGAGCCGCCCACAAATACGCCTGAACACTCACCGCTATAAAGGTACACATGCACGCCCAGTGGCGGATCTAAGTGGTGTCTCGAGGGTGCACAAAACACCGGGTAAAAATCAATTCCTTTGTAAAAATAGTTATTTTTTCACCATACGGTTGTCCTAGTAAAACAAGTTATTCTGCAGCCTGGTACCACCATGGACCCCTATGTTCAGTTCTCTAGTTGCGCCACTATGCACACCCTACCCCTGAGGCTATGAGTACCTCCGAAATACTGAGATTGACGAATTCATCATTGTCGCCTAACTATCGAAATAATATTTGGCCTATGTGCGACTTATAGATGTCAAACATTTGATTTGAAATCTGATTGGCTGGGTGTACAGCCAACTTTCGAAGCATCCAATTGTAGTTGGTTCGCAATAAAAAAAGTTGTTAATATGGTTTATTTATTAGGAAACAAATTTAATATGGGTTTTCCTCGACGGACACATGTCCTCTTATTACGAGCCAAAACGGTGCATCCCTCTCCCGGTCGAATGTACAAAATTATACGATGCCGTTGCTCGCTCCTCTTCTACTTAAATTTGAACGGGCTTGCACGCGCAATTTCTATATCTCCCCCTTTCTGTTTTCCAATACACCCACAGTTATTGCCTAGCGAGAGTACAACGAATAGGCGATGACATTTTCCTATATTCCAGCTGAAGCAAAAATTAAAACATACTCCCTCCGTTCTAAATTAGATGACTTCCATTTGTCTACATACGGATATATCTATACTTGTAACATATCTAGATACATTCGCATATGGACAAATGAAAGTCATTTAATTTGGAACGGAGGGAGTAAATTGCACCACGTGCCATACGTGTCACTCTTGGGTGGCCACGTGCAGGAGTCTAAGAAAATAGGCGAGGCAGATCAACATGATCACGCTACTAGTACGACGAGGATATATAGAGAAGTGGTGATGATGGATTGATATACCACCGATCGAGACCACCACGTCCGCTCCTTGCAAAGTAGCGCCGCGCCGTCCCGTCCCGATGTCGCCAGATCAAATCAAAAAGCTTAAAAACAAAGAGAAAGTAAAGTCAATCCGTATTCTCCTCACACCAAAAGGGCGCCGGCCGGGAACGGGCTTTCCTCCCCTGATCCCTTCGCCCTTTACGCCGGTTGCCCACTGGCCACAACGTTCGATGCGTGAGAGTGACCTGGACCGAGAAAATGATAAGGTGATGTCAAAAAACCACCAACGTCGTCATTTTGACACATAAATATCTCTATTGGGGCTACCTTGTGACGCGGAGCACTGATCACTGGTTGTTAGCGTTCTAACAGTTTTTCTGGCAGGTGGGACCCGTTGTCAGTGTACACGTGGCAAAAAAGAAAAAGAAAAAAGCATATAAAAAAGAAAAAGAAAAAATCAAGTCAACGCTCCATAATCCAGCTCTCCCGTCCCTCCCCCAGCTCGCCGGCGCGGCCGCCCGTCCCTTCCCCAAGCTCGCCGCCGCTAACACCGCTCTCCACCCCGGCTCGACGCCTCCGCCGGCCGGGCACATGTCGTCCTCGCTCGCTGCCGGCCGGGCCCCCTCCTCTAGCTCGCCGCCGTCCTCCTCGTTTTCGCCGCCCACCATCCCGTTCCGGCCGCATGTCGCCAACACCGTCCACCTCGTCGGCACCGTCGGCACGCCCGTGCAGCTCCAACCGTCAAGCGGTCCCCGACGCCACCATGGCCTCCTTCGCCTCCCTCCTTGGCTCGATGCACCAGCCATGGTGGCGGCCCAAGAAGAAGCAGCGGCGGCACACTTGATCGATCCATCCCCTGTGTTAATCAGATGAATCAGTCCTCCCGTGCGTGATTCTTTTTCGCCACTTGATCGATCCATCCCCTGTGGTCTTCTCCCTTTCCCCTCCGCTCGGCCTCGGCGCCGCGCAGCTAGATAGATAGATACGCTTGTCGCCAACCTCGAGTGATTTTTCTTCTTCCTGTGGCACTGGCTGCCCGTACAATTTCCACGGCTGAAGCTGGCCTGGACGCGACGGACAACGGGACAAAGGAGAGGATGCAAGCGGCCGTGGAATTTATTTGTTTTTTTGCTGGAAGCGGCCATGGAAATTGCTGCACGGGTTAGGTGCAACTTTGACGGTGTTCGACTTGGCCTGCTAGCTGAGATCGATATCTTCCGCTTCAGGCAGACCACCGGCTCACCTGCGCGATCGTGTCACGATGTTTCCCGTATTGCTTTTTTTTTTCTTGGTTCGTCGTCACTGTTTCTTGTCGATCAGCTAGGCTGGAACTGGCTAGCTAGTCAACTTCTGTTTATGGCGGATACGGCAGGACGCACAAATACACCGATTTCTCTGAACTATAGAATGGCAGACGCATGTACATCTCTCGAGCTGACATGCATGTTTAGACGCCTGGAGTAGTGGTAGCAGTATGTGTATTTGTTTGACTGGTTACACGGGCATATGCTTTCCTGGGCCGTGGTAGTGCTAGCACAGCTCTTATCGCCTTCAGAAGAAACAAAACAAGTCAAGCTGCATAAGTAAGCAACTTGGATTAGCATGTCGTCCGGGTGAAGTAACCCCCAAGCTGACGGTGTCGTTAGTAGGTTGTTGAGCAAAAGGGCTGAATTGTGAGGCAGATCGAGAACGCGGATCATTGGGACCGGGCGGCGATCGCTGCCGATATCCTAGCCGAGCTATGAGATCCGTTGCTAAAGTAGCGATTTATGGGCATCAGTGGAATACTAATGAGATACTCCCATGGCAATACGTGACCTTATTGGACCACTATGTCAGATACGCGCGTAGTACATGTGCAGGGAGAGGCAGGCGAGGTACCTTGTACCCGTCTCGCGTTAATGAGCAAGCTTGTCCAACCGCATCAACTCGCTTTTGGTAGGAAGGAATCAAGGAAACACGAGCAGTCAAAGTGATTCAAGGTTTTTTTCTAGGCTGTACAACACAATCTTTGGACCAACAAAAAGAAATTCAAATACAAAAATGTTCCAAAAAACAATAGAATGTTCCATCTGTCAAATATAAGAAGATAAAGTATGCAAAATGTTGGATACAAAAATGGGGCATTTCTTGTTTTGAGTCTTAGAATGTTCGATTCAATAGAACATCATGTTTGAACTATTGGGGGAATGTTTCTTTTGAAAAATACAACGAGATGTTTTTTCAAGTTTTGTTCAGAAACATTATTGCCACTAATTGAGTATCCATATGAACGTTAAAGTTAAGTTTTGAATTTCGTGTGAGAGAAAATTGCATGGCTTTACGTTTGTCATTTATTAGGAAACAGTTGTATTAATTGACTGATGCAAAACCTGACCAGAATTAACTACCATGGTCAATTTTGTCAAAATGTTAGGACCCAGCTCATTGAATAGAGAACTGAAATACACAACCTGCTATGCATTGACACGTAAAATATATTGATGATTAATTTGTGTACATTTCGAATCTCTAAGTGCTGGTTGGCAATGATATAGGGTGCGAGCGCCACCAGGTTCTCCTCCGTATTTCTCGGCAGATCGATGGCTATATAACCTCTCCTGAAATAAAACTGATATTACCAACATGTCACGGTAGTAACAGTGCGCCAATCATCACTGTATCAAATACGTGATCAGAACAAGATCGTTGAACCGGACTGGCGGCATGTTGGCTGGGGAGCCTGGGGTTATCGAGGAACAGAGGGTCCAGAACTGCAAATGGTGCCCCTTCAGAGCTCGGATCCACCATCCGCGCGTCTTGCGAGTTGTGATCATGTAGCGAGTAGCGTTAGGAAGAGCTAGCCCATGCCCAAATCGCTGGAGAGCTTTCAATTTGTCTCACCGTTTATATATTTAGATTGTGGGGTGTGACAATGCTATCATGACAAGCCAAAGTTCATTGTACTATTTAATTGGGCGTTACAACATGATACATATACCGCTATCCAACGCGTCTATGACTAATAATCCATCCTTGGATTGCTATCCAGCCTGTCACCCGAAAGTATTAATTTGCAAGTAACAGATTATCGCAATAAGCAAAGTGCATAATGTAAGCAATGGTAATAACACGTAGTAATAAACATCGCTATTTTCTCCCTAGTGGCAACAACACATCCTTCCCCTTGGTCGTTTCCGTCTACTCGAGCCCAGAACAAGGAAGCACGAACCCACTATCTAGCATAAATACTCTCTCTTGTAGATACAACCAACTACTTGATCAAGGTAACCACATGTACCGGAGAGCATGCAAGATCATAAATAAAACATAAGCATGATAACTAGATGAACAAACTGATCGTAATTCCACAATTCATCGGATCCCAACAAACACAACACCGATTACATCAGATGAATCTCAATCATGTAAGACAGCTCATGTGATTATTGTATTGAACAACATGGGAGAGAGAGTACCAACTAGCTACTGCTAAGAACCCGTAGTCCATGGGGGAACTACTCACGGTCACGGAGCATCATGGAGGCAGCGACGTCGAAGGAGATGGCTCCGGGGGTCTCTCCCCGTCTCGACAGGGTGCCGGAACATGAACTTATGACCCCCGAAACTACGGTCTGATGGCGGCGGACCTCTGGTGTGTTTTAGGGAAAATCCTTCGGCGTGTGGGAGTTTTAGGTCAGGGAGGTATTTATGGGCGAATAGGCGACGCGAGGCGGTGGACGAGTGGGCCAGATAACCCCCCGGCGCGGCCCCACCCTCTGGCGCGCCAGGGTGGCATCAAGGGGATGTGGGCCCCCTGCAGCTGGTCTTCGGGCTCCGTCTTCGTTCTGGTGAAAAATAGATCTCCGTAAATTTTCCTCCAGTTCTGAGAATATTTCTCTACTAGCTTTTCTGCAACAAAAAGACAGCAGAAAACAGGAACTGGCACTGGAAATCTTGTTAATAGGTTAGTTCCAGAAAATGCACTAAAACGATATATAGTTGTAAATAAAATATGTGACATTGATACAAAACAAGCATGGAACAATAAAAAATTATAGATACGTTTTAGACGTATCAATTGTATGCCTTCTATGGATATGTCTTTTGGGTTGGCAAAACTTTAGCCCAAAGCCATTTTTAGATCACTTTTTTTTGGGAGGTTACGGCCGTGCCAAGCTTATATGTTGTGTAAGAGACACTCCCTTTCACCTAGATTTCACAGGGGAACCTTTGGCAAAAATCCATTTATGCTCCCATCTGAAAAAATACTCATTATTTTAATCATAGATGCTTAACAACCACAAATACGAACACTCACCGCTATAAAGGCACACATGCACGCAGCACACCCTACCCCTGAGGCTATGAGCACCTCCGAAATACTGAGCAGCCGACAATTTGGGTCTTGAAATTGACGAATTCATCACAGTTGTCTTAATATCGACGAAAATGTCGCCTCCCACTGAAAATGATACTTCGCCTATATGCAACATATAGATGTCAAACATTTGGTTTGAACACTGATGGGCCGAGGTTACAACCAACTTTCGAACCATCCAATTACAGGTTGGTTCACAATAAAAAAAAGTGTTAATATGATTTATTTATATATTAAAAACACATTTAATATGGGTTTTCCTCCATGGACGCATGTTCCCTTATTATGAGCCAAAAAGGTGCATCCCTCTCCCGGTCGAATGTACAAAATTCTATCGCTCCTCTTCTACTTAAATTCGAAGGGAGTAGCATGCAGAATTTCTGTATCTCTCCCTTTCAATTTTCCAATAAGGGCTCGCTTGGATTGTCTACCAAATTTCCGCTCAGTAGAAATTTATTCCAGAACTTGCACCACGTACCAGACGTGTCACTCTTGGGTGGCAACATCCTACCTATATAAAAGACCACCGTTTCAACGGCCGCTGGAGGTGCCCACGGTCACCGCGGGGGCGCTCGCTACAGTACCATGCAACGTGTACTGTAGCAGCTACAGTACATACTATATTTTTTCTTCTTTTCGCGATAATATGCATATGAAATATATGCGCGCCGACGGGTAGATTCCATTCCCGTGATCAGTTTCGAGTTTGGTCAACTCTAACTCCTTAATTTTGTATTCAAACTCGCAAAAACATTTGACGAATTTTGTCAAATTCGTCGCACTCAGTCATCCGTTTAAATTTTCTTTTCACGAGTAGACGAATATCATCCTTTCGAACAACTTTCATGTTTTAACCTTTTTGTTTTGACGGACATAAATATATTTCTCTCCACTTTTCAAATTTGTTATATTTTACGATGTGCAAAAAAAATCTGACAGATTTAAAAAATTTGAATCCGAGTATTTGGATCCAGAAATTTTTCTTTTAGACAAATTTGTCGCACTCACTCATCCGTTCAAATTTTCCTTTCACGAGTAGACGAATATCATCCTTCCGAACAACTTTCATGTTTTAACCTTTTTATTCTGACGGAAATAAACATATTTCTCTCCAATCTTCAAATTAGTTATATTTTAGGCTGTGCAAAGAAAAGAAAAAAACTCTAACAGATTTAAAATTTTGAATCTGGGTATTTGAATCCAGAAATTTGTCTTTTAGATCTATCCCAGAGTAGCATTTTTATTACTTACCTGTCATGTACAAAGTTTTCTTGAACCAAATTATATACCTACAATCTCAGTTAATAACTCATTTTACAAAACTACGGCACATACCAATACAACAGACGCGGCGGTGGTCGACCTAGCCGTCGTGGTCATTACTGATATCAGCAGCTGACGTCATCAGTAGTCCACTTGCCAGCCTTTTAATATTTTGAAAAAATGATTTCGATGATTATTAAAACTCTGACAATGGGTCCAGGTTGTCAGAATTTTAAACTTTGCTAACAATTTCACAAATTTGTCCAATTTTGTAAATTCAATAAGTTCTGATCCGTGATTCATAAAAATATGTTCAACATACCAAAATATTTAGAAAAAATGAATTCTATCTATTTATGTCCAATTCATGCACTATCTTTCGGTTAGAAGAAACCGAATATTTTATCTATAATACCAATTATGTTATCATAGACCGTTAAAGTTAGCTATCGGCATTCTAATTCCGTATGTATATATATATATATATATCTTACTACCTATATATTAACTTTGTGTATATGACCATATTTTAGAAAGAACACTTTACGTATTGTCATAAAATACACTTCAAATTACGCAGCAAAATTAACACCACCGGCATAATGCAAACATAATTAAACATTTCAATTTAGTGAATATTTATAGACAAACTAAATGCATTTTCTCCAATTATATAGAGTTGAATTTAATAAATGCTCACACAACGCATTTTCACTACTTATGGAGTTAAATTAACTACTTATGGCAAAATACAAACATATTTGAACATTCCAATTTACTAAATATTTCAAGCTACTCTAAACTATATCAAAAATGCTCAGAAAAAAGTGCTAACTATTTATGGCAAAATACAAACATACTAGATCATTCCAAATTGGTAAATACTTGGAGATAATCTAACTGAAATTTCTCTAATTATGGAGGTGAATTTAATAAATGCTCATATAATGCATTTCTTTTAATTATGGAACTAAATTAAATATCTATGGCAAAATACAACCATATTTGAACATTTAAATTTAGCAAATATTTCGAGACAATCTAAATGAAATTTTCCTAATTATATGGAGTTGAATTTTATAAATGCTTACATATTGCATTTCCCTTGATTATGGAGTTTAATTAATTATTTACGGCTAAATACAGACATACTTAAACATTTCAATTTGCAAAATATTTGGAGCTACCCTAAACTACATTAAAATGCTCTGAAAAAAATGCTAACTAGACGATAAATTCTGACGGATTTGAATATTTTAATCACAACGGCCGCGGCGGGCTTTATTAAGTGATGGGGTATAAGAGCTGCTTTTACTGAATTTCCATGATTATTTTTTTGTGAACTACAATTTTTTTGTTGTTTATACGGGTTACATTGTTCCACCTGTTCGTTTTTATCAGGTGAAACATCTGTTGAAAAAAAAAACTCCATGGTCACCCATCTAATATTTCCTTTCCTAATAACAATTTATTTCACTATTAATAATCACACGAGTGCGGCGACACGCCGCACCATGATGACTAGTATGTGTAAGAGTCCAAGAAAATAGGCGAGGCAGATCAATATGATCACGACGACGAGGATATATAGAGAGGTGGTGATGATGAATTGATATACAAGTACCACCGATGGAGACCACCACGTCCGCTCATCGCCGAGCCCTCCAAGGCCGCACGAACTGTGTGAGTGTCAACGACCCAGCCCTTCCTGACGACGACGCTGACGTCGAGGACAAGGAGGCCGGCCCAACTGGACACGGCGCAAGGCCCAAGAGATCTCGGCGCCGTCCAGCGTGGCTAGCTGGCGACAACTGGGTGGCTTAGCCACCTGCTACTTAACCTGCCCGAAGCTTGGCTTCTGCCTTTTTGTCGAATAACTGGATTGTAATGGACGGCAGTGCCGTTTTGAACTAGCCCGGTGGTTGGTTGGGAGGATTGTGGCGCCCCGACCCGACTGCTATACAGTGATACTGTGTCTCCGGTTATCCAATAACACCAGACACAATATCAAAGCATAATAGAGATCAAGACTTGTGGAACAACTGGCACATCACAGACTCTACGACACAAATCATATAGTTCAACTCTTATAATAGAAAAAGATAGCAAATGACAACCAGAGGTCACAGACCCAACATTACAACAAGCGGAAGCAAAATAAGTTGTTCTAAACAACAAGATCCAAATTATGGCCTAAGAGGCCTACAGATAAACATCCCCCGCCAGCTGCTCCGGGATGTCCCAAGCTGCCACCTGGGAACCCCAGACTACTCGTCGACGTCCACAAAGAACCCACCTTCGAGGTCGGTGAAGTCCTCCTCTGAAACAAAACAAACGACGTTGAGTTCGATGAACTCGCAAGATTATATATAGAGCTTTAGCTCGATGAGGCTTTCAAAGTCATATGGCTGTTTTGCATAAAGCTGATTTTATTTATGAAAACATAACTCAATGGCATCGACTAATCAGAATATTTTCAAAAGAGGTAAGGAGTAACTCTTTCTTTCATCACCTTACTCATTATCAACCACCATCAACCACAGTACCTGTTCATCCAAGGCACCTCCCCGAATCACCCTCGAGGAAGCTCACCTTACAATCTTGAGTGGTACCTCTAGTACCCAGTTTTTAATCATTCCGTTAAAGTTATTCTATGATCTTACCTTCACTTCCCAAGTCGTCCATAACCGCGGACACGGCTTTTCGAAAAGATTTACCCTGCAGGGGTGTACAATGTTTGCCACGCGTATCGTCCGGCCCATTACATGATCATTAGCTCTCTTCCTTGGAAAGCCGGCTGGGTGGGAGCAGTGTCGACTTCTCCCTCGTTAAGGACTAACCCAGGATCATCAGTGAGGACGGAGCAGCGATCCAACACACTGCCCCGTGGCCACTCATTTTCCTAAACACCACCATCCTCATCTCAGTTCATCCCACCATCATCACGCACGCGCAAATGGAAGCCCGAACTAGAGGACCTTGGCTAGTCCCGCCCGAGTTATTTAGTCTATGAGGGTTCCTGCACTGCGAATGCATAGGCCTCACGCATGGTTGCACGCTCAGTCTTGGTTCAAGAGGTATAGAACTCGCACCTAGGCGGCGAGAACGAGACAAAACACCACAACCACAGTGGCCTCTCATCCCCACCTTTAAGCATTTTATTATCCGTCACCACAATTTCTCCACCATCATTCTCATCGAATCACCTGTTACCAACATGAACCATCCATCGTATAGCTATGCAATTAACTAAGCATGGATAAGCATCAACATAGCATAGTAAGTATCTCGGCCAGCAATACAATCCTATGGATAATAGGAGGGAAACAGGTATTGGCATCGAAATCTTAATGCAACTATAGGATACTCTAATCCGATGAAATTGACATTTGGAACCGCATGCAATATTATAGTGGAGAAAATATTTGCGGAAACATAGGATAAGATATGCTCAGAGGGGGGATTACGCTTGCCTTGGTCAACGTGCTGGTAGTACGGATCCTCGGGGTATTGTGGAGTAACCCCGGTTGCTTGATCTAACGAAAAACAAAACATCGGAAGAAAACAATTCAATCACACACATACGTTCACAAATGCCATGCGCAAACATGATGACATGACAAAATTAAGGTACTGCACTTATTAAAAGCTCTCTAGTAAGATCGACCAATTTAAAATGGGGAGCGAGAAATAATTATTTAGCAAGAGAGGAAATAGCTACTCATTGTTTTAATGTTTTCCTGTGCTCTAAAATGAGGTAAACATGCATAAAATGATGCCACTTGTTATTCCATACTTTTGGGAGCATTTTGGTATAATACACCAATTTTAGAATGCACCGATAAAAGTTATTGCTTTTATCACTTACTAAATTAAATATGCTCTTTTCATTATTTTCAAATCCTCTTTTAATCATGTCCTGATTATAATTAAAATCCAACACAAACAACTATTTAGAACCAAAATAGAAGAAGGAATAAATTAAACAGAGAATCTTGGTGCTGTGCATAATCGGAATATCCGGATTTATTTAAATCGGAATATCCGATCGACCTAACATTTCGAAATTTGGCTAAGGACCAAAACAGGACTAGTACTGATATAAATCGGAAATTCCGAATTGTTTCAATCTCGGATTATCCGATCATCTCAGAGGAGTGAAGAATTGGCTAAGGACTAAACCCAGTCCCGTACTGGAAATAACCGGAATTTCCGAGTTGGTTAGAAATCGGATTATCCGAGCGGGCGGATGAGCACGGCGGCGCACGGCAGCGTGCAGGGCATCGGTGAACCATGGCGGAAGAGGGGGAAATGGAGGGCAAGGGAGGTTCAGCAGCTCACCCTGAGCTCGTTTGAGAAGGCGGCGAGGTCGGAGACGGACCACGGCGACGGGAGTCGTCCGGCGAGCGGCGGCAGTGGACGGCGGGGATTCGGACGGCGGCGTCGATTCCATGCCTCCCGGTTCGATTCCTCCGGCGGGGACGGAGAGGGAGAAGCGGCGGAGCTTGTGGGCTTCTTGGATTTGCTCGGGAGCGCTTCAATCGACGGCTACGTGCGGCGGCAGTGGCGAGCTCGGTGCGGCCATGGCGAGCAAGACAGGGAGGGGAGAGAGGGAGCAGGTGGCGAGTGAGGGGTGAGGGAGAGCAGGGGGCCCGTTTTTCTTCTCCTGGCAGGCAGAGGAGAGGGAGGAGGGGGCCCTGGGCGTGCGACGCACGGGAGCGCAGCACGGCGGCATGGTGCTCGCGGAAATGGCGGAAGGAGAGAGGAGATGACAATTTTACAAGAAGGCCCCTGGAACTTTTGAAATCATCACGGACAGGTCCTTCTCGGTACTGGATACACTGTGTTCGAATTATTTGCGGCAGTTAAACACTTCCAAAAATTCTGTCAATTTTTGGGTAGCCTCCTTATATTATTATGAAGCTCCCCTAATTTTTCCAGATTATTTGGAAATCGTTTGGTAGGGAAATAAAATAGAAATTGCTCACAGGCAATTTTGAGTTACTCTCCTTTTGTTTTATTTATAAATTAAATTAGTTTGTCCAAATTTAACTTTGGAAGTTTTGGAACTTCCTCGACAAATATAAGAAGTCAAAGTATTTATATTTGCAAGTTTGGGTACCTTCCTTGTTGTGAAATTGGTTGAAGCAAATTGGCAATTTGGTTTGAAGTGGTGCCACACCACAACAATTCCCTAGCAACACCCACAATTCCCTAGCACAATTCCCTAGTGACAACAACATGATGCATGATGCCATGATGCAATGAACACAAAAGTGGAAAATTTACACAGGTTTTCGGGTTCTCAAACTCGGGCTGTTACAATTCTACCCCCCTTACAGGAATCTCGTCCCGAGATTCTAAGGTTGCGGAAAGAAATCGGGATACTCCTCACGAAGACTAGACTCTCTTTCCCAAGTAGCTTCTTCCTCGGAATGGTGAGACCACTGAATCTTGAGAAACTTGGTAGTCTTGTTACGGGTCTTCCTTTCGGCTTCATCCAGGACACGGATAGGATGCTCGCGATAAGTGAGATCTTCCTGGAGATCTAGCTCTCATGATTGCCCATGGATAGGATCTTTGAAACACCGGCGAAGTTGGGAGACATGAAACACATCATGTACATTGGAAATGACCGGTAACTCCAACTTATAAGAAAGATCCCTCGCTTGGCCAGAACGGTGAAAGGGCCAACATAGCGAGGTGCCAATTTCCCTTTGATTCCGAAGCGGCGAACGCCACGAAGGGGAGAGACGCGGAGATAAGCTTTATCACCAATTTCATAGTGAATTTCCTGATGGTGCTTATCATAGTAGCTCTTTGCCTAGACTGAGCAATCTTCAGATTCTCCCTTATGATTCTAACCTTCTCCTCAGCTTCATTGATAATATCTGGACCAAAGAGTGCCTCTCTCCGGTCTCGGACCAATTTAGAGGAGTGCGGCATTTTCTTCCATATAGAACCTCAAATGGAGCCATGCCCAGACTAGCTTGATAGCTGTTGTTGTAGGAGAACTCCGCGAAAGGGAGATACTTTTCCCAATCCTTGCCAAAAGAGATTACACATGCCCTAAGCATGTCTTCCAAACTTGGTTCACTCTTTCGGTCTGACCATCAGTTTGAGGATGGAAGCGGTGCTGAAGTTAAGACGAGTTCCCATAGCAGTTTGGAAACTAGTCCAAAACTTGGAGGTGAATAGGCTTCCACGATCAGAAATTATCTTCTTGGGAATGCCGTGAAGGACGACGATACGAGAGGTATACAGGTCTGCCAACTTGGCAGCTGTAATGTCCACACGAACGGGGAGGAAGTGAGCCACTTTTGATAGTCGATCAATGATGACCCAAATGGCATCATGTCCCTTTGGAGACTTCGGCAGACCAGTAATGAAGTCCATACCAATTTCATCCCATTTCCACTCGGGAATAGCAATAGGGCGAAGAGTGCCGGCAGGCCTTTGATGTTCAGCCTTTACCCGTCGACAGGTGTCGCATTCAGCAACATACCTAGCAATTTCTCGTTTCATCCGAGTCCACCAGAATTGTGGCCGAAGGTCTTGGTACATTTTGGTACTACCGGGATGAATAGAGAGAGGGATTCATGAGCTTCTTGGAGGATCAACCCCTCAATTTTGTTTCTTTGGCACTACCAAGCGGTCACCAAAATAAACAACTCCGGATTCATTGACAGAAAAACATTTGGCCTTCCCGCTAGCAATGTTCTCCTTGATTTTTAGAATACCCTTGTCACGCTTTGAGCATCCTTAATCTGGTCCACAAGAGTAGATTTGATCTCCAGATTTGCAAGGTAGCCAGAGGGAACAATTTCCAGGTTCAAACGAGAGAACTCTTCATAGAGGGCAGGTTGGGCCTCTTCAATCATCAGATTGTTGCAATAGACTTCCGACTTAGCGCGTCAGCCACGACGTTTGCTTTGCCGGGTTGATAGTTCAGACTCACATTATAGTCCGTGATTAACTCCAACCAACGCCTTTGCCTGAGATTTAAATCCGGCTGGGTGAAGAGGTACTTCAGACTCTTGTGATCCGAGAAGATCTCGCAACGGTTACCAAACAGGTATGGTCTCCATTGCTTCAAAGCATAGACCACGCGGCAAGTTCTAGATCATGAGTTGGGTAGTTGTGCTCATGCGGCTTAAGTTGGCGAGAAGCATATGCCACCACATGGCCATCTTGCATAATACACAACCCAAGCCTTGTAGAGAGGCGTCACAGAAGACGACGAAATCCTTGCTGTGTCCGGCAGGACAAGCACAGGAGCGGACGTGAGCTTGGCTTTCAGTGTTTTGAAGCTCTCTTCAGCTTCGGCCGACCATAAACTTTTATCCTTCTTGAGAAGGTCAGTCAGGCCTTGGCTATCTTGGAGAAACCTTCGATGAATCGGCGGTAATAACCGCCAATCCGAGAAAGCTTCGAATGTCCTTGACTGACATTGGAGTTTTCCAATCCAAATGGACTGAATCTTGTCAGGAATGACCCACACCATTGCGGATATCACATGACCAAGGAAGAAAGATTATCCAACCAAAACTCACACTTGGAGAACTTGGCATAGACGGTGTTCTCGAAGTCGTGTCAGAACCAACGAAGATGTTCCTCATGCTCTTCGTCGGTTTTGGAATAGATAAGGATGTCATCGATGTAAATGACGACAAACTTGTCAAGATAATCCATGAAGATGGAGTTCATGAGCCTCATGAAAGTAGCTGGAGCATTTGTGAGACCAAAGGACATGACGGTATACTCATATGAGCCATAGCGAGTAACAAATGCCGTCTTTGGAATATCCTCCTTTCTGATTTTTATCTGATGGTAGCCTGACCTCAGATCCATCTTGGAGAATACCGTTGCACCAGCTAACTGATCCAACAGATCATTGATGCGAGGAATAGGATACTTGTTCTTGATTGTCACCGCATTCAACGGTCGATAGTCAGACTAGACGAGGCACGGTAGAATCCCTCTTCTTGACAAAGAGTACCGGACAACCCCAAGGTGAACTGCTAGGCTGGATGAACTCCTTGCTAACAGCTGATCAATTTGCTCTTTCAACAGAGCCAACTCTTCCACCGGCATACGGTAGGGCTTCTTGGAAATTGGAGCGGTACCGGGAAGTAGATCTATGACAAACTCCACACTTCGGTCAGGAGGCATGCCAGGCAATTCTTCCGGGAACACATCCGGGAAGTCACACACCACGTGTATGTCCTGGATTTCAGGAGGGGATTCGCCTTCCATAAAGCAAAGGAGGATCTCAGGTGAGTTGGGTATGATGGGACGGAGGTCTTGATTGCAGACCAATACTTCACACTGTCACCGGAAGAATTGGTCACGGTGACGGTCTTGGCAGCACAGTCGAGATTAGCCTGGTATTTGGCTAGCCAGTTCATGCCCAGTATGACATCAATGCCTTGACCTCAGAGCTACCAAAGCGAAGGAAAAGAGTAGTAACCGATAGTAATCTGGACCTCAGGAGTAACCCCATCGGTTTGCCATTTGGAGCCAGGAGTGGAGATCTCCAAGGGACGCTCATTTTCTCAAACGGTATTTTGTGGTCTTTTGCAAAAGCTATGGATATGAATGAATGCGATGCTCCAGAATCAAACAAAACTGTAGCACGATTATTGTTGATTCGTAACTCACCCATAAGAACGCCGGGGTCCTCTTCAGCTTCTTCAGCAGAGATGTGGTTCAGGCGACCACGCACAATAGGTCCAGCCTTGCCAGCTGGAGTGGCAGGGGCTCGTGCAGGAGTTATCGCGAGAGGTGCCTTCTGGGGGCACTCCCTGGAGTAGTGGCCAGCCTGGCCACAGGTGTAGCAAGTGACTCCAGGTGGAGCAGGTAGCATAGGACGGTACCCACTTCCGCCTACCCCAAGTGTCGAAGTAGTGGGGCGCGGAGGAGGTGGCCTGTATCCTGCGGCCTTGGCATGAATGGAGCACGAG
The DNA here is from genome assembly GCA_947311845.1 of Poa pratensis. NCBI lineage: Eukaryota > Viridiplantae > Streptophyta > Magnoliopsida > Poales > Poaceae > Poa > Poa pratensis. The sequence continues at coordinate 32,867,359 of CAMZMU010000053.1, forward strand.
GTACGGCGCTGTAGGGACAAACACCCTGCGCTTCTTGCTCTCAGAACCCGAGGAACTCTGGTGGTCCCCATGTGCGGGCCTCTTGGAAGCTTCAAGTTCCTTTCTTCCTTGCTCAAGAGTGAAAGCCTGGTTGAACAGCTCCTGATAGGTCTGGAACCTGAAGGGCAGCAACTCATAGCGAGCTGCGGAGTCAGACCCTTGCGGAACAGCTCTTGCTTGTCAGCATCATTGGTCACGTCCCTTGGGGCGTAACGAGAGAGATGGTTGAACTCACGACCATAAGTGCGGAGGTCCATCCGTCCCTGTTGCAAATCCAGGAACTCCCTCCTCTTCAAGTCCATGATCGGCTGGGGAATGTACTCCGCACGGAAGGCAGTGCGGAAATCAGCCCAGTGAAGACATGGTTGGCTGGAAACAAAGCCACATGGCTCTCCCACCAACAGCCAGCAGCACCAACCAAGAGGTAGGTGGCAAAGTTGACTTGCTCCGCCAATGGGACATGAAGCGCGGAGAACTTGCGCTCCAAAGCACGAAGCCAATCATCAGCTTCCAGTGGCTCCTTAGCATCAGCAAAGTGGGTGGCTGCGAGCGCAGGAACTCGTGAGAGTGTTGCACTCGTTCCTCCGTGCATTCTGCTGCACCAACTGCTCAGCAAGCGCTCATTGCGCCCACGGTTCTCCTCAATGGCCATCAAGACCTCAGCCATCGAGGGTGGTGGCGGCAGATCATCCTCATCATCATTGTGGTTACCGCGACCACCACGGCCTCCACGCCTCCTCGAGCCATTCTGGAGATTTGACAATGACACAGTTAGTATCTTTCTCCGAATGGTCGAACAATAGCATTAGCGTCTACACAAGTACACAGACTAGGGACGATAATACTTTGCGAGAAGGAAAACAACAAGATAGAACTTGGGTCAAAGATCAGCATCATGTGCTACTAGTGAGAGTTAAGAAATCACAACTTAACACACTCTAGTTGACACAATCCGGGACCTTATGTTCAAGTCCGTGGGTTAAAACCCAAAGAAAGGATCAAAATTAACTCGGTAGAAACATCTGAGTTGATTTGGGATTACAACGCAGCGGGAGCAACGTGACACATAACACTAAAGGTCGAACCCAACCCCGTTTCTAATCATTTTGAAGTAACAGACGAGGAGTAAAACCTTTAACTCAAATCGAGGTAAGATTGCTCCGAGATTAGAGGGTAACCAGATAAGGAGTAAAAAGAATCCTAAGATGGTTTTCACAACTCATTTTTAGGTTAAAATATTTTCACAAACACTAGACTCAACATCGACCAGTAGAAGGGTTTCCTACAGGCAGTACTGCTCTGATACCAACTTGTGGCGCCCCGACCCGACTGCTATACAGTGATACTGTGTCTCCGGTTATCCGATACCACCAGACACACTATCAAAGCATAATAGAGAGATCAAGACTTGTGGAACAACTGGCACATCACAGACTCTACGACACAAATCATATAGTTCAACTCTTATAATAGAGAAAGATAGCAAATGACAACCAGAGGTCACAGACCCAACATTACAACAAGCGGAAGCAAATTAAGTTGTTCTAAACAACAAGATCCAAATTATGGCCTAAGAGGCCTACAGATAAACATCCAGCGCCAGCTGTTCCGGGATGTCCCAAGCTGCCACCTGGGAACCCCAGACTACTCGTCGACGTCCACAAAGAACCCACCTTCGAGGTCGGTGAAGTCCTCCTCTGAAACAAAACAAACGACGTTGAGTTCGACGAACTCGCAAGATTATATATAGAGCTTTAGCTCGATGAGGCTTTCAAAGTTATATGGCTGTTTTGCATAAAGCTGATTTTATTTATGAAAACATAACTCAATGGCATCGACTAATCAGAATATTTTCAAAAGAGGTAAGAGTAACTCTTTCTTTCATCACCTTACTCATTATCAACACATCAACCACAGTACCTGTTCATCAAAGGCACCTCCCCGAATCACCCTCGAGGAAGCTCACCTTGCAATCTTGAGTGGTACCTCTAGTACCCAGTTTTTAATCATTCCGTTAAAGTTATTCTATGATCTTACCTTCACTTCCCAAGTCGTCCATAACCGCGGACACGGCTTTTCGAAAAGATTTACCCTGCAGGGGTGTACAATGTTTGCCACGCGTACCGTCCGGCCCATTACCTGATCATTAGCTCTCTTCCTTGGAAAGCCGGCTGGGTGGGAGCGGTGTCGACTTCTCCCTCGTTAAGGACTAACCCAGGATCATCAGTGAGGACGGAGCAGCGATCCAACACACTGCCCCGTGGCCACTCATTTTCCTAACACCACCATCCTCATCTCAGTTCATCCCACCATCATCACGCACGCGCAAATGGAAGCCCGAACTAGAGGACCCTGGCTAGCCCCGCCCGAGTTATTTAGTCTATGAGGGTTCCTGCACTGCGAATGCATAGGCCTCACGCATGGTTGCACGCTCAGTCTTGGTTCAAGAGGTATAGAACTCGCACCTAGGCGGCGAGAACGAGACAAAACACCACAACCACAGTGGCCTCTCATCCCCACCTTTAAGCATTTTATTATCCGTCACCACAATTTCTCCACCATCATTCTCATCATCACCTGTTTCCAACATGAACCATCCATCGTATAGCTATGCAATTAACTAAGCATGGCTAAGCATCAACATAGCATAGTAAGTATCTCGGCCACAATACAATCCTATGGATAATAGGAGGGAAACAGGTATTGGCATCGGAATCTTAATGCAACTATAGGATACTCTAATCCAATGAAATTGACATTTGGAACCGCATGCAATATTATAGTGGAGAAAATATTTGCGGAAACATAGGATAAGATATGCTCAGAGGGGGGATTACGCTTGCCTTGGTCAACGTGCTGGTAGTACGGATCCTCGGGGTATTGTGGAGTAACCCCGGTTGCTTGATCTAACGAAAAACAAAACATCGGAAGAAAACAATTCAATCACACACATACGTTCACAAATGCCATGCGCAAACATGATGACATGACAAAATTAAGGTACTGCACTTATTAAAAGCTCTCTAGTAAGATCGACCAATTTAAAATGGGGAGCGAGAAATAATTATTTAGCAAGAGAGGAAATAGCTACTCATTGTTTTAATGTTTTCCTGTGCTCTAAAATGAGGTAAACATGCATAAAATGATGCCACTTGTTATTCCATACTTTTGGGAGCATTTTGGTATAATACACCAATTTTAGAATGCACCGATAAAAGTTATTGCTTTTATCACTTACTAAATTAAATATGCTCTTTTCATTGTTTTCAAATCCTCTTTTAATCATGTCCTGATTATAATTAAAATCCAACACAAACAACTATTTAGAACCAAAATAGAAGAAGGAATAAATTAAACAGAGAATCTTGGTGCTGTGCATAATCGGAATATCCAAATTTATTTAAATCGGAATATCCGATCGACCTAACATTTCGAAATTTGGCTAAGGACCAAAACAGGACTGGTACTGATATAAATCGGAAATTCCGAATTGTTTCAATCTCGGATTATCCGATCATCTCAGAGGAGTGAAGAATTGGCTAAGGACTAAACCCAGTCCCGTACTGGAAATAACCGGAATTTCTGAGTTGGTTAGAAATCGGATTATCCGAGCGGGCGGATGAGCACGGCGGCGCACGGCAGCGTGCAGGGCATCGGTGAACCATGGCGGAAGAGGGGGAAACGGAGGGCAAGGGAGGTTCAGCAGCTCACCCTGAGCTCGTTTGAGAAGGCGGCGAGGTCGGAGACGGACCACGGCGACGGGAGTCGTCCGGCGAGCGGCGGCGGTGGTCGGCGGGGATTCGGACGGCGGCGTCGATTCCGTGCCTCCCGGTTCGATTCCTCCGGCGGGGACGGAGAGGGAGAAGCGGCGGAGCTTGTGGGCTTCTTGGATTTGCTCGGGAGCGCTTCAATCGACGGCTACGTGCGGCGGCAGTGGCGAGCTCGGTGCGGCCATGGCGAGCAAGACAGGGAGGGGAGAGAGGGAGCAGGTGGCGAGTGAGGGGTGAGGGAGAGCAGGGGGCCCGTTTTTCTTCTCCTGGCAGGCAGAGGAGAGGGAGGAGGGGGCCCTGGGCGTGCGACGCACGGGAGCGCAGCACGGCGGCATGGTGCTCGCGGAAATGGCGGAAGGAGAGAGGAGATGACAATTTTACAAGAAGGCCCCTGGAACTTTTGAAATCATCACGGACAGGTCCTTCTCGGTACTGGATACACTGTGTTCGAATTATTTGCGGCAGTTAAACACTTCCAAAAATTCTGTCAATTTTTGGGTAGCCTCCTTATATTATTATGAAGCTCCCCTAATTTTTCCAGATTATTTGGAAATCATTTGGTAGGGAAATAAAATAGAAATTGCTCACAGGCAATTTTGAGTTACTCTCCTTTTGTTTTATTTATAAATTAAATTAGTTTGTCCAAATTTAACTTTGGAACTTTTGGAACTTCCTCGACAAATATAAGAAGTCAAAGTATTTATATTTGCAAGTTTGGGTACCTTCCTTGTTGTGAAATTGGTTGAAGCAAATTGGCAATTTGGTTTGAAGTGGTGCCACACCACAACAATTCCCTAGCAACACCCACAATTCCCTAGCAACAACCACAATTCCCTAGCACAATTCCCTAGTGACAACAACATGATGCATGATGCCATGATGCAATGAACACAAAAGTGGAAAATTTACACAGGTTTTCGGGTTCTCAAACATCGGGCTGTTACAAGGATCCGGCTAGCAACCAATTTCCTTGTTCTTCGGGTGATCCCGATCCGTTCTTCCGTGTTCTTCGCTTGATCCGTAGCTAGTACCTTACAAGTGGTAATCAGAGCCTTCCGATCCCCAATTCTGGAGTTCCCCACCCACCTCTACCCTACCCGATTCGCCGCTCGAACTCACGCGGAGGCCATGGAGGATCTCGATCCGGCGTCGCGCGCGATGTACGATCTCATCCACTCCGCCACGTCGGAGGAGTTCGATAAGCGCTTCTTTGAGTACGAGAGGAAGACGCTCTCCGCCGTGCGAGGTTTCGTGTTCGACACGGAGAAGGAGCTTAAGAAGATGAACACCGCCATCGACGTCGTGCGCTCCTCCGTCACCACGGATCTGGGGGCTACCAGGACCTCCATCGACGTCGTGCGCTCCTCTGTCAACGCGGATTTATAGTCCACGAGGACCTCCATCGGCGAGGATCTCATCGCTATCAAGGACACGCTGAGTTCACAGATCGCGTCGCTGGCGACGGCCCTCGATCGCGCACCGTGGCCGGAACCAGATGCGGTGGCAGATCGCCTCTCTGCTTCGACCCAACGGTAGCCAGGGCGCGGTGGTACAGGCCAGTCATGGCACAACTAGCAACATCAGAACCGGGGGACGATGGGTGCCTCACACCCCTCTCCTCCGGTCGGAGGTAACCTTTCCGGCCGGTCTCTTTTGCAGCAGTTCGATTCGAGTTCCCCAAACCAGCGCTCTGACTATGCTCCGCTTGTCTCTCGCGCGGTGTTGCCTCAATTCGAGGGAAGCAACCCGAAGCTGTGGCAGATTCGTTGTGAAGAATTCTTCCGGCGCAGTCAAACGCCAATGTCGCTCTGGGCCGCCGACGCATCCGCCTCCTTCACAGGCGCTGCAGCCACGTGGTTGGAGTCCTACTTGTAGAAGAAACCGTCACCGACATGGCTTGAGTTCGTCGAGGCAGTGCTGGCTCGTTTCAGCCGCAACCAGCACTCGATTCTCTGCCGGCGTCTGTTCCACATCGGCCAAATTACCACAGTGGAGGCGTATGTGAAGGAATTCTTGGAGTTGGTCGATCAGATCGCAGTGTACGAGCCCAACCCTGATGTGGTGCATTACACTACTAGGTTCCTGGATGGGTTGCAGCCAGCGGTGCGTGTGCTCGTCGCCATTCAGAGGCCTCCTACCTTGGAAATTGCTTATTCTCTGGCCTTGCTGTATGAGGAGTTGGGGGAGGATGCTGGTTTCATGTCCACTCACCAGCCGTCGTCTGCAGTGGCGCGGCGTGCCCCTGCTGCGCCACCACCATTGCCACAGCCGCCTTCCAAATGGATCTCGAAGACAGTGGAAGAGAAGCATGCTTTGAGTGCAAGTGAGGAGCAATGGAGGAAGCTTAAGGCATATCGAGGACTAAGGGTCTCTGCTTTACTTGCGGTGAAAAGTACAGTCGAGAACACCAGTGCAAGACCTCCATTCCTTTGCATTTGGTGCAAGAGATGGTGAACTGTATGCAATTGATTGACGAGGAAAGTGAGGATCAACCTGATGCGGAACCAGTGGCGCCGGATTTGGCAGTGAACGCAATGGTCTTCTCGGCAGCAGCTCTGTCTCCTGGTACGATGGCGCCGCGTACAATGCAGTTGCAGGTGCAGATTCAAGGGCACTCCTTCTTGTTTCTGGTGGATTCTGGAAGCTCTGCGTGTTTCATCGATCAGCAGCGAGCTCAGCTGTTGGCCGGTTCAGAGATCATGCCGGCGCCTGCTTCTGTGCGCGTCGCCGGTGGTGCCATCTTGGAGTGCACGGACTGTTTCCCAGCTTTGCAGTGGACAGCAGGTGGTGCGACATTCACGGATCAGTTTCGAGTACTCACCCTGGCAAGTTACGATGGCATCATTGGGTTGGATTGGTTGGGAAAACACAGCCCCATGCTCACGCACTGGGAGCAGGGATGGCTCGCGTTCCAGTACGAGGGCAGGCAAGTGGTGCTGCGGGGTGACGAGCCTCGGCTGTGTACGCATGCTCTGGTTGAGTTGAACTTAGTTCATGAAGCTGTCGTTGAGGATACTGTGGTACCACCAGAGGTGCAGGAGGTGCTGGACAGGTTTGCATCAGTGTTTGAGGCACCGACCGGGCTGCCGCCGCGGCGGCAGTACGACCACCGCATTCCGCTGATCCCTGGTGCGCGCCTGGTGTCGATTCGTCCGTACCGTGTGGCGCCGGAACTCAAGACTGAAATCGAGCGGCAGGTCAAGGAACTGCTGGATCAAGGTGTGATCACTCACAGTAACAGCGCCTTCGGGGCACCAGTGCTCCTTGTCAAGAAGGACATCGTGAATTGGCGCCTGGTTTTCGATTACCGGCCTCTCAACGCGCTGACAGTGAAGGGGAAATACCTGTTGCCTGTCATTGACGAGTTGCTCGATGAGCTTGCGGGTGCGGAGTGGTTCTCGAAGCTGGATTTGAAGGCGGGGTACCATCAGATTCGGCTTGCTCCGGGTGAGGAACACAAGACAGCATTTCAGACGCACAATGGTCACTACGAATTCAAGGTCATGGCGTTCGGGTTGACGGGAGCTCCTGCCACGTTCCAGCATGCCATGAACGCCACAATGGAGCCGGTACTCCGCAAATTCGCGCTCGTTTTCTTCGATGATATTCTCATCTATAGCCGTACGTATGAGCAGCACCTGGAACACCTGGCCACTGTACTCGCTATCCTACAGATGGACAAATGGCATGTGAAGCTGTCGAAGTGCGCGTTCACGCAGCAACAGGTGGCCTACCTGGGGCACGTCGTGACTGCCGGCAGCGTTGCCACTGATCCTTCTAAGATCCAGGCCATCAAGGAGTGGCCGACACCGTGCAACCTCAAGGAATTGCGAGGGATTTTGGGCATCTGATGCATGTAAAATGCATACATGAACTTTGCGTGTTATTACTAGATATTCCTACATATCTGCAACTTATATGATGTTATATTCATGTTTTATAATGATTTCGGGGATTTTCTAAACAATCCCCCCTCTTTTGGTTCTAACTCTGTTTTCCAGAAAACGTCTTTTTCAGTGTTTCGGATTTTCCGGGAGCTTCGGGACTCCAAAAAGGGCAAGGCCAAAGAGCACGGTTCAGAATTTTCGAGACGAACGCAATGGGCTAAAAATGAAGACCAGAAGCCCAACCAGCTGGAAATTAGGTGGTCCCACGCGGCCAGATTCCCTGGCCGCGTGAGGCACCTTCTTTTCCCCCTCGTGGCTCCGATGCCGTCCGTTTTCGTCTCCGTGGCTTCGTCTTGACCTAAAACCGACTATAAAAATAGTCCCCCGAGGAGTTTCGCAAAGAGGTGGGAGAAACACAAAACCATGAAACAGAGAGTCAGAAGGCTGTCGCCGGAGAAGATTGGAGGGGGGAAACGCCGCTGGATCACCTCCGGAAGGCTCCTCCATCCCCCTCCGGAGTCTCCATTAACACCACCATCAATACCAGCACCATCTCCATCACCATCTTCGTGATCCACTTCACCCCCCTCATAGTTTGAGATTGTTCGAACCCTAGCTATTGTCTAAGTACTATTCTACATGTTTGTGAATTGCTACTTGTCATTGTTTTGTGGGGAGATTATATTTTCAGATTGTGTTGTATCACTTATAACATTGAATCATATCATGTCTTCACGTTGTGAGTAGTTCTCTCATGTTCCTGGGGGCATAGGATGGATTGGCAATGATTTCCACTTAACATGTATTGAGTATTTGGTCAAGTTTTTATCTTTTATGGTTATCTTATTGTACAACGTATGGGTGCACACATATGTTGAGTAATGCATGAAGGTGATCACACTAATGTGATGGAATGGGTAGGACCCGGGAGGACACGTAAACCTGTGGTCTAATACATGAAGTACCATTAGGAGGGGATTTATATCGGGGACCTTAGAGTTTAAGGCTATGGTGGGACTCTATGTCTTAATAACTCTTGTGCAGTCATTTACTTGGCCATAAGAACCATCATAAGGGGTTTAGTTTATTTATTTAGCTACACCTAATTATGGCTCCGTCCAAAGAAGATTAAAACTTGACAAAATGTTTACCTTGTTGTTCTAAAAATATCTATGCCATGAAATCCATGTAGCCCTTGGGAACGTTTTCCACGCATAAGAAACACACACTTAAGCTTGTCCTCTTGCTGCATAGAGGATTGGGCTTTCTCTCTTTGAGAGCTTTCACTCATCATATTTTATTTTCAGCTTTTTACTTTATTGCAAACTCTACACCAAAAACTCAAAAACACTTGCATCATTTAATCATTTTAGTTTGTCTAGTGCATAGATAATAAGAGAAGTGACACTCTTATTTGAGAGGATAAATACTTATACCTTCTACTCCTCGTGGGATCGATACTAATACTTACACATTGAAGATTTCAACGATCCCCTATACTTGTGGGTATCAAGACATTTTCTGGCGCCGTTGCCGGGGAGTGTAGCGCTTAAGTTTTTATTCTTGTTTGCACTAGATATTTATTTTCAGTTTTGCATATACTCTAGTTTACTTTCAGTTTTGCATTTAGTTTAGTTTTGCTTTCAGTTTTAAATATCAAAACACATTAGAAAATGGAAAACTATTATGAAAACGCCATGATAGCTGCTGAATTTAGAAAATCAAATGAAGGGAAAAGATTAGGAGGCTACTTAGAGCTTCTAAATAAAATTGCTAGTGGGCTGCTTAATTATCATGAGGAAGAAATTTGTTGCTCTGAATACTTTAGACACTTTGAATTCCAATGCCCTTCCAATAAAGAACATGTTATTGCAACTTATCATACATGGAATTATGCTCACTTAGGGATGGAAGAAGTAGAGCAATTTGTTATTTTTATGGCAGCCTATGAATTATACACCTTCATTGATGAACATGGAACCTGCCCTATAGCTTCTCAATTTAAAGTTTTGATTGCCACTATCCTTGATCTCTGCATAGTTGAATTTAATGAAAATATCTATGTTGTTGACACAAGGAAGAGAGCTGCCCAAGAAAGCTCTAATATTTTGCAGGAAGAAGATGACAAAAGCCTAAGCTTGGGGATGCCCGTGCAACCCCAAGAAGATGTTGAAAATGATGAACAACTAGAGAATGAAGAGAGGGAACTTCCACCTTCACCACCTATGGATGAGGGTAACACTAAATTTTTTGTTGATGATAAACTTTGTTCTTATGATTCTGATAATGAGGAGGAATATCAACCTATGCCTAATGATAACATTATTGATAATAATTTTGATGATGATGAGGAGTATGGTTTAGACATGTTTTATGATAGTACTCTAGATGATGGACCTATGCTTATTGATAATCCTCCATGTTTAGCTGTTATTACTTTATGTGAGGATAAAAATGATATACTTGCTGCTCGTGACAACACTCTCACTTATGAGAGTCCTACTTTATTTTGAATTCTCCTATTCACACCATGGAGGAGAAGCTTTTATATGTTGAAAAGTACTTATGTGGGCTGAAATTATCTTGCACTAATAACCATTCGACCCACAACCATCATGTTTATGATGTTTCTTGCAATTATTTTGAGAGAGGAAAACATGCTAATATCTTACATGATAGTTTTAATAATCCTTTATATGTTCCTAAGTTTGCAAAGTTGCACCAATCTAATAGTTGTTTTATCAAATTTGGTTCAACTACTTGTAACTATTATGAGAGAGGAAGAAAGACTTATATTTATGTTTCTATGTTATTTAAAATGCAACCTACTGATCATTACATGCATTGGTTACCACAAAATTGCTGCTATTTATTCATATATAAAATGCCAATGCATAGAAAAGGAGTTAGACTTAAAAGTAAATGGTTTAATGTTTTGTGTTGTGCTCTTTATGCTTTTATTTCCTATTCGGTTTGAGCACACCTTTATATCTTGAGAACATGCAAAATAACTTTACCTACTGTTTTCTAATTGCTAGTTTAAGATTTTCACTTTATATAAAATTTGGGAAAGTAAATGAGAAGGATGAGTAATGGAGAAGTTGGGGTCGACCTTGAACATGTGTTGTTCATGCCAATGGAACCATTACAAAGTCTCTATCATTAAAACTTTTCCCAAAGCTAAAACCAAATAAAAAGAGTGTTTATGTTGTATATATTTGCTTCTTCTTTTGCCCTTTTGCTAAATCAAAAACAACAAAAATACTTTCTTTCTTCTTTATTTGTTTCTTTTGATTCTTTCTTAGTTCTTTTTGTTTCTTTTTGATTTCTTTTATCTTCAGTTTAAGTTTTGGTTTTTGAGTCAAGGTGCTTGTTTACTACTGTAACAACACCTTTGTATCTTATTTTTCATCTTTATGGCAATAATAACCTCTTTTGAGAGGTAGGGTCAAACAATAGTGATTTGCTGTCCAGAAAACAGATTCCTAAGCTTCACTGCGAAAAATGTTAGAAATCACAGAAGAAGAATTTTGACCTGATATTTTACGACAGCAATATTCAGTTATTATTACACATTTCATTAGTTCAAAGTTTTCTGATTTGATCAACGTAAGTGCCTCTGAAAATTCACTCTTTACGGCCTGTCCAGTTTTTGACAGATTCTGTCTTTATTTTGCATTACTCTCATTACTTGTGTTTTGTGTGGTTCTATTGATCAAAGAGCAATACACAACCATAGTAACAGTAGCTAATGTTTAGAATCAACTCATGATATGTCTTTGCTGTACCTATGTGGATTTAATTTATGTAGACACTAACCCCTCTAATCAAGTTTTATGATGAGTTTTGTGTAAAGAGAATTTTCAAGTGGAAGAGTTGAGGGTGATGAACAATGATCAAGAGGGACAAACACTCAAGCTTGGGGATGTTACCCCTAGGCTCACTCTACATATATCATGTAAGTACAAGAATTCAAGCTTGGTGATGCCAAACCACCTCATTCCAACCATCTTGATACCAATGGAGATGCACCAAGAGCTATCCAAGGATGGTGAAGACCATAAGCTTGGGGATGTGAAGACAACCCCACTGGACCAACACACTCTCGGTTTGCACACGTCTAACTTCTGTTTTTCGATCAATGCACTTCATCGCATAAACTTGGAGCGTCTTTTATTTGCTTTTTATTTCGGTTTGATTTTTGTTTGTCTTGAGACCACCACTATCATTTATATATGAGAGAGCTACTGGAAATTTGGGTTGAATTAAGTTGGATGCTATTAAAAAGATAGGGAAATGGATGTTTGAGTTGATTCAAAAAGATACATGTAGTTGCATGATTCATGTGTTTTTTAATGAGTATTAATTTGCAAGTGTTTTATTAAGAGCTATCTTTTATTCATGTTTTGATGCTGAATGTTACTCTATTTTGTTTAACATGGATTGGTTAGTTCTATGGACACTTATGCATGCATTTAGACGGTCAACTTTCTCCCTCTTGCTAACCCAAAAATTCCAACAAGTAAAAACTTGTTTTCCAACACCTTCAACCAAAGTTTTTCCAGTGAGTCCAATATATCTTCCTATTAGCTTTATGCTATTCCGAGTATGTTTATCATGTTATTTTGTATTATCTATACTTCTGAATTAAAATGCTTATGTTATTGATTGTTATGGGAAAAGTTGGTTAAAGAGCTCTCACGAACTTGATGCACACCTTACTTTTATTGCACTTAATAAACATGACCCATTGTGATTAAAATTATGAAGTTGTGAGCTTGACAAGAGTCTTGTTTGGGAGTTAGCTCATATGTGCTGTCACATGGCAAGCTTTCAACGTGCTCTTTATATTTTGTTGATATCATGTACTTTTGTTTATGGATGCTTATCATGGTGCCAAATAAATGTGGAAACTTTGTAGGTTTAATGAGTTTGTATAAATGGCTAGAGAGACGCATGGGCCGCTAATCTAAGCTATGCATCATTCATGGTGGAAATTTACTTACATGCTATGGTGAACCTTCAGTGATGCACCCCACAATAAAAAGCTATACCAATAGTAAATAAAAAGGGTGTGGAGATTGTTCATTTTGTTTGTTTGTCTTGTCATTTTGACATGGGCTTGTTCCATGTCCTGGGACAAGAGGTACCCCAGTTGACGCTCTTGATGACGCTATTATATTACTTACAATGACCTTAACTTGAACTTGATTTTGTGTCCCAAGTTGAGTAACACCATGGTGTAGGTACTCGTATTCACGGGGCATGAGACATTCAACCTATACTTTGTCAAGCATACTACTCATATTTGCTTTCACTACTTTAACCATTCAAGATGCTATAATAGGGGTAATGAGAGCTTGACACCAATGAATACCACATTGCAAACATTAACTTAAGTAGAAACATTTGGAAGTTAGATGAAACTTATTCAGGTTTTACATCTACTCAGTTATATATCTTTCCAAAAGTGTTCACCTTTTATATTCAGATTTATAAGAATACTCTATGACCATTATAGGATGTTTTTACTTTTCATTATGCATACATTTGGTCCATAGGACTTTCTTCTATGTTACACTTTGTGAATTATCATTGAACATCCTTTCATTGAATATTTGATATCACTTCATAATCTATCTTGTATATTGCTACTCCTTTGAGAATGAATCATTTGACTTTATGTAGCAATAGTAATCATCTTTGATATCCATTGATAGTATTAAAATGCAAAGTCCATGTTAGTTTTATCACCTTCATACTCGAGGACGAGTATAGATTAAGCTTGGGGATGTTGATGCATGTAAAATGCATACATGAACTTTGCATGTTATTACTAAATATTCCTACATATTTGCAACTTATATGATGTTATATTCATATTTTATAATGATTTCGGGGATATTCTAAACAATCTACCCTCTCTTGGTTCTAACTCTGTTTTCCAGAAAACGTCTTTTTCAGTGTTTCGGATTTTCCGGAAGCTTCGGGACTCCAAAAAGGACAAGGCCAAAGAGCACGGTTCAGAATTTTCGAGACGAACGCAATGGGCTGAAAATGAAGACCAGAAGCCCAACCAGCTGGAAATTAGGTGGTCCCACTGGCCGCGTGAGGCACCTTCTTTTTCCCCTCGTGGCTCCGATGCCGTCCGTTTTCGTCTCCGTGGCTTCGTCTTGACCTAAAACCGACTATAAAAATAGTCCCGCGGAGTTTCGCAAAGAGGTGGCGGAGAAACACAAAACCACGAAACAAGAGTCAGAAGGCTGTCGCCGGAGAAGATTGGAGGGGGGAAACGCCGCCGGATCACCTCCGGAAGGCTCCTCCATCCCCCTCCGGAGTCTCCATCAACACCACCGTCAAGACCAGCACCATCTCCATCACCATCTTCGTGATCCACTTCACCCCCCTCATAGTTTGAGATTGTTCGAACCCTATCTATTGTCTAAGTACTATTCTACATGTTTGTGAATTGCTACTTGTCATTGTTTTGTGGGGAGATTATATTTTTAGATTGTGTTGTATCACTTATACCATTGAATCATATCATGTCTTCGCATTGTGAGTAGTTCTCTCATGTTCCTGGGGGCATAGGATGGATTGACAATGATTTCCACTTAACATGTATTGAGTGTTTGGTCAAGTTTTTATCTTTTATGGTTATCTTATTGTACAACGTATGGGTGCACACATATGTTGAGTAATGCATGAAGGTGATCACACTAATGTGATGGAATGGGTAGGACCCGGGAGGACACGTAAACCTGTGGTCTAATACATGAAGTACCATTAGGAGGGGATTTATATCGGGGACCTTAGAGTTTAAGGTTATGGTGGGACTCTATGTCTTAATAACTCTTGTGCAGTCATTTACTTGGCCATAAGAACCATCATAAGGGGTTTAGTTTATTTATTTAGCTACACCTAATTATGGCTCCGTCCAAAGAAGATTAAAACTTGACAAAATGTTTACTTTATTGTTCTAGAAATATCTATGCCATGAAATCCATGTAGCCCTTGGGAACGTTTTCCACGCATAAGAAACACACACTTAAGCTTGTCCTCTTGCTGCATCGAGGATTGGGCTTTCTCTCTTTGAGAACTTTCATCATCATATTTTATTTTCAGCTTTTTACTTTATTGCAAACTCTACACCAAAAACTCAAAAACACTTGCATCATTTAATCATTTTAGTTTGTCTAGTGCATAGATAATAAGAGAAGTGACACTCTTATTTGAGAGGATAAATACTTATACCTTCTACTCCTCGTGGTATCGATACTAATACTTACACATTGAAGATTTCAACGATCCCCTATACTTGTGGGTATCAGCATCACGGCTACTACCGCAAGTTTATAGCGCACTACGCGATCATTTGCCAGCCGCTCACCGCTCTGTTGAAGAAGGGCGCTCAGTTCATCTGGACACCGGCCACGGAGACTGCCTTCCAGGTCTTGAAGCAAGCGCTGATCTCCGCTCCTGTGCTGGCCCTGCCTGATTTCGCGGAGAAATTTGTCATTGACACTGATGCGTGCGATGTGGGCATTGGCGCAGTGCTGTCCCAGAGAGGGCACCCGGTCGCGTATGTCAGCCGTGCCCTGGGTCCAAAGAACCGTGGTTTCTCTGTCTATGAGAAGGAGTACCTGGCAATTCTCCTGGCCGTGCAACAATGGCGGCCGTACTTGCAGTTGAGGGAATTCACAATCCGTACGGACCACAAGAGCCTTACTAATCTGACCGATCAACGCCTCCACACGGATTGGCAGCGCAAGGCGCTCACGAAACTCATGGGCTTACAGTATGTGATCTAGTACAAGAAGGGCGTGAACAATGGCGTTGCTGATGCGCTTTCTCGCAAGCCACCGGCGAGCTCGGAGCTGTACGTGCTATCCACGGTGCAGCCGGCGTGGTTGGCGTCGGTGGAGCGCAGCTACATGGCGGATAGCCGCGCCCAGTCTCTGTCGCAGCAGCTAGCTGTCTCGCCGGGAGCAGTGGAAGGGTTTACCTAGGAGAGCGGTATCTTGCGCCAGCGCAACAGAATTTGGGTCGGCGATGATGGTGAACTCCGGCGGCAGATCGTGTCAGCCTTCCATGATAGCCCGCAAGGGGGTTACTCTAGTTTCCCTGTGACATACAGGCGTCTGGTTGCTCTTTTCAGCTGGCCGGGCATGAAGGCGATGGTCCGTGAGTATGTGCGCGTCTGCCATGTCTGCCAACAAGCGAAGCCGGAGAGATTGCCGCCGGCTAGCTTGCTCCAGCCGCTGCCAATTCCGTCGGCGCCATGGGAGGTGGCCACGATGGACTTCATCGAGGGGTTGCCTGCGTCGCGCCAATACAGTTGCATCCTCGTCATCGTCGACAAGCTCACGAAGTACGCGCACTTCATTCCTCTGCGGCACCCGTACACGGCGAGCAAGGTGGCAGAGCTCTTCGTGGACAACATCTTCAAGCTCCACGGCATGCCTGGCTCGCTGGTGTCCGATCGCGATCCCATCTTCACTAGCACCTTCTGGCAATCGGTGTTCCGCGCGACGGGCACGCAGCTGAAGCTTAGCACGGCAAACCATCCAGAGACGGGCGGGCAACGGAGCGCGTGAACCAGTCCATCGAGTGCTACCTCCGGTGCTTCATCAGCGCGCACCCGCAGAACTGGTCTAAATGGCTGTCCCTTTGCGAGTTTTGGTACAACACCAACTGGCACGCATCGACGGGGAAATCGCCGTTCGAGCTCCTCTACGGTCGCCAGCCAAGGTACTTTGGCATCACCGCGTCCGATAAGATTGCTAATGGCGATGTGGAGTCTTGGTTGCAGGAGCGTTCACTTGTGCTGGACTCGGTGCGGCAGCATCTCCTCCGTATGCAGCAGCGTATGAAGGCTCAAGCGGACAAGAACCGCATGGAGCGCTCATTCGAGGTGGGCGACGACGTGTTCCTCCGGCTACAGCCATACATCCAGGTCTCCGTCGCAAGGCGCGCGAACCACAAGCTCGCGTTCAAGTTCTTCGGTCCGTTCCGTGTGCTGGAGCGCGTCGGAGCCGTGGCCTAAATGCTGGAACTGTCGCCGTCGAGCCGAGTTCACCCCATCTTCCACGTCTCCCAGCTCAAGCCCTGCATTGGTCCCAGGCCTCCGGCGTCGACCTGCTCCCGGAGCCTGTGGACATCTTCCGTGTTCCTGATCGAGTCCTGCAACGTCGTCTCCAGCGGCGTGGTCAGCGTGATGTTCAGCAAGTCTTGGTGCAGTGGAGCGGCATGGAGCAAGACGCTGCGACATGGGAGGACCTCGACAGGCTTCGTCAGGTGTTTCCGCGTGCGCCTGCTTGGGGACAAGCAGGTTTTGAAGACGGGGGGATTGTCAACGACCCAGCCCTTCCTGACGACGACGCTGACGTGGAGGACAAGGAGGCCGGCCCAACTGGACACGGCGCAAGGCCCAAGAGATCTCGGCGCCGTCCAGCGTGGCTAGCTGGCGACAACTGGGTGGCTTAGCCACCTGCTACTTAACCTGCCCGAAGCTTGGCTTCTGCCTTTTTGTCGAATAACTGGATTGTAATGGACGGCAGTGCCGTTTCGAACTAGCCCGGTGGGTGGTTGGGAGGATCCGGCTAGCAACCAATTTTCTTGTTCTTCGGGTGATCCCGATCCGTTCTTCCGTGTTCTTCGCTTGATCTGTAGCTAGTACCTTACAGTGAGGAGCCGAAGAAGACACCGTCTCGCTCCACACAGAATAAACGCAATCTTTTTCCCTGGCCGAGAGAATTCAGAGATCCACAGCACGTGACAGGACCGGCAGCGGCAGGCGGCACGGGACCAAGAGATCGATTCCGATTCGCGCGTAAGGTAGATGGATAGATATAAAGCTGAGTGTCGCCATCCTCCACTATTGCCAGTACAATTTCCATGGCTGAACCTGGTCTGGACGCAACGGACCGGACAACGGAGTGGATGCAGGCAGCCGTGGAATTTATTCATTTTATGCTGGAAGCGGCCATGGAAATTGCTGCACGGGTTAGGTGCAACTTTGACGGGGTTAGACCTGGCCGGCTGAGATGTATACTCCGCTTCAGGCAGACTACCAGCTGACAGGCTTGTCAATTTTTAGTTCGATTTTTCTCTCGGTTTTGTGTCGACCTACTCTGGAACGGGCTAGTCAATTTCTGTTCCTGGCGGATACGGCAGGACGCGCACGCATCGACCGATTTCTCTCAACTATAGAATGGCAGACGCACGCATGTATATTTCTGGTGCATGCTGACATGACATGCGTGTTTAAACGCCCGGAGTAGGTTTAATTAGTAGCACGTGTATTTCTTTGACTGGTTAGATACGTGATCTGACCAAGATAGTGGCATGCAGGTCAGGCTGGGGTGGGGTCATGTGAGGAACAGAGTGTGCAAATGGCCCTTCAGAGCTCGGATCCACCGTCGGTGCGTCTTGTGATGGTGTAGCGTTAGGAGCCGCCCGTGCGTGCCTCGTCGAGATGCGAGAGGCCGCATCTGCCTCTTTCTGCATTTCGTTTCAGGAGGGAGGGCCACTACCTGACACCTCTCTGTCTTTCTTAATTTCCGATCGAGTCAATCAGATAAGGTTAAAGTACTGGAAAATAAAGGGAATTAGCAGCGCATGGCAGACAGGTGATCATCACTACGCGATTTGTAGCGTTGCTGAATATTAACTGGCCTAGCCGGTGACATAGGGAGGTTTAGGCGGCGACGACCCTACGACTACGGGACCTAGGCAGCCACTTCTTCCGTTTGAACGGGTGACTAGCAAACGAGAATATGTTCTGTGCTGTCAACAAACAATTCGAAATATCTCGACTTTTCAGAGCAGGTCCGAGTCAAATAGCAATGATTCGAAGCACTTCTTTTTCCATTACACTATAACCATCTTTCGGCTAACCTAGCCTCCTCCGTCCCTCCGTACCAACAAGGGTAGTACAGGAATATTGACCTTTCTACCACACTTTAAGATTCCAACCCGATCCTCTCATTTAAGACTTGGATTTTTTTTAATCCCTTTTTTCATTTCTTCAATGATTAATTAGAATTCCAATTAATCATTTTGGCTGACTGTTTTTACATAAATAATAAGTAAAAAAGTACCTTTTGAATTGTCACTTTGTCCATCATGATTCTTGGGAGACATCGGCAATAATTCACCTTGGACAATTTATTTGTGAAAATGTATGTATATTTAAATCGCACATAAAAAAATCTGGCCAAATTTTCATTGTTTGGGAGTTACGAAAGAAGCTTCGGACTCATATTGTTCATGGGTTGAGAACGGGAGTTGAACTCTAGGAGGTCGAATCCCCCCTTGTTCCTCAGTAGCTCAGTGGTAGAGCGGTCGGCTGTTAACCGACTGGTCGTAGGTTCGAATCCTACTTGGGGAGATTGAATATCCCCCCCCCCCCCCGAGCCAAGTGGAGTATGCATGAAAGAGTCAGATGCTTCTTCTATTCTTTTCCCTGGCGCAGCTGGGCCATCCTGGACTTGAACCAGAGACCTCGCCCGTGAAGTAAATCATCGCCCCTTTCATTCTGGGGTGATGGAGGGATCGTACCATTCGAGCCTTTTTTTCATGCTTTTCCCGGCGGTCTGGAGAAAGCAGCAATCCCGACTACTAAATAGAAAAGATTTAAAAATCATGGCATGGGTCTCCTTTTTTTCTTTCTTTATAGTTTTCTATATGCACAATTTCTCGATGTTAGCTGAAACAATATGCTGATGGTTCTAGTAAACCAAAACTATCGCTTTTTTAGCTATTTGGCTTCCTTATTCCTTTTTTAACAAAAGAAGATTTAGTTACGATTGGAAATAAACTTTTTTGTTTTTGTATCTTCAGCATAGATCCTTTACTCATATTTTTAAAATTGGAATACTTAATCCAATGCAAAATTATGCTTCGCGACTCTGTACTCATAATCCAATTTGTATTTAGGATGCAATTTCCATCAACTGAGCTATATCCCCCCCGAGCCAAGTGGAGTATGCATGAAAGAGTCAGATGCTTCTTCTATTCTTTTCCCTAGCGCAGCTGGGCCATCCTGGACTTGAACCAGAGACCTCTCCCGTGAAGTAAATCATCGCCCCTACGATCCAACCAATTGGAAGAGAATCAATAGACTCCTTTTCGGGAGCGATTCATCCTTCCCGAACGCAGCATACAACTCCCCGTTTCTCATATTATTCGTTCCTTCTGAAAAGTATCGCGTATTTGTTGCCAACTTATTATTATGAGAGAGACAATGTCGAATATGTCTTGACGCGCACTTGCACAACACACCACCATCAACATTTGTAAAAGGGGTTGGAGTTGTGATACATCGAGATTAAGATGAGCAAATTCACCATATAATTTAGTTATCGGTATGCATGTCTCGTGGTGACTGATACGTCCAAAACGTATCTATAATTTTTGATTGTTTCATGCCATTTTTATGCTTTTAGCACTTGTTTTATATTAAGTTTATTATTTATTTGGACTAACCTACTAATAGTTGCAAAAGTGCACAATGTTCTTGTTTTACTCTTTGATGTGTAGAAATTATCAAGAATACAAGAGGAAACCTTGTTGGAGTCGAATTGGGACTTTCCTGAAATCTGTCTGAGAACTTTTTACGAAGTTTGCCAGTTTGACCCTCGAAGATGACGTCAATGGAGACCTGGCTGTTACGAAAGTTGTCACAATTTTCCATACGAAGATTTTAAGCCCGAGATCAGCCCAATCGGAGTTCGGACGCGGCCTGTAGGCCCGTTTTGGTGGAACCCTAAAAGGGGGTGACGGAAATCCGAGAAGATATATAAAGGGAGGAAACCTAATTCGTGGAGGACTCCTCCACCCACGAATTTCAGCCACCAAAAGCCACGTTTTTGCCCATCTCCATGGGGGAGGGCTCCCAAGAAGCCATGAAGGAGGGAGGCTAAGGGGCGGCGCTCCCCAAGCTTGCCGGCGGCGGGGAAAGGAGTTCCCCGCACCGCCGGCGCCGCCGCGCTGCCCCTCTCCGCCGTCTTCACCGCCATCTCCATCACCATCTCCTCCTTGTATTCAGTGGTTCATCCTCCCACAAACCTCTGTACCGTCCTATGTAAACATGGTGTTTGATGCTATAATATTTATCCTATGATTTACATCATGTTTCCGTAGTTTATTTGTCTTTTGATTGCTTAATTGAATGCATGAGGTTCATTAGAGTTGTATGTCTATATGGTGCTGTCCTTTGGTGTCCATTATATTTGTGCGCGCATGGATCAAACACCCTAGGGTTGGTAGTATTTGTAACGAAGCGGGGGAAGTTCTGCCGGAGTGACAGAAACCTGAGAACGCGAACCGATTAGTTGCACGTATGGGAGTAAGAGGACCTTGAACTTAAGGCTATGGTTGGGGAAACCTTAATGCATTGTTAGTATTTGCGGATGCTTTCTAACAATCCAATCATATAGTACTTGTAATCCCAAGTAGTGGAGTGCATGTATATTTAGCCTCTCCCACATAGAAAACTGCATCGAAGACAATGAACCAAGTACCTTCACTAATTAATCTTGGACAAAGCCACCACAATTACCACCACTTTTCCACACTCATGGTACTGTTAGTATATGGTTACTTAGTGTATTTATTGCTGCAGCACTAACATTTACTTTCTTGTATTTATTATCTTGCAAAACTACCTCTCATACCCGTATTGCTAGTAGTTTTATTTCTAGATAATGCAAACGTTTAGTGTGCGTAGAGTTGTATCAGTGGTTGATAGAACTTGAGAGAATACTTATCCTACCTTTAGCTCCTCGTTGGGTTCGACACTCTTACTTATCGAAAAGGCTACACGCGATCCCCTATACTTGTGGGTTATCAAGACCTTTTCTGGCGCCGTTGCCGGGGAGCCATAGCGTAGGTTAATGTTCTTGTGTGCACTTGTTTGCTTTATCTCTAAGTAGTTTTTATTTTCAGTATTAAGTTGTTCTTTATCTTACTATGGATAGGGAATGCGAATTACAAAAAAAATTAGGTGTAGTTGTTATCTAAAAACGTTTTCAAAAAGAAAAGTGATTGGAAAGATGAGTAATGGTTAAATGGGGGTCGACCTTGAACACTTGTGTTCATGCCTATGAAACCAAAACAAATCTTTCCATGGAAGCTTTTCATTAAAAACATGTAAATATTGTGTATATACCTCTGTACATAAAAATAAAATGCTAATTATAGTCTTTAGTTAATTGAAAGTTGATAGTTTTACTTTGCTGTCCAGAAACAGATTTTCTGTGCTCCACCGTATTAAATGTTTAAAATCACCAGAACGTGATCTTGATCTGAAATTTCTTGAGTGCAAAGTGATGCTTATTAGCTTTCTTTCATTAGACTAACTTTTTCTGATTTAAGGTACGTAGATAGGTCGAAAAATTCGATCTTTACTGACTGTTCTGTTTAGACAGATTTTGTGCTTCTCTGTAAATAAAATCGTGATAAATCTCAGAATAGTATTTTGACTTGAAAATTTTTGTGCATAAACCTGAGATTATTATCTTTCTTTCATTAGACTAAAGTTTTTCGATTTGAGCTACTTAACTATCTCGTTGAATGCCATCTTTACGGACTGTTCAGTTTTGACAGATTTCTTTGTTTATTCAATATTGTACTTGGTGTTGTTAGTTTCATTAGTTTTTCGACGGACAACGGAAATCATGAACACCTTAGTATATACAGTGGCTAATGTTGAGTAAAAATTATAAAACTTGTCAATGCTTGAACATGAGTGGATTTTATTTAATGAGTACTAACCCTACTAATGAGTTTTGTGAAGTTTTATGTGGATGTAGCTTATAAGATCTAATCAATATGGTGATATGAGATGAATAAGAAGACGCAAGAGCTCAAGCTTGGGGATGTGTAGGTGCATCCCAAGAACATATTCAAGAAGATACAATCATCTAAGCTTGGGGATGCCCGAGTCATCCCCCTATTCATCAACTAACATGAGGTTGTCTCGTTCATACTCTATATTACCCGTCCACATGATATGTATTGTCTTAACTTGTATTATAATTGCTTTTATATGTCTTGGTTTTACCTTCTTTAGTTTTATTAGGCTCCTTATTTGGTTTCGATTGCTTCTTTACTTTCACTTATAAATTCAAAATAACAAAAATATTTTCTTTTGTTTTGCTTCTTTGTTTGGTTCTTTATTTTAATTTTATTTGGGTTTTACTTTTGATTTTTATTTAGAGTTTTCCTTGCTGTAGCTAGCATGTTTAGGTCTTGCTTAGCCTCTGGTTTCTTAGTTTATCAAAAATAAAGTACCAAGTTTTATCCATTTAGCTTAGTTGATACATATGTAAAAAGTGATTTTCTGTTTTCGGTATCTACTGCTTATTGCGCGATTTTTCATATTTTACTGGAAGCTCTAAAAATCACGAAAAAATTACTGATGTTGTAGCACCTAATCCTCTGCATGTACAAAAATTGGCTAAAATTTCGGGCATGTTTAAGTGCACCTAAAAATTGCGTTTTCCAGCTGCTGTTTTTCTGGACAGATTCTGACTTTTGTTGCAAGAGTGGCCTCTTTTCGTTTTCATTTGATTTTTAATGGTTCTTACCTTTCATTTATAAGTTGGCCATTTAAGCAACCTTTCTGTAACTTAAAAACAAAATTTTATTTGGTTTAATAGTAGCACTTGGGAAATATTATC
This sequence comes from Poa pratensis, assembly GCA_947311845.1. NCBI lineage: Eukaryota > Viridiplantae > Streptophyta > Magnoliopsida > Poales > Poaceae > Poa > Poa pratensis. The sequence goes on from CAMZMU010000053.1 coordinate 32,890,741, forward strand.
TATTGTACTAATGTCTAACCGCAGAAAAGAATGGGAAAGTTTTTGTGTTGAAGTTTTTTCACAGAGAATGAAGGAACACCAAACTATGGAATATTGAAGAATTACCAAAGTCATAAGCTTGGGGATGTCCCCGCATCCCTCTTCATCAATAACCCCACGGTTTGCAAACCTTTAAACTTTGTTTTTTGAGCAACATAGGAACTTAACTAAACTTGAAGCGGCTGTATTTTATTATCTATTTATCTTAGCATCAAACACCAGTTACATTAATAAGTGGATCGTCACATATTTTATTTATCCTCTGTTTTCAATGTTTACTTGGTTAATGGATTACTTGTTGAAACTTAAAAATGATGTGTGAATAATACTGTTTAGTAGTTTATGTTTTCTTATGGTTAGTCTCAACTAGCTAATAGTGCATATTATGTTATTTTGATATCAACATGCATTGTCCTGTTCATAAGATGGTATGGTATTGTGGTATCCTCCTCTGAATAATTCACTTGAATCGACTTGGCACATGCTCACACATGTTATGACTGAAAAATAAAAGTCAATTAAGCCTTGATGATCTATTTTGCCTCAGAGTTTTAGTATCGTTTTTATGCCTCCGTTAATTTTATTTTGTCGCAAGCATGATTATGACCGTTATCGCTCTCGTGGTTGTCGCTTCCCAGTCTATTGCTAGCCTTCACTTGTACTGAGCGGGAATGCTGCTCGTGCATCCAAATCCTTAAAACCAAGTTATCCCAAAGAGTCCACCAAAAAATTCCTATGCATGGTATTTCAAGCCATTCCAAGTAAATTTGCATGTGCTACCTTTAAAACCTTCAAAATATTTCTCTTTTTGTGTCAATGTTTACTAGCTCATGAGGAATTAGTGTGGTTATTCTTTATTCTATTTGTCAAATGGACTTTTACACCTGGACTAGTGGCATATACATCCGCTTATCCAATAACTTGCAAAAAGAGCTGGCAACGGGGTGCCCAGTCCCAATTAATTACAACTTTAACCAATTAATTCTCTTCACACTTTTGCCCTGATTCATCAGTAAGCAATGACAAACAGTGAAATACCTGAATGTGTGTAAACCAAAGAGAAAGAGGGATGATCTGCCTTGCTGGTAGAAATAACGTCCTTCATGGGAGCCGCTCTTAAAAGTCCGTTTGACAGGTAGAATACTGTTCTCACCCGCTACCATTCGTTGACAATTAACAAACACCTCTCAAAACATTTTTACCTCTGTTTTTAAAACAAAAAGCTCTAGCACGTGTTAATCCCTGCTTCCCTCTGCGAAGGGCCAATCTTTTATTTTTATGTTGAGTCACCATCCTTTCTTTGAGCACTTCTTCGAGAGCATAGCTGTCGTTCTTAGTGTAATGTGCTTGTCCCAGAATACGATTAATTGAGGTATAACCATGATGCTTTTATCTTTGATATCTCTATATCTAGTCTTCACTTGAACTTCAGAGGTGCCTTGGCATTTATGTTTTGCTCCACAATTAAGGGCAAGCGAGATACCACTCTATCATGCTTTATTATGGTCATTACAATCTTGTTGATGTTTATAAATTTCATGTTATAAGCTCTTAGTTCGTTGATACTTTTCATTAGGAAACATGATTGCTAAGTTTTATTATCCATACATCATGCAATTGTTAAAGACCTGATCATAGCATTTACAATCAAAAATTATTTTGTTATCATTTACCTACTCGAGGACGAGCAGGAATTAAGCTTGGGGATGTTGATACGTCCAAAACGTATCTATAATTTTTGATTGTTTCATGCCATTTTTATGCTTTTAGCACTTGTTTTATATTAAGTTTATTATTTATTTGGACTAACCTACTAATAGTTGCAAAAGTGCACAATGTTCTTGTTTTACTCTTTGATGTGTAGAAATTATCAAGAATACAAGAGGAAACCTTGTTGGAGTCGAATTGGGACTTTCCTGAAATCTGTCTGAGAACTTTTTACGAAGTTGCCAGTTTGACCCTCGAAGATGACGTCAATGGAGACCTGGCTGTTACGAAAGTTGTCACAATTTTCCATACGAAGATTTTAAGCCCGAGATCAGCCCAATCGGAGTTCGGACGCGGCCTGTAGGCCCGTTTTGGTGGAACCCTAAAAGGGGGTGACGGAAATCCGAGAAGATATATAAAGGGAGGAAACCTAATTCGTGGAGGACTCCTCCACCCACGAATTTCAGCCACCAAAAGCCACGTTTTTGCCTCCCCCATGGATCCCATCTCCATGGGGGAGGGCTCCCAAGAAGCCATGAAGGAGGGAGGCTAAGGGGCGGCGCTCCCCAAGCTTGCCGGCGGCGGGGAAAGGAGTTCCCCGCACCGCCGGCGCCGCCGCGCTGCCCCTCTCCGCCGTCTTCACCGCCATCTCCATCACCATCTCCTCCTTGTATTCAGTGGTTCATCCTCCCACAAACCTCTGTACCGTCCTATGTAAACATGGTGTTTGATGCTATAATATTTATCCTATGATTTACATCATGTTTCCGTAGTTTATTTGTCTTTTGATTGCTTAATTGAATGCATGAGGTTCATTAGAGTTGTATGTCTATATGGTGCTGTCCTTTGGTGTCCATTATATTTGTGCGCGCATGGATCAAACACCCTAGGGTTGGTAGTATTTGTAACGAAGCGGGGGAAGTTCTGCCGGAGTGACAGAAACCTGAGAACGCGAACCGATTAGTTGCACGTATGGGAGTAAGAGGACCTTGAACTTAAGGCTATGGTTGGGGAAACCTTAATGCATTGTTAGTATTTGCGGATGCTTGCTAACAATCCAATCATATAGTACTTGTAATCCCAAGTAGTGGAGTGCATGTATATTTAGCCTCTCCCACATAGAAAACTGCATCGAAGACAATGAACCAAGTACCTTCACTAATTAATCTTGGACAAAGCCACCACAATTACCACCACTTTTCCACACTCATGGTACTGTTAGTATATGGTTACTTAGTGTACTTTATTGCTGCAGCACTAACTTTACTTTCTTGTATTTATTATCTTGCAAAACTACTCTCATACCCGTATTGTAGTCTAGTTTTATTTCCTAGATAATGCAAACGTTTAGTGTGCGTAGAGTTGTATCAGTGGTTGATAGAACTTGAGAGAATACTTATCCTACCTTTAGCTCCTCGTTGGGTTCGACACTCTTACTTATCGAAAAGGCTACACGCGATCCCCTATACTTGTGGGTTATCAGTGACAAAGAATAATTCACCTTGAGTTTAATATAAGAGACCTTACGGGTCACCGTTTTTTCTCTCGCGTAAGGCGATCATGCAGGCGACCTAGGGTTTCACGGCCACCGGCGGCGGCGACGGCTTCTCCGGTGCTTAGGTACCGTTTTTCTGTCCTGTTGTGCCCGAGGCACAAGCAGTTTCTGGTGTCCGCTGGTGGTTTGAGCCTGCGTTTCTTTGGCGATCGGGAAGCTGTGCTGAGATCGGGATTCCTTTGGCGAGTTTGTTTTTGCTGTCTGCTGTGTAGGAGACGAAGGCTCTCCTTCTGCTCAGCTTGTTTAGTGTCCGCTGGTCTTTCTGAACCTGCGTTTCGTTCGAAGAACAGGAAGTTGTGCTGAGATCGGGGGATTTTTGCGAGTTGGTTTCGGCTGTCTGTGGTGCACAGAACAACAGTTCTAACCAGATGAAAATATTAGTTTGGAACTGTCGCGGTATGGCCAGTACCGCGGCCTGGCGCGCCCTTTTGGAGCTCCAGGTTAAGTTTAGGCCAGATGTGATCTTCCTGTCTGAATCACATTTGAACAAAGCAAAGGCAGTCAAGTTGAGGAGAAAATTAGGTATGGGCCAGCTTGTGGTCTTTGAAAGCGATGGTGCGAGTGGAGGACTTGTTCTCTTTTGGAAGGCGCCGGTGGTTATACAACCAATGGATGTTAGAGCAAACTATATTGACGTAGCTGTCTGCAATACCCATGAAAATATATGGAAACTAACTTGTTTCTATGGACAACCGAAGTGGGAAGACAAGCATTTGTCTTGGGAGTATCTACGTAGCCTGAAGCTAGCTGCCGATATGCCTTGGGTTGTAATTGGAGATTTTAATGAAATTTTATATTCTCATGAAAAAGAAGGAGGAGCTACCATACCACTTCGGATGATGCAAGCCTTTCACGATGCTCTGGCTGATTGTGGGTTGGGTGATATGGGATACGAAGGGGACCAATTTACTTGGAGGAGAAGGAGGATTAGGGAAAGGCTCGATCGAGGTGTCTGTAACGTTGATTTCCATGGATATTTCCCGGGAGCAAAAATTATTAATGCGGAGCACCACAAGTCAGATCATAGACCTTTGGTGCTAGATTCAGAAGGGGATGGAAATTTCGTCTTCAAAAGGGTAGGAGGTGTTAAACCATTTGAAGCTCGCTGGCTAAAGGAGAATGATGTGCATGAAATTGTTAAACAAGCGTGGGACAGATGTCTTGATGGAGCTGATTTTGCGAGCCGAACTGCTGTTATCAATAAAGAACTCCATCTGTGGGACCAGACGTTTTGAAAGAGCCGAAACACAAACAGAGGGATTTAAACAAGGAATTAGAGGAGCTAAAGTCGGGCCTAATGACAGATCGAAATTGTGATCGCCAACATGAAGTACAACTGATGATTGAGGAACATCTTGAGAAGGAGGAGATTTATTGGGTGTAGCGGAGTCGCGCAAATTGGTTGAAACATGGTCATAGAAACACTGGCTTTTTTCATCATTTTGCAACTGCACGCAAGAAGCGTAATGCCATAAAGAAACTAAAAATTCAAATGGGGTATGGATAGAAGGTGATGACCAATTGAGCTGTTTGGCATCAGATTATTTCAAGGATTTGTTTTCAGCTAGTGTCCATGCACCGGCTGCTGAAGTTTTGCACAAAGTGAAACCAATTGTCACTGATTATATGAATGAAGCTTTGGTTGCCCCATACACCGAAGAAGAAGTGAAGAAAGCCCTTTTCAATATAGGGGATCTGAAAGCTCCGGGTCCTGATGGTCTACATGCAATCTTCTATAAGAAGTTCTGGGAGTTATTAGGGTCGGATTTAACTACAACTGTGCTGCAAGCGGTAAATAGCGGTGTTATACCTGAAGGATGAAATCTCACCACCATTGTGCTCATCCCAAAGGTGGATGATCCGGAGAGCATCACCCAGTTTCGTCCTATAAGCCTCTGTAATGTCATCTACAAAGTTATCTCGAAGATACTTGCTGCTAGGCTTAAGGTTTTATTGCCTGATATCATTAGCGAGAACCAGAGTGCTTTTGTGCCAGAAGAATAATCACAGACAACGTGATAGTTGCTTATGAGTGTATGCATACGATGAAGAAGAAGAAAGTGGGGAAGAAAGGAGTTTGTGCAATAAAGCTGGATATGCATAAGGCGTATGACCGTGTGGAGTGGGTTTTCTTGAAAAATATTTTGATTCGACTGGGGTTTGCTACTCAGTGGGTTGATATTATCATGGCCTGTGTGAGTTCGGTGGAGTATAAGGTCCGGATCAACTCCAATGATTCGGAAACGGTTGCACCATCGAGGGGCTTAGGCAAGGAGATCCTCTGTCCCCCTATCTTTTTCTCCTCTGCACTGAGGGTCTTTCGGCTCTACTAAAATATGAAGAAGAACAAGATAACCTAAAAGGTATACAAGTTTGCCGGAATGGCCCTATAGTGTCAAACCTTTTGTTTGCAGATTACTCTTTGATGTTGATTCAGGCGGATGCAAGCAACGCAACCTGTTTGAAGAGGGTCCTAGATACATACTGTGCAGCCTTGGGTCAGCTAGTTAGTGAAGCCAAATCCTCTATTTATTTTAGCTTGAATACAAAAGTGGATGACAAGGTGGAGGTTTGCCAAATTCTGAATATCATGACTGAATCTCTGACTGACAAATACCTTGGTTTGCCTGCTATGATTGGTATGGACCGAACTGATTGTTTCAGACACATTATTGATAGAATTACTAAATTAGTGAACGGATGGAAGGAAAGATTGCTAAGCCTAAGAGGTAAAGAGGCACTTCTCAAAGCGGTGGCACAAAGCATCCCAACGTATGCGATGAGTGTGTTCAAATTCTCAAAACAAATTTGCAAGGGAATCACTGACGCAATGTCTCATTATTGGTGGGGTGACGATGAAAACCAGAGAAGAATGCATTGGTTTGCTTGGTGGAAGATGTGTGTGCCTAAAGGACAAGGTGGAATGGGTTTCCGAGACATTCATTGTTTTAATTTGGCTCTTCTTGCTAAACAATGTTGGAGACTTCTTGAACAAAGTGACTCGCTTTGTGCGAGGGTTCTAAGAGCTAAATATTATCCAGAGGGAAATTTACTTACTGTCAGTTTGAAAAAAGGCTCCTCCTATGCTTGGCAAAGTATCTGGTCCGGAGTCCAGACTTTTAAAAAAGGAAGTATTTGGAGAGTGGGCGACGGCATGGATATTAAATATCTGGGATGATTGTTGGATTCCCAGTAGCATAGATGGGAGAATCGTTACCTGGCGTCCGAATATTGTGCTTACCAAAGTACATGAGTTGATTGATCCGGTTACTAGAGGTTGGGATGAGGTATTGATCCGTGAAATTTTTTGGCCTATTGATGCGCAACGAATTCTGCAAATTCCTTTACCGAGGCATGAAATGTCCGATTTTGTGGCGTGGAAATTTAATAGGAGTGGGAAGTTTTCGGTGAAATCTGCATACCATGTTGAGTGGGAATCTCAATACGGTGACAGGCTGAGAGCTCAAAATGATCAAGGTACAACTTACCTAAACCCAGTGTGGAAGGGTTTATGGTCTCTGAATGTCCCGACCAAGGTTAAAATCTTTACTTGGCGTTGCATGAATGGATCTGTACCATGCTATTGTATTCTGGCCAACCGACACATGAGAACAAGTGGTCAATGTGAGGTTTGTAAGTCTGGAGCTGAGGATATTAGACACCTATTATTTGATTGCAGCCGAGTACAGGGTATCTGGCGATCTTTGGGTCTACATGAAATCATAGACCAGGCAAGGAACGTTGATAGAATGGGCTCGACGATGATCGAAACAGTACTTTGTGATGAGAAGAATCAAAAACCCTACATGGAACCAGTGCTTGTCAGAGATGTATTTGCTGTTGCTTGTTGGTATTTATGGTGGCAGCGTAGACAAATTTTAAAGGAAGAATCTGTCCAAGACAGTAGGAAAACTGCCCTAGCCATCCAAGCCCTCACGATGAATTTTGTACGTGCCAATAAGAAGGGTCCTGTAATCTATATCTACTAGCAAAAATGCCCGTGCGTTGCACCGGGAGGCAAAGATCGGCGCCGTGAAAGTTTGCAAAGTTTCTCTTCTATAATTCGATTCCACAGTGCCAGAGACTACAAACATCAAGAAAACAACTTTCAACAATAAATTGAAGAATACCTTTGCACCAAGAATACAGAAGCTGCTGGCGGAGTATGTCCCCGACAATTCCGCGCGCTTTATCATCGGGAGCAGGTTAAAGGACCACCACACATTCCTGACACTGCTGAATCGTGAGACCTAGATGGTGGCCATCATGATCTTGCCTGACTTCTATGCCTCGCCATGCTCGTCAGCCTGCAATTCCCCATGTCCACTGCAAAAGAGAAGAGGTCGTGCCGCCCCGTGGAGGCAGCCGCATCCCGCACGATAAACATATGAAAATGCGCCTCAGCTATAATGAACTTTTCTCGGACCTTAAGGTATGAAAATTGTGACAGCAGAAGCATCCTTGAGGACAATAGATTAAGAGTCAATGCCATCATGGTAATCCAAGCTCATAATGAAACTTTAAGATACACCTGAAGTATTTTATATACTCTGAAAACTATCTCAATCAGGGAGGGGGGTCAGAGCAACGGCCGGAGGAGGGAGGCAGCTCCGGTGGCAGGAGATCAAGTTACAAAAGACTTATTACCAAATTGAGCATGAAATGTATTCTGGATCTGGGACATAAAATTCTATCTGGAGCAGACTGCAGTTTGTTTCTGTAAGAAAAATAATTTTTGGATCTACAAAATGTCCATGCATGTGTCCGTTTCTTCAACAATCTAGACCATGATCCAAAATCAGTATCAAGAATACATCCGACAAACCACCAAATTATAGCTAATAAGCTCCACCGTGATTCCAGGTCTTGGAATGTATTCTCATGATCTCATCATAGCTTCATTAACATTATGTTCTTCCTGCAAAAAATTCAGAGGAAAGACTCGTTGGAAATTATAAGGTACTATGGTTCTGTTGGTCACGACTCACGAATCTCTAGGAAGAAAGCCTTACAAGTTTCTTCTCACTTAAGATTTTAGCACTGCAGTATTCAACGGCGCTGCAGTTTTGCAGAAAGGTCAGCTGCATTGCTAGTTAAGTGCTTGAAGGTATTCAGAAGCGTACGCGATCAAATTTAGTAAGAAAGTTTATGGGATACATATGTGCTTTGTATCGCAGACTACCCATGTAACAAAGCAGGATACTGCACAGCTATGGTGGCCTTGAACGGCATCAGTTGCAAGAAAACTCATGATAAATTCAAGCGAAATTTCGACAGAAATCTTGATGAAGTGGATCTCACCAGCGCAGAACTGCAGATCCCTTTGGCCGAAACACCTGGATCGATTTCAGACTCGGGTAGAACTGCAACGACCAAGAAAAAAACATTAGAACAAACAGATCAAAAAGGCAGAGAGACCCGGCCGGTTTACGCAGGAGCGAAAGAAAACTGATCATCCGTAGAAGCACATGGGGACCGTCCTCGTCGGCAGCTTAGATGAGCGGTGCGACTTTGCACCAGATCGCATGAAACGGCGCGAGCGGCCGGAGTCCCTGTGGAATTGCGGCGGCAGTGAGGTGCAGGCGGACTGCAACTTGGAGTGGCGGCCACGACGCCAGAGACGACTATGTTGGACTGCACCCTCTTGCTACCATTGTTATGGACAACAACCTAGATCAGGACGGCAACCGGCCATGGAAGCTGTGCATGGTGACCCTGGTGGAGAATCTCAAAACCTGTTGCGTCTAATCCCTATCTCGGCTCTCACCTCGGCCTTGTAGTTCATCGCCAACACGCTGACCGTGTTCATCAGTCCATGCGGCGGATGGCCCAGTAGTGACGGTGATCTGGGATGAGCGGCTCTTCTTGGGGCACCTGGAGTTCTCCGCGTGCACGGCCAGTCAACCGGAGGTTGCAAACCTATGAAAGTAATGGCGGACCATGGCTGCCGAGACGACAGGGCGGCGGCGGCGGCGACGGCTTGGAACAGATCGAGTCGTCTTTGTCTCGTGGCCGTAACGCCCCTGCACTCAGCGATAGACACGTATATTGAGCAGGACTTCTATCGCGCATATAGTTGCCTGGCCTTAGTTTGACGTATGAAGAACGGACTCTCGAGTTGTACAAGGATTGGTAACTCTTTTTCGAACCAACAAAACTATCGACACCAGTCGACATGTGGGAGCCGAATCCGGACCTCTTTTTCGAACCGATTTTTCCATGACTTATGGGTGGCAGTGGTGGGTAAATATGTGATTTGGTGGGAGGGTAAAATCGGGAAAAAAAATGACGTACCACAAGAAACCTTAATGCTTTTATTATTAGTAGTACGTCATTTTTTTTGCCGATTTTGCCCTCCACTAAATCACATATTTACCCACCACTGCCACCCATAAGTCATACCGTTTTGATTTTTTATTTTTCCAATCTCGTTTCTTGTCGTCCGTAGCGTTTCTTGCTTTCTGTCCTGGTTGCAGTCCACCGATCCGTGGTAGAGTATGTCCTGGTTGTCGTCCAGTACAGATAAGTATTTGAAAGTAAACCATCAAGAAATCCATCCCTGGCTATCGTTTGCTTTAATAAAAGCCGCACGGACGCGTTGCCTCCTGTGTTCGATTCCTCGCCGCTGCGCCGAAATCAATCGACAAATTACTCCACACACGTCGATCTGATTTATTGAGTAGAAGCGATCGACCACGACGAAAGCTATCCGATTTACATGATCATCCTCGGCGTGGCGGACGGCGTGGGAGTGTGCCACCGTAGCAACGTGGGCGCTGGCGTTTGGGACAGCTACCATGATCGTCATCAGCTCGTAACGGGAGTAGGAGGTGGTGAAATTCAGCGGCTCAGCGCTGTTGCGTTCTCGGGCACCATGCGCGGCATCGTCACCATGGCGTGCGCCGACACCCCACGGCCGTGCACCTGTAGCTCGCGCTCATCAGATCCCACGACAAGATGGTCATCCTCCGCATCCCCGAGGACCCCGACAAGCACCGGACTGCATTGTGTGAATACTCCTGTCATTGATTTCGTATGTCACTATGTCGCCGTGATGAGTTAAGGTCGCCATTGGTCGTCGTCTAGCACTCGACTTCCTTCTAGGGCGGCGCTCTGGGAGCGCCATCCTATGTCGTTGATGGGGACCTACATGCCGGTGCGGCACGTCCAGTGCGGCAGCGCCCTCGGCGCCATGAGTCGACGGTGATGCGGCACGGCCGATGCACTGCATTCCTCCTCTAGGCGCTTCCTTGGTTTTTTGGTTTCGTACGTCGCATCGTTTGGTTCAGTTTTGGTTTCCTAGGTCGCTTGTGCTACCCGTCCTAAGGGCTCTCCTCACTATTCCGATTCTATTTCTTGCTCCCACTCCCAGTCTAATCCTGCCCTTTATAGCTCTCTGATCGATCGAGACCCCAGCCCGCTCCACATACGTTGAGTTGATGAGCTGCACACGCAGTCGCCGGACAAGGACCTCCTCGTCGTCTCATGCTTCCACGGTTCCACCGCATCCCGCTCTGGATGGTCGCCGAATCCGCGGCAGCGGCGACTGCTTCTGTCGCGTCGACGCGCCAAGGTCTGAACCAGCGGAGCGCGACTTCTGTGGCGTCGGACACGGTGGGTTCTACGATGGTGGACGCGGTGTTCTGCTCGTCGCATGTCATCATCGCCAACTGTGTGTATTGCTTGTGACCAGCTCCACATCAAAAGTTTGGATAAAACGCATGTGCATGGAGTAGCTGGTGGAACTACCGATGGTTCTGCGAACACGAAGGTTGTCTGTAATCCTGTTTGTGGGATCATCAGTGAGAAAGAACTCATTTACCAATATCGAGTTGTCCTCTGTATGTGCCTAAAATATGCACAATTGTTTCACGCCACTTTGCTTTTTAGAAAGCACAATTAATTTGCTGGCAACTTGGCATGTGTTACACTGTAATGTTTTTGTTCCGCATGCAATTTTTTAAGAACCGTCAGTAAAAGAGCACTAGCTCGTCCGAAATATTCAAGACGGTGGCCAAAGAAGGTACAGTTCCAACAAAATCTGAACTATGTCATCGTTCCAACAATTACTGCGAGTTTAACATGTAGACCTCCTTTCTGAATTGATCCTACCTTTCTTTCTAATAAGGGTAGGTGATACGTATGAAGAAAAACAAATGAGAGCAGCAGTTAGCTAAACAATTCAGCAGGAAAAGAGCTCGTAGGTTTTTATATAGTTTTATGCACTGCGATTTTTTTTCGAGGAATATGCACTGCGATTTATGTTGTGCAATTTGAAGGAAGATGATTTTGTGTTTAAGGTCGTGATTTTTATCTCCCGTTGCAACGCACGGGCATGTTTCCTATAATAATAAAAGCGCTAAGTCTTCCGCCTTTTAATTTGGTAGGTCATCTGATTTACCCTTAAAATTGAAATTAATTATCCACCTATGCCTAAAAACTGTTCGACATAAAAGCCCCACCGTTACGATCGTAACGTCTGCGTCCTCGCGAGCTCGAGTCCCTCGCGTCCGCTCGCCATAGCCTGCCGAGATGACCCGCGGCCGCTCGCTACAACACCGTCGCCCAAAGAACCCACAAATTCACTGCGACAAGTCTGCTGGCCGACAGCAAAACGGTGGTCCCTGTCAAGAGGAGCGGACCGACCTACCGTCAGCTCTCGGCTCAATTCCGCTGGTCCGCTGGTCGAGCACCGGCGGCCAGTTCCTGGAGAAATTCCGTAATAGGGTGCCTCAGCCCATGGCTCAATTCCGCCGCTGGAGGCGTGAAGCTCGTACGTGCATGCAGCTTTCATCTGCGCTTCTCTGATCTTTTCTATTTGAACCAAGCTGCAGTCAATACCGCGGAAGAACAAAAAAGCAAAAACAATGGAGAGAGATGAGTGCGTTCACAGGATTAGAAACGAGTGGCGCTGTGAGGAGAAGAAAGGACTCATGCTCATGTCAGTGCTACTGCTATGGATCTGATGGAAAACAATTTGTGGTGGACAAAAAAGTACTGTTTTTATAGCAAGGTCTACCAATTTAGCTTTTAAAAAGTCAAAATTAGATTTCAAATTGTTTATGTTTGTTCTCAAGATTAATAAAATATAATAAATAGGGAGTACCCAATACAAGTTCACCTTTTCACAACCGTTGCAACACAGGTCTTGCTTCACCGCGTTATGATTATGGGGTTTAATGGTATGGGTTAAGAATAAATAGTTTTACTCGGAGACATCGAGAAGAAAGCAAACACCTGGACCTCTCCCTCGTTCCCCACCTACAGTGAACAAGGGCGATTTTTGGGCGAACCCGTGCGGACCAGCTCGCCGCCGGCGATCCGCTCGATTCCTCGCCCTCCGCGGCCGCTCCGGCGGCGGGAGGACTGGGAATCGACGGATCCCGACGTGTACATAGTTTAGGTGTGCGTGGGTTGCTTGCCGGCGGCGCTATGGAGGTGGAGGCGCGGTCGGAGAAGCTTTTGGAGGCGGCGGTCCTCTCCTCTGTCCTCGTTCTCCGGTGGAGGCCCTGGGCGGATCTGCCGTCTCGGGCGTGTCTGCTGCTCTCCGGAGCCGCGGCGTGCCTCCCCTCGAGCCGGCGTCCGTGGTGGCGGTGGCGGCTCTGGTTCTAGGGGTCCTTCTTCCCTCGCCGGCGTGCGAGGTGGTGCTTTTGCTTAAAACCGCTGGGAGTTTGCAGGTGCGGTGCTCTCCTTCGTCGGCGATCTTGGTGGGCCCTGCGGAAGATGGGTGGAGCCGTCATCTTCGTCTCCGGCGTGAGGCGGCGATGGTGGTCTGGCAGCGGCTCGGCGCCGATGCTCGTTCAGCGTTAAGATTCCGGCGCCTGCGTCGGATGGCTTCTGCGGCATCTCAACAAGGTTGGCTGCGCTGCTTGCTTCGGTGCGAGGTGAGCCTGGTGGTGCCATGGTCGCCGTGTGTGGAGTGGCCTGTGCCCGTGTTCGTGCGTGTGTGTTCTTCCTCTGTATGATCTTGTACACGAACTCCCTTTCAAAAAAAAAAAAAATAGTTTTACTCAAAGTAGTTCAGTAGCAACACGAACATATTTACTACTGATAATTAAGACGACATGATGTGAGGTTTCTACGGGTCGATTGACTTTGAGTTGGGGCGATAGGGATTGTGTCGGCATTTTTGTTACCAAAACTTGATAATATTCTACCCATGTTTAAAGGGAACATATCACTAATCAGACATGCAAAATAATTAGTGACAATGTTTTCTAACCCGTTGCAACGCACGGGCATATTTTCTAGTACAAAAAAAAGACAGATGGAAGAAGCCCCCCGGCCATCTGATTTTGAATGTCGACGCATCTTTTCTTGAGAATGGTTGACGTGGTGTTGTGGGCATAGTGGTGCGTGATGATTCTGGGTCCTTTGTTGGGGCATCTTGCAAGCACCTGTCTAATGTTTTTGACGCAGAAATGGCGGAAGCACTTGCGCTCCGTGAAGGTCTTTTGGTGGCGAAACAACTTGCATGCCATAATCTGATAGCTCAATCGGACTGTTTGGCAGTGGTTGAAGCTGTGAACTCTGGCACTTGTTTTTCCTCGGTTTCAAGTCATATACTGGATGAATGCCGTGAGTTGATGCAAGACTTTGGGAAAGTAATGGTTCAGGTTTGTAATAGGGAGTCAAATGAGGTAGCACATGAGATAGCTAAGTATGGGAGGGACAATCCACCGTCTCTGTGGTGTGATGTTCCCCCAGATTTTATTTTGCCTCTACTGGTGAACGATGTAACTATGATTGATTAAAAGCAGCAAGTTTCAGACGCACTCTTTTCCTTACCAGGGTACCTACGGGGACTGGAAGGGTTTTAATGAGGCGGTTTGCTAGCTTAATATATGAGGGTGTTTTAAGTTTCAAAATAATAATAATAAAACAATTAGCAACCTCCTTTAACCACCATCGATTACGGAGGAATTGCTCCGAGAAAGGATGAATGTGCGTGATAAAATCTGAGATCGGCGTTCAACCCAGCCATGTCCAAATAGCCAGTCTGTCGCCAACTCTCTAGCAAAATAGGACCAGTTGATGGAGTAGATTTCTGCCCCTCGGCCTCGAGTGTTCCCTTATTTAAAAAATAAAAAAAATATTATATGTTTTAGAAAAATCTGAACAAAATTGTGTACGTTGTAAATAATGAAACCCACAAACGTCTAAAATCTTGATTTTAAAATACGTACGTTATATTCTGAGCTACACGGAAATGACAAATGTGTGGGTTTAAATGTACACACTTTAAAATCTCCAAAAATATACAAGGTTTTCTCATTTGTGTGTACCTCGGAATATAAAGTATTTCGAATAGAGAGCTTGCACGCTTGAGGGATATATCATTGACAACATATACACTTTTCTCTCGGATTTATTTCAAACTTTAAATATGATTTTATTTAACACAAAGAGCATTGGAGCTCGGGAGTCCAAATGAATTTCCGCTAAGGATGGCAATTTTATCCACAGATTTGGGTATCCATGGATATCCGGTCCGTTGGATAAGAGTTTGGATGACTATTTCTGCCCACGGATTTCATGGGACGGATATCCGCTAACTCATGAGGTAGGCACGAGCAAAGGTTTTGCCCCCATGAAATAAAATGGACACTCGCCTAACATATGGAACCCACATGTCAGCGAGACATGTGATTTATGTCAGCGAGACATATGACTTTTTCCTAGGCCCAATCCTCCCTTTTCCTAAGGCCAGATTCAACCTAGCCCCAACTCACCCAAAGCTCACCTAATTATGTATTGTGTGGTGTGATTGTGTGAGGTTCTACATATTTTAAGTACTTTGTGGTTGAAATATCGCTGATTTGATACTCCAATGCATTACTCGTGGATATCCATGGCTATCCCGGTATCCGACGGGTTTGGATATGAGGCGACATCCAAGCCCATGGATACTTTCATGGGCAGGCTATAGTGAACCTGATGGGTTTGGATCTGGATCTGGTTTTGTTATATCTTTCTGAACCCGCCCCATTGCCACAGTTCACGACCTAGACTTCCTAAACGTAGTGTGTGGATGACTTGTGTTTACGTCTTGTGGGTTGGGTCACTACTTCACTCTCAGGCCTCTCGGCCAAGTACGGGTCAGTAGGTATTGGTGTGTTGACAGTCCCTCCCTTTGAGAACCAGCTTGTCCCAAGCTGGACTACGGGCAAACACTAACGAAGTTCATCGCGGTCCTCTCATGTTGCCAAGGTCCGAGCCTGATCGGATCACCAGATGAGTGCTTGAGGAATTTTCGCGGATCCATTGTGTCTAAGATGGCTCTAGAGAACACAAAAAGGAACACAAACTGAGCATCATAGGGGGCAATTCAGGTTGTACTTAGCAATGTGGCCCCAAATGCCTTTTCAGCCGAGAAACATGCAAACACAAGACAAATACGAGAAGCAGTTACAAGAGATAGACGAAAACACAAATAAGGTCGGGAATCTTGAGCGGCCTATAGAACTTGAAAAATAACTTGTGATGAGCACACGGAGTCATAGATACAATGTAAACACACATGCATGCGCAACATCACCGGTTCACCACATGCGTGCACTCACACAAAGTTTACTGTTGCAGAGAGAGAAAGTAATAACACACATGCATGCGCAACATCACCACATGCGTGCACTCGCACAAAGTTTACTGTTGGAGAGAAAGTAATCATAGCAGACTTATTATGGAAATTGATGTTGCACCTCAGTGAAAGAATATTAAGGGCCTGTTTGATTCATTGGATAGGAAAGATGTAGGAATACGAAAAGCATAGAATTGCCATGTCATTCACACTCCAATCCTATAGGATTTGGTTTGTAACAATGTTTGTTTGATTCCATCAAAGAAATTGAAAAAGAGGTTGGAGTAGATGTTAGAATTCCTATAGGAAGTAGTACAAATGATTTCTTAGGAAAAATTCCTATAGGAATTAATCCTACAAATCAAACAAGGAAGAAAGGAAAATTTCCTATAGGACTAAAACCTACGAAAATCCTATACAATTCCTTTGAATCAAATAGGTCCTCAACCTTACTCAACCTTAATGAAACACACATGATGCCAAACTATAGTACTCCCCTCTGATCGAAAAAAAGTCACGTGTTGTGCGTACTAGTTACTGGTTAAGTTGTTTTTTCACGATAATTTTAATGGATCGGAGGGAGTAGAATAGGCCAAAACCTTCTCGCAAAAAATTGTAGAAGAAACAAAAAACGGACTGGCAAAGAAAACGAAGTTTTTTTCTGATGGCCTTACGGGCCACTAGGTATGCAGCCAGCCTCTTTATTCGATGCAGTTGGACCTATTGATGTACTTTCGGGCCTGAATAGGCTCCCATATTACAGCCCATAACTATCACGGGCCAGATCCTAATACTAACCTCCGCCTTGACCGGGCCTACGTCATTCTTCTTCCCCTTCCTCTCCATTCCCAACGAGTCCCCGTCTGTCCGCCGAGCGACGCCGCGATTCCTTCCTCGCCTCCGATCTCCAGCCTACGAGATGGCCGAGGTGAGAGAACCTTCCGGAATTTCCCTCCCTATCTTCCGATCTATTCTTCCATAGGTTGTTTCCGAAACACACCGGATGATGCATTCGTCGGTTCGTCGATCGCGCCGCGGTTAGAGTTGGTTCTTGATTCCCCGTCGGGTGGATCTGATTCGTGGGGCGTCTATCTGCGCGTAATATGGCCATATGAGTAGCGATATGGTTGTTGGTCTCGAACCCTAGGTTCTTTTATTTTGTATCCTATTGGCCCTGGCCGTGGTAGATTGGTTGGTTTCATATTCCACTTCTTTTCGTGCGATTATGGTGTTTCTGTTATGGGAAACTTGCATTTTTTTTTCCTATTTTTTGGTAGATCGTACTGATTCAGAAGGGATTGTGATTTATGACATCTTTTAACTATGAGGTGAATTATTAAGACTGGCTGGTTCTACAATGTAATCCTTGTGCGTCGTCAGTGTTGAATTAGGGATTATAGACCCAGAACCACCTGCGTTGGTGGCGTTTCAGCTGTCTACTGTTTTAAAGGTAGGCGCATAGTGCTTAATGCTTGATCTTTGAGAGATTCTTTGGACTGCTCTGGTTAGAGTGTCTCTGTGGTATATCAATTGTGTAGTTTAGGAAAAAGATTCTAGCACCGCTGCACCTCTACATGCACTGGATCCCTATGTACCATTTACATTCATGTCACCATCAATTGTTAACTGCAAGACATATTTTCTCAAAATTATCTGTGTTTTTCGATAGAGAACTTGACCGTCATGGTTACTGTTTGTTGGGAGGTTTGACCGAAATCTTTTTCCAAAGTAGTTATTTTGAACCTTGTAACCATCTCACAGAATTTAGTCCTGTTGCAGTTAGCTTTATTTCTGTTCTCCATACGCTGTGCTGACCTTACTGGTTCACATTTTCTCATGTACCAGATTGAGATTAAGACAGCACCAGCTGACTTCCGCTTTCCTACAACAAACCAATCCAGGCACTGTTTTACTCGCTATGTTGAGTACCACAGGTATATATGATGGAATAAGTTTACAATATACTTGCACAAAGCATTTTTTACCTTTCCTAAATATTAAAATTCATGAAACCAGGTGCGTCAGTGCCAAAGGGATGACACTGCTGACTGTGAGAAATTTGCCCAGTACTACCGATCTCTCTGCCCGGGTGAATGGGTGAGTGACTTTGCTCCATGTGTATAAGTGTTTACTGCCATCATTATCATTACTTTCAACTGCAAAGGCATTATTTTTTGAAGTTTGAATTTAAGCAGTGTGCTCTCAGTGTTCAGTACATTTTCACAAAATGTATTAAATGGTCTTTGTTTCCACTGCAATAGTGGCTAGAATGTAAGAAGTATATAAAAAATATTACTACATCTAAATCAAGATTATTGCTCTGGATATACAAATCGATGCGAATGCAATTAACTGATCCTGTCAGGATCTGTGTATGACCAGTCAGGGTAGGAATTAAGTAACTCATGAGTTTCTCTTTATTTGAATTTCTATTAAAAATTTCAAGTCACGAGGACACCTTAGGAATACCATCCCCCTCTTGAGCAGCGATTACCAGACTGCGTCTGTGGTTGCAGTGGGAAAAAAGAACTTTTAACGTATAATCGTTAGGATTTGGCAACTGTACGCCTGACCTGATGTCATGAATATAGTTTTTGTATCAATTTTTGGGTTGCTAACCACGTATCCCACGTGGTATGTCATGATATAGTTTGTAAACCTTAGAAAATCACAAAAGGCTCATGAGAGCGTGCTTCTGTTATCTAAACAATGACTGTATTTATCATTAAGCTACAACAATGACGCGCCTTGTTATCTTGAGTTTATATACGATTTACTATATATTTTAAGAGTAATTATTTTGTTCTCAACCGACCATTTCATATATAGGCCTCTTGAGGGTTCAAATTCAATGTTAATTTTACACTTCGTGCTGAGCTGTTCGGTCTATGCCTCTATCCTTCAATGATTTGTTAACGTGCTGGACAATATCACTTCTATTTGGATCAAAAGCAACGTCCTTGCAAATTCATGGAAATTCTACCTTTTATCAGGAGCACTATTACCTTGTTTTCTTCAGTATCATCAGTCTTTTCTGTCTCACTGAATCAGGTTGAGAAGTGGAATGAGCAGAGGGAGAACGGGACATTTGCAGGGCCCCTCTAAATCTTCTGTTTGACAGTCTCCCCAGACCAGTCAACCGTTTTCGTCAGTGTACTGCTCCATCTTGTGCTTGGAATTTATTCTTGTCTCTTGTACTCGAGCAATCGCTGCAGAACAGCAAGTGTTGGTTTTCTTTATGTTGCGCTAATAATTGAGCATGATTATTAATACTATTATTCGGACATGCCTTGTTTTAATCAAACTATATTCAGAAATGAGGTGTCATTGATCATTTCGTTAATATATATTTTTGTCCTGTGTTTGGCTAAACCAGCCATCTAGGAAACTATTTTCATTTCACTTTGATTTTATCAGTACGCAGCGAATATCCATATTGCCGAGTGGGTGCGTTGCATGTGATCAAGTCAGGAATTGGTTGTTGGTCGTGTTTTAAACTGGGTCATGTGACCACTAGTTGACGCAAGACCAGGAAGGCGGCATGTTTGCTAGTTAACGTGAGTTCTGACCTCTGAATGGTCTGAAGCGAGCTAGTGTTCTTTGTGCATGGTTGTGGGGGCCTTTTGGCAATAGAAATGTTGGGTGAACACTTCATTGCAGCTGTGTCCAGTCGTCGGATGGTACATAGCATATTAAGAATCGCTGCTGCACATACAGTGGGCATGCAAATTGGAAAATATGAGATGTTATGGTGCGCTTTGTGCAAAGTAACCTGCATGTTTTCTTTCTCACAAGATGTAACCGGACAATTTGTGTAAGGCTGTAAGCAGTTCCACATGCCTTACTACAACTTACAAATAAAAATCTTGACAGCATATTTTGCTTAGACAGCAAATTAACAGCGACTGACCTGAAAGAAGAGCACAGTACGCATGCAAAATATGGGGAAGACAAGAAACAGCAACTGACCGGAAAGAAGAGCAGAACAATACAGTTCTAACTAGATGACTGAAGCGGTGGCACAGGATGCGATAGAAACTTAAACTGCTGCACACAAACTCTACTACTGTTGTTCAAGTTGTTTCAAAAGCTCAAGAGGGATAGACGGGAGAAAGGAAGATGAGAGGGGTGGTAGGGATGAGCCGCCGAGGAACAGCACGTAGAAGAGCGTCTCTCGACACAAAGTCTTGCAAGGTCAAGAACACAACCTTTCTTTGTCTGTTCTTGAAACGACTCCTGGAGAGAGCATGCGAGCGGAGGCAAAACGAGAAGGCGAGAAAGAGCTTAAGGGTGGCTGGACGGCAGACTGTGGACGGGGGGTGACAGTGGAAGAGAAGATGGCTGGCTGGGGGTGGAGATGAAGCTCAGGGAGGATAGAGCCTGTCGTCGATCAGCTTGGCAGAGGCGCGCGGCAGCTCCGGCTCTTCGTCGTCGTCCCCTCCTCAAACCGGCCGAGAAGAAGCTCCCTGATCACGGAGGAGAGCACTGGCCGGCGACAGGCGAGGTAGAAGCCTGGGCTGGCATGGAGATCAGAGTAGCGAAGGCTCTCTGAGCGCCCAAAGGGAAGACCTGTGGTTTTTTGCATGGTGAGTTGGTGACTACTAGCTACCGGTGAGTTTGATGGGAAGGAGGAGCCTGGTGGCTGGTTGGGGGAGGAGTCCCTTTATGTAGCCGAACGAACTCAAGGAAGGATAGAGCGAAGATTATGGAGGGGTACACGGACGATCGACATAAAATGGCCGGAGAGCGCAAAATGGTGGTAAGGCGCGGCGCGGGTGGTCCGAGCGAGCGGAGGACGACGATCCCCCGAAACGATGAAACACGCCTTTATGGACGCTGCAGCAAAGAGGTTAATTTGCTGCCTTGCATGTGCCGGTCCGGCCGATCGATCGTGCGTCGCTGTGGCGCGCCTGCGCATGTATGTTTGGCCATCAATACGTGCAGTGCAGGCTGCAGCCATGGCCATGCATCAGAACCACCAGAGCTCAGAAAACCAGCTTAGCCCGGCCGGCATTGGATCTCTTGGCTCCATGCTCACGCCACGCACCTTCCATGTATGTACACACACAGCATGTGATGTGATCGATGGAGCCGGGCGATTGTACGTGTGAGCTTGCATATCTGATGGCAAAAGGAAGATCGATCGGGAAAAGCGGTGTGGTTTCATCTTGGTCCTGGACTTGCACGCGCCGAGTTACGCGGATTACACCAACTCGGGGCTTGCAACTTTAAATTCAGCGAAGAAGTGCTGCCATGCCATGACTTTCAATGAATGCATGGCCGACGTTAAGCCGGCGGCATGGGCGTAGAGCCGTAGACCCACCTTCCCCTCTCTTCGCATTTAACTCCATCGTCCGCATGCTGGCTGCGAGACTCCGTTTTCGTTCGCTTGTGAGGGATGTACGTACTCATTGTCCGCTTCGGTGTAACTGAAACTATGCAGAATAGTCACGCTGTGGGCCGGCCTCGAGAGCCGCGCGTGCTCGGGCTTTCAGTGCATGAACTCGAACAAAATGTAAACTATGCCACGGTACCTACAGCGGTACACGGGAATTAAAAGTGTTAGGGCATCTAGATATAGCCCGTTAGTGCGAAAAACATTTACTCCTCAACGCCACAGACTATTATATTTACTCGTCGCATCGCTCGTCAAGTAAAAGAAACTCCCTCCCCACCGCCCACCCCGCCGCCTCCTCCTCAAATCTACCCCATTGTTACTCGTGAAGTGTAATATGCAGCATGGTGCAGGGCGGCGGTTCCTCCCGGTTCCCCGAGCTGCCGCCGCCGCAGAGGAGGCACCTCAGCGTGCGACGACAGTTGTGGGGGACGTTGGTGGCGGAGATCACCGAGATAACCGACCGCGAAACCCACCAAAAGGATTTGGATAGGATCCTACCTTTTGTCAGTGCATGCGGTGTGCACATACGACCTCTAGTCTGTGCGCCTCCATGGCACGTCTCAACTTCCCCAACGAGCTGCAGGAGGACCGGGAAACCCGCGAGCGCCTCGAGGCGGAGCGAGGAGCTTCGCTACCGTAATCCAGAACGGGTCAAGGAGGAGCTCCGACAGTACAAGGAAGACATCTGGTGTGTCGGTCATCGACCTTGTTAGATCCGACAACAAGAAACATTTGGAGAATTATTTAGCCAAGCTCAACTATAACAACTACAAGCTAGGTTTTTGGTTTTATGTAATTTTAGTTTAGGTTTCGTTCAAGCTATGTAAATTTGCATTAATTTGTGTTCAAATTTACATGTATTTATGTATAAATGTTTTTAATGAGTTAATGATTGGCTAGAAACCGCTAATTTTAGAGCAACAAATTTGAGAAGTTAAAAAATAAGGAGGCATATAGGTAAAGCGGACTTTTGGCTCTCGGGCACACTGCTCTCATTTTTTTGAAAATTTTGAAAATCGAACTTTTTTGCTTCAAAAAATTCTGCATTTTTTTACACAACAACATATACATGCCCTGTACGTACGCACGAAATTTCGTAAGAAAATAACTTACTTTTTGGCCTACAGAAAAAAAGAGAAAATTCTAACAGGAAATCCATACTATTATCACTTTTTGCTGCAGCCGAAATTTCTTATTTTTATGTAGCTCATAATACGATTTGTTTTTCACCCATAATCAGCAAATACGTAGAGGGCATGCATAGGTATCACCTGGTTTTTTTTCTATTTTTTTGAAACACGTTTAATTTTTTTCAATTATTTTAAAAAAGCGGGTGCACTGGCACCCGAGAGCCAAAAGGGATTTCCGGCATATAGGGGATTAATATATTTTTTGAACAAAGGGGATTAAATTTTGAGGATCGGCTAGAGATGCCTAGCCCTTAGCACTTGCGAATAAGAAAGAGAAAACAAACATTGACGGCACAATATTCCTACGAGATCCAGGCGCTAGCTTGCTTGCTGGACCGGGCAGCGACCGGCTAAACTTCGTTACAGCCTGCGGGAAGCTCTGAATGAAACCCAAACGAAACACACGGCTGATAATCAACAGGGACTGCGTATATTGTTTTTCTTAGCTCCTGCCGGCCGGATACGTTAATGGCTATCGGTCCACGGGCCGGGCGGTCAGCTCCGACGGGCCGGGGGCGGCGGGCTGGAATGTCAATTGCGCATGGTGATGGCGGTGGAGGAGGTGATCATGTGCGTCACGGTGGTGACCCACCTCTTGTAAACGGCGTAGTCGTCGGCGCGGAGCTCCACCTTGCCCCTGCTCGTCGCCACCTCGATCGGGTACGTCGCGTCCTCCTCCCGGCTCGCCTTCTCCGGGGCGCACGGGCTCACGTCGTGGACGATACCTGTAGTTCGCACAGAACGTGTTAGTCTGCAGTGTGGCCGAAGAAGAGCCGATAGATCCAGATGCATGGTTTGCTTCTTACATTCTCTGGCGTTGGAGAAGGCCTGCATGACGAGGCTCATCTTCTTGATCCGGAGCACGAGCTTGCCGTTCCTGTCCGAGGCCGCCGACACCGTGTGCAGCTTCCACTTGCCGTCCGGCATCGCCACGAACATCTCGTCGCCCTTGGCCAGCGCCGCCTTGGACCGCGCGTAGTTGAAGTCGAAGTCCAGGTCGTCCTGCCACGGCGCCGACCCCGCCTGGTCCCCCCTCTCGCTCTGCCCATGCCGCCCGCTGCCGCCGCGCCCTCCTCGCAGCGCCGCCGCGCCCCGCAGCGCTGTCCAAAACGCGGTCAGGAAAAATAAGGTTTCAGGGTCTGAACTCTTCGTCATCTTCGTATCTAAAACATGTCTCCGGCCGATCGAAAGGCTTACATGTGGCAGCGGCCGCGGTGAGCGTGATGACGTTGCTGGCGTCTGTGGCGGCCACGGCGGCGCGGACGGCCGCGGCGACCTGGTCCCGCGTGGCGCCCGCGGCCTCGGCCACCTTCGCGCACTGCGCCGCCACGAGCGCGGCTGCAGACGCCACCGACGTCTCCCTCATCGAAGCCGAGGCCGAGCCACGCGCCGTCGGCGCCGAGTTCTCCGCGGCGATGGCAGCGAGAACGGCGGCCACGCCGGCGACGGACACCGCGGCGTGGACCTCGGCCTTCTGCAGCCGCGCCTCCTCCTTGCGCTTCTGCTTCCGCTCCTTCACCCACTTCTTCAGCGAGATGCCGCTCCACGGTGCCGCCATCTTGCGCGGGAGCTGCGTCCACCACACACGAGTTTCAAATGTTTAATTTCTCCATCACCAACATGGAAGCATATCGCGCCATTTAATTTCCTCGATCCGCGCGTAAATTGGAGGTTCGAATCAATCACCGAACATAAAGGAATATAAATTTGGAATGCCATCTGGCTTCTTCAATTGCACGATTCGTTCGATTTGCATCACGATCATGTTTCTGATCACGCTAATTAAAACCTACCGGCTACTCCATTCTTATTCTTTCACTCACCCATTTCTTCTTGTTGTCATAGTCCAGCTCCGGATGAATTGCCTTCTGCAGCCATATCCATGACTGAAAACAACAATAAGAAAACACCAGAACAAAGGAACACAATTAACATCACGCTAAAACGTACGAAGCGCATATACAGTAGACATTGTGAACATCTGCATGGACTTTCTACCTTGAGATCGTCATATTTCCATTGCGTCTGCGGCGCGCCGAAACCGCTGCTGTCGACGACCAAGCTACGATCACTCCTCTACAAAAACACCAGGCCATGGAACGTTTATCATGCGCCCCAATCCACAACTTGAGTGCGATCTCCTCACAAAACATTATTTGCTACAGTACACTGAAGTTACACACACTTACCTGCAACTCCGACAGGTCTCTGCTACCATCGTCAAGTGCCATGACCGGGTGCTCCACCAGCGCCAACGAGCAGTCCTCCTTCGGCCCAGTCTGAAGAACTTGGATCGCCGAGCTGCACCACGCGCTCGAGAGCAGGTCCATCGGCTCCGCTGGTGGCGGCTCTTCGTGTGCAACCGCAATCAGGCCTCTCTCCGGCTCCATGGCTACAGATAGTTCCACCAGAAGGTTTAGGCAGCTGATCAGAGATTTATACAGAGTGGCGCTTTGATCTCTGGTGGTTGTGCAGGGGCAGCTTCCTTTTCTGATACCCACCTGCAGGCTGCAGCAGAACAGAATGTCTTGGCGTTGCAGGAACCAGATCCTCCATCAGATCACTAGGATAGCCCCAACCACTTTAGTCCCAACTTTTAGCTGTAAAAATTGTTAAACAAGACAGGTGTCACAGGCAAGCAGTGAGATTGATGCCCCAAATACTGATTAAACAAGCGTCTTAGTGGGCTTTGGGGTGGAATAAGAGTGGGGTGGATCATTAGCTTCACCCATTATGCTTTAGTCTCACACAAAGAGGATGGAATCAAAATGGGGACCTCGGAGCCTTTGCCGTAGAAAATCATCGGCATAACCGTCCTTAAACATTTGAGAAGTCTCAGCATGCACTTTTAGTGCTGGGTATTCTACTTGAACCACTTAAACAAACAGTGTTGCCAAGATAAGGTTATTTAGGTTTTGTTGGTGCAATGGCCCCATCAATTCTATACTGCTAACCAAATCGAATGAAAGGCACAGGCTTCTGTGGGAGAACATGCGATGTTTGGAGATTGGGTTGCCACTGCTGCATAAGAAAATCGGGAAAAGGCAGCAGGATGAGGGTGTCATCCATACGATGCTGCAGAACTTTCCTAGCATCATTGCCATGCGTGCAATACTGCAATGTTGGAGCAAAGACGTACACTTCATGGGTCACGGATCGTACAGCGGCAGTGGAGTATCCCACATCGGCAAAGAGCATGAATCTAGTGGGTGTTCAGTGAGCTGGGGTTCAGTCTACGGCACTGTAGTGTAGAATGATATTGCTGAGGGGTCCCATTTCTCATGCACCAGACGCTGTCCATGTTCATGATATGAAGATAGGATGGCCAGTTGAGACCATCTAGTATGCTGTTCTGAACATTAAATAAGTTCTTTTCGCAAAAAAAAAACATTAAATAAGTTCAGAAGGAAGAAATTCTTAGCTAAAATTCACATTGTTCAGATATCGCTTGAGTTTCTTCAGTTCTGATGCATCACTGCAGTTTGGTCTCACTTCCGTGATGGCTTTGGTTTTGAAGTAACTGAGTGTTGAAAAATTTAAAACTGATTCTGTGTTGGTTCTATTACCTTATAGAAAATCGCCATATCCAGCAGAGAAGGTGCTGGCGCTAGCTTCAGTCACTTGCGTGTAGCTACAGTTGCATAGCCTTTCCCATTTCGGAATAATGAGCTTTGGCACATAGCAGGAAAGAGTTTCACTAATTGTTGAATCATTAGCCCTCATTTTCTCAAGAAGTTGCAGAATTGTTTGAAGCAGGAATAGTGATTACAGGTTATCCAAATCCTGCTGCCAATGGTGATGAATAGTTGAGCAACTCCCAGCATTGCTTCTTCCAGAGCAGATTCCAATGAGGGACATCAGTTACTCATTGCTGGTTGGTGGTGATAATCAAAATGCAAAGCAAATTCGGTGGCCTTAAGCATATCTTTGGTGCATGCATCAGGTTAAACCTTTTTCACTTATTGCTGCGTTTACTAAAGCCGAAAGAGCATTCCAGCTGAAGCCTCTTGTACACTTGTTTATTCTAGTACCATGTGTAGGCCTTCTAATCCTGCCTGCTGATCATTCACCTTTTGACAAACTTGGTAAGGGTTTTTATATCTCACTGCAAGGGCCCTTTTGATCATG
The DNA here is from genome assembly GCA_947311845.1 of Poa pratensis. NCBI lineage: Eukaryota > Viridiplantae > Streptophyta > Magnoliopsida > Poales > Poaceae > Poa > Poa pratensis. The sequence continues at coordinate 32,917,338 of CAMZMU010000053.1, forward strand.
GGATACGAGTTCGATCGCTGAACTTTACAGCTCTTCTGGAAATGTAAAGCCGGCCCTGCGGATCCTTGAAGGCTCTGGCTGAAAACTTTCAGGGGAGAGCTGAAATGATGTTGATTTGTCGGCATGGAGCTCCTGTCGTGGCTCTTTAGTAACTCTGTAGAAAGGGGAATGCGATGACAAGTTGCTGGACTACTTTGAAGCCATATGGTGCTTTAGATTTTTAGGATATCTTCAGGAAAACTTTGATGGCTGGAACTTCACCATTTAAGATGTGCAATATGAACTTTGTCCTAACAATATACCCTGTAACTCTTGCCAGGAATATGGTGAGCACTAGATAGCAGATTAAAATATGTGACGTTAAGCAAATTGCTCAGTTGAACGCTGAAATACTGAATTTTTAAGGTGATTTCTGTATCTTTTTATGTGCAGGTACCTTGCCTAGTGGCTAGTGCAGCAACCTTTGGTTTAGTAGCATCGCATTGATGCCCAGATCGCTCTATGCCTTTGTGGGAGTTCATTCTGCTGAGCTTTTGATTGAGCACACTGGTATTGTTGTCACTTTTTCAAGCCCAGGTTGTCTAAGTTCTAGTCTCAAATGTTATTATGCAGATGAGCAAATTGCATGGAAATCACTCAATGCTCATCACATTCAATAAATCGTAGTACCAGTTGTTATAATAACCAGCCCAATAGAAATTAACCCCACAAGAATTAAGACAAAACACGACTTCATTATGGAGAACCCAATCTACAAGAAACATCATAGCCTCGATTGACAAATCAGGTTCATTAAAACTTTTGCAGGGGAGGAATCACATGATTTGAGTATTCCCTAAGATCGTAACTGCAAGAAAATCAATACCCCTCAATATGACTAAATATTGTACATAACCAAGGAAGAGGCTTCTTCAGTAACTTGTTTGTGCAGTCTCTGCATTTCTCCAATTGCTATCATTTTGAGACTATTTTATCTCTCCATCAATAATGTCATTTTGAGACTATTTTATCTCTCCATCAATAATGAGGTGTCTCATCAGAACAATTTCCTTGATAAGACTCCTGTAAGTGAAGGCCGGACGGCGGCCCTCAGGAATTGCCCCGGAGGTGGCTCGCGCTTCGCTCTGTCCTTGGCACTTCTGCCCCTTACACTCTCCTGCCGAACAAGCTGCACCTCAGCCTGCTCCTGTTCCATAACAATTGTCTTTGAAGCGTCCATTTCCAACTCCATCTGTTTCTGTTGTTGCATTTGCAGCTTATTATACTCGCGTGATTTCTCAACCCTATTCTTGACCAACTTCTCCATTTTATCAGAACTTTTCATTGCCTCCTTCCATTGCTCATCCCAGTACTCCTCATTCTCCTCACTACTTTCTATTATTTCATCTGCTTCCATCTCTTCAGTGACATCGATCACATCCTCATCCTCATAATCTTTGTCTATGTCATCCTCAATATCATCAATCACATCAATCCCATCATCGTCTTCAAACCAATCAATAACCTCATTTCCAGTCTCATCACCAGCCTCATCATCGCTCTCATCAGGCGCATCGCACCCAAGCTCCATCTCCTCTAGCTTCACTTTCCACTCCTTGGTGTACGGATGTAGGAGCTCCATTGGATGGTTTGTCAGCAGGAACTCCAAACAGCGAGACTTGTCGGCCTCGCTCAGCTTCGAGTACGCATTAACAACATCATCCACATAAGACTTGGGGCTCGCCTTCACAATCCTGCAGAGGCCACCAAAGTAGGTGGTCTGAACGACCCTTCCATCATGCTCAAGGTCGAACAAGAACTGGTTCTCTGTCGCGGGATCAACCAAGGGACGGAGCCGGCTGAAGAAGCCCTCCTGCGGCTCGAACCTCGACTGGTACAGCGGCCGCTTGACATACAGGATGTCCGGGCGCGTCCAGGCCGCGCAGCGCGTGATGAGCTCGCGCGTGGAGTTGCCGAACCGGCCCATGAGGCTCCACTTATCCAGCCGCTGGCCCTTGCTGGCCTGGACGGCGACCTCGGCCGAGAGCGTCCACTGCTCCCAGGGCATCTCGTCGGGGAGCCACCTAGGGTGCCGCACGAAGACCCAGTAGTACCGGAACCCGACGGCATCGTCGAGCTCGTTGAGGCGGTTGGAGAATTGGTTGGACATTTCGAACTGGTGGTTGCGGTCCCATTCGTCGTGGTCGGCGACCTCGGACATGAGGGAGACACGGTCGTCGGAGAAGCGGCCGCGGATGGGGGGGCCGACAACGATGCCGCGCCAGGAGTAGGGCCCGTAGGCGCCGAACCTGTACCAGTCGTGCGGGTGGCGGAGGCGCGGGTCGTCGGGCCCGTCCATGAAGCGGACGGAGCGGTCGTAGCCGAGGCCGATCATCTCGAGCTCCTCGTCGGTGAAGGCGTCGGCCTGGCCCGAGGCGGCGCGGCGCTTGCGGCGGTAGAAGGCGTTCTCGGAGAGGCGGCGGCTGCGGCGCTTGGCGTTGGACTTGGCCTCGCGCCGGATGTCGCCGCCGCCCTCGATGCGGCCGCCGGCGGGCTTCTTCTTGCTGCGACCGGCGTGGGCCACGGTGGAGGGGGTTCCGGAGGGGCCGAGCGCGGAGGCGGGGTCGGGGAGGAGGGGAAGGGACAGGGGAGGGGGAGGGGTCGGAGGAGGCATGGATGGTGGCGGCAGCGGAGGAGCTGGGCTTGCGCCTGGAGCAGGATAGAGGTTGGGAATCTGGGCGGAAGGGGGAGGAGGTGGCGAGGAGGAGACGGTGGCCGGAACAGTGGCGGCGGTGGTGGAGGAGGCGAGGGGATTGCTGGGATATGGGGTAGGGGAGCGTGGCCACGCCGGTCGACATGGCTGGATGGGGCTTTGGGTTTTGCAACTGTTCGGGGTTGGGGATTTTCCTTGCCTCTTCTTCACTGTCCGAGTGTAGAATGGATAGTTGGCCCCCCATGGGGATTAAGCTTCAACCAGTTACCCGTACGGCCCATAAAAACTTCCTGCGTAGAAGGGACGTTTCGTTTTTTTTGTAGGCAGCAGTCACTATTTTTGCTCTCGAATAAAACTTGTGGTTATTTTCTTGGCAGCGCTGAGCGTCCTCCGGAGGATCGGGGCTTCCGATCCTCCGCATGGAGCTAGCGACACGTGTCCTGGTCAACCACCCCATGTGCATCTCCCCTCCCTCTAGCAGAAAAAATCCCCCCGTCCCTAACAATCGGCAAACGCGACGGGACACACACCCATAGCTCACAACTCCGGTGACCGGCTGGCAGCGCCTCTCGCCGGCGGTGGCCGGCGGCTAGTAACACTAGTCGTGCCATGGCAGCACCGTCGTGTTACCCTAGGAGCAACGCCGCTCTGCCATGGAAGCACCGCACCTCCACCATGGCAGCAACGTCGTCGAGCCCTGGGAGCACCATGCCTCCACGCAGGTAGCACCGCGCCTCTCGCCGGCGGCGGCGCCGCCATGCCCTGGAAGCACGACGCCTCCACCATGACAGCAACACCCTTGAGCCTTGGGAGCACCTTGCCTCCACGCTGGTAGCACCGCGCCTCTCGCCGGCGGCGCGCCGCCATGCCCTGGATGCACAGCGGTTCCACCATGGCAGCAACGCCCTTGAGCCTTGGGAGCACCTTGCCTCCACGCTGGTAGCACCGAGCCTCTCGCCGGTGACAGCCGTGGACCACGGCAGCACCGCTTGACACTAGCACGCCGTGCCTTGGCAGCAGCAGGCGGCGCCGGCGTCCCGCCCCCGCTGCGGCGGCGCGTTCATGTACATGGATGAGGCAGGAGGCCGGAGAGGGTCGAGGGACGGTGCACGTACGGGACAGCACCGTCGAGGGCGAGAAGACGAGGCTAAGGCGAGCACCTCAACCGTCGAGGGCGCGACGCCGGATCTCGCTCGCTGATACGTCCAAAACGTATCTATAATTTTTGATTGTTTCATGCCATTTTTATGCTTTTAGCACTTGTTTTATATTAAGTTTATTATTTATTTGGACTAACCTACTAATAGTTGCAAAAGTGCACAATGTTCTTGTTTTACTCTTTGATGTGTAGAAATTATCAAGAATACAAGAGGAAACCTTGTTGGAGTCGAATTGGGACTTTCCTGAAATCTGTCTGAGAACTTTTACGAAGATTGCCAGTTTGACCCTCGAATATGACGTTATATGGAGACCTGTCTGTTACGAAAGTTGTCACAATTTTCCATACGAAGATTTTAAGCCCGAGATCAGCCCAATCGGAGTTCGGACGCGGCATGTAGGCCCGTTTTGGTGGAACCCTAAAAGGGTGACGGAAATCCGAGAAGATATATAAAGGGAGGAAACCTAATTCGTGGAGGACTCCTCCACCCACGAATTTCAACCACCAAAAGCCACGTTTTTGCCTCCCCCATGGATCCCATCTCCATGGGGGAGGGCTCCCAAGAAGCCATGAAGGAGGGAGGCTAAGGGCGGCGCTCCCCAAGCTTGCCGGCGGCGGGGAAAGGAGTTCCCCGCACCGCCGGCGCCGCCGCCGTCCTGCGCCGCCGCGCTGCCCCTCTCGGCCGTCTTCACCGCCATCTCCATCACCATCTCCTCCTTGTATTCAGTGGTTCATCCTCCCACAAACCTCTGTACCGTCCTATGTAAACATGGTGTTTGATGCTATAATATTTATCCTATGATTTACATCATGTTTCCGTAGTTTATTTGTCTTTTGATTGCTTAATTGAATGCATGAGGTTCATTAGAGTTGTATGTCTATATGGTGCTGTCGTTTGGTGTCCATTATATTTGTGCGCGCATGGATCAAACACCCTAGTGTTGGTAGTATTTGTAACGAAGCGGGGGAAGTTCTGCCGGAGTGACAGAAACCTGAGAACGCGAACCGATTAGTTGCACGTATGGGAGTAAGAGGATCTTGAACTTAAGGCTATGGTTGGGGAAAGCTTAATGCATTGTTAGTATTTGCGGATGCTTTCTAACAATCCAATCATATAGTACTTGTAATCCCAAGTAGTGGAGTGCATGTATATTTAGCCTCTCCCACATAGAAAACTGCATCGAAGACAATGAACCAAGTACCTTCACTAATTAATCTTGGACAAAGCCACCACAATTACCACCACTTTTACACACTCATGGTACTGTTAGTATATGGTTACTCAGTGTATTTTATTGCTGCAGCACTAACTTTTACTTTCTTGTATTTATTTTCTTGCAAACCTACCTCTCATACCCGTATTGCTACCGTAGTTTTATTTCCTAGATAATGCAAATGTTTAGTGTGCGTAGAGTTGTATCAGTGGTTGATAGAACTTGAGAGAATACTTATCCTACATTTAGCTCCTCGTTGGGTTCGACACTCTTACTTATCGAAAAGGCTACACGCGATCCCCTATACTTGTGGGTTATCAAGACCTTTTCCGGCGCCGTTGCCGGGGAGTCATAGCGTAGGTTAATGTTCTTGTGTGCACTTGTTTGCTTTATCTCTAATTAGTTTTTATTTTCAGTATTAAGTTGTTCTTTATATTACTATGGATAGGGAATGCGAATTACAAAAAAAATTAGGTGTAGTTGTTATCTAAAAACGTTTTCAAAAAGAAAAGTGATTGGAAAGATGAGTAATGGTTAAATGGGGGTCGACCTTGAACACTTGTGTTCATGCCTATGAAACCAAAACAAATCTTTCCATGGAAGCTTTTTATTAAAAACATGTAAATATTGTAAATATTGTGTATATACCTCTGTACATAAAAATAAAATGCTAATTATAGTTTATAGTTAATTGAAAGTTGATAGTTTTACTTTGCTGTCCAGAAACAGATTTTCTGTGCTCCACCGTATTAAATGTTTAAAATCATCAGAACGTGATCTTGATCTGAAATTTCTTGAGTGCAAAGTGATGCTTATTAGCTTTCTTTCATTAGACTAACTTTTTCTGATTTAAGGTACGTAGATAGGTCGAAAAATTCGATCTTTACTGACTGTTCTGTTTAGACAGATTTTGTGCTTCTCTGTAAATAAAATCGTGATAAATCTCAGAATAGTATTTTGACTTGAAAAATTTTGTGCATAAACCTGAGATTATTATATTTATTTCATTAGACTAAAGTTTTTCGATTTGAGCTACTTAACTATCTCGTTGAATGCCATCTTTACGGACTGTTCAGTTTTGACAGATTTCTTTGTTTATTCAATATTGTACTTGGTGTTGTTAGTTTCATTAGTTTTTCGACGGACAACGGAAATCATGAACACCTTAGTATATACAGTGGATAATGTTGAGTAAAAATTATAAAACTTGTCAATGCTTGAACATGAGTGGATTTTATTTAATGAGTACTAACCCTACTAATGAGTTTTGTGAAGTTTTATGTGGATGTAGCTTATAAGATCTAATCAATATGGTGATATGAGATGAATAAGAAGACGCAAGAGCTCAAGCTTGGGGATGTGTAGGTGCATCCCAAGAACATATTCAAGAAGATACAATCATCTAAGCTTGGGATGCCCGAGTGAAAGGACATTTATTATCCCCTCTATGTTTTGTGTGTTAGATAACAACACCGTGAAAGTTTAATATGTTGCTAAGTGATTTCAGAATTGTCCGGTATCTCTCCATATTCAAAAAGAAGAAAGAAAGTTCGGGATATCGGAAAAGAGGCGCGTGCCCTGGGTGGCCGGTTCCCAGGCCGGCCAGGCCGGGCTCCAGGCCGGCCGGCTCGGCTGGGTCGCCGGCTCCCAGGCCGGACCAGTCCGGGCCCCTGGCCGGTTGGCTCTGCTGGGGTGCCGGCTCCCAGGCCGGCCAGTCCGGCCCCATGCCGGCTCCTCTGGATCTGGCCTCAGCTCGCCAGGCCGGCCTCCAGGCCGGCCAAACCGGCTCCCCAGCCGGCCACTCTGCATCCTCAACGGCCACTTATTGGAGGGGCTTTAAATAGCCCTCCACCTACCTTGAGACAAGTAGCTTGAACACATTGAAGAACACCATTGATTGCAAGCTCAAGATTTGATAGATCTCCCAATCCCTCCACCCAAACTCGTTGATACTTGGAGGATTGAAGGAGAAGCCCCGGATCTACATCTTCACCAAGCCGTTCTTCATTTCCCCCTCATTCACTTGAGGGACCCTTTGCTAGGATTTCCATTGGGAAAACCTAGCCTCATATTGTACTCACTTGATTGTCTTTGTGACAGATTTGTAGCTGTTCGGGAGCCCCCAATCCTCTTGTGGGTTGTGCCCCGGATCGTTGTTGTAAGGGCTCCGGATTCCGCCTTGAAGGATTCCGATAGTGGAAGGTGAACCAAACCTTTGTGGTGCGGTTCATCGGAGAAGAGGTGCACCCGCCTTTGTGGCGGTTGAGTTTTGACCTTTGTGGTAGCTCACACCTCTCCAACGAGACGTACTCCCCTAAAAAGGAGGAACTCGGGATTACATCCGTGTCTCCGCGTGCTTTCACTTTCGGTTACTTCTATCCTTGTTTACCGTCTTTACTTAGTGTATCTTGTTTAGTTGCTAGCTTGTCATATAGGTAAATTCACCATAGTTGCATATCTAGAGAATTTACCTTTTGTGTCAAGCCTAATTTGAAAAAGTACTAAAATTGAAGTAGCACCTATTCACCCCCCCCCCTCTAGGTGTCATACGATCCTTTCAATTGGTATCAGAGCCTCGGCTCTCTTGTTGGGCTTAACCGCCTAAGAGAAGTATGACACGAAGTGATGGTGATCCAATAGAGGACCAAGCCACTACGGCATCCATGGCCGATCTCAAATCGATGGAGACATCTTTGATATCGTCCATGGATACCAAATTTGCCGAGATGCGTGACTTGATCAAGCAACTCGCAAGTGGCAAGGTTCCTAAGGAGACCACCTCACTTGATGACTCCGCTTCCTCCCATGACGGTGAAACCGAGGAGGAAAAGAGGAAAAGAGAAAAGAAGGGGTTGAAGATAAAGAAACCGACCCTAAGAAATCTTCCACCTCTACCACCACTCCCGAAGGTGGGAAGCCGGAGTACCATGGGGTTCCCTTTGCGTACTCTCCCGACCCACCTATCCATCATACTCGCATAAACCCTTTGGGTCCACCTCCTAAACTTAATGCATCGGCTTTTACTACTTGGCAACACTTAATGAAATCTCATATCAACAGTTCCTCTATCGAGCTTTGGAGGATCATTCAAGAGGGATACAAGGCCGTGAATCCTAACAACTTGACAAGAAGAGAGGTTGCCGAGAAACAACTCAATGCTTCCGCTCTCCACATGATTGAACTTGCCGTTGGAGAAAGTGGTCTTCATCACATTCAAAACGTCTCCACCGCCAAAGAAGCTTGGAAGTGCCTTGAGGTGGCATTCCTTGGAAATGAAAGCATGAAGAGGAATAGATATGATGGCTTGAGCAATGAGGCCGAAGGTTTCTACATGCTTGATAATGAAACCCATGAAGAGATGTATGGAAGACTCAACATTCTTGCCAAAGCCTTTCATAATGTTGGGGCAACCTATGTGGATGATGCTTGGATCAAGAGGAAGTATGTGAATGCTCTCATGCCCTTCGAGCCCGTTGAATTGAAGGCCATTCAAGGAAAATTCAACTACCTTGAGATGACATCCAATGAAGTTATGCAAGAGGTGCAAGCCTCCAAGGTTGCCACCAAGAATGCTCTAGACAACCGTGCTAGGGCCATGGGAATGAAGCAAGGTCCCTCTCTTGCTTTGAAGGCCAAGGTTGTGTGCCTTGATGAACATGATGGAGTTGAAGCATGCCCGAACAACCTTCCTCCCGATGAACTTGAACCGCCCTCCATGGTCACATAGCTCTTGCAACAAGGACTTTTTGGCGTGACCCGGCCAAGGCAAAGGCTCAAGTTGATCATGCAAGCAATCCAAGCGGGAAGAAGGAGTTTGCTAATAGGATAAAGACTTGCTACAATTGTCATAACAAGCATCACTACATCAAAGATTGTCCTTATGAGAATAGAGAGCAAAACGGTGGAAGGCTTGTCCTCAAGGGCGAATCAAACATGATACAAAAGAAGCCATTTGTCAAGAGGAAGCCATTCTTCAAGAAAGCACCAAGAATTGTGTTGTTGACTCAAGAAGAGTATCCTTCCGAGGATTCCGAAGAAGAAGAAGAACCCACTCGTGAGGTGGCCGCTTTGGCCATTGTATCAACTCCACCTCCTTCTCTCTTCGAATCCCCCAATGAGAACCTCTCCGTCAACACCGCTCGTTGCCTCATGGCTTCCGTCACCGAGGTATCATCTTCTACTCCCAAGACTATGCATGAAATAGATGATAAAACTAGTCTTGTGATTAAGAAAGAACTTGTTGCTACCGATACTATTATGGCTAACTTGCAAGGTGAAGCTAAGGCTATGTTGAGTCTCTCTTGAGACAACTTGATGCGGCCGAAGAAATCCTTGATGACAAGGGAAAAATTGAGAGAGAGGATTCTCTCACCATAGCATCCTTGAATGCTTCCATAGAATCCTTGAATGCTTCTCTTGAAGAAGAAAGTGAATATAGAACCTCTCTTGAGGAAAGAATTGAGTCTCTTGATGATAAAAATGATGAAATAATTGCTAAAATCATTAAGGATAGAGATCATGTCTTTGCTAAATATAAAGTGGTTAAAAAGGAGAAAGCCGAGTTTGTGGTTGCTAATGCTAGACTCCTTGAGGAGTGGAGAAACTTAACAAGGCTCATAAGGCCTTGGAAAGTACTCACTCTCTTCTAGTCAAGTCTCATGAGCAACTTCAAACTCAACTTTCCAAATCTAACTCACCTAGCACCTCTACTCCCTCTTGTGATCATGCAAATGTTATTGAGGAAAATGCTAGGTTGAAGGTTGAGCTTGCCAAGGCCACTAGTGCCAAGACCTCTATTCCTAAAGGTAATGAAAAGGTGGTTGCTCAAATTTTTGAGCAAAAGCCACACAAAGGGAAGGAGGGCCTTGGTTATGTGGCCAAGGCAAAGAAGAAGAAGAGCAACACCAATGCCAAGCCCGCTCAAGCCAAGACTCCCATTGCGGATGGTAATGCCACTAGGGGCAAGACCACTCGTAGTGACTTTGCGGGGCATAACAATCCCAACTACTTTCTTTATGTTGATTACTATGGGGATGTTTATGCAAAATATGTTGGTCCTTATGATGGTTACATTGCTTACTCTATTTGGGTTCCCAAGACCCTTGTTGCTAACAAAAGAGGACCCATTGAGAAATGGGTACCTAAAACCAAGCAATGATTTCTTGTAGGACTATGCTTCCGGTGGGTCTAAATGGGTGGTTGATAGTGGATGCACTAGTCATATGACCGGAAGCAAAGAGATCATGACGGAGTTGGGACCAAATATAAATCAAGCATCCGTCTCCTATGGTGATAAATCAAAAGCGGAGGTAACGGGTCTCGGCAAGGTGGTAGTTGCAAAGGATATCACCCTTGTAAATGTCATGCTTGTCGAGTCCCTCGGTTACAATCTTATGTCCGTTCGTGCACTTAATAAGATGAATTTTGATGTCCATTTTACTATTGATATGGTGGTACTCTTGAGGAGCAAGACTCTAAAGGTCATGTTCGTTGGGTATGTTGAAAATGAGTTGTTCGTGGTGGACTTTTCGGGGTCTACCAACACTCAAGCAATATGCCTATTCGGAAAGGCCGACGTGGGATGGTTGTGGCATCGCCGCTTGTCCCATGTCAACATGAGAACTTTGCAAAGTCTTCACAAGGGTGGCCACATTCTTGGACTAAAAGACAATGTTTCTTTTTCTAGAGATCGTCTTTGTAGGGCTTGTGTTGAAGGAAAGATGCATGATTCTCCCCATCCAAGCAAGACCATCATTTCATCAAAGAGGATATTGGAACTTCTTCATGTTGATCTCTTTGGTGCCGTGCCTCAACCTAGTCTTGGTGGGAAGAAATATTGTTTGGTGATTGTTGATGACTATTCAAGATTTACTTGGGTTTATTTCTTCAAGACGAAGGATGAGACCCAACAAGCCGTCATCGACTTTTCCAATATTGTTCAACGCCAATACAATGTCCCCATATTGGTCATTAGGAGTGATAATGGCTCCGAGTTCAAGAACTACACCTTAAATGAGTTTCTTAGTGAAGAGGGGATTCGTCATCAATATTCCGCTGCATATACCCCTCAACAAAATGGTGTAGCCGAAAGGAAGAACCGGACTCTCATGGATATGGCAAGGTCTATGTTGGCGGAGTTTAAGTCTCCACTATTCTTATGGGCCGAGGCCATCTCCACGGCGTGTCACTCATCTAACCGGTTATTCTTTCGTGTTGGCAAGAAGTTTACATCTTATGAGATGCTCACCGGCAACAAGCCCAATGTCTCCTACTACCGAGTATTTGGTTGTAAGTGTTTCTATAAGAACAAAAGTGTTCGTTTGTCTAAATTTGAATCTAAAGCTTTAGAGGGTGTTTTTGTTGGGTACGGTGCCGAATCTCACACCTATAGAGTCTATGACAAGACCGTTGGGAAAGTCATAGAATCTTGTGATGTGAGGTTCGATGAGAATGACGGCTCCCAAGTGGCGCAATTTCATGTTTGTGATGTAGATAATGAAGAGCCTCAAGATGCTATAAGAAGAATGGGCATTGGTTTCCATCGCCCCGTTGAGATTCATTACGAGTCTCCTCAAGCAAGTCCAAGCTCCATTCAAGTGGAGGCCTCTTCATCACAAGTTGAAACGGCGCCTATCATGGAAGCAAATGATGCACCTTCCCAAGAACAAGTTCAAGACCCTCCTCATGTTGACCATGTTGCTATGCAAGAATCAAGTTCTCCTATTGTTGATGCTAGCCAAGGTCATGACCAAGATCAACCCTCTCCTTCATTTGTTGAAGATGTGCTTCAAGATGATCAAGGTCAACATTCCGGTCAAGACGGGGACTCAAATGATCAAGATGATCAAGCGATAATTCCTCGCATCAATGAGGATATCGAAACCCGTCGTATAGCAAGAGTCAAAAGGATTGGAGAAGAAAGAGTATTCATCTAGATAATATCCTTTGTGATGCTAAGAACAAGGTTACCACAAGAAAACAATTGGCAAACTTCAATGAACATCAAGCCCACATCTCTATGGTGGAACCAAAGAAAGTCTTTGAAGCTCTTGAAGATCCGGATTGGTTGGAAGCCATGCATGAAGAGCTCAACAACTTCAAGCGCAACAAAGTGTGGAATCTAGTGGAGAAGCCAAAAGATTGCCTCAATGTTATAGGCACCAAGTGGATATTCAAGAACAAGCAAGATGAGCATGGAATGGTTGTGAGGAACAAGGCAAGATTGGTAGCTCAAGGGTACTCTCAAGTTGAAGGCATTGATTTTGGAGAGACCTATGCTCCCGTGGCTCGCCTTGAGTCCATCCGTATCCTTCTTGCATATGCATCACATCATAATTTCAAGTTGCAACAAATGGATGTGAAAAGTGCCTTTCTTAATGGTCCTTTAAAGGAGTTGGTATATGTTAAGCAACCTCCGGGATTTGAGGACCCACACTTCCCTAACCATGTCTACAAACTTGATAAGGCGCTCTATGGTCTCAAACAAGCACCTCGTGCTTGGTATGAGCACCTAAGAGAGCTATTGGTAGACCGTGGCTTTGAAGTGGGGCAAATCGATCCCACTCTTTTTACCAAGAGGGTTAAAGGGGAGCTTTTCATATGCCAACTTTATGTTGATGATATCATATTTGGCTCGTCTAACAAAGCTTTTAATGATGAATTTTCAAAGCTTATGACCGATAGGTTCGAGATGTCCATGATGGGAGAGTTGAAGTACTTCCTTGGTTTTGAGATCAAGCAATTGAGTGGAGGGACCTTCATCTCTCAAGCCAAATATATCCAAGACATGCTCAAGAGGTTCAAGATGCAAAATGCTAAAGAGAAGAAGTTTCCTATGGACACCAAGTGTCATCTTGAACTTAATCCAAAGGGTAAAGATAAGGATGTTGATCAAAAGCTCTATCGCTCTATGATTGGTTCTTTGCTTTATCTTTGTGCATCTAGACCCGATATTGTGTTGAGTGTAGGAGTGTGTGCAAGGTACCAAGCGGCTCCCAAAGAAAGCCACCAAACGGCGGTTCTTCGAATCTTTCGATATTTGGTTCATACCCCAAGGTTTGGTTTGTGGTATCCTAAAGGCTCAACTTTCTCTCTTGCCGGTTACACGGATTCGGATTGGGCCGGTTGCAAGGATGATAGGAAATCAACTTCCGGGGCATGCCAATTCCTTGGTAGGTCCTTGGTGAGTTGGTCTTCTAAGAAGCAAAATTGTATATCTCTCTCCACCACCGAAGCCGAGTATGTGGCGGCCGCTAGTTGTTGCACTCAATTGTTATGGATGAGGCAAACTTTAAAGGAATACGGTGTCCATTGTGACAAAGTGCCTCTTTTGTGTGACAATGAAAGTGCTATCAAGATTGGACACAACCCGGTGGAGCACTCAAGAACGAAGCATATTGAGATTCGTTATCACTTCATTCGTGATCACATCAACCGGGGTGACATTGAGCTTGGCTATATTCCCACGAAGATCCAACTTGCCGATATGTTCACGAAGCCACTTGATGAAGCAAGGTTCACTTATTTGAGGCATGAGCTAAATATCGTAGATTCGGGGAGCGTCGCTTGACTATCTTGCATACACACCTATTCTTAGCTATATGTTTGGTTTAGGTGTAGGCATGGACATAGGGGGAGTGCGGTCCTAATCCATTGGACTATCCCTCCCCCCATTATGCCGATAGTAAGAACTCATTTGTCTCTATTTTCGTTCTATGAATTGTGAGCTTAAATGACGAGTAGTGGCGGTGAACCCAAGATATATCTTCGCGGTGTCACACCACATACACTCATACATGGTGGCCTAGGCCACCGCCCTCTTCTTTTGAAGAGTTGAGTCTTGTTCGAGTGTTCATTGCATATTGTTGATTTTCACATCTAATCACTTCCAATGTTGCTATTTGGGATTTTTGTTTTATCCATTGGAAGTGTGAAGATTTCTTCATGTTTGCATCCCCCCGTGTCACTCTCAATTGCTCCATGGTTATTCTTGAAGATGGTTATCCAAAGCAGTCCAGCAGTCATCAAAGTTGTGTTTGATTCAAAGGTTTTCAAGAGGAGAAGAGTTTCGGTGTTTGTGCCAAGGTTTCATGAAGAAAAGAAGTGGTGAAGGGAAAAATCTGCCTAGCCGGCTCCTGGCCGGCAGCCGGCTGCTGTGCCGGGCGCCTCGGGTGCTAGCCCGGTTCCCTGCCCGGCTCAAACCGGCTCCCGTGCCGGGCGCCTCGGGTTGCAGCCCGGCTCCCTGGCCGGCTCAACCGGCCCCCGTGCCGGGCAGGCAGAACATGGATTCGATCTAAAAGGGAGGTCCCGAACGGTTTTTCCTCCTTCTTCAACCTCCCTCAGCCCGTGCTCCCCCATGGCTGCTCCTCCCGTGCTCCTCCACCGCCACCCCCTCCATTAGAGCCACCCCCACACCCTCCCTGCCTCAGATCTGAAAGATCCCCTCCAGATCTTCCTTTCCATCCACAAGATTCATCCTTTGGTGAAGATTTGGGGGAGCTCTCCTCCATTGTTGGTGTGTGTGGGGATTTCTTGGTGAAGCTCCAGTTCGTGGCAATGGCTGATGATTCAACGTTTGATGGACTTGAGGATCTTGAGGACTCCACCCCCCTTTCCTCCAGGTACCGTGCTCTCAACACCAACTCCAAGAAGATCAAGAAAGCGGGCAAGAAAAAGGGGCCTTCCCCTTCCAATCCAGCGGAACCGGTACGTTCATCTTGGATCAAAGTGCCTAGTGATGAGTTTGAGCATGATCGGTTGGAGTTCAATCCATATGCTTTTCCCCACTCCACTTGCCCGGAGGATAGCCGTTTTTATTGCAAGATGCATCTCCAAATGTTTGATCAAATCATAGAACCCATGAGGAACTCTCATGTCTCCACGTTTTGCTTCAATGTGGATAGTGCAAGTGATATTTGGCCGGAGGTGATGGAGGTTATGGACTTTCATGGCATTTCTAATCTCATGGGAGTGGGTACACCTTATTCTCCCGATTTGCTTCAAGAATTCTATGCCACAGTTTATTTCTCAAGGGAAGAACCAAGGACTATGACTTGGATGAGTGCCGGTATCAAGTGTGAAGCCTCCCTTGCTGAATTTGGTGCTCTCTTTGGCATCGAGGAGCTCCCTCATTGCCCCATGGCTTATGTTCGTATTCACTCACAAACCATCATGAAAGCCGATCCCGCGATCCATCATTGCTATCCTCCCGGGTTGGGCCTTGTTGGAAAGGTCCCCAAGTGCACTCATATGACTCCATTTTGGCAAACCACTTATGCTATTCTCCGGAACACTATCGCTGTCAAGCTTGGGGAGAAGACTGAGGCTCGTGCATATATGATTAATCTCCTTCATCACATTTTGCCCACCTTTTGGAGGAAGAAGAAAATTGATGTTCTTGACTATATGTGGGAAGAGATGCACACCGTGGTACTTGACAAAAGGGTTCCCATCTATGGTCCCTATCTTCAGAAGCTCTTTGAGAGGAAGTTGGATCAAGTCGCGCTCAATGCCTATGTCCCTACTTTGTACACACCTACTCTTCATTCCTTACCCGCTCGTCCTCCGAATGCGGTCATTCCTTCTCAAGAGAAGCGTGCTAGAGCTGCAGCCCCTGAAGCTCATGTTGAGCCCCCCAAGAAGCACGGCATTGTAGATGCTTTCAAGAAGATGAATTGCTTTTTTGTGGATAAGCAAGTCAAGGATTTCAAGGCATATCGCAAGCAAAAGTCTTATAATCGTAATCAAAGAGCAATTATGAAGAAACTTGACTTCCCCGAGCCTTCTCATTCAACTTCAGCCGAGGTCTCGGAGAACACTTACATGTCCAAGAACACCTATTGGTTCGGTGATGATGCTTCCTCTCTTGCTCCCTATTATCCGGGCTCCCAAGGTGAATCTAGCTCCGGTCAAGCGTTTGGTGGTGGAAGTGGAGCTGCTCATGGTGATGAGGAGGAGTTTCCCGATGAGTGATACATGGGCTCTCTCGTGTCTTTCTTCCTTTTTGGTGTCTTGATGCCAAAGGGGGAGAGATATCCGAGGGGATTTGCATTCATGCATGGTTTCTATTTGCATTTTCGTTGTCTTTCATCGCATTTGTTTTAGTTGAACTTTATGTGGTTTGTGCTCGTGGAACCTTTATGTTCATGGAACCTTATGTGGTTATGTTGTGGAACTTTGCGATCACTATTGTATGAGATGGATAAATTATTGTATGAATCTATGGATTTCGGTATTCGGATTTATCTATGGTTGAGATTTTAGGATATTGTGCATTGATATTAAACTATCTACATCTATTGGTACAAGGTATGATCTTCTCCAAATCTCAACTTTGTTGGATATGCCTATGGATGTGCGACTATGTTGTTTCTATATCTTGTTGTTTATCTTGTTGGGAATGTGTCCCCCCTTATATGTGCATTTGCATTCCAAGGCAAACAAAATATATGCACACATGTAGGGGAGCCATTTCTCGTCTAAACATGATATAGTGTGGTCTCAATTGCAAATCCGTGTGTTGTCATCTAACACCAAAAAGGGGGAGATTGAAAGGACATTTATTATCCCCTCTATGTTTTGTGTGTTAGATAACAACACCGTGAAAGTTTAATATGTTGCTAAGTGATTTCAGAATTGTCCGGTATCTCTCCATATTCAAAAAGAAGAAAGAAAGTTCGGGATATCGGAAAAGAGGCGCGTGCCCTGGGTGGCCGGCTCCCAGGCCGGCCGGCTCGGCTGGGTCGCCGGCTCCCAGGCCGGACCAGTCCGGGCCCCTGGCCGGTTGGCTCTGCTGGGGTGCCGGCTCCCAGGCCGGCCAGTCCGGCCCCCATGCCGGCTCCTCTGGATCTGGCCTCAGCTCGCCAGGCCGGCCTCCAGGCCGGCCACTCTGCATCCTCCAACGGCCACTTATTGGAGGGGCTTTAAATAGCCCTCCACCTACCTTGAGACAAGTAGCTTGAACACATTGAAGAACACCATTGATTGCAAGCTCAAGATTTGATAGATCTCCCAATCCCTCCACCCAAACTCGTTGATACTTGGAGGATTGAAGGAGAAGCCCCGGATCTACATCTTCACCAAGCCGTTCTTCATTTCCCCCTCATTCACTTGAGGGACCCTTTGCTAGGATTTCCATTGGGAAAACCTAGCCTCATATTGTACTCACTTGATTGTCTTTGTGACAGATTTGTAGCTGTTCGGGAGCCCCCAATCCTCTTGTGGGTTGTGCCCCGGATCGTTGTTGTAAGGGCTCCGGATTCCGCCTTGAAGGATTCCGATAGTGGAAGGTGAACCAAACCTTTGTGGTGCGGTTCATCGGAGAAGAGGGTGCACCCGCCTTTGTGGCGGTTGAGTTTTGACCTTTGTGGTAGCTCACACCTCTCCAACGACGTACTCCCCTAAAAAGGAGGAACTCGGGATTACATCCGTGTCTCCGCGTGCTTTCACTTTCGGTTACTTCTATCCTTGTTTACCGTCTTTACTTAGTGTATCTTGTTTAGTTACTTACTTGTCATATAGGTAAATTCACCATAGTTGCATATCTAGAGAATTTACCTTTTGTGTCAAGCCTAATTTGAAAAAGTACTAAAATTGAAGTAGCACCTATTCACCCTCCCCCCTCTAGGTGTCATACGATCCTTTCATCGAGTCATCCCCCTATTCATCAACTAACATGAGGTTGTCTCGTTCATACTCTATATTACCCGTCCACGTGATTTGTATTGTCTTAACTTGTATTATAATTGCTTTTATATGTCTTAGTTTTACCTTCTTTAGTTTTATTATACTCTTTAGTTGGTTTTATTGCTTCTTTTGCTTTCACTATAAATTCAAAACAAAAAAATATTTTCTTTTGTTTTGCTTCTTTGTTTGGTTCTTTATTTTAATTTTATTTGGGTTTTACTTTTGATTTTTATTTAGAGTTTTCCTTGCTGTAGCTAGCATGTTTAGGTCTTGCTTAGCCTCTGGTTTCTTAGTTTATCAAAAATAAAGTACCAAGTTTTATCCATTTAGCTTAGTTGATACATATGTAAAAAGTGATTTTCTGTTTTCGGTATCTACTGCTTATTGCCCGATTTTTCATATTTTACTGGAAGCTCTAAAAATCACGAAAAAATTACTAATGTTGTAGCACCTAATCCTATGCATGTACAAAAATTGGCTAAAATTTCGGGCATGTTTAAGTGCACCTACAAATTGCGTTTTCCAGCTGCTGTTTTTCTGGACAGATTCTGACTTTTGTTGCAAGAGTGGCCTCTTTTCGTTTTCATTTGATTTTTAATGGTTCTTACCTTTCATTTATAAGTTGGCCATTTAAGCAACCTTTCTGTAACTTAAAAACAAAATTTTATTTGGTTTAATAGTAGCACTTGGGAAATATTATCTATTGTACTAATGTCTAACCGCAGAAAAGAATGGGAAAGTTTTTGTGTTGAAGTTTTTTCACAGAGAATGAAGGAACACCAAACTGTGAAATGTTGAAGAACGGCCAAAGTCATAAGCTTGGGGATGTCCCCGCATCCCTCTTCATAATAACCCGTCGGTTTGCAGACCTTCAAACTTTGTTTTTTGAGCAACATATGAACTTGACTAAACTTGAAGCGGCTGTATTTTATTATCTATTTATCTTAGCATCAAACACCAGTTACATTAATAAGTGGATCGTCACATGTTTTATTTATCCTTTGTTTTCAATGTTTACTTGGTTTATGGATTACTTGTTGAAACTTAAAAATGATGTGTGAATAATACTGTTTAGTAGTTTATGTTTTCTTATGGTTAGTCTCAACTAGCTAATAGTGCATATTATGTTATTTCGATATCAACATGCATTGTCCTGTTCATAAGATGGTATGGTATTGTGGTATCCTCCTCTGAATCATTCACTTGAATCGACTTGGCACATGCTCACACATGTTATGACTGAAAAATAAAAGTCAATTAAGTCTTGATGATCTATTTTGGCTCAGAGTTTTAGTATCGTTTTTATGCCTCCGTTAATTTTATTTTGTCGCAAGCATGATTATGACCGTTATCACTCTCGTGGTTGTCGCTTCCCAATCTATTGCTAGCCTTCACTTGTACTGAGCGGGAATGCTGCTCGTGCATCCAAATCCTTAAAACCAAGTTATCCCAAAGAGTCCACCAAAAAATTCCTATGCATGGTATTTCAAGCCATTCCAAGTAAATTTGCATGTGCTACCTTTAAAACCTTCAAAATATTTCTCTTTTTGTGTCAATGTTTACTAGCTCATGAGGAATTAGTGTGGTTATTCTTTATTCTATTTGTCAAATGGACTTTTACACCTGGACTAGTGGCATATACATCCGCTTATCCAATAACTTGCAAAAGGAGCTGGCAACGGGGTGCCCAGTCCCAATTAATTACAACTTTAACCAATTAATTCTCTTCACACTTTTGCCCTGATTCATCAGTAAGCAATGACAAACAGTGAAATACCTGAATGTGTGTAAACCAAAGAGAAAGAGGGATGATCTGCCTTGCTGGTAGAAATAACGTCCTTCATGGGAGCCGCTCTTAAAAGTCCGTTTGACAGGTAGAATATTGTTCTCACCCGCTACCATTCGTTGACAATTAACAAACACCTCTCAAAACATTTTTACCTCTGTTTTTAAAACAAAAAGCTCTAGCACGTGTTAATCCCTGCTTCCCTCTGCGAAGGGTCAATCTTTTATTTTTATGTTGAGTCATCATCCTTTCTTTGAGCACTTCTTCGAGAGCATAGCTGTCGTTCTTAGTGTAATGTGCTTGTCCCAGAATACGATTAATTGAGGTATAACCATGATGCTTTTATTTTTGATATCTCTATATCTAGTCATCACTTGAACTTCAGAGGTGCCTTGGCATTTATGTTTTGCTCCACAATTAAGGGCAAGCGAGATACCACTCTATCATGCTTTATTATGGTCATTACAATCTTGTTGATGTTTATAAATTTCATGTTATAATCTCTTAGTTCGTTGATACTTTTCATTAGGTAACATGATTGCTAAGTTTTATTATCCATACATCATGCAATTGTTAAAGACCTGATCATAGCATTTACAATCAAAAATAATTTTGTTATCATTTACCTACTCGAGGACGAGCAGGAATTAAGCTTGGGGATGTTGATACGTCCAAAACGTATCTATAATTTTTGATTGTTTCATGCCATTTTTATGCTTTTAGCACTTGTTTTATATTAAGTTTATTATTTATTTGGACTAACCTACTAATAGTTGCAAAAGTGCACAATGTTCTTGTTTTACTCTTTGATGTGTAGAAATTATCAAGAATACAAGAGGAAACCTTGTTGGAGTCGAATTGGGACTTTCCTGAAATCTGTCTGAGAACTTTTTAAGAAGATTGCCAGTTTGACCCTCGAAGATGACGTTATATGGAGACCTGGCTGTTACGAAAGTTGTCACAATTTTCCATACGAAGATTTTAAGCCCGAGATCAGCCCAATCGGAGTTCGGACGCGGTCTGTAGGCCCGTTTTGGTGGAACCCTAAAAGGGGGTGACGGAAATCCGAGAAGATATATAAAGGGAGGAAACCTAATTCGTGGAGGACTCCTCCACCCACGAATTTCAGCCACCAAAAGCCACGTTTTTGCCTCCCCCATGGATCCCATCTCCATGGGGGAGGGCTCCCAGAAGCCATGAAGGAGGGAGGCTAAGGGGCGGCGCTCCCCAAGCTTGCCGGCGGCGGGGAAAGGAGTTCCCCGCACCGCCGGCGCCGCCGCCGTCCTGCGCCGCCGCGCTGCCCCTCTCGGCCGTCTTCACCGCCATCTCCATCACCATCTCCTCCTTGTATTCAGTGGTTCATCCTCCCACAAACCTCTGTACCGTCCTATGTAAACATGGTGTTTGATGCTATAATATTTATCCTATGATTTACATCATGTTTCCGTAGTTTATTTGTCTTTTGATTGCTTAATTGAATGCATGAGGTTCATTAGAGTTTTATGTCTATATGGTGCTGTCCTTTGGTGTCCATTATATTTGTGCGCGCATGGATCAAACACCCTAGGGTTGGTAGTATTTGTAACGAAGCGGGGGAAGTTCTGCCGGAGTGACAGAAACCTGAGAACGCGAACCGATTAGTTGCACGTATGGGAGTAAGAGGATCTTGAACTTAAGGCTATGGTTGGGGAAAGCTTAATGCATTGTTAGTATTTGCGGATGTTTTCTAACAATCCAATCATATAGTACTTGTAATCCCAAGTAGTGGAGTGCATGTATATTTAGCCTCTCCCACATAGAAAACTGCATCGAAGACAATGAACCAAGTACCTTCACTAATTAATCTTGGACAAAGCCACCACAATTACCACCACTTTTCCACACTCATGGTACTGTTAGTATATGGTTACTCAGTGTACTTTATTGCTGCAGCACTAACTTTTACTTTCTTGTATTTATTATCTTGCAAAACTACCTCTCATACCCGTATTGCTACCGTAGTTTTATTTCCTAGATAATGCAAACGTTTAGTGTGCGTAGAGTTGTATCAGTGGTTGATAGAACTTGAGAGAATACTTATCTTACCTTTAGCTCCTCGTTGGGTTCGACACTCTTACTTATCGAAAAGGCTACACGCGATCCCCTATACTTGTGGGTTATCACTCGCGTAGCCTCGCAGCACCATATCGCGACGCCGGCGGCAGGTTTCTCGTCGGCGGTGCGAGGCGGCGGCGTGGGAGTGGGAATCGGAGTTGGAGAGCAAGGGGAATGAGGAAACAGGAGGATGAGATTCGGTGGAGCAGATAAGAGGAGGTGGTGGGACCCGCAGCGTTCCTTGTCTCGTTCAGGACGCGTGTCGTTTGGAGAAAGCGGAGGATGCAGTCGATGGATCCTCCGGCTGGAGGGAAGCGTTTTCCTATTTTCTTACACTAAAGGCGTGGCATAAAACTTGTGGTTGTAATGCTTAGTTGCTTACACTAAAGTCTAAGCCGTCGACTTCTCCCTTGCTAAATCGTTGTCTTTTAGCGCGTACTGAATGCAGTAGTTCAGTGAAAAATACATATATGAATATCAGAATATAAACTCTTTTGTTGAAGAAAGCTTCGAAAAAACTTTTCAGCATCCTTTCCTGTATTTTTTGTTTCCGTGTAGCTTGTTTGATTTGTATGATTGAGCATTTACAGATTTTCACGGGCAGCAATGCATCAACGATGCACTGACACAGGCCTAAGGTCTCTACGTCGATTTGATGATCCCCATAGGAATCGTAGACTTCACCCACAAAAATATCATATGACTTACTTACATAAAATTATATGGTAATGTTTTCTGCAATCCCAACCTTATGAAAATGTACCTTTTATTTTAATTAAAACTATGTTATGCATATATTCCTTCAAACATGTTTTTGTCACACCAAGAACATGTGTCATGTTTCTTGTGTTTCCAATTCTTGTAGGATTTAAAATGCAGTAGCATAAAATTCATGTATTTTTTCTATTATAGGATTTTTTATAGCTTGCAAAGCAAAGAGGTCGAGCGGTTGAATAATTTATATAGATGTCATTCTGCAAAGCAAAAATGTGTATCTTGCGAGATCTTGGTCCAAATTCTTTTTCAAGTGAAGCGTGACACCTTGGTTCAAATTTTTCATGTAACCTAGAAGGAAGGATCATGAAGTCTACACCTGACTCATGATGTGTTGGTTATACTTTCATTGAACATAGGGGCAAGGCTTACCCGATTATTCGAAAATATTCTTATAGAAATTTTGGAGACTTTATATCTTGTCTGAGTCACAAGCTTGGATTACTTAGGAAAAATCTTATAAAACGAAATATTCCATGCACTCAAACATCTTGATGAATTCCTTTGTTTTCTCTCTATAATGAAACACTCTTGATGGAAATTCTAGTTGTTTTTTAATCTTATAGGATTCAAGAGTACACAACATTATGATCCTATGCCTTTTTATTCATGTGCTTCAAGAATTGTGAAACAAGGAGGCCCTAATTTGCAAATTATCGTAGAAACCAAACTAGAGTGCGTGTCTTGGCTGCTTACTAACAGTGGATCAAACCACAACTCGTGTATAACAATGGTAGCCATGTTATTGGGCGGCCCATATCACCGAACGGAGTTTATTTAGTTGTCGGCTCAATTTTAGTTAGTCTTTAGTCGAATATTTTTGTGCCATCGAAGAAGATTGTACGGTCATTGTCAAATCTGACCAAGCGGTGGCACAGACACCAGAATTGGGAAAGATGAGGTAACGCCTGTGGCACCCTTTGATCAGATGTTTCCTCTTAACCTCGGCGTGATCTTAACCCATAACTCATTGATCTCTTCTGTTGATGCCTATCTTTGGCTCAAAGCTTGTCTCGCCTCTGTCGGGCAATGCCACTTCACATCGTCGATAACTCTCGCTACGACTAGCCCGGTTCAAAGAAGATAAATAGGAAAAAGAGGTTTTTTAAGAGAATTTTTGATTGTTGTCAAATAAAAAAAACGTGAGCCAATAAACCCTAAAATAAAGCACGAATCTCACCACTCCAAAGATGGTTCCTAGATCACTACAGAAGGTGTCGCATTTGCTCCAAGCACGCACTTGGCAAAAATAGGTTTTGGGTCTGATTTTCCTTATAAACTCAGTCGATCTCTTCTTATATATGAACTGCACAAATACCCTATCCTACTCAAGAGGTTCCTTGGAAAAAGAAAGAGATACAAGTGACCGGACATTTGTCATTCGAGATCCCAGATCCTATCCATCCAATGTCGGAATGGAGAAAGATATACCGCACTAAATAAAGACCACTTTTCACATAAAAAGAGACCACTTGGATCTCCCTTTGCTCGTTCAGTCACCTCAGATCGCTGCCATAGAGACATCAAAGTGACAGGCAAGTTAATCAGAATAAGACTCCGAAAGCAGAACAATAATGGGAACGATGCAGCAGTAAGCGAAGTAATAGCTCTCAAGAAGGTGATTAGTGAAGCTTGTATAGTTGCAGAATTGCTAGCTAGCTCGCCGAGATGATATACAGGTAAACATACAGGGATCAGACAAAATTAAGGAGGGGGGTTTGGATTGGAAGTCCGGATCGCTTCCGCGTAATCATACATACAGTTGATTGAATTAAGAATGCTACACGATCGAAGCTTTGCGCGCGTGCATGCAACAAAAATTACAGCCCAATGAAGTGGGAGGGGCGATCAGATCAGACCAAGGTCGGCACGACGCCGTCGACGCCGTAGTCGTGGTCGGGGCCTCCGGGCGCCATGAGCGCGGCGACGGCGGCTGCCGCCGAGGAGTACATCTCCTCCTCGTGCTCCTCGACCTCCGCCCCCGCCGTGCCCGTGCGCTTGGCGAACCGGCCCTTCACGCGCGGACGCGTCTCGGCGTACGCCTTGCGGGACGCGTAGCGGATGGTCTTCTCGAACCGCCGGATCTTGCGTTTCTCCCTGTACCGCATCAGCCGCGCCTCCCGCTCCCGACCCCTGCACACCACCGGCACGGCCGCCGCAGCGTCCGGAACCACCGCCGCCTCCGACGACGATACCTACATGCGTTAAGTCACGGTATCCATCAGAACACTGACTGTCTGAGCTGCGAGCAGCTCGTCCACAACCACAGCGTGCTGGAGCTGGACTACTGGTAGGATAGAATTGAATGACATTCTTACGCTGTGGTTCATGGAGTGGTCGGAGTAGAAGATCTTGTTGCCGTCGTTGACGTCGATCTCGGGCTGGCCGTTGAGCTGCACGCTGATGGCCTTGATGTCGTCCATGGAACGCGCGAAGTCGAGGTCCAGGTAATGGTCGGAGTCCGCAAAGAACGTGTCGGCGCCTGTAGCACCGATGATCGAGGCATCTTTCTGGTCTGGCTCGGGGAGCAGCCACGACGCGGCCTCGGCGTCGTTGCTCCCGTCGTCGTCCGCCGCCACCGCGCCGCCCTGCTGGGCTCCTGATGCCGCGAAGGGCTTGGGCGCGTCGGCGAGCGCGCCGAAGAAGGGCGCGACGGGGACGCGCTCGTGGCGGCGCGCCAGCGGGTTGGCGGCGTGGATGTCCACGTCGCAGGACACGCAGAGCGCGGCGGCGTCGGCCTTGCAGGTGACGACGGCCGGCGCGTGCTCGCAGACCTCGCAGAGCCAGACCCGCGCGTGGCGGGACCCGGGGCCGTGCGTGCGCGCGTCGCAGCTGGCGCAGAGGAAGGCGGCGTCGGCGCGGCAGAAGAGCCTGGCCGCCTCGGCGGCGCATGAATCGCACGCCCTCGCGCCAACGCCCCAGTACGCCCCGCCCACCGCCGACTTCTCCTCCACTTCCATGGGCACGCGCACGCTCACTGCTGACTCAGGGTCTCACACTCCGGCGCGCCACCACCGTGATTGGCTGCAGTGAAGGGGCGACTCTCAGCCAAGTTTTTTCTCTCGGCAGCCGGCTGCGGCAGGCTTTGATCTCCTTCCGATGAGGGTCGTGGGTGCGGGGGACTGAGGGCCGGGGTGCGCGGGCTTTTGAGGCGAGCGCGCGACGTGGACTCCCTCCTAACCATGGAAGTCGCTTTCCCGGCGGCCGGCGGGCTGAGGGGCCGGGGCCATGTTTGTCCGCCAGTGCCACGGCGAGTGCAGTCTTATCTGCCCGTGGCGTGGACGGAGGCCCGTCTCCCCCGACGCGGACGTGCGCGCGCGGTGAAAGCTCCGGTGAAGAAAAAAGGGGGTGCTGTTTAACGTGCTCGTCCTTGTCGTCGGAGAAATTAGGCCGGCGTCGTTACGCGGAGAGTTGAGCGATGCGATGGCGAGGGGGCCGGGAACAGATGGCGCGCGCTGGTTGGCCCGCTCGATCGCTCCCTTATCTATTGGAGATGCTTGCTCTCGATCCTGGCTGAGTGGGCATGTCGGCGACCCGTGGTGGAAATGGGACTCGATTCTTCAGACGGGAAATGGGAATAACGATCCACGATTCTGGGCACCAAATGCTAAATAACCTAGCTGGAAGGAGATTTTCTTGCTACTAATCACGGGTTAGGTTCCTTTGATTCAAAGGAATTCCATAAACTTCTTTTGCAGAATTTTGAGCCTTACAAAATTTCTATGTGCGTTTGTTTGATTCGTAAGATTATAATCTAATGATTTTACTCATAGGATTGTATTGCATTATGTGTTGTAAGAAAATTTCCATGCACTCAAGTCTCGTTACATTTTTTTGCTTTTCATCTGATTCAAATAGTCAGATGAAAATTTATTTAGTTTCCAAATAATATAGGATTCAACTATACATGACACTATAATAACACGTTTTTCCAACTCCTATATTTTTGAGAATCCTGCAAATTAAAGAGGCCCTAGATTTTCTGTTGACTGCATAAATTCAAAATGAGATAAGTATTGTATGAATCATGCTACATAAAATTGAAGATATTGGATAAATCATGCTATTTTTTTCTATGATTGTGGTTTATAACTATCACCAAGATGTTGGAGTACAAGAAATTTATTCCATACTTGGACAATCAAAATATGCAATGCAACCCAAAATGAAAGTCATCAATTCTGAATTATAAAATGTTCTATATTTCTGAAACACATCTATATAGACATTTTCAAAGTGTCTGCTCACTCATTTCAGTATGTATACTGCACATTGAAATATCCAAAGCATATTATAATTGGAAACTGAGGGAGTACAAGATTTTGCTAATGTATTGTACTCAAGACTAATTCCTTAATTAAAATTGACCCCCCCCCCCCCCCCCCCCCCCCCCAAACAGAAAACTGTAAGTCACCCTTGACCACGTATCGTCTAGTTAGTCATTATCCAAATGCGAGGTCAAACGAGTGTAGATAATAGTTTGAGTTGACATTTAAAAATATATGTATTCGTAGTTGGCGAGGTTGCATCGCCATATATATCAAGAAAAATAATTGGGAGAGGACCAATATTTATATGTTCTTTATCGGTGATGCGACTCATTCTTCTCTTTTCAGTATATCATTTTTTTCAAAAATGTTATAGAAACTACGCGGGACTATTTCCCAGAAAGTCTCGTGCCCTGAAAACTATAACGGTCTAATCTCTCTAAACTCCACCCACTTCAAATGAACTTTTTTTGTTCGATTGATATTGTTTAATCAATTGAGATTGACTGAGATGTCGTCAAGTTTGTGGGCAGCGGTACGAAATGAGGGCAAATGACCCCTCTATGTTCAATTAAAGATCGAACACTATTTCAAATTTGTTCATATACATCTACATATGTTTTCGTAGTGATGTACTATATCCGTTCCGAAATATAATATGTTTTAGCTTTTTCTAATTTGGACGTACCTAGAGGTGTTGTAGTGTATAGATTCACTCATTTCAGATCGTATGTAGTCCAAATTAAAATATCTAAAACATCTTATAATTTGATACAGGGAGTAATAATTTGTTTGTAGTGTAAGAAAAATACTATTTGTCCTCAAAGTTTAAAACAATTTTTTGAACATGTACTGTTGGGGAGCGCCCCACAGTTATTTTATTACCACCACAAAATATTTACAAATGTGCATACAAAGGGGAAAAACGAAATATAAATGAGTTTATCTACGGATGATGACAGAAGAGGGGCCACTGAAGGTTTCACCGTATGCTTAAGCATGGTGAGGTCCAAAATAAATCCAGCTTTCCAACTTCTAAAAGTAGGGTTAATGTTCTTGAAAATCTTCCCATTTTGTTGCTTCCAAATATTCCAGCATGCAATGATAACAATCTCAGGAAAAAAAAGGTCCTCCAAAAGACTTTTTGGCCGCTTTTAAGTTTTCCATAACTGAGAAAACTTGCCACTGAATCTGGAGATAAGCCCAAACGCGGCTAATGAAATATTTTAAAGTTTGATGAATCTTAAAGTTAGATCGACACGGCATGGACTGAGATTTAAGATTTTTTTAGTCAAGTCACAAAAAAGTTTTGCATCCAACTCGTCATTTTTTTTAGCACAATGGTTTCGATTTTGTATCTTCGCTGAATACTCCCTCCTTTCCTACATATAAGCCTCTTTTAAGGGCGACGTATCCGATGCATCCGGCTGCTTTGTGCATCCATGCATCCGTTTATTTTAAGCCCTTTGATCCTAATCGCAAGCACAACGTCATAGCCCTCACTAATTTGCTCTAACACCCGCTGCGCATGTATATTCGGAATAAACTACCTAGACGCGTTTCTATTCCCCTGTAACTCGGCGGCCGGCGGCGCTTGAATTGATGATGGGCCATGCTGATTGATCAAAGACTACAGCAAAGCGGCGGCCGGCGGCCGGGACTGTGCAACGCGGCATGGCGGCCGCCGGCGACCGTCCAACATTCAGTCGGCCACAACGGCGACCAAGTATCCGGTCGGTGGCGACCATTAATAGCTCGTAACATGCACGCTGCAAAACGCTGATCACCCAACACATGTATACGTACGATCCGGAGGCGATCCAGCGACCCCACTAATCCGCCCGCGTTATGTTGTCTCCTAATCGGCCGCCGCCGCCGCGCGTTCGGCGGCCGCCGCCAGCCGCCTGTGTTTATGTGGGTCTATCACAAAGATTTTGCTCACCTAGGCTTGTTGCGGGCGTGTAAATGCATATTGGTCAGGATATTACTGTCGTGTGTGCGATCTAAATAGACGGTTAGGGACAGACGGATGCATGGATACACAAATGGTCCGGATGCATAGGATTCCTAAATATGAGCCTTTTTAAAGATTCCAATACGAACTAAGTATGGAGTAAATTGAGTGAATCTGTGGACAAGAGTAGTAGAATACATCTTTATACATCTTTTTTTTTGCCTTTTATAGAGAACCTTATTCAACAGAACAGCTCAAGGCTCTATCTGCAACCAGAGTCGAGGCCAAGAAACAGGGGTATGTGTCTATCCAACATTCTGTTTCCATCAGTGTGCTTGCACGCTTTGCACAGAGATGGGCAGCAGTGTTGGCCGACCTTATTACATGTTGAATACTAAATGAAATAAAACTAGAAGCTAGCTCTCCAATTTCTGACAACACTGGTGCCACAACCGATCTTGACTTGTGGCGAGAATTCCAGAGATTCACAAACTCCAGGCAATCTGTTTCGAAGATCACATGCGAGAAGCCCCTCAAATTTGCAAAGATGACTCCCTCTCGCACTGACATTGCTTCCGCAATCAGCGGATCCGTCACACCCGGAAGGGGTTTACTCCAAGCCGCCAAGTAACCACCAGAGGATCGGGCAACTCCGCCTGCACCAGCCTTGCCCTCAAGAAAGGCTATCGATCCGTCGGTGTTCACCTTAACCCAACCTTCATCCGGCGGCCTCCAACCATGTCCCCGGAAGAGTCAATGCATTCACAACTGGGACTTCCAGCAACTGAAGCGATTCACGCGTCAGTTTCATAGCCTTCACTGGATCCATACCTTCTTCCTCATGATTCCATCGATTACGGGAGTTCCAAATGGACGACATCACCATAATAATCTTTGCACGGTCGCCTACAGTAAATCGAGATTCACACAGGATATCACGTGACCAGGTCTCGGGATGAAGCTTGGGAAGACGGCTGTCTAGCCAATTATGAGCCTCCATCCAGAACCTTTTAGCATGGGAGCAGTCAATTAGCGCATGCATCAACGTTTCATCTGTTGCCATGCACAACTTGCACCTGCCCAGCTCCTTGACATGGCGATGCTTTAGTGTAGCTTCAGTAGGCAAAACTCCACGAATTACTCGCCACCAAAACACCTTCACTTTAGGCACAACCTTTAGTTTCCACAAGGTAGTCCACATCTGTTGTGTTGACTCTGAAGTTTCCGTAACCGACCCTTCTTCTTGAGCTAGACGCTCTTTCTGAATCATAAGAGCACGGTACGAGGATTTCACAGAGTAGACTCCCGTTCTTTCTAACGCCCAAGCCTGCACATCATCCCCACCACCACGACACAATGGGATATTCAGTATTGCAGCAGCATCAGGCGCAGAAAACTGTTCTCGAACCACCACCTCCTTCCATCTCCCTGTATCGGCATCAATCAATTCGTTGACTATCTGCACTGTAGCATTTCTGGGACGGAACAGTGGCTTCATACTAATCGTTTCTGGGATCCATTTATCATCCCATACTTGAATACTTGATCCATCACCAACTCGCTTGATCAGACCAATATCCAAAGCGTGTCTTCCAGCCACCACCGCTTGCCAAGTAGCAGAGGAACCACTCAGCACTGTGGCTTGCAGAAAATCAGTATCAGGGTAGTAATGTCCTTTCAGCACCCCCGCACATAGACTAGTTGGATTCATCAGTAGTCTCTAGCCATGCTTACCCAGGAGTGCAATGTTGAAAAGCCGCAACTCGCGAAAGCCCATTCCACCCTGCATTTTTGACGTGGTAAGCTTTTTCCACGACAGCCAATGGATGGAACGCTTATCTATAGAGCTACTCCACCAGAATTTTGCCATGTAGGATGAATATTTCTGGCACAATTTCTTGGTGAGCAGAAAGCAACTCATGTTGTGAATTGGAATCGCTTGTATAACTGACTTGATCAAAGTTTCCCTCGCAGCACATGCCATCAACTTCTCGGCATACCCTTGGAACTTGCTTTTGATCCTCTCATCAATATAGTCAAAAATTCCACTGGTAATTCTACCAATTGCAGTAGGAAGACCCAAGTACCTTTCACTAAATGCCTCAGACGAAATCCCCTAGACATTTTTCAAACTCTGCCGGGTTTGGGAAGGAGTATTTGGAGAGAAATAAATTGAGCTTTTGTCCTTATTAACTCTCTGTCTACAACAGTCCCCATAAATCCGCAGAATATCAATCAGTCGACCCGCACTGATCTCATTGGCATTCATAAAGATAAGGCTATCATCAGCAAACAGAAGATGATTAACCCAAGGAGCTCTGAAACTTACCCTAATGCCTCTATCAATTCGTGCTCCACCAAAGAATTTCAAAAGAGAGGA
The DNA here is from genome assembly GCA_947311845.1 of Poa pratensis. NCBI lineage: Eukaryota > Viridiplantae > Streptophyta > Magnoliopsida > Poales > Poaceae > Poa > Poa pratensis. The sequence continues at coordinate 32,948,343 of CAMZMU010000053.1, forward strand.
GAACCCCTCACCGCAGAACAAGAATAAGAAGGGGGACATCGGGTCACCTTGTCGTAGGCCTCTCGTTGGAGTGAAGAAAGGAAGGAGATCCCCATTCATCCTAACAGAGAAGCGCACCGAAGAGACACACTTCATAATTAGCCTGACAAAAGAGATGCTAAAGCCTAGCTTGATTAAGATGGCCTCCAAGAAATGCCACTCAACCCTATCATAGGCTTTCATCATATCCAACTTGACTACACAAGAAAAGTTCTTTCCTTTCTTCCGTTTTCTCATAGCATGAACACTCACATATGCAACAAGAACATTATCAGTGATCAAGCGACCTGGGACAAACGTACTTTGCTCCTCACTTATCACCTCATCCATGCAGCCCCTAAGTCTATTTGTGATTGCCTTAGCTGCTATTTTATACACCACTGAGCACAAGGAAATAGGTCTGTATTGCATGATTGTTTGGGGGTGCCGAACCTTTGGGATCAAGGTAATTGAAGTGTCATTAAAACCCAAAGGCATCTCACCTCCATTCTAAAAAATCCAAGATGGCTGGCACTAGATCATCTTTAATCAGATTCCAGTGACGTTGAAAAACCCAGCGGTAAAGCCATCAACACCAGGAGCTTTTGAAGGCGCCATCTGGAAAAGCGCCTTTTTAATTTCTCCTTCCTCATACGGCTTATCAAAGTAGACATTCATCTCCGGGCTGATCCGTTCAGGAACATATTGCAGTAACTCAGTTGAATCAATCGCCCCTTGGGTGAGATACAGGTTCTGGTAAAAGTTCCGCACTTCAGCTCTATCTTCATCTGCATTTACACAAACTGAACCATCTATACGGTTCAGGCCGGCAATTCTGTTCATGCGCTTGCGTTGTGCTGCTTGTGCATGAAAATACGCTGTGTTGCGATCACCCTCACGAAGCCATTGGACCCTCGACCTCTGTCGCATCCAAATTTCCTCTTGTTTTAAAGCTTCATGAAGTTGTTTGGCAACACTTTTCTCTTCATCATTAGGTCCTCTTCCAACTGACAGTCGTCGCAGCTTATCCAACCTTTTCTGCAACTTACGAACTGTGCGAATTAGACAACCAAACTCTCGCGCCCCCACGGTTCTAGATCTGCTTGAACTGCAGATAGTCTTTTTGTGAGTCCTTGGAGGCCAGAACCACTAGTCGAGCTGCGCCATGCCCTAGCAACGCGATCATCATAATCAACATGGCGCTGCCAAACATGCTCATATCTGAATGGTCGCTGACCACTCCTTCTATTTTCCACTTCTTGACCCCTTAGCTCGACCATGACAAGGCAATGGTCAGATTCTAGGGTACTTATGTGCCTAACACGACAATTTCCAAACATTGCAAGGAAAGCTGGATTACCGAAGGCACGGTCAAGTCTTGCTTTTACATTTGCCCTCCCCTATTGCCGGTTGTCCCAAGTGAAAGGAACACCAGAAAAACCTAGGTCTTGCAGTCCACAATCTTCCACTGCTTCCCTAAAATTGCGCATCTGCCACTCAGGCCTGTTAGCCGAACTGAAGTGTTCATTAGCATGTAAAGTTTCATTAAAATCGCCCATGCAGAGCCAAGCATCATGCTGTATTGTATGAAGATCTCGGAGAGCACGCCAACTATGAACTCGGTTCTCCACTCTCGGCTGGCCATAAAAGCCAGTGAATCTCCATTCCTTCCCCTCTTGCCGCACCGTAGCATCAATATGGCCGACACTATAATTACGCACCTTCACTGAGACATTGTTGGACCAGACCAGTCCTACGCCCCCGCTTAAGCCGTCACTATCCACCGCAAAGCAACCAGCATAGCCCAAAGAACTCCGCAGGTCCTCCACACGCCTCCCCTTTATCTTGGTCTCCATGACAAAGAGGATGTCGGGCCCTTCTTGCTTCGCGGTTGCACAAAGCTCACGAACTGCCTCAGGGTTCCCAAGCCCCCGGCAGTTCAGTCCAGCACAACTCATTGGGCTGGGCAGGGCTGCTCAACAGCCTCTGCCGATTTATTTGAGTTTGTAGGAGTAGGTTTCTTCTTCTTCGGGTTTCTCTCACTGTCCACCTCAGAAGAATCACCACAGCCACCACCATCAGTATCCTGCCCCGGAGTAAAAGGTATCAAAGCATTTGTATTCTGCTCCTCGGTGCCAGCTAACAGAGGTAGTTCGATCTTTCTGTAGACTTGTTTCTGTGGTCCTCCCTTCCTTTTGTTCTGCGCACTATTTTCCTTCAAAGGCGAGGTTACCTATGCATTGGGATCATTGTTGGAACTCGTTGTTGGAGCATCTTTGTGTTTCTGTTTTGTCGAGAACTGTTCCTTTGTCGAGTTCTCACTAGACACTGCTTTTTTCCTCTCATCCGGAGCCCGCAAGCTCGTTGTGAAAGGGAGATTACCCTCCTCATCTCGTTTACCCGGTGTCGGGCAAAACATATCAGAATGGCCGAGACGGCCACAGGAGAAGCAAAAAATTTGGGATATGCTCATATTGGATTTCATACCAGTCTCTGCTGTTTCTCCAGGTCGATTGAATCAGGATTCCCCTCCTAAGTGGTTGATGAACATTAATAGTCACTCTTGCACGCAGCAAACTGATGTCTACTATAACTTCTATTCTTGTAGACAGTGTTGGGCCTCCAAGTGCAGAGGTTTGTAGAACAGCAGCAAGTTTCCCTTAAGTGAATAACCCAAGGTATATCGAACTCAGGGAGATAGAGGTCAAATATATCCCTCTCAAGCAACCCTGCAATTAAGATACAAGAAGTCTCTTGTGTCCCCAACACACCCAATACACTTGTCAGGTGTATAGGTGCACTAGTTCGGCAAAGATATATTAAATTACAAGTGATATGGATGATTATAAGTGGTAATTGCAATCTGAAATAAAAATGGCAGCGAGCAAACATGTAGCAGAACTGGTTGTAAACGGTGTTTCAATGCTTGGAAACAAGGCCTAGGGATCATACTTTCACTAGTGGACACTCTCAACAATAATAATATAATTCAATACATAAATACTTCCTCTTCACTATGCTACCCCGAACTATTCTCCCATTGGATAACGAACACCAATCCACTGCGTAGGGTTATAAAACACGCCTCAAGTCTGTATTCCACCTCTAGGGCACCCCGCGCTGTCACTATGAGCGCCCCAAAATAGTACTAAACAAACGCCACAATTTCATAGAGACATCCAACACAAGAACAACTCATGGCAAGTATTCGCATAATCTTTAATCCAGAGAGTCACACACGGTGCGCACACTGTCAACTTCGCACCGTGGGACAAAGGTGACTCCAGAGTTTACATTAATAAAACCACTTGAGTAACATATTCATAAGATTATGAAGAGTAACATCTATGGATTCAACTAGATTACAAAGCTCATGATCACATATAGATCACACCATGGGAGAGAGAGATAAACCACATAGCTACCGTACGAGCCCTCAGCCCCGAGGGAAACTACTCCCTCCTCATCATGGGAGGCAGCAACGGCGATGATGGAGGCGGTGGCGTCGATGGAGATGGCTCCGGGGGCACTTCCCCGTCCCGGCAGGGTGCCAGAATAGAGACTTCTGTCCCCCGAATTAGGGTTTCGGATGGCGGCGGAGCTGGGAGTCGTATCTGGGAGAATCGTCGAGTCTTCTCGGAGTTTTAGGTCAGGAGGGTCTTTATAGGCGAAGAGGCAACGCGAGGTGGTGCACGAGGCGACCACGCCACCCCTCGGTGCCACCCCCCTCCTGGCCGCGCCCAGGCATGGCGTGGAGGCCGTGGGCCTCCCCAGGACTTGTCCTTCTGGCCCATGGAGTCTTCTGGTGAAATAGGGATGTACGTTGATTTTCGTCCAGTTCCGAGCAATTTGGTTTTTGGACCTTTTCTGCAATACACGGACATAATAAACAGAAACTGGCACTGTGGCATCTTGTTAATATGTTAGTTCCAGAAAATGCATAATAATGATATGAAGTGTATGTAAAACATGTAGCAATATGTATAAAACAAGCATGGAACATCAAAAATTATAGATATGTTTGAGACGTATCACAAACCACCCACCGGGTCAACCTGAACAGTCATGACAGTTTTGTCAATCTCTTTCGCCACTGCGAGGCCCCTCTTAGTGTTCATCCAGTTGAAGGGCAGATTCAGAATTCTAGCCCATACTTGGAGCTTATCAAACTTGAGTTAGACGGCCTCATGCAATCAACGACCTCCTCCAGAATCATCACATGCCTGCTAACATGCCACGACGACCCTTCCCAGATGCGATCACGATCGTGCTTGCTCTCAAACTCAGCCATGAAAATATTGTCACCCCCTGATCGGAAGTACAATCCTCTAGGGTTTCCCCAAGCCGGCCTCAATGCACTGGAAATAGTTTGGATGTGGAAAGAATTTCGGTACAAGACCTTGCCTGCCAAAACCCACTTCTGCTCCAGCCTATCTTCCAGATCGTCAATCACCAACGGAGTAGCTTCCTCTTCCGTCAGATCAAGACTCTGCATGGCCTCCTCCATGTGAACCCTTGCCGTCCGCGGCGAGAGCTCGCCATTGCCTTTGCCGGATCCGGATGGCGTAGCCATCCTTGCCGAACTCGATGTGCCCCGACGATGAAGATCGACGTGCGCCGCCTTGTTCTCCTCGAAACCCTAATCGCCTCCTCGAGAGGCTCCTAAGTTTTCGGAGAAACGGTTGGGACACTAATGAAAGGACACGGATGTTGCCTAGAGGGGGGGGGGGTGAATAGGCGATTTAAAATTCTTTACGGTTTAGGCTTGAATAAATGCGGAATAAAACTAGCGGTTAATTTATCAAGCGCGAAACCTAAACAAGCTAGGTTTACCTATGTGCACCAACAAGTTATGCTAAACAAGATATACAAGTATGTGATAGCAAGATATATTACTTCAAGCTCGATGGCTATCACAAAGTAAATTGCATAAGTAAGAAGCTCGGGTATAGAAATACCGAGGCACTTGGAGACGATGATTTATCCCGAAGTTCACTTCCCAATGGAAGCTACGTCTCCGTTGGAGCGGTGCGGAGTCACAAAGTGATCCCCGAATAGCCGTCAAATGGCACACCGTAATCTCCTTCGTGCCTCCACCAATGCGGAGTGCCACGAACCACTATGGGACACTTGAGGGTGGTCACCGAACCCGTACAAGGATGAGGCACACTCCACAACTTAATTGGAGGCTCTCACCGAATTCCCGCGGCTCCCAAAGCCACAAGAATCACAAGGTTGGGGCGCGACTCCACAACTTAATTGGAGGCTCCCAACTATCCCGCGAGCCACCAAAACTCCGAGATCAACAAGGACCGTCTAGGACACACCAAGTACACGAGAGGACAAGCTCTAGGGCACCCCAAGTACCCAAGAGTAACAAGCTTCTTAACTTCAACTTCCACGTATCACCGTGGAGAACTCAAACCGATGCAACCGATGCAATGGGCAAGAACACAAGAAGTGCTCAAAATCCTCCACTCTCAAATCCCACCAAAGCAACTAATGCTTATGGGGGGAGAAGGGAGGAAGAACAAAGAAGAACACCAAATTCCTCCAAGATCTAGATCCAAAAGCTTCCCCTCACTTAGAGGAGAAATTGATTGGTGGAATGATAGATCTAGATCTCCTCTCTCTTTTCCCTCTAATTGGAGGCAAGAATCATGGAGGAATAGAGAGATAGCAAAGCTTCAAAGGGTCAACAATGGGGGGCAAAACCGTGCTCAAGAGTTGGGGTCTCTTTGGAGAAGAAGACCCCTTAAATAGGTGGGGAGAAATCTGCCCGTTTGGCCAGAAAAAGCACAGTCGGATAATCCGACCCACACTTGAATCGGATAATCCGAAATACATCAGAGAGCTGCAAAATAGCAGTTTTCGCGACCAGCAGAAATCCGTGTCGGATATTCCGATTCATTTTGAATCGGATTATCCGATAGTCTGAAAACTGACAGAAACAGCAAAACGAAAACTGCAATATCTTTTTCATCCGAACTCCGATTTTGATGTTCTTGGGCTCGTTGGAATCACCACAACAAGCACGACAAGATGATGCAATAAAACATCATAGTCCAACAAGGGAGTATAAAACCAAATGTAGAAAGGTGAAACCTCTCTATAGAAGATGAACCGGGAGAAACTTCAAAACCGAAAACGCAACAAGTTTTTCATACGAAATCCGTTTTCGGTGAACTTGAGCTTGTTATGAAGGTCACAACAAGCTCCAAAACCACGTAGAGAGATAAGCCAAATAAGAACCAAGAAAGATGATGAAGGCAAGTATGCAAAGGTTTGAGCTCTCTCCAACTAATACGCTAAAACTCAAGCGAGAGCCCCTCTTGATAGTACGGTGTCTATCCAATAACCCGGTCTCCCGACTAACAACCTGAGACCGGTAAACTAGAAACCCTATCAACATCATACCTTTGCCTTGCGCATTCCACTTGAGCTAGATGACATCGATCTTGATCTCTTCAAGTGGACCACCTTTCTTGATTGCGCTTCGCTTGTGTGAAGACTCAAACATTGCTCCCCCATAATCCACTATGGGAGAGCCTCTCTTAGGCACATCTTCACATGAACATTATCTCTAAATGGGTGGCAAGCTTCAAGCCTAGGATTTCTTCGAGATGCTCCTCTTGAACTTGCGCTTCTCAACATTGATGACGATCACCACTTGACGTCATCGTTCATGGGCAATATGAAATCTTCATTTGATGCAAGCCCATAGAAAGATACCTAACCACACATAGAAATGCTACACACATATCATGGGTTAGTTCACAAAGCTATATGGACAATTGCTTACCATACGAAGAGATACATGATCCCACTTGGTACATCTTGTAGCTTTGTGTTGATCAATATCTTGATCAACCTTGTATCTTTTCTTCTCTTTTCAATAGATGATGTCTTGAAGAAAACCATGAATGATTACATAATCCTTCTCTTCAAGACATACTTGCGATATGCTCAACTCACATATGACCAATCATCGGATAACTCCTCGAATACCAACTTGGTCAACACATACTCTTCTTCTTGATCTTGATGCCAAATACTTCATTATATCAATATATTCATGGCATCAACCTTGAATCCAACATATGGAGTTCAAGCATGGTCTATGGACAAACACTACAAGTACAACTCAATGCAACCATTAGTCCATAGGGATTGTCATTAATTACCAAAACCACACATGAGGGCGCCATGCCCTTTCAATCTCCCCCATTTTGGTAATTGATGACAATCTCTTTTACAAGGGTTTATATAATGAATTAAGCAACCATGCAAATCAACAAGCATGGACCCATGCAAATCAACAAGCATGGATGCATGAGCATGAAAGGTAAATGCTTATGACCAAAACAAAAGCATAACACCAAATTCCCTTAAACCCTATAAAACTTCTCCCCCATTGGCATCCATTTCCAAAATGGGCGAAAAATCTTAGAAGGTCAATATAGTATGAGCTCCCCCATAAGGTGTGCATTTCTCAAAATATGAGTGAAATCAAATACACATACCCAATGACGAATAGTTGGAGAGAGCACAAACTATATTGAGGATCCAAAGATTGCAAAAGAACGATATGGAAAACTTTTTACAATTCTCCAAATAAAAAGTAAGCAATCAAAAAGATCCAACTAACCAAATAAACACAAGATATTATGATTTGAGCAAAAGAGTGTTTTAAAGGAAATAGAGGAGCTCCCCAATATTTGTACACAATTTAGATATTGTATTTGAATACAAGGTGTGCAAACATGGAATCCTCAGTCCTCCGGTATCCTCTGAAACACAAAAACAAATGAATTCACAAGCTCAATAAGATGCAAATGAAAAACAAAGCTTGTGACATATCCCATGGTGAAGATTATTGACTTGTAAGACAAGCAAGATATTCACCAAGATGAGAGCACCAAGATGTGACAAAATAGGATATGCACTCATTAATCAAATTCTTTTCGGAGTCACGACAAAGAATCAAAAATGGAGTAAAAGAGATGACACCGAAGAATTAGGATATCGAGTAAAGATGTAATTTCCCTCATGTATATATGTTTCTAAGTGTCCACATAGAAACATGTACACATAAAATTAGTTACTAAGGAAAAGAGACACGATATCCAAAGGGAAGTCATAACATATACACATATGATGTTTGTTTAGGATCATAGCCCATAGCTCAATATTCTCATATTGTATAATAATGAACTTCAAATTCAACCTCAACACAAGCATCACAAATATCACTAAGGGAAAGGAGATAGTTGGGACGCGTTGAGGAAAGCAACAAGTATCATAAGAGCTACATTGAATTTGCAATAGCTACAACAAAAGCAAATAAATACTTTTCATGCCATGATGCAACCTACACAAGGTTGGATGCTAGAAAAGTATGCATGAGGGTGAATACTTGTTACCGAGATGACATTGGGTTGATGTAGTAGATAAAATTTCATCAACCATCCTCGCTTGTCTCCAATAAGCATGTGGTGAAGATACTTTCATTGTAAATGAGACAAGCATCCAATGCATAAGTTTCATCCAACTTCCAAACTCTTCTACTTAAGTTAATGATTGCAATGTGGTAATACTTGGTGTCAAGCTCTCATTCCCCTATCATAGCATCTTGAATGATTATAGTTTAATGTGAGAGCAAATATGAGTAGTGTGCTTGACAAAGTAAAGGTTGGATGTCTCATGCCCCTTGAATACAAGTACCTACACCATGATTACTCAACTTAGGAAACAAAGCAAGTTCAAGTTATATATCATTGTAAGTAATAATAGTATCATCAAGAGCGTCAACTGGGGTACCTCTTGTCCCAGATATGGAACAAGCCCATATCAAAATGACAAGACAAACAAACAAATGAAAAACCTCAACACCCTTTTTATTTACCATTGGAATAGCTTTTTATTGTAAGGTGTGTCATAGATAATTCACCATAGCATGTAAGTAAATTTCCACCATGAATGATGCATGGCTTAGATTAGCGGCCCAGGCGTCTCTCTAACCATTTATACAAACTCATTTAAACTCTTCATTTCCACCTCATTTCACCATGATAGCATCCATAAACAAAAGTACATGATATCAACTAAATGAGATGAAGAGCATGTTGAAAGCTTGCATGTGACAGCACATATGGGCTAACTCCAACCCGAACATTTATCAAGCCACTACATCATAATCTTAATCACAATGGGTCAAGTTTTATTATGCAAATAAAAGAACATTGTGCATCAAGTTCGTGAGAGCTATATAACCAACTTTTTCCATTGCAATCAATAACATAAACATTTTCATTCAGAGGTAAGATAACACAAACAACATGTTAAACATACTCGGAATAGCATAAAGCAATAGGTAGATATGGTGGACTCACTGGAATAACTTTGGTTGAAGGTGTTGGAAACAAGTTTTTGCTTGTTGGAGTTTTTGGGCTAGCAAAAGGGAGAAAGTTGACCATCTAGATGCATGCATGAGTGTCCATAGAACTAACTAATCCATGTTAAACCAAGTAAAATAACAATCAGCACCAAAACATGAATAAGTGATAGCTCTACAAAAAGAATTTGCAAACTATTACTCATAAACAAGCTCATGAATCATGCAACTATATGTATCATTAAAAATCAAGTCAAACATCCCTTTTCCCAATCTTATAAAAGCATCCAACATATTTCAACCCATATTTCCAGTAGCTCTCTCATATATAATTGATAGTGTGGTGGTCTCTCAAGACTCAAACAAAAACAAAAACGACGCTCCAAGTTTATGCGATAAAGTGTTTCGATCGAAAAACAGAAGTTGGACGTGTGCAAACCGAGAGTGTGTAGGTCCAGCGGGGTTGTCTTCACATCCCCAAGCTTATGGTCTTCACCATCCTTGGATAGCTCTTGGTGCATCTCCTCCAATCCCTGTGAAAAAACTTCAAAACACCGTTTCTCCCATTCTTTTCTGTGGGGTGCATTAATAGTGATAAACAAATAGGTTCCTTGCTGCATATAATCCTTGAACAAAAATTCATATGAGATGTCCAGAAAGTGTATAATGTTGTATGCCTACTCATAAACTCAATTGGATCAAAAAGATTCAACTTAAAAGCTCAAAGCATGCATCAAACAAAATGGGACAGAATCTGTCCAGAAAAACAGCAGCAGCAAAACGTATTTTTCTACCCTACCAAACTTTCTCGAAAAATTCCGAAAAATTCATGCATACAGAGGATGAAAAGTTGCAACTACAGTTCAAATATGAGCTCATTCGGAGTTACAGAATAAGAATTAAAAATCATACCGTGCACTGACTCGTGCAGGAATAAAATCTCCGAACGCTATAAGCAACTTTTCAAACCAAAAAGGGTAAAACTTGGCACTTTATTGAAAACTCCAGAAACTAACTAGACACAAAATCTCTTGTTACAGCAAGAGGACACAAAGAAAAATCACACACAAAAATAACCGGGTTGCCTCCCGCAAAGCGCTTTCTTTATAGCCATATAGCTAGGCTTGATAGTTTTAATGATGCTCCCATAGGAATAAGAGTTGAATATAAAAGAGCATCAAGAAGCAAATATCAAACACATTTAAGTCTAACCCACTTCCTATGCATTGGGATCTTGTAAGAAAATAAATCAATAAAGCACAAAGTGACTAGCATAGGAAGGCAAAGCAAGTGCAACTTCAAAATTTTCAACAAAAAGAGAGAGACTTAATATTTTTGAGATATATGAAATCATGTCTCCCTCTCTCATAAAAACTTTCAGTAGCATCATTGATAAACTCAACAATATAGCTATCACATGACATTCTTATCATGATCCATATGCATAAAAGTATCATTACTCTCCACATAAGCATAAACAGTTTCATTAGGAATAGTGGGAGTAAAACATTCATATAATCATTGTAATCATCATATATAGGAGGCATATCATAATCACAATAAACTTTATACTCAATAGTGGGTGGACTGAAAATATCATATTCATCATCATAAATGGGAGACATAGTATCATTAAACAAGTTAAAGAACCTCCCCAAGCTTAGATGATTGCAAGATATAAAAGAACCTCCCCAAGCTTAGTCTAGTGCACACAAGAATAGAAACTTAAGCGCTACGCTCCCCGGCAACGGCGCCAGAAAAGTACTTGATAACCCCCAAGAGCAAGGGATCACTGTAGCACCTCTCAATGTGGAAGTAAGGTATCGATCCGCAGGAGCAAGAAGGAAAAGTTATCTATTCCCTACAACTAAAGTGTCACAAGTTTTAGTTGATTATGCACTAAACAAGTTTAAGGAACAAGGTGGTTGATTTAATGGATGGAAGTTTGATGTAACAAGGCAAGAATGTGGAAGTGTCCCAATCCTCTTCAATGCAAGAGGACAAGACAAAGGTTTTCTAGGATGCTTGGAAATAAGGCCTAGGGATCATACTTTCACTAGTGGACACTCCCAACAATTGAATACATAGATATTTCCTCTTCACTTTGCTACTCTGAACTATTCTCCCGTTGGATAGAAATACCAATCTACTGCGTAGGGCTACAAGAGCACACCTTAAAGTCTGAGTGAACAAACACCACAATATCATAGAACACCAAGACCATCGTGTAGGGCTACAAAAGCACACCTTAAAGTCTGTCTTCCACATCTAGGGAACCCCAAGGTCACTATGAGTGCCCCAAAATAGTACTAAACAAACACCACAATTTTATAGTGACATCCAACACAAAGAATAACTCATGGTAAGTATTTCTGTAACCTTTAGCCTAAGAGTCACACACGGTGCGCACACTGTCAACTTCACACCATGGGACAAAGGTGACTCCGGAAATTACATTAATAAAACCACTTGAGTAGCACAAACAATGAAGGAGAAACATCCATGAATTCAATTAGATTACAAAGCTCATGATCACATAAAGATCACATCATGGGAGAGAGAGATGAACCACATAGCTACCGGTAGAGCCCTCAGCCCCGATGAAGAACTACTCCCTCCTCATCATGGGAGGCAGCAACGGCGATGAAGATGTTGATGATGAACACGCCGGAGGGGGGTGGAGCCCTCCGGAGGCGATTCCGGCGGCGTTTCCCCCCTCCGATCTTCTCCGGCGGCAGCCTTCTGTCTCTCTGTTTCGTGGTTTTGTGTTTCTCCGCCGCCTCCTTTCGCGAAACGCCAGGGGACCTTTTTTATAGGCGTTTTTAGGTCAAGACGGAGTCGGTGGAGAAAGATCGACGGCCACGGAGCTCCGAGGTGGAAACGAGCTGGGACTTTAGGCCGCGTGGGACCCTCCCATTTCCAGCCTGTTGGGCTTCTGGTCTTCAATTTAAGCCCATTGCGTTCGTCTCGAAAATTCTGAACCGTGCTCTTTGACCTTGCCCTTTTTGGAGTCCCGAAGCTCCCGGAAAGTCTGAAACACTAAAAAAGACGTTTTCTGGAAAAACAGGGTTAATTCCAAATAAATGGGAAAACTATGAAATATTCCCAAAATCATTATAAAACATTGATATAACCCTTATATGATGCAAATATGATTGGAATATAAGCAATTAAAGTGCAAAGTTCATGTATGCATTTTACATGCACCACTTATAAGTATTCTTTGTCTCCCCTTGTGTCGAATCAATAAATTTGGGTTTTACTTCCCTCGAAGACTGTTGCGATCCCCTATACTTGTGGGTTATCAGTATGCTCGTACTGGCTCGGGGAGACGTGACGCGGCGGCGATTGATGACGACGACAGGGGAGAAGCTACAGCAACAGGCCGACGACAGGGGAGAAGGAGCAGGAAAAATACGGCGGCAGGGTATGCTTATGAGCCTCGCGAAAGTGGAGAAGGACCTGGAGCAGGCCGGCGGCAGGAGCTCCACCGGCCTGGATCCTGGCCGGCGGCAGGAGCTTCTCGCACGTGGAGACGACGACTTGGTGGTTTAGTTTGTAAGAAATTAAATTAGCGAGGGGGTTATTATAAAATGGATCGGTAGTTCAAAATTAAAACCCACGCGACGAGTAAATCGGAACGGAGGGAGTACGTATTATGGAAGGAGGAAGTAATATACAGAGGATGGCCCCTTGTCCAAATTTCTATTTCGGGCCGTATTTACCAAACATGGACCGTAGTTACGTATAACAACGGGCCTGTAATCTACCGGTTTCTGGCCCAACTCAAATCTTACAAAAAAAAAAGCCCTAATTCGTGCAAGACGTGGATCCTTCCGCCACCCGAGCCCGCACGCTATTTCCCCACGTCTCCTTCTCACAAACGGATCCCCTCTTCTATTTCGCCGCGATTAAACAGCCCTAAAACCCGAATAGTACCCGCCACCCCCGTAAAACCCTAGCCATGGCGACCGCCGCCGCCGCCGCCGCCCCCGGCTTTTCCCTCGACGAAGCCAAGGCAAAGCTCGTCCTCCGCCAGGTACGCAGCCCCCACCCCAGCCGTCCCGCGCGCCGCCCCCTGAAATTTCTCCGATCGAGGTTGCTAATTAATTCCCCTCTCCTCTTTTCCTGCGCCGCAGGTGGAGTTCTACTTCAGCGACAGCAACCTCCCCCGCGACAACTTCCTGCGGAAGACCGTGGAGGAGAGCGAGGATGGACGTACGAATTCCCCTCCTCTTCGATGACCCATGCTGCTTTGCCTCTTTCTGTGGTTCTGGTGCTAAACTGTGTTACTGATTTTTTCTTTTCTTTTGTGGGGTTGGGGCTGGGCAGTGGTCAGCTTGGCTCTCATCTGCTCCTTCGCGAAGATGAGGTCGCACCTTGGCCTAGATGCTGCCGTGAAGGAGGACAGCGTGCCTTACAAGACGGTGCAGGCGGTCGCCAAGGTGCTGCGGTGCTCCGCAGCCCTACGCGTCTCTGAGAACGGTGAGCAGTTTTTTCTCTTTCTTAAAGTCCTGTCATGTGACGTGGTATTCTTGTTTTCGTGTCTAACAAGCATAGATTCTGATTGAAAGGACAATATTCCACTTTTTCAGTTTTTAAGTAGAGTCTGACTGGGTGAATTTCTCGCTTCATAGTAAAGTAGATGATTTAAATCAAGACTGTTTCATAATGTTATATCAAATCCGCATTATAAACCAGATAAATTGCTCGGCAAAATGGACGGTGGATGTTTTGTTAATTAGGCCAAAGTGAGCATGTTTTTCTTGAATTGCTCTTATAAAAGTATGCCAGTGATATGGGTCGGTAACCGTTATTCCATTTTTTGTCTATACAGGGAAGAAAGTTGGTAGAGCTAATGAGCTTGTGAAGCCAGATGAGATTATAGAGCAAGTTGACTCTAGGTCAATTGCTGCATCTCCACTTCCTCACAATGTGAAGCTGGAAGATGTTCAATCTTTCTTTGATCAGCATGGCAAGGTATGTTATCTGTATATCCTTGAATACCACACTTGAAAGGATAGGCTAGATTGCACAGTGCTTGTTGTTTCAAGGTTCAGTAACACATACACTAGTTACTTTGAATTGGAAACGCTCTATCAGATCAAAGATACATGTCAGATTGAATGGATATGATAATTTGGCAAACTAGCAAGTTAAAGTAACAACACTATACATACATGAATCCTGTAATGTAAATTCTGATTGTGGTATGTTGTTTCTGACCCGTGTGCATCGCAGGTGAACAGCGTACGGCTACCAAAACTTGTTTCTGGGAGGCACTTCTGCGGCACAGCTTTAGTCGAATTTTCAGAAGAAGAGGAAGCAAATGCTGTTATGGATAAGAAACTTAGTTTTGCAGGAGCGGATCTTGAAATAAAACCAAAGTAAGCTAGCTGCTGATTCAAGCTTCTTTTTTCATGCTTACCTTTTACCAGCAATAGAATTTTTGTTGTCATTCTTCCGGCTTATTCTCAATCTTTCGTTTCCATGATCTTTATTTATCAGTTAATGATTGAAGTTTCCTTATATGCAAGGTTTAATACTGTTGTGCACAATGATTTGATACTTTAAGTCACTTTCTCTTAATTTCAGAATCAGTAGTCGAGGGATAGTTTTCACATTCATAACTCTATATCAATACTGACATGTAATCAAATGCTGACATAATACAGGAAGGAATTTGATGCTGAAAGAGAGGCTAAGAAAGAAGCTTATGAAAAATCAAACCTTAACAAGAAGAACGGTCACGAGGCCCACGACGAAGGGTAAACTTTCTTTACTAGCAGTTTGAAACATGCTGTTTTTATTCCTAGAGTTTGAATTAACTCGGTGAATCATCGTTATTTGGTGATAGATACACAAAAGGTCTAATTCTGGCTTTCAAGCTAAAGAAAATTCTAGCTGATGGCGACACAGAACAAAACAATGCGGACAAAGTCGATGAGACTGACACTGCCAAGAAGGAAGAGTCTTCCAATTCTGCCGAGGAATCGGCGATAGCTCATGAAGAGAAGGTCCCTGAGAACGCTGATGTCAGGGAAGATAAGTCAGATGATGTTGAGGAGTCGAAAGCAGCAGATGCACAATCTGTGAACAAGGATGGTAAAAGCCCTCCAGCAAATGACAAGGAACTAATTTTAAGAGAGGACTTCAAAGAATATTTTGCAAAATTCGGCACAGTGCGGGTAATGTGATTTCGTATGACTTCTTTTTCCTTAAAAAATTGCTCTCATATCATCACTAGTAATATTCTTTTACATACCAATACTAGGATAGTATATGACCTATTGGATGTACCCTATTTCCTGTGAGGCAATTGCAAATTTAACAATCAAGCTTAATGAAATAATAAGCAATGAAATTAGAAGCTTTTACTTAACTATTGTGGTATTTGATTAACATGTACCTCCACCGTTACATTTTGTAGTAAATAAAATTTAGCTCTCAAGCTTGCTGAAAAAACAGACAAAATAAGAGAGTTCTAATGTCACTATAGTGATATTCAATTCACCTCCGATTTTCTCAGTAATTGAATTGATTACCGGGATTGTGGGCTACTAGAAAACAGAAGCTGAGTTTTTTATTATTAAGTTGTAGAATCATGCATTTTTATATATCACAAAATGTTGTTATACATAACCAATTCATCTAATTGCTGGCTGCCAACCATGCAATGATTTTGTTTCTATTTAGGTTACTGTTGTGGTTTTGAGGTTGCAAATGTATTTGAAAAGTTCAACCCATTTTTCACTAGATGTTGCATATAACCTATATGTTAACTGGGCAATTCCAAGAGTAATGTCCAGCCATGTTTAGCAATTCAAAAGCGATTCATTAATCTTTTGGACGATGTTTATGTATCCCTTGAGGAATTCTTATCTTTGCTTTGGTTTCTGTATGGTCTTCAATTAAACACAATTCTCTATCACATGGCATTAACCAAATTATAATAATTCTCTTATTTTTTCCTTCTTGAAGTACGTGGACTTCAGTAAGGGGGACGATGCAGGATATCTTAGGTTTGAGGAATCGTATGCAGCAGAAAGGGCCCGCGCATTGGCAGCTCTTTCGGATGAAGGCAGTTTGATTATGAAGGGCCACCTTGTCACTTTGGAACCTGTGTCAGGTAAAAAAATCAGTTTTGATCAGTATTTTTGTGTTTTTTTGGTGAATAAAGTAACTAACTCACCATGAAAGTTGATGCCTCATAGTACTCGTTGGTTCTGTAGTTTATGTGCGACAATATTAATATAATTCCTGTTACATATACTAATTGTTTTCTCATCCAAATGTTAGATTTGGATAGTTAGCTTTGCGCCTGAAATAATATTCTTTGGTTTGGTGTATTCTGATCTTTCCTGTGAAACTATTAATCAAACTGGGTATTGATAGTAGCATGAGTTAGGATTCGGGATTTATGATTAAAATCGTTAGTCTGATGAAGCTGCTATGCCAATGCAGGACAAGCTGAGAAGGATTATTGGAGTGAAATAAAGGGCGGCCAAGGGAAATATCAGAAAGACAATAGGAGTAACAGGGGGGGAAGGTACTATAAATCTGTTACATTTGATTGTTGATGCTGTTTACAAATTTGTCTCTACCTGTTTTAGCTTTGTTAGGCATCTGAAGACTGAATTACATGTCATGCCTAAATCGAGCATAGACTGATCATAGCTGTTGAAAATTTTAAAAGTAGAAAGCCTGATGCTATGCAAGGAAGGAACTATAGTTATGTCTAGAATAAACATTGTACTGAAGCTGCTGACAGTATTGTTATCTACCATGAAAGTTTTATCTCAGACTGCACGTGCAAAATTATTTGGTCCACTGGACTCTTTCTTCTTTTGTATATCAATTTCAAGACATTGCATGCTTGTGTTGCAACACAAAATTAGTGGTAGGACACCTTTATGTCGTGTTTTTTTTTGCTATAACTTGATCAGGAGATAACGTTGTTGTTGTCTTGGTGTGGACTTTCCAGGAATAACAGAGGCGGTGGTGGAAGGCACTTCGGTGGTGGGAAGCGGGGGGCCGCCACTCTGACTCCTACGAAAGGCCTAACAAAGCTCAAAAGGTCGATGCATCTGCTTAGAGGCTGGATCAGCTTATACCATCTTTTCCTCTAGTGAGGAAAAGAAAGGCGTATACTATGATATGTCTTCGCTGCCTCCACAGCTTTGGAATCAGCTTTTCTGTCTTTGTTTTAGTATGATTTGTCCTGTTGAGAGTTTGAACGCTGTATCGTAATCCATGTTGACAGTGAGAGTAAAAGAAGTAAAACTTTATGCGGCTAGAGCTTGGGCTCAACCAGTTGTGTTGGACGTGAGACGATAAGTCGATCCTGTGATTATATGTGTTTGCTATGGAAGCTGTGATGGATTCCGTGTGAGAACAAAATGTACTAGTGTCATATTGGGAAACAAATCAAGTTCAGATACTAATAGAGGAAGAAAAAGTTCTCCAGGACTAATTAAGGAACCAGCTTTTAAGCCGGTGGCAGATAAGGATTTTCTCTACTTTGTTTGACTTCTGAAACTGTGAGAGTACATGCTTTACTAAGCTATCGCGCGCAGTAAAGAGAATACCATATCTAGTTCCTGGCTAGCTCCCATCTTTGATGCATGGATCTGACTAACTGGAGATCGGACTCGTGTGCTTGAATCAAAAGAAAATACCGGTATTCTGTTCCAAATTAGGCTTGTAATTAGAGTGACCAATGGTAAGGATTGGCGTGGGTTTAGAGTGGGTAGCCCGCTCGCTATCTATATATATTTAGAAACGGTGTATTTGGGATCTGGAGAAATTGGTGATCTTACGTTGAAAAGGCGATAGACTCTTGTTGCACTCCTATCAATTTCAGAAACTTTGGTCTTGCATTTTTATGATTTTTTCTAAAAAAGAAAGTATTCTGGATATCTAGATTGTGTATTTATTTTCAAAATTTATAATCTCAGATTTTTCTAATTTATCACAATGTTTAAGACATTGACTCTGCATATGATTTGGGTGAAGTATATCCAATCATTTATCAACCATCACACAGGTCTGGCAGGGCACAAGTAAATGAAAAGAAAAAAAAGCCTGGCAGGGCAAAGCGGCTGCTTGGGGCACAGACCGAATGCAGTACTCCTACGCACATGTTGACCAAAATGCCACAGTAGAGCTCACCATCTGCACAGGTTAAAAGGGCAACGCATCTTTGACATCCACACGACCGCCCTCGAGTAGCAGGCTAGCATCAGACAGATCTTCCCCTACACCCACCCACTGGCGGCGACGGCGATGGCGATGGCGGCTTCACCAGCGACATCATCCGCGGTCTCGAGACCCGCCTCCCACGCACGTCTATCCAACGCGCCCCTGCGCGCGCCGAGAGCCGCCGCCGGCTCGTTCCCTTCGACCCACTCCGGTACGCGCCCGCCCGTTACCACCATCTCAACCGCGGCTCGTTCGGCGGCGTTGCTGCTTCTAATCTCCGCTCTTCGATTCGCGCAGCTCGTCCGGCCGCGCTGGTCGCGGATGCTCGGGCTTCTCGGCTCCCCGTCCTGGCCGCGGCCGCTCCAGGGCACCAGCGGCTCATGGGGTCGCTGACCAACACCGAGGGGCTCAGATTCGGCATCGTGAGTCGCTGCTCCTTCTGCCGCTACTTCCTGTCTTTTGTGTCGTCGTGCTTAATCAAGAAACAGTATCGAAGGCCGTCGCTTCCCTGTTTCTCAACAAGCAGGTAGCTTTCAGTTGTCTAACTCTCTGGTTCCTTATCAACCTGCAGGTCGTGGCACGGTTCAACGAGATAGTGACGAACTTGCTCCTGCAGGGGGCCCTAGAGGCATTCGAGAGATACTCCATTAAAGGAGAAAATATAACGGTGCGTATCTTTATTCATCTTGTTAAAAGTCGAAGTTATTTTGGGCCATGTTGAAATGCAGATATTTATCACAAGTCACTACTATTATTGAACTTCAAAAGGAAAGAAAAAAAGTTAACCCATTGCTTACACCACTAATGTGCCTTTGAAAGAATATCGTTTTGTTGCCTTTCTGACTGATGTTGGGGCCAAAACACTTGTTTCATGAACTACTGCCATGAAGGACTGATTCATCATGCAAACACCCTTGTTTTTTTTTTGCAAACACCCTTGTTGGATGACTTAACTACTTGTGTGGGTTAATATGTTTTCTAGACCCATTAATTATTTTCCTATTTCTTTCGCAACCTGTAGAAAAATTACGGTTATGTGTTTATGCACTGTGTTAATCTTCACTTTTGACGATTTGTTTTGCATGTGGGGGCATATAGTGGTATACGGTCAATAATATGACTTTATCACTCTTAAGAGAAACTTTGTCATGATATGTATTTGAAAAGGACTGATTTTTATGTAAAACCTTGAAAAACCTCGAATGCAAACGAGTCTACCATATATGCATAATACATGATGCTTCATCTGCACGATTACTGCAACCAATTTTCCACCCATCAATCTAATTCAACTTGTTTTTAGGTTGTTAGTGTTCCTGGCAGCTTTGAAATTCCTGTTGCAGCACAGAAGCTTGGGAAATCTGGAAAGTATGATGCAATTTTGTGCATTGGGGCTGTGGTAAGCCTTTTCTTTGTATAACCACCATATTAGATGTTTATTTTGATCGTTTTTAACATTCATTTTACTTCTAGTGGTAATGTAGCTTTTGCATACTGCCGAGGCAATGATCCAGATATGACACATGTAGCCATGTAGGTTTTGCCCCCATCTAGTTCCATACTGTGCAGCGTGGTGAACTTTGTCAGATGAGATGAGTAATGCTCAGAAGTTTAAGAGACATGCATACTTTAGTATACTGTGCTTCAAACAGTAAAACAATAATTTTCAGGCCTTTTTTTCTACCACTCTGAGTGAGGCTCATAATATCACATTTATCTGTAATTTACAAATGAGCAAACCCCAGTTGGAAGCTGGATAAGTTATATACTGCTGACAACATGATATTTTACACTTATAGCCATCGTTAGGACTTAGGAGCTACGAAGCACCGATACTCCAGATCACAACGTATCGGCGTACCGTACTTGCCCGATACCCGTATCCGGCCGATACACCCCGATACTCGTGTCCCTCGCGTGTTCCAGTTTTCCCGATTTAAAAAAAAAAGAAAAAAAGCCGATACGCAGCTGGGACGGCGGCGACACGGGCGGGCGGAGGCCAGATGTACGGGTCGAAGCCCATTACTAACCCTAACTCCACAGCCCCAGCTTTGCAGGGCAATGGATCGACTGATGTCGTTGATGTGCTGCTCTGCTTGCTTGCTGTTGTTGCCCATCTCTGTCGCCTGATGGCCTGGTGAGATGTTGCTGCTGTGTTGCTAGGGAGTGAGTCAGTGAAACAGACATGTCATCTGCGGGCAGTGGCATGGCAGGCTTCCAGTCTTCAGTTGGTGGAAGTTAATGCAACACTGCTAGTGTTGATGGTGAAGAGGCTGGGGCTTGGGCAGTATTTTGATCTCATCTCACGCATCCAAGCTTTCTGGTCTTTATTACATGACATTTTATTATTTATATATATATGCTCGCCGTATCGCCGTATTGCTGTTTTCTGAAGTTGCCGTATCCCGTATCGCCGTGTCCGTCTCGCCGTATCGGTGCTTCATAGCTTAGGAGTGGAGGCTTTACAATTTTCTTTTTCTTTTCTTTAACATAACGATGACTCTGTAACTTGTGTGAGGTTGCTAAGTATCTTCCTCTTTTCATCCTGTGGTCATGCTGCTGTTGTCATAGTAATACCTGCTAAAACTTATGATTTGTACACCCATAGATATCAGTGGTGATGCCCTTTGATTTGAATGCCTTTTATTTAACAAATTGATTTGTATTTTGCAGATTAGAGGTGACACGACCCACTATGATGCTGTTGCAAACTCTGCTGCATCAGGTGTACTCTCTGCTGGATTGTCTGCTGGTATGTTGCTTTCATCTCTTAGCCGCACTGTATCAAGCCAGTATGGTTGCAGAGAACTTATTCTGAAAGTCTACTTATGCTCCACTTGGTCAATTCTTATTAATAAAGTCACTAAGGGGTTGATATGTGCATCAGTTCGTATTTAAACTTTTCAGCTGTTCAAGGTATAACTAGATGGGAAACTTTTTTGATAATCACTGATTCTCAACTAACATACATAGCTAAGCGATGCCTACATATATCTATGCATGATCATGTCTCATTTAACTTGCAGAATAATATTCCCAATGACTAGTGAAAGTAATGATTATAGATAGTTTTTCAAGCGAAATGATTACTGGATTTGAATTGTTGTAGCACAGCCATATATTACTCTGGTATTACGAAGTGCTTTGTGACATGCAACCGAATCTCCTCATGCTGTTTTTGTCTTATCTGGTGATTACAATTTACACGTAGTGAATATTCGGATATTAGTAGATTGATTTTTGTAAATGCTACCACAGGTATCCCCTGCGTATTTGGTGTCCTGACCTGTGATGACATGGACCAGGTAATTTTATTTGATACCATATATGCCTTTTCAAATGTTGCATCAGAGCATAATTCTGTGTCCTGCTTGGTTGTTGTTTTTTCACCCATTTCTTTAGGTTACTAGTTATTCGAATCATAGTACCATCAGAAGAATAACATCTTTGGAGGATGTTACATGAATGTTGTTGTTCCTGTTCCTAAACCACATGCCAACTCAAGCACATGTTGATAAATGAAGAAGCTCTGTTTTATCCGTTCAATAAAGTAATCTCAACTTGGTTCCAGCGCGTGTGTAGTAATGTTGCAGAAGTGTCGTACCCTCATACATGCTTTGTGATGAAATTGCCATTCACATGATGTGATCCTTTGCTGATTATTGGTCTACTTTGCAAAACCTTTTTCATCTGTTTTTTGGCTACTCGCTCAACCATTCTAAGATTCCCTACTGTAAAAATAAATGCCATTGCAGGCATTAAATCGTGCTGGTGGCAAGGCTGGAAACAAGGGCGCTGAAACCGCTATAACTGCTGTAAGTACCATCTGCTTGGCCTGTGAAATATACCCGGTGTCTACTTGTACAGTTTCACCTGACAAACTCCCGTCTCATGCAGATTGAGATGGCCTCGCTGTTTCGGCATCACTTAAACTGACACCGCTCCTCGAGCCAGCAAGATTTTGTTTCTCCCATCCACGGCTATCAGAGTTCTCTTTTGTTGCAAATGTTTCAAACTTTTTTAGTTTTTATTGCTGCAGGCTAGTGTCCGATCTGTGTTCCAAATTATTTTGGTCTGTATGTATGTACTCTGATAATCTGATTGCTTGTCGAGAGACTTGGAAGTCCAGAGCATGAATAAACACATGGTCATGAATGAATAAAAGTCGCATATCATTGTACGTTTTCATGGATAACTAATCACGGTGGTATTTTTTGATTCGTGTCTCGTCTATTGGGGAACTGGAAAAGGCTGTGCCTCCGCATGGTTATTGGCTTGGTGCCTCTGCGCAACGGCCGCCGTCCGCGTCTCACATGTTACACGTTGTGGTCATGCGCTCGCGGTGGCATTGCAGCGGAGAGCTCGGGCGCGTGCCACTGCCTGCCATGGCTGTAGCCACTGGCTGTAGCTGTAGGCTGCCGGAGGTCAGATACTCAGATGAGCCTCCGGACCGTCCGGAGAGATGTAACTGGATGTACTTGAAGGGTTGTTTCGTAAATCTGCACCTTCCGATGCCGGTAGTATCCAATCTACTAGGGGCACTTTCAGATATGTGCAACAAATAGACCTCCGCAGTCTCCCTCCCCGTCGGAATCACGTCGCCGGCGAGCAAACGAGGCCGCGCCTATCGCCTCGCCGACACACCCGATTCCTAAAAGGAGTAGGTTGTTTGTTTCCGAGCACAACACCGCAACCCCGTGGAGGGACTCCGGATCGGCAACGGCATCTCGATTGCGCGACCGAGTGGATTAAACCGCTGGAATCAGTACACCTCCTCCGTCCAGAGATCTCCATCCAAGGTAGAGCCGGAGGAACTGTTTCCCCAGTCGATTGTCGATACCGTGCGTCTGACTTGCGATGGGGGGATCCGCCGTCTGGGACGGGACTCTGTCTCCCGACGAGTTCAACGCCTCCGCAAAGGCTCTGGTCGCCAAGTGGGCGGAGATCGACGACGTCGACGACTCTCTTCCCAACTGGGCCTGGAGACCTTGCTGCAAAATGGGGGTGCCATCTGAGGTCTGTTTGACTTCCTCTCCATCTGTGTGTGTTATCCCTGTTATGTTTTACTTCCTCGCTAGATTAGATTGTGAATTCCTGATATAACTGATGATTTGGTTACTTTTTTTGTTGTTGTGGTGCAGACCGAGGGGTTTCTAGCTCTCGAAGGAGTGTACAAGGTGGTTATGTCTTTGCTTGTCTGATAGTAGTAATTTACTGATTAGTGGTTTACTGAAAGTTTTCCTTCCGGGACAGATTGATGAGAGCAAGGGCCCTGATGATGAAGACATCGTAGAGTATGATACTTGGGTAAGTTTTGAAGCGGGCATTCTTAATTATGTGTTTCTACTGCCTGCATATTGGTACAATACCTTGCTCTGAATGCTCATACTGATTTTCCTGATAAAATATAACAGTTTGGCCAAATAGCTTGTGCGAGGCAACAGTTTGAATTGATTACACCCCAGAAACTCGGTGACTTGTATCAAAGGGACAGACTGACTGTCGGAAATCTAGATATCTAGCAGCAACCGATAGTGATGAGACATTCATGGAGTTCCAAATTTACTTCTTTCATTTGTGCCTGTATAGTTGTGGGTTATAAAGCGTGAGCTTTAAAAGATCATCGTGGTCTCATATCATACGCTAGCCACTGCACTTTACATACTAATTCTCAGTTCGTTCAGCAAGAACAGAGATAACTATGATCCTTCTTCCCCGATAAATTTTTAGGAAGTCTTGAGAAAAGTAATCAATCCTCAGTTCTTAATTCACGTGCGCGTCATTTCTTTTCCTTTGCAGGTCCAGAGCTCTTCTGATGATAATGTTCATGTTTATGATTTCCATATAGTTTACAGCTTTTCTTACAAGGTGCCGATGCTATATTTTCAAGGTCACCAGGCTGGTATGCATCAGAACATTATTGAAAGTTTACTTCCCTTATTATCCTTTTTGATAGCCAACGTCTGCAACTTGTCCTTAGGTGGGCAGCTACTAACTATAGATGAGATTAAAAAGGACCTTCCTTCGCACTCACTTCAAGTATTAAGTGAATCAAAGTGGACCTTTATTACTCGAGAGGTAAGAATGGTTAATGCATGATTCTTGATAATTCCGTGTAAAATGTATTTATGTTTGCTGGTTCACTAACTACTGGGAAGCTTAGGCTCGCTCAAAAGTATTGACTGCTCTTGCACCCCTGCAGGAGCATCCCCACCTAAGTTGGCCATGGTTCACCTTGCATCCCTGTGGAACCAGTGAGTGGATGAAGTTACTTCTTGATAAATTGGGAGATAAGGATCGATCTCTGCAATACTTGTCAGCATGGTTATCTGTGGTTGGCCAGGCAGTAGGATTGAAAATCCCGCTTAAGCTTTACTGCAGTTCATAGATTCATCTTATTCAGTATGTTGTACTACTGTCAAGTGGCTGTGCCTGTGACAATTATGGCGATTATACTGGGGATCGCCCACCTCTTTGTAAGTTTGTATAGGTTCAAACATTTCTCGTATTGGTCAGGCTTGATAATTTCATCGTTATGTAATGTGTAAATTCCTACTTTTATTTCCTCTATTAGAATGTAACATCTGAATGACTGTGGCTTAGTGGCAGCTTTAGCATGCTGTATTTCATCTTAATTGATAATTAGTTTTATGCTTGTTCAAATTTGCTGAGTTTGTGGTCTTATTGGAAGCATCCCTGGAAGCACAGCTCAGGTATGAGTTAGTTGAAATGCTCCACTATTGTACCCATTGATGTTCTTATCCTTGGCATAAGCGCTGCAGAATAGTTTGAGCAACCCATTCAAATTCTTCCTTGGAGTTCTCGACTCCTCTGAATTCGAAGCTTTGGGCTTCCTTACGGCCGGTCCGGAGATTTCTGGCAGAATAGTTTCCTCTTCATAGTTTATTTCTGGCAGCAGGTGATCCAATTGATGTCATTTGGCCAGTTGGCCTCCTAGTGCATATTTTGTTATGCAGAGCCGTGTGTAATATTTATTTTTGTTGATAAACTTCCCTTTATCGAAGATGTCTTTTCAACAAGGAGAATCTGGTGGTCATGGTTTTAGTTGTAATAAAGTTGTAAATTGGAAGTATTTTTTCTGCAGCAACTTTTTCCACACATCTTTCACATGTAGAAGTTTAAACATCCACTTCTTAAGTAAAAGATAGATTTTTGATATCTAATACAGGCATTCGTACACCCGTTATTTATATCGGCGGATGATGTTCCACGTAGTTAGTCTATACTTTCTATTGTGACCATTAATTCAATTTCCGTTGTGTAAGGAAGGTCGGAAGGCGTTCTCTCACAAGAGATTTACAACATGAGATTAAAACTACAGTACACTACTATTTTTTAATGCATCAAAAGAGACAGAGACCTTATATGTCTAGTTTAAAATCACCTACGTACATATATTATCCAGTTCCGTATTCTCTGCTTATTCTTCATGCTGTTGTCTGGTTTATGGGAGTGAACTTGTAATCGGAAGACTTCCTTCTTAAGTTATGGTGCTGCAGGAGGTGGCACCTCAGGTGGGTCGACGCACGAGTACGCCCGCCCGCATCCACGACCACCATAAGAGCATCTCTAGCAGAACCCGCAAAACGCCGACCCGCAAAACGCATTTGCAGTTCGCGCAACTCGCGGTTTTTTGCTCAGAACGCCGCGCGGCGGAGCAGAACCCGCAAAGCAGAACCGCAAAACAGCATATGCAAAACAGCAAAGATAGGCATGAATATCATAAAAATGGAATGATAAATAAATTAGACCTAAATTATAAAGATTCATATTACAATAGTAGGATATTATGAATCCTCACAAATAGTTTATTACAATAAAAGTTTGAATAACACTAATTAAACAATAATTCAATACAAGATGTTGTAGAATAACAATATTGTTTGAATCAAACATGGCTCAAATGAACTAAAAAATAGCTACTGCCCATGCAGCTGCCAGATGTGTTCAACCAGGTCTAGCTGCAGCTGGTTGTGTTCGTCCTTGTCCTCTATCTCACGGTAAGTCTGCAGAAAAGCCTGGACGCGGTCTGGGTTTCTAGCTGGCTTCACACGGCTACCAACATTGTCATAGGACAACTCCAAGTCCAAGCCCCTTTCATCCTCTATGATCATGTTGTGAAGAATCACACAACAAGTCATGATGTTTTTGAGAGTTTTCTTGTCCCAAAAACGAGTTGGTCCTCGAACTATGGCAAACCTAGATTATAGGACACCAAATGCCCTCTCTATATCCTTTCGGCATGCCTCTTGAGCCTTTGCAAATTCAATTTGCTTCTTGCCTTTTGGATTTGAGATGGTCTTCACAAATGTAGTCCAAGGTGGGTAAATACCATCGGCAAGATAGTACCCCTTTGTGTACTCATGCCCATTAACCGTGAAGTTACAAGCCGGAGCATCTCCACTTGCTAGCCTACGAAGAAGATGAGACCTTTGCAACACATTGATATCATTACATGTGCCCGGCAAACCAAAAAAGCAATGCCAAATCCATAGATCCTCGGACGCAACGGCCTCAAGCACAATTGTTGCATCGCCTCCCCTGCCACAATACTGTCCATGCCATGCCTTTGGGCAGTTCTTCCAAATCCAATGCATACAGTCAATACTACCTAGCATGCCCGGCCAACCTCGCGGCTCATTCATCGCCATGAGCCTCACGGTATCTTCTTCGTTTGGTGCCCGAAGATAAATCTGTCCGTAGACTTTGATAATTGTTTTAGCAAACCGACGAACGGATTCGATCGTAGTATCTTCGCCAATACGGAGATACTCGTCGGCATAGTCAGCCGGGACTCCATAGGCAATGACTCTCATTGCGGCGGATATCTTTTGGTACGCGCTGAAACCCATCAAACCCGCGGCATTCCGGCGACGGGTAAAGTACCGACAATTCGCCTCGCAAGCTTCTACTATCTTCACGAAAAGAGAGCGGCGCATACGGTACCTTCTTCGGAAGATGTGAGCCGGATACGTCGGGATTTCGGCGAAGTAATCGCGCATGAGAAGCTCGTTGCCGTAGAAGCGGTTGCGCGGTATGCAAAGCCGGCCAACCTTGGATCCTTGCCGCCGCTTTGCATACCGGTCCTCAAACTCCTTGACGGCGAGGACGGCGACCACCATTTGCTGCCGCCGGCTTGCGAACAGCGCCTCCACATCGGAGTCATCGGAGGAGGACGAATCGGAGAGCACGAGCTGTTCCTCCGGGCTCAACTCCATCTGAAATGGGCAAGGCATACTCAGTACCTACTACTACGGCCGAAATCGAAGCGAAATCGAGACTCACCGGCAGATCGGCGGCGGCGGCGCAGATTTCCGTTCTCCGCGGACGCGGCTAGGGGAAACCGGCGGAAGGGGACCTCCACGGCCGGGGCAGCTCGCGTGCGGCGGGGCGCCGTCAGATGCGGCCGGGAAAGGGAGGGATTCGCAGGCGGCGGCGCTGGCGGCGGCGGCGGCGGCTGCGAGTTGGGGAAGAATAGAGGAAGAACTCGTGGTGAAAACTCCCACCCGCCAACCGCTTTGACCAAATGCAGGGGCCCCTAGAATCGGCGCCGAAATCCGCGAAAACTCGGTTCGGAGGCACGGATTCACGGGGGCCTGCAAAATCTTTTGCGGGTTGGGTAAATTTGCGGATTCTGTTCTCCGCCGTTTTGCGGTTTCCAATCCGCATCGGGCGGTTATTATGCGGGTTTGACCGTTTTGCGGGTTCTGCTAGAGATGCTCTAAGGGTTCCCTGATTTGCGGGGTCTAGAGGGAAAAGGCCTTCCAACTCCGGCGACCTGTGAGTTTCGCATCCCTGTGTCATGCATGGATTGATAGTTAAAATACTGCACTTACTATTATGTGATATACTGTGATCCGACTCAGTACCTCCAGGTAGACCCGGTAAGATATCTCAAAACCATTCCTAAACCCTAAACTTAAGCCATGTCGCAGATTTAGTAACTGAATGAAACCAAGCAAACGAGAGGAAGTGTTTTGCTTGCACAAATTGCATTGTACTATACCTCCCTGACGGAGACAGCCAACAGAGCACATATGACCATGAAAAGTCATCATGAGATAGAGAGCTTGGACCTCTCCCTCCCCTCCGCTACAGTACTGAGGAAGGGCGATTTGTGCTCCCCCCCCCCCCCCCCCCCCGTTGACCACCTCGCCGCCGTCGATCCGTTCGATCCCCCGCCTCCGGCGGCCGCTCCGGCGGCGGGAGGTTGGGGAATCGACGGATCACGGTGTGTATATAGCGTAGGTCCTCGTAGGTTGCCAGCCGGTGGCGCTGTGGAGACGGCGGCGTCGCCGGAGTGGCTTTTGCAGGTGGCTATCTTCTCCTCTGTGGTGGGTGCTCCGGTGGAGCTTCGCTGCAGATCGGCCGCCCCCAGCACACTCCCGGCTCGGTGGAGCCCCCGAGTGTGCTTTCCCCTCGCCGGAGGCCGTGTGGCGGCGGTGCCGGCTTTTGTGGTTCTTGAAGGTGAAGATGCAGGTGACCAAGATGGCGACGTCGTCTGTCGTCCAGGGTGGAGGTGCTCAGGTGCCGAGGGGCGTCGCCTTCCTGCTCGCGTTGGGGATCCTCCCAGTCCAAGGTTATGGAGGAGCAGCGGCAGGTTTCACCGGCGCAACGTCCTGTTCGACGGAGACGAAGCTGGAGCTCGGGTGGACTTCTTTGTAATTTTCTTTGTTCCTGGGCTTTTCTGTAAGAGTCTTGGTTAGTTTGTGTTTTGATCCTTCGTCGCAAAAAAAAAAATGAAAGTCATCATGAGCAGCTTGCAGAAAGACGAAGCATGTCGCGGCACCATCTCCGATCTAGGGGTGGGCGTTCGGTCTTTTCGGTTAGTTCGGTTCGGTCTTTCCGGTTATTAACAATTTCGGTCATCCAGAAATGATACCCGTAATAAATTCGGTCTTTTCGGTTTTCTGTTCTTCGGTCTTCGGTCTATTCGGTCCGGTCTTCGGTCATGACCAAATAGACCAAAATATAGGGCGCAAGAAGGGGAATCAGCGCCTGGGACTGGGAAAATGGGAGGCGATCGGCTAGTCTCTCATGCACGGGAGAATCTACAGTACGCTGGGCTGAGATACCCAGTTGTTGAGCGTAGAGACTAGATGGTATGGTTGGTTTAGTAGTTGGGCCTATAGACTAGATGTACTTATAAGCTGGGCTGGCACACAAATTCGGCTGCTTTCGTACATAATTTACTCAAAATAAAATAAAATCGATCTTTCGGTCTATTCGGGTTATGTATAAATGATACCCGAATTTCTGATCTAATTTCGGTCTTTTCTAATTTGCTACCCAAATTTCTAACGGTCTTTTCGGTCTCGGTCATTTCGGTTTCGGTCTCGGTCTTTTCGGTTTCGGTTTTCGGTATTCGGTTTTTATGCCCACCCCTACTCCGATCCCTCCTCACTTGTCAAGATGCGTTGGGTCCGGTTCGGCCCGCTGACCCGCTGGACGGGACCTGCGTTTTGTTACCGATGGGATAACGGCCGACCCACGAAAAAATAGGGTCATCGTGAACCTGACCCTTTGGACCCTAGGATCGAATCGAACCTCCATCTCTGCTCGGCAGAGGGCAGACGACGCCGCCGCCGCACGGCCAGGCGAGCCGCCGGCACTGGAATAAACTCGTCAGCCTAGAGCACGACGCCACCGCTGACGGATCCTACTTTGCGGATTGTCTCCATCCACACCGCCGGACGGCCGGAGTAGGTCAGCCCGCCGGTCGTCGGCCGTCGGAACCAGGCGACGCTGCGGGAGGCGCTCGCAGCCGGGGAGCGCCCAGAGCTCGCGGACTATGCCGTCCCCTACACCCTCTCCAGTAGCGGCTCTCCCCCGTGCCGGCCTATCCACGCTCTGACTCCTCTCCCATCTGCTGTCATCGAAGCCCAGGTACTGATGCACGCCATGCCGGCGCCGGCCGAGAGCTTCGTGGCTGGGCCGAGCTCGTCCAACTTGCCCTGCTGAGCGGCGTCAGCGTCTGCGTCGCGTTCGGCGGCGCGGCGTCGGCGTTCGCCTAGCTAGTGCGCGATTCATGGGCGGCCATGTTCATGGCAGACCCGGCCATTGCCGCGCTCACCGCGTCCGTGCTGCCGTGCAAGCTTGGCAACTTCCCGCAGACGGCGGGTGTGCGGCGTGCTGCGACTGCGAGGCAGCGCTCCTGCGAGCTCGGCAACGGCGTGCTGCGTGGCAGCGTGCGGCCCAGGGACGCCGCTAGCATCAAAGTCCGGTCGTTCTGCCTCGTAGGTACGCCGGTGGCTCTCGTTCTCGCGTTCTGGTACCACTACGACTTGAAGGGCCTGTGGCTGCGCGTCCTCGCGGCTCAGTTCGCTTGCATGTTGGTGATACTGCTGGTTATCCGGCGGACGGACTGGGCCACGGAAGCTAAGCGCGCATAATGTACAGAGAAAAGAGGGTCGAACCTAGGATTACCCGTGAACCTAAGACGGGAGGTGCGGGGCAAACCTTAAGGGAAACGTTTGTAATCATCCGGGGGATGCCTCCTCCGGATCCTCCGCCTCGTGGTGACGCCACGCGTCCACGTATTTCTTATCCACGTAATCGTCCACGTGCTCCGGTTATGCAATAAGTTGAAGGCAGCGATGTATTGGTGCAAGACGGCGACGATGGCGTTGCAGGATGGAGGCTTTTCGAAGTTCGAGGATCGTCGACTTCCCGTCCGCCTGGGGGCTCTCCTGATCCAAGTCAAGAAGAGGAGTAGCGGCGGCGGCGCGCCGGCGGCATGTTCTGTTTCTGCCATTGTTGGTTTCGTGGTCCAGCAGGATTTGGTTGTAATTTTCCCTTTGTTCTGGGCTGATCTGTAAGGATCCTTGTTCTAATATATCTTGTTTTCCCGCAAAAAAACTAACATCACACATAACGCAAACTAGCTGAGTAGCTGTGACCTTAAAAGCGTCCGCAGATATTTATTCTATAACATATTCTATATACTTATGTCTGATACATGCCAGCGCTAACTAGTTACTGGAAGAACTTCCTTCATATAGTAAGTCATGGAGTTGAAGCAGGTGGGTTGCAACCGTAGATATGCTTACATCCGCGGCCGGTGTAAGGTTTGGCTCTAGGGGTAGCCGGCGTGCTGCCTGGGTTCAGTAGATCGCCTGATAACCCTCCGGAAACGACGACTTCTTTCATAGCTCTCCATGTATCACGCACGGTCAATGGTTGGACACCATGCTTCAGGTAGATGAGCATGAAAGCCATCACGACCAGCGTGCGGAAAGACACAGTCTTTCGCTGCGTCCTCATCACCAAGAAATATTTGGTTGGATTCAAATAGTGTGTTCCATCACAGTGATGTATTTCCATTGTTGCATTAGCTTGAACGAAGATCACACACTACTGCACAAAGGTCGATCGGAGCGGTATTTTTTTTTTTTGCGACAAAACCGTATACAACATCAAAGGACGGCCATCACAGACAGGAACCCAAGAAAGATGAAAATTACAACGCAGTCCTTCTGCAACACAGTGTCGCCGGCGTGGAGCAGAACGTGCCGGTGAAGAGCCGCCGCTGCATCTTCCTTCAAACCATGGATCAGAAGATGTCCCCGAGCGGAGCGGAAGTCGCCGAACCTCGAACTCCTAGAAGCCTCCATCCAGCTCCAGCTGCAACACCGCCATCCTTCGACGTCGTCGGCTTCAAGGTCAAACCAGAGCCGCCGTCACGCGAGCTCTGGAAGGGGGAAGACGTACCCAGCAGATCCGCGGATCCGAGGGCACGGCGAGGCGAGGCGCACCACCGCGGACCTCCAGGGAGCTCCGCCGTCAAAGGGGATGCGCACCTGCACCAAAAACACCGCCGGCGACCCAACCACCTCCAAGGCGCCGCCGACAGCAAACCCTACACATCCTACGCTATATACACCCGTGAGACGGGGATCCCCCGCCCTCCCGCCGCCGGAGCGGCCGGCGGAGGACGAGGGATCCGGCGAGACGACGGGGTGGAGGTGGATCTGCGGGGGGGAGGAAAAATCGCCCTCTGCTACAGTGACGGGGAGAGGGGAGACGTCCAGGTTTGTCGTAGCTAGCTCACTAACCGGCTAACCGGTGTTGTTAATCGGAGCGGTATTTACTCGCAAGACTTGTGGCGTCTTGCGCATCTTTCTACTCATCTTTTTTTCGAACACATCAAGATTAGCGCGACCCAGACATCAGACAATTCTACTTTAAATCCACGTCGACAGTGAAATTGACGGACTTGCCTTCCGAGTGTGGCCTTCTTCGCTTTTGCAAGCTGTGTGCTTGATTGTGTTGAGTTGTAAGCTGTTCGGTGTGCCCCTTGTATCGGCCGGTGTGTTATGTGTGGGTGGTTGTTTGGTTGGCCTTGTGTAATTTCTTGGCCGGTTGACGACTTCGTTAATTCAAAACCGTGCTCTGCTCGAGCCTTCCTTCTTAAATTGACGGACTTAATCCCTGTGGTCACTTAGTCATAGAACTAATATCTTTATTGATATTTCGGCTCTACATTTAAATAGCTGGTCCGTTACATTGGATAGAGCACACAAAACTAAAAATCGCATGTATAATTCAACTAGAGAAGGCTGAGACCTTACACAGGTCTACTTTAGATTTTAGAAGCATCCGCAGATATTTATTCTGTAATATATTTTCCATACTGTTGTATGCTGTCCGATACATGGAAGTGATAACTGGTAACCGGGAAGACCTCATTCATACAGTAAGTCATGGAGCTCCAGCAGGTGGGCGGCAACCGTAGATTGGCTTACATCCGCGGCCGGTGTAAGCAGTGGCGGAGCTACGTGTAAGCTGTGGGGTCAGCTGACCCCACAGCTTTTACCCAAAACACCTTATATTTGTAACTATTTACGTATCAGTCCAAAGTATCTAGTACCCCTGACCCCACAGCCTTTGGCCGCTGGCTACGCCACTGGGTGTAAGGCTGGCCGCTAGGGTAGCCGGCGTGCTGCCTGGGTTCAGTGGATTGCCTGATATCCCTGCAGAAGCTACGATTTCTTTCATAGCTCTCCCTGTATAGTGCATGGCCCAATGGTAAAAATACTGCACACTTAGTATTGGATCTAATTTGCAATGCAAGGAAAAACTACTAAAAGAAATGGAATGCATGGAAATACAGTAACTGAATTAAATCAAGCAAACGAAAGAAGTGTACTTTACCTCCCTGTACGGAGACGGCCTGGAAAGCACAGATGAGCATGAAAGCTACCACGAGCAGCGTGCGGAAAGACAGAGCGTTTCGCTGCGTCCTCATCTCTTAATCTCTGATCCGATCTCCCTTCTCACTTGCTATGCTGTTGTTGCTGCACTCCGGGCTGTGTACATTTGTGTTGGGGTTAAGCTTATATATAGAACATTCGAGTAGAGGATCGAGAGGCATAACTTCCATGTCATCCATGCGTCAAGTTCCAACAAGGGATTTGGGCGTTGACGTGAGTCAACCGGTGACCCTTTAATTGGCATCTTTCCTGAATTTTGGGGCCAAAAGTTGGCACCTTGCTGGTTAGTCGCCTATTTTTCCAAGGGACTATTTGCCAGTTTGCTAGTTAGTCGTCATTTTTTCTAGGCCTGTTGATAAGACCACCAATTTGGGTATGCGGTTGCCGTTTTTCGTATCAGCATTCTGGGGTGTGGACTAGGTTTCAGTAAAATCTATGCACCATAATACATTAAGGGGACATGCTGGCCATTCGAGGCAGGATTACAACTGGGAGCGGCTCGTTTAGAAAGTTTAGGGTGTTTTAGGCTTTTGAAGCAGGATTTAAGTTAATTTAATCACGGTCTCGTATTTTTAGCCGTTAGAAGACTAGTTTAGTTCAAAAAATTCAAAATTTTAATATAAAAGGGGCTGCCCACCCTTCTCCTTTCTCACACACAAACATAACTGAACCAGAACCCAGCCAAGTTCCGCTATTTTTTTTTAATAATACATTTTTTAACGAAAATCGACAAATAATACGCATTTTGAAGAAATAACAAAAATAATACGTCCTCGTCTAGGCCGATTAGAGCCTGTCGGCCCAGCCGAGGCCGATAGGCCCCTATCGGCCCAGTCGTGGCCGAAAGGTCTCCGTGGGCCTGCTGGCCCGCGTGCAATAGCCCTGTCGGCTTAACCCTAGCCGATAAGTCCTCCCGCACCCGCCCTTGCGCACGCCGCCGCCGTCTGGCCGTGCATGCGTGCAGGCCGCGCCCGTGCCGGCCTC
Source organism: Poa pratensis (assembly GCA_947311845.1). NCBI lineage: Eukaryota > Viridiplantae > Streptophyta > Magnoliopsida > Poales > Poaceae > Poa > Poa pratensis. The sequence goes on from CAMZMU010000053.1 coordinate 32,983,173, forward strand.
CCCCAGCCTCGCCCGTGGCCATGCCGGCCTCCCCCATTGACGAGGTGTGCCCTCGGCAAGTCTCATGGTTTAGGTACCTAGGGTTGATTGTGTGGTAGAGAACGCGTAGTGTTAGTGGAATCGACGGCTGACAAGCGGGATTTACCCAGGTTCAGGGCCCTCGAGTGAGGTAAAACCCCTACTTCCTGCCTGTCTGTATTTGATGTCGTGAATATGAGGGTTACAAGGGTCCGGCGAGGATCTCGTCGGGGTTTTGGTGGCTATGGATTGCTTGTCCTTGATCGATCACCCTCCCAGCCTTTATATAGGAGGCTGGGTCTCGGGATACATAACCGACCAAGGTTACATGTATGGAAAGATTTAACCGACTATAGCTTAATCTAACTTGGAAAGCACTCTTCGTCTTGGGCCTTCCTTCGTGGGCTTCGATTAAACTTGGGCTTCTTCAGTCATCACGTGCACCAGGCACCCTTACACTGGGGTACCCACAGAGTATATCCTCGTCATTAGCCCACGAGTACTTGCTTGACTTGAAGAATCGAGCATGTGCTCATTTCATCGTGCACGTCGTAGTCTTCACTTTTGTACTCCTGATCCGATGTAGTTCTTCTAGTCTCAATTTGTTTCAACTGTATGTATATGCAAGTCAAGGGATATTGACATAGTAGGCCTGATTCACTCGAAAATCGAGCTTAGTTAACTGCTCATTTGGGCAAAACCTTACTAGTCTTCAGTCAGACTCGAGTCCCCGGACTCGAACCTGGAACGCAGTCGAAAGCTTTTGCCTAGGGATTATGACTTAGTAGGCCTGATTCACTCGAAAATCGAGCTCAGTTAACTGCACATTCGGGCAAAACCATACTAGCCTTCAATCAAACTCGAGTCACCGGACTCGAATTTGGAACACTTTGACACTTTTGCCTAGGGATTATGACTTAGTAGGCCTGATTTACTCGAAAATCGAGCTCAGTTAACTGCACATTCGGGCAAAACCATACTAGCCTTCAATCAGACTCGAGTCCCTGGACTAGAATCTGGAACACTTTTGACACTTTTGCCTAGGGATTATGACTTAGTAGGCCTGATTTACTCGAAAATCGAGCTCAGTTAACTGCACATTTGGGCAAAACCATACTAGCCTTCAATCAGACTCGAGTCCCGGACTCGAACCTGGAACATACTGGACAGACTCGACTCAGGCCGTTTTAGGTCTTACTGACTCGTTCTGCAGTTTCACTTTTGATACCTAACGAGTCCGTCAGGATTTTCATCATGTCTGTTGACACGGGAAAATTTAAGGGAAAACACTGTTGGAGCGTCCCTCAGCCCAGCTCGATTGATCGGCGGGTCTTACCTTTGCATTTGCGTATGCAGCATCCGAGACATCTGCGATTGGCATAGTCCGGGAATTTATGAAGTATGATTCTCTGGTTTGTGAAGCACTTCGTGCATTTAGTCGAGTATGTTGTCGAGTGAATTTCTTGGGAGTAGCCCCCGAGATTGTGATTTATTGTCTTGCAATAGAGGACAATCTCAAATCATTCTTCTATGCTACTTTTGTCAATCGGAATATTTTGCTTCTGAAATCTATGGGAGCGCGACAGCGCTCCCATGGGAGTAGCCCCCGAGATTGTGCTTTATTTCATTTGAAGTAGAGGATAATCTCCATAACTTTGTTTATTTTTATAATTACAAGAAATTTTTGATATGCTCCCATGGGAGTACTTTTGTCAGTCGAATCTTTTGTCGATTGTAGTCTTGTATCCTTTAATCGAATATGTATGCTATCTTCACACCTGACGTCATTCGTGATATCTTAGTCGTGCGCTTGCTGTTTTTGACAAGACATGTTTGTGTGGGCCCATTGGTCAGAGTTTTGACCGAAGACGCCATTTCAGCTTTTGATTTGACCGGACGTGGTGTAATCGGGGCAGCCCCCGAGTGTAAATAGTCCTTCCTATATATGTTGTTAAATACTTTTTGTGTTTTGATTTATGCCAGCCCCCGAGTCTGTCGAGTGGGTTTGTGTTTGCTGTTTGTCCCAGCCCGAGCCTATCGAGTGGGGTTGAGTTGTCTTGTTTGACCCAGCCCCGAGTCTGTCGAGTGGGGTTGAGTTTTCTGTTTTGAATCAGCCCCGAGCCTGTCGAGTGGGGTTGAGTTTCTTATTTGACCCAGCCCCCGAGCCTGTCGAGAGGGGTTGTTAGCAACCCAGTCTGACTTTTTGATTTCTCGAATGAATTTCGCAGCTAGTAGCCTGTCAACTTCTGCCTCAATTGCGCCTCTTTTGGGACCGGAGACACGGCGCATAGTTTGCTTAACTGGTCTAGAACCTGGCTTGAGTTGTAGAGAGTGCTCGGCAAATTCCCTGGGAATACCTGGCATGTCAGCTGGACACCATGCAAATATTTCCCAGTTTTCTCAGAGGAATTCGACGAGCGCGCCTTCCTGTGCGCTAGTAAGACTCGACGACACGTTGAACGTTTTTGAGGGTTCAGTCGGGTGCACCTGGTGCTTCCTCGTGCCGTTGGTGGCGTTGAATTCTCTGTCGGTTGCCAGCCTCTTGTGTTCCGGCATAAGCGTGCGGTCGTTAGAGACCTCGAGTTCGGCGAATGACTGCTCTATCCCGTACATCTCAGAGATTTTGCTGAAGTCGCGGTCGCATGAATCTGATCTTTGAAAGTTCTCGTTGACTGTGATGACTCCCTTTGGTCCTGACATTTTGAGCTTGAGGTAGGCGTAGTGTGGGACGGCCATGAATCGAGTGAAAGTGGGGCGCCCGAGTATTGCATGGTATTGTGATTTCCAGTCGACCACTTCGAACTCAATCGACTCGGTTCTGAAGTGAGTAGGATCTCCAAATGCAACATCGAGTTGTATTGTACCTTGCGGGAGTACCGCTTTGCCTGGGACGATACCGTGGAAGGTATTTGTGGACTTCGGCAGGTTTTCGACTGATTTGTTCATCCTGCGCAGCGTGTCCGCGAAGATTATGTTAAGGCCGCTGCCTCCGTCCATGAAGACCTTGGTCATGGCGTAGCCTCCGATTTGAGCGTCGAGTACCAAGGCTGCGTGCCCTGGTCAATATACTGCGGGTGGGTGGTCCTCTTGATTAAAGACAATTGGAGTTTCTGATCCTCTCAAAAAATCTGGGACAGCTGGGGGTGCCATGACTGCCATATTGACGTGTCGAGTGTGTAATTTCTGCTCTCTGTTGGATGGGGGTCCTCGCTGGATCATGTTCATCTGCCCGCGGGTTACGGGATATTTTTGCTCCTCTCCTTGCTGCATCTGGTGCACGGCTGCTGCATTTGTGTTCCCGTATTGGGTTGTGCTGGTACCATGTACACCGGTGTCGGCTGCGCTTGCGTTGGTTCAGAATACACCTGAATAGGCTGTGTTTGCGGTGGTACGGAATATACCTGAGTTTGTTGCACTTGCTGTGGTGCTGGATATACCTGAGTAGGCTGTGCTTGTGGCGCGATTGATTGAGTCTGTGTCAGTTGCGGGGGTGTGCGCCCATCTCTTTGCAGTCGCAGTACGTGTTCAATCGCAATTTGATCGAATTCTCTGCAATTTCTCAGCGAATGGTTAGAGCGTAGCTTACCGTCATCCCCTTTGTACAGATGGAATCTGCAATAATCGTCCATCCTTTCTTCGACTGAGCGCTCAGGCTCTTTGTCTGCTCGCTTGTGCCATTCTGGCCTCTTGTAGCTATCGCGGTTGTCACGTCTGTTGTCTCCATAGCGATCTCGACTGTCGCGGCGATCATCTGTACGATGGTCTCGATTATCACGGCGGTCATCTGTGTGATGGTCTCGACTGTCACGGTGATCATCGGGTCGTCTGTCAGTCTGGTCGCGGTTGTCCGTGGCTGGGCAAAGCCTGCCCCGACGAAGCTTGGATGGTCATCATCATGGTAACGATGCTTGCGTTTGCGCCTCCGATCATCTCTGTAGCTGTCTCTGCGGTCTCGACTACCACTCTCATGGTTTTCATGTGAAGAAACGGGTCGAGTGCCTCGTACAGAGTCTTCTCCATCCGCCCACTTTGTTGCGAGTACCATGAGTGCCACCATTGATCTTGGATTTTCTCTACCAAGCGTCTCTTTGAAGTCTTCTCTCCAGAGTCGTTCTTGAAGGCATCGATTGCCCTATCTTCCGACACGTTGCCTACTGAGTTTCGGATGGCGGTCCATCGCCGTATGTATGATCTTAGCGATTCGTCTGACCTTTGCTTGCAGGTTCAAAGTTCTTCAAAAGTTTTGGGGCGCTCGCATAGAGGTTCGAAGTACTTGATGAAATCATCTCTGAAGTGTTCCCACGAATCGTAGTACGACTCGGGTAGCGATTTGAGCCAGTCGCGAGCTGTTCCCTCCATCATGAGCTGTATGTATTGCATAGCTGTGGTCGTAGTGCCGCGCTGACATCCGACTGCCAGCCTGTAGTCATCTAGCCAGTCTGATGGCTCTTGCTTGCAGTTGAATTTGGGCGTGGAAGCTAATGAGAATTTCTTTGGCATGCGTGCCTCCCGGATTCGTCGAGTGAAACATAGTGCTCCACAGGGTCCGATTTCTGCTTCCGAGTCTGAGCTGCTGCTGTATGACCTCCTAGACCGGCTCTTGCTGGAGTGACGACGACGTGAGCTTTTTCGACTGCTTCCCCCTCGAGGGCTTCGACTTCGACGGTCCCGGTCAGCATCTCTCCTTGTAGTTGCTTGCGGCGGCTGTATGGCCTTTGCTGCTATCGCCAGTTGCTTGTACAGCTGGAGGTGCTGATCTCTCTTTGGTTCTCCGGCAGGAGGTTCGATTGTTCTGAGGTAAGTGCCTAACGTCATCAACGCCCCGGCTGGTTCAGTAGGTATGGGGACTCCTTCTATGTCTACTGCTATAAAAGCTGGATCCAGGTTTCGAGTGACCGCTGCCCGATCTGCGTCTCCGAGGTTTATGACTCGCGACCTGTTTGCGGGGTCGTTTCTTTCTGTTGAACTTACAGATAACGCTCTTCGTCAAGCACTCGATATGCTGGCCTGCTTTTTGCGTTCCTCGAGTACTGCTCTGTAGTTCTTCAGCCGTATTGATTCTTGCCATTGGAAGTACTGCAAGGTCAATATCTCTTCTGGGGTTGCGTTCGCTGGCAGCATTGTGTAGCCATCGATTATTTTGCTCACTTTCTCTGCCATCTCTGCCGTGATGGTTAACGTGGTTGTTCCGTCAGGCATAGTGACTGTGCACGGGTATTCTGTAGGTCGACGGCATGCTGCAGCCGTTGATGCTTCTGCGGTACTCGCGGTGTAAACCTGATAAGGCATCACCCGATCTTCTGTCCACATGCTGTTGACGCGCATCATGGATTCGGCGTCGTCGTCCAGGCTCATGTCAGAGTTGCTTTGTTTGTTGGGGTTTCCGCCACAATCGAGTAGATCCTCGAGTGTTTTGTCCAAGCTGTCTGCGTTGCAGGCGAATATTTCGTGGCTGGCACGGATTTCTGGGCCGTTGAGATCGGCAAGATATATGTTGTCGTCTATGTCCTCCTTGTTTCCAATGATGTCATTGCAGTCGACGATGTTGTCGAGTGACTCAGTTGAGTTGTTTGGGCGGTATGCAGATTCGATCTCACACCTTCCAAATCTTTTGGCTACCTCGTCGCGGAACTGCGAGTTTATGGTTGTTGCGGAGTCGTTTGGCGATTGGATCGGAACGATCTGTGATGACGTCACCGCCAAGATGGATGGTGTTGCAGTCGATAAGTCGTCGAGTATCTCCGTGTCGAGTGGATCCAGTAGGTCCTGCACACCATCTTTATCGACAAAAAAGTTAAATTCTCCAACTGTAATATCCAAACCTGATTCGAGACCGGCAAAGGTCTTTCGAGCTTCCATCGAGTGTGGCGCGAGCCTCCTTGGAGAGATCGGCGAGTGATCGCCCCTTGAGTTGATGCTAGTCGATTTTGCCGCGAGTTACCGTTTGCAGTCATGATCGGCGATTTGCCGTTTGATGATGTAGCTGGTGAGTTACCGTGTGCAGATGCCATCGGCGAGTGGCCGCTTGATGATGAAACCGGCAAAACCGTGAGCCCAACACTACCTGGTCCCACAGACGGCGCCAATTGACGAGGTGTGCCCTCGGCAAGTCCCGTGATTTAGGTACCTAGGGTTGATTGTGTGGTAGAGAACGTGTAGTGTTAGTGGAATCGACGGCTGACAAGCGGGATTTACCCAGGTTCAGGTCACTCGAGTGAGGTAAAACCCTACTTCCTGCCTGTCTGTATTTGATGTCATGAATATGAGGGTTACAAGGGTCCGGCGAGTTGTTGATCTCGTCGGGGTTTTGGTGGCTATGGATTGCTTGTCCTTGATCGATCACCCTCCCAGCCTTTATATAGGAGGCTGGGTTTCGGGATACATAACCGACCAAGGTTACATGTATGGAAAGACTTAACCGACTATAACTTAATCTAACTTGGAAAGCACTCTTCGTCTTGGGCCTTCCTTCGTGGGCTTCGATTAAACTTGGGCTTCTTCAGTCATCACGTGCACCAGGTACCCTTACACTGGGGTACCCGCAGAGTATATCCTCGTCACCCATCCTCGCCCGTGGCCGGCCTTCACGTGCTGATGCGGGACCTCCTCGCGATGCAGCGCTCCCGCTCGCTCCGGGACCCCTCCACCCGTCGCTTCGTCGACTCCGCCTCCAACCGGGTCGCCGTAGCCGACCCTGACCCCTACCGCGGGAGCGCGCTCAAGACCCTCCTCGACCAGCTCGCGGAGGACGACCGGCCCGTGCGCCGCCCGCGCCCACGAATCATGCGCGGCCTGGGCCTGGGCCGCCGCGCCCTGCCGGCCTCCCCCAGCCTCGTCTGTGGCCGTGCTGGTGCGTGTTGGCCCCGTGCTGGTGCGTGCTGGCCGCCGTGCTCGTGGACGACCGCGCCCGTGCTCGCCGGCAAGCCGCCTGTGGCCGCCTGTGCTCGCTCATGCACCTGTCGGCCTAGCCGTGGCCAACAGGCCCTATCGGCCTAGGCGCAGCCGAGCAGATGCTCTGCCGACGGCGACAGGCCTATCGGCCACGGCTAGGCCGACAAGGTCTTATCGGCTAAGCCAAAGCCGAGGCCGCAATATTTGTGAAATTTTCTGATTTACATAATATTAATCAAATTTCGTTTAAAAAATGTATTATTAAAAAAAATAGCGCCAAGTTCCCAGATTCCCTAGAAAACCCTCCAAGGTATGGGAGTACTTCGATGATATAGTTGTCGCATGTGCATGTTGTCCAGGAGCTCAAAACAAAGTGAAAATGGCGTGCATGCAAACTGATTATGTTATTGAAAATGGGATCATGATTCCGCCACTTGCGGATGCACTTCGACGCTCACGTAAAAAAAGCGCACAAGGAGGTGGAATCAACCACTTATCATTTAGACTTTTAGACAAATCTGTACTATTTTTCTTTCCTAGAGACAGAATGTTTGAATGAGGCATCTAATAATAAATCTATTTTATCAGGTATATCATTTTTCATTTTATCTAGATTTTAGTCCGAACTTTTCAGATATTTTTCGTAATATTTTGGCCAAATGCAGAAATAAAAAGGCAAAACAGGCACGCGAGCCTAATTTGGCCCGTGATGGCTAAACGCGAGCTGGCACGGCACGCCGGCCTCACAAACGGGCCGAAACGTGCCACGCCGTGCCCTGGCCGGCCTGTTGGCCCGCTATCGACACCATCTCCTCCTTGAACCCTGGCTATAAACCCTAGTGGAATCCCCTCCCTCCCCCCGCACCGGCGCTCTCGGCTCCCGCCGACCCTCCGCGATTTTTCGGCTATCCAGGCAGATCTCGCGGCGGCCGCGGCCATCGCCGCGCGGCTGCCGTACGCGCGGGGCGGGGCTTCGCAGTTTCCAGCACCGCTTCTTCCATTACGGCTTCGGAACCACCACTGTGAGTTCATCCCTCCCTGCTCAACAAGTGGCCATTTTTGATGGAGCTGGCTTGCCGATGTTCTAACGCGCTGTGAAATCTCATGAACCAGGCACCATCCGTGTCCCATCGACCGCCAAAACGAAGAATGGGAGATCCGAGCGGCCTCCTCAGTCCTCCCACCACCGCTGCCGCCATGGGGTTTGCCGACTGGTCCTCGCTCCCGGCCGACCTCATCAACCGCATCGCAGACCGCTTCCTGGCCACCAGTGACCTCGACTACTACATGGACTTCCGCGCCGTCTGCCAGAGCTGGCGCTCCGCCACCGACGACCCCAAGAGCACCATGGACCCCCGCTTCCGCCCGCGCCATTGGGTCATCATCGACGAGGTCTGCAGCAGGAAGACGTACCTCTTTGCCAACACCGCCACTGGCCGCCGCATCCACAAGGAACTCCCGCTGGTCCGCGACGATTACTGCATCTCCGTTTCCACCCGGGACGGTCTCCTCATCTTGACGGACAGAGAATCCTTTAGCACCGTCAGCGTCCTCAATCCGTTCACAGGACACTTGATTCGTTTCATTGCGCCCGTGCCTGACCAGTTTGTGGAGTCTGCTACTCTTCTCTCCGGTTCATCGCCCACACTTGTCATGCTGTTATGCAACAAGATGTACTCCGAAATTGATCCTGATGACTCAACGCGTGACTGTACTCGTAGTGTGTACATGGGTGATCCTAGCTGCGAAAGTTTCGCTGTGTACGTGGAGAAGGATGCTTGCCCTCTCATCAGGCTGGCTGCCAGAGGTATCTACACTGATGGTGAGCCGGGATCGGTGTCGCCATTTACACTTGCTGTGGCCAGTGGTATCTTTAATCTGATGAGGGCTTTCAATGCCGATCGTCAGAGTTCTGAGGATGAAGATACCGTGATGTCCGAAGACGAAGCTGTATGGAATTCCCTGGTTGGATATGAGAACCGTTGTTTCCTTCTTGAATCTGCTGGAGAATTATTCATCATCATCAAGCTTAAAGGAGGCATGGAGGTATACAAAATGGACACGGACAGACTCAAGCATGTCAAGGACATTGGCAACCGTGCCATCTTCCTAGGTGGGTACTGTAAGTGCATGTCTGTTGATGCTGATATGTTCCCATCAGTTGACGCCAACTGCATCTACTACATAAAAGGCGCACATTTGGATGATGACTTCAGCATGTACGGTGACACCATGTACAAGGACATCCACATGTACAAACTACCGTACCGGAGAGAAAGAAGAATCTCTGAAGACAGAAATTATGGTTCTCCTCCTTACACAACTATTCAGCTCCTCTTGGGCAGCGTAACTGGATCGTAGGCATCCATTGCTGATAATGGCCGTGTTTTGGTAGCTTGATGCTGATTTGTAATGACTATGTAATGGTTTAAAATATTTAAGCTAAGGCTTCCCCCTTGCTCTATAGAGCTGTACTCTTTCAGGTACAAGTTTAATGTTTAATCTGAGCATAGACATTTCCGTGATCTCAAGTTTATGTGTGCAGAGGTATTTGGAATGTGATGCCTTTAATCTAACACACTCCTCTAGTTCTCTCAATTGAGTGTTAAGATCGGGGAATCTCGCTTTTGTTCCGTTGATAGAGATCTGAGATATGCCTTATGTTTTCGGTTTGTGTTGTGTAACTAAAGTTGGAGATTGTATCCATACTTGTGTTTCGGAAGGTACTTGCCTAGGGAATAAACTGTTGTGTAAAGAATTTTTAAAGCTGTATAGCATAACCTGGTAAAAAGAACTTTGTCAGAAATGTTTTTACTAATCAGATTTGGGTTTGTGTAAAAAATCTTAGTAACAGCGAAGTTTTCTTCTGTAGCTCCACGGGTTTTTCTTTACTCTGGTGCAGTGCAGTCATGTGATTTTTCTCTGATAATTTATGATAGTTTAAAACTATCAAGAATCACCGAGTCTAGAGTATAGTCCATGATGTATTGTTTTGAAGTACCAGAGTCTTCCTACGTATTGCCCCTGTTATGCTGCAACTGGGACAAATGGCCTTCATCTTTGCTTAAAACTATCATTGCAAAATATGTTTTGCAAGTATTTGTTGGTTTACAAGGTTGGTCACTGCCTTCTTGCTGTCTCTAAGAACTAAAGGAGTTGCCGCGCTTCGCTGCTTCTGGCTATTATTGCGATAATATGTGATAGTATATGCTCCCATTGTTAATCAAGATCATCAGGATTTTCTTGCAAGCTCTGGTGCTATACTTTCAAGATCATCAGGCTGCTATGCATATTTTAGAACATTTTTGACTATCTACCTTCACTTATTCTCCTTTTTGTTAGCCAACTTCTGCAACTTCTCCTAGGTGGGCAGCTACTAACTATAGATGAGATTAAAAAGGATCTCTTTCTCGGTCAGTTCAAGTATCAGGTGAATCAAAGTGGATGCTTATTACCCGAGAGGTAAGAATAGTTAGTACATTATTCTTGATAATGCTGTGTAAAATACATTTATGCTTTATTGTCTACTGATTGTTGGAAAGCATAGAATCACTCAAAATTATTGACTGCTCCTGCACCTCTATAGGAGCAACCCCATCTAAGTAGGCCATGGTTCACCCGAAAAGTGTAAATGGAGCCTGAACTCCATGTAGCTCGTTTAAAAAAAAAAATCAAATCGCCATTTTTAGTTAAGAAAATCCGTAATAAAAATACCACATGTAGATAATATCGGATCTACAATTGTGCAATATTTTAATCCAAAATTCGTAAGAAATCTGGCAAAATTTCATTGAAACTGTTCACCACCCATTTGTCTTTTTTGCCCAGGCTAAAATACAACAAATTTGTAGTTGAAATTTTGCATACTTATAGATCATATCACTATTTACATCTGACCTTTTCCCGAATTTTGGGAACTTAAGAAATGCAAGTTTGAATTTATTTTAAAGAGCTACATGGAGCTCGTGCTCCAAAACGCCTCACCCTCACTCCGTACATGCTTGTGGTTGGCCATGCAGTAGGATTAAAAATCCTACTTCAGCACTACATTTCATATGCTCGCCCTTATTTGGTATTACCTCTGTACCAAAACGTCTTACATTTAGGAACGGAGGTTGTAGTGTGTAATACTACTGTTAATTGACTGTGCCTGTCATAATCATGGTTACTGAAATAAGTAGCGTTTCCCTCTTATTTATTTTTATGTAGGCTCAAACATTTCTCATATTGATTACGCTAGATAATTTCACCATCATGTAATGTGTAAATGCCTACTTTGGTTCCATCTATTAGAATTTTACAATTGCATGCACCGCAGGTCTGCAGCTTAGTCACAATTTGGCGAAATGGTGAGATGGTGGACTCCTGCTGGAACTTACCGCCCAGTTAATTCTCTTCCTGAAGCTAACAGGGAACAACGGCTCAGATACGAATATCAAATGAAACAACAATTCTTACTGAACCCAGTGATGTTCTTTAGTTTTTCATAAGTGCTGTAAAATGTTTGGGCAACCCATTCAAATTCTTCCTTGGAGTTCGCATGCCCTCCTCTCGCTGTGAAGCTTTATGCTTCCTTAATTAAATGAAGAAGATGATTGCGCTGATACGTTGATGAGGCTTTTGGTCACCATGTTTGCTAGTTGGTCTTGCATTGGTATATTCTACTCCCTCCGTTTGGTGGCAATGTACTATGAACCAACGAATGCAATGGAGCTCTCATCTGACTGTTGTTTCCTACTTAAATCTGCTGGATGATCTACGAGCAACAATGGAATATGACATTTTGGGCCATCCCATTGGCGTTCTACTTTTACCTGGAAGAACCATCACCTACCCATGGCGTCCTGTTTGGAATCGTGTAACATCATGGTGATACATGACAAGTCAGGATCTGACCTGCACTGGCGAGGTGGGGTGCGTTTGGTGGCTAGGCAGGTGCTGATTTGTTAGCGTTGCATATAGAGCACCAGTTCTTTTTCTCTCCTTTGTTTTGGGTACAATAGGAGCGCGGTGAGCGATCTGAACTTCGCAATTGAAACAAACAAGAATCCTTCCAAAATCTAAAGGCTGCCACCGCTGAGGACGCCGACGCGCTGCTCCGGCACGGCCGCATCCCCGCCCTCTTCATGCCCCAAAGGTGCGCCCTCGTATTCCGTCCTCTTAGATTTCATCTTTGCCAGATTTGTTGCGAGCTGCTCAAGACCCTAGCCTCCGACTTCAGCAACAAGTTTGTTGCTAGCTACATGACCCCTTGCTTCCTCGCTTCTTTGTTGACAACATGCCAAGGTTTATCTCGAATCTAGCTTGCGCATTAGCTATGTAGGCAGCAGCACGGTGAATGGCTGGTACGCCTCTGAGTTAGTGGCGGGATCTTGATGGTGTTAGGGTTGATCGGATCCTGAAAATTAGATGAGTAAACTGTTTGGGCTGCTACTCTATCGACGGTTTTCCTCTAGGCTGGCTTACCTGCACGTGTGATTGATTGGTTTTATTAATTTTAGACTTGAATAATGTGGGACACTCTCATAAAACTGCTAGATTGAGTTCAGTTCTTAGTTTTGGTTTGGTGACACTCTTGACTATTGCCTATTAATTGTAATTTTTTCTGAAGTGTTTGCCTATTGCAGTTGACATAGAGTATGGTTGAGCACGTTTGGTCTCCAATGACTGAAAACTAAATTTTCCTTTGAACGACCGGAAACAAACGGACCACTACATTTCATAACACAGTCCTAGCGTTCTTCAGTTTTAGTAGCATGCATCTAGCCCATTTGCCTGATCGGTGATGACTTATGGCTACTTCATAGCCAGACAGATTTAGCTAGCCCATGTTTAACTTGCAGTTCTGATGCTTCACCATTCAGAAAATGTTGGTATATCACAGATTGTTGAGATACACGAATCATTTTTTTCCGTGAACAATATAACTGGAGATTTTAGTGTTCATTCAAGATGAGCATGGTACTGCAGGCCATGCGTGCAGGAACCTGACAAATATATATGATTTTTTCCACACTGAATTTATCATCTTACATTGGATTTTAAGATGTTTAGGTACAAGAAAAATGCCAAAATCGACATAATTTGGATGGAGTATTAGGATGCAATGTGTATCATTGTTGTTCTGTTTTCGTCTCTATGGAGAGTAAACTAGATACGTTGTCTTGCATTGGATATCAAGGTCGTTTAGGTACAAGACACATGCCAAAAATGATATACTTTGGATGGCGTATTAGGATGTCGTAATTGTCTTTGTTGCCCTATTTTCTTCTCCATGGATTGTAAAAGTAATACTGGATGCATATTGACCCCTTTTAATGGTAGTTCTCTTTAGCAGGAGTTCTCCTCACTGATGAGAGGTACATTAAAGATGTTTACGTGAAAATAAGTATAGTTCTGTCAGCCTACACAAATGTTCGGTTCTAGAAAAGAAATCATTTTTTTAACACCCAGAAGTACCAATGCAATTTTTAGCCTTTTAATAAGCACCTTATTTAGGACTAATGCAGCTTGCTCCTCTTGTGCACTTATTACAAAGTATGAAGAATCTCCTGACAAAAACTTTTTTTGCTTGATCAGTTTTGCATCTGACAGATTAATACTCTATCGAATTGTTCTAATCTGAAACTTAAGCAGTTAATCCGTTCATTAGATGCCCTTATAGCCACTAAAATGAAAGCCATGCTTTCATTTAGAAGAATCTGTGATGATGTGGGGAGGTAAGCTCCCTACTAATTCCCTCATCAAGCTATTTCTTATTGTCTATTCCAAAACAAGCTTTGCATCACTAGCTTCGATTGCAAGTCTATTCCAAAATAAATCTTTTGGTACCAGCTGCTAGCCTGCTACTACGACGAGCTCTGCATCCACCTGTCTTACAGTTCGGTTCCTCTTGATTCAGTTTCTTAATTTTTCCAGATCTATTCCTTCATTGCTTGCATTGATGCGTGTTTCCTCTGCACCATATCGAGCCTCATCTCTTCTTCCCCTTCTGTGACCTTTGTCATGTGTGAACTGCATCAAGAATAGAGGAGGCCATGGACTATTATGAGTTACATTATTTCTTTTGAGCTTTCCCATTCTTGTGTTAACACAGTTTCTAGCGCGACAATTCCCCATGTTTTTGTGTTAAGTCAATAAAACTTACTGGCACGCCACTCTCGAACAGTCAATTATATCCTGTTTGTACAGTAACACTTTTCTTGCTAACATTCAAGAATCAAGATTAAGAAAAAAAAATCATGTACTGAACTGATGTTCATTATTATCCAAAAATAAAGAAAGGTCAAAATACCAATTTATTTTGTTCATATAAGTAGCACTGACCATTAGAATGGGAGTTTCTTATTCGCATGTTGGGCTCACCAAGTAATTTTGCGTTGGAGGGTGGGAATGGTATGTTCTGATACTCATGCATTTTGTATAGTTCGATACAACCGACAAGTGTTATTTAGTAAAGCTTAAAATTTTGTTCTTGGTAATAGAAAACTTAAAGGACATTTAATTAATGTTGCCTTGCATGATTTCCATCGATTGAGTTCAGGGTGTTATTTAGATTACTCTTCTATATTTTTGTTGTGTACATGGTGTTGGTTTTGATGCTATTGGATGTTAAACTAACCAGAGATCCAATGTTGTATATTTTGTCTGATGGAGGAAAGCATGTGTGTTATTAGCACTGGCATCAATGGCTAGGTTGGGAACATTACGTTTGTCTCTTCATTAGAATTTTGTATTTATGCCACGTGAGAAAATTCCCTGATATTTGTAAAACTTAATCATATATTTGTACTTAGCCAGGGCACAGGGATGACATTGTGACTAATTGTTTCAAATGACCTCCCTGACGTTGATTTCATCACACTATTCCACCATTAAGGGCGCATAGACAACAATTCATGTCGATTCCCTACTGAAGTAAAATCGGATAGGTTCTACCATGATCTCATTTATCAAAGGTCGTGAAGTTCCTTATTTGTTCCTTATTTCGGTGTACACAATCATTTCAAGACTTATGCATAATGTATAACATTGTTCCTGGTTTATTTTCATATATCGGCTGACGACTGTAACTTTTGGCTTTCTTTGATCATTCAGACTGACAATGGCTAAGTGCACTGTACTATTTGTTTTTATGTTATCCCTATTATTTGGTTGTTTACCTGATTAACAATTTATTCATTTCATATATATGTACATAAGAAGCAAAGTGATAAATATCTATAGCGGTATACATCTGATTGCGGAAACTACAAGTTTACTATTAAGTCAGGGGTTCGAAGCAGACGTACAATATTCTAATTGGCCTCTTTCTACTCTCTTTTTTGCAACAAAAAAAAGAGATTCCTTCATGCCAAATGGACGTTTGTTTTCCGTTGCTAGAAAACTACGGTACATTTAGAACTGGAATAATAAATACACAATAGAACGAACGATCAAAGTGTAAACAAACAAATTACCCAAAACATATAATTCACAAATATAAAAAATGGGGTGGCAAAGCGCGCCATTTCCTTCTGGTATGCATCGAAATGGCTACTTGGGACTAAACCTGTGTGGTAAACGGGATGGGTTCCTTGAGATCGCAATCGCTCGTGAATCGGAATGGGTCTAACCTGGTCGTATATGATATTTGATTTTCAGGTTTAGGTTGTGTTGTTAGAAGGATCACCCTCTCCTGACAGCAGCTGCTGCTAACTAAGCACTCAGGGGTGGGCCCAGGTCAATTCAAGGGTATTCAAATGCATACCCAATTTTTTTTGACAAAAAACTAGGTATATATGGTATACAGGAGCTATATGTATGAAAAAAAAATCAAAAAATAGCAGACGTATACCAGGGTTGGTCACGCTCAGGCTGAACCGCTATATTAATGATGTGAGTAAAGGTGAAAACTTCACAAATTTGAGAAGTCTAGCTGAGTTGTCTATGATGCTTGTTAAAATAGACAAGATTCTTCGGTATGCCATTGTTTACAATCTTCTGAAATTGGTGCTAGTTCTGCCTGTTCCAACGGCTGGTGTTGAGAGGTCTTTCTTCAATGAATTATTATATTAAAAACAAGCTCAGAAGCAGGATGGGCCAAAAATATTTGAATAATTGCTTGGTTACATTCATTGAAAGGGTATTGTACTTGCAAGTGAAGGATGAGGACATCGTTACTAGTTTTCAAGCCTTAAAAGCACCGAAAAGTTTACCTATAATTGTAAGCTTTCCTATCATTTTTCGTATTCTCTGTCCCTTATTCAGATGTTGCTTCTTTTATAGTGGACCAATTGGTACCTATATGATTTAAACGATTTCGAGTATGATCTGTTCTAGCGATCTGTGATATTATGCTCATATAACTGTGTCATATATTTTATACATACATCATACAGTGGGACTACATGATGTAGTAATCAATTACGCATGCCAAGACCAAGGCTTTAGACGGTCAATTTTTATTTTGTGTGTCCTTTGGAATTTTGAATACACAGCATCAAAATCCTGGGCCCGCCGCTGTAAGCACTTAGCTACTTAAACGATGTCACGCACGTTATACTATCCACCATGCATATTCATTAGTTTATGATAAACACTCGCAGCCAAGGGATCAGACAAATTTCGTCAGGGAATCATATTAGTTTTAGTTAGCTGATGCTATCAGTCCTTTGTTTTAGCCACTGTAAGCTCGGCCTGATCACGCCACTGTAAGCTTGTTGGCGGCATCTTCAATTCTTCAGTCGATCCAAAGTCGTCGCCAAGCAAGATGTACCTCCTCTTCGCCGCCGGCGCCATCCTACTACTGCTCCCTCTGCTCGTCCTCGCTCGCACAGGCAGGCCACGCAAGCACGGCTTGACGAACCCACCTCCGGGGCCATGGCAGCTGCCGGTCATCGGCAGCCTGCACCACCTCGTGGGCGCGCTCCCGCACCGCGCCATGCGGGACCTCGCCGTCCGGCACGGCCCACTTATGCTGCTCCGTATGGGTGAGCTCCCCGTCGTGGTGGCCTCGTCGGCCCAGGCCGCGAGGGAGGTCATGAAGACCCACGACGTCGCGTTCGCCACCCGGCCGCGGACCCACACCATGGCCACGCTCGCCAGCGACAGCTTCGGCATCGTCCTCGCGCCGCACGGCGAGCACTGGCGCCAGATGCGCAAGCTATGCGTCAACGAGCTGCTCAGCGCGCGGCAGGTTCGGTCGTTCCGGGGGTCCCGCGAGGCAGAGGCCGCCAGCCTCGTCGAGTCGCTGGCGTCGGCGTCGCTGACGTCGGAGGCGCCGGTGAATCTCAGCTCCCTAATCACCACTTACGTCGTCGACTCGGTGGTGCGCGCCGTGGTGGGCGACCGGATCGGAAACCGTGATGCCTTCTTGGAGGGCATGCACGAGGGCCTCAAGGTGGCCGTCGGGTTCAGCCTCCCCGACCTGTTCCCGTCGTCGCGCCTCGCACGCGCTCTCAGCGGGACGGCGCGCCGGGCGGAGGCGGTGGTCCGCAAGATGGTCCGCCTCATGGATCACGTCATAGCGGAGAAACGCGCGAGAGAGTCACTGTCAGCAGCCGGCGCCGGTGGTGAGGATCAAGATCTCCTCGACGTGCTGCTTCGGATCCATGCGGACGGCGGGCCGCTCGACATGGGAACCATCGGTGCCGTGATCAGGGATCTTTTTACGGCCGGGACCGAGTCCTCGTCAGCTACAATTCAGTGGGCAATGGCAGAGCTCATGCGGAGCCCGGAGGCGCTCCGGAGGGCGCAGGCCGAGGTACGCGGCGCCCTCGCCGGGCAGAGCCGCGTCCGGGAAGAGGACCTGCTTAAGCTGCCCTACCTGCAGCTGGTGATCAAGGAGACGCTCCGGCTCCACGCGCCATTGCCAATGCCGGGAGCCCTGCCGCGTCCTTGGGTACGACGTGCCACATGGCGCCATGGTGCTCGTCAACGCGTGGGCGATCGGCCGAGACACCGCCACCTGGGGCCCCGATGCCGAGGATTTCAGGCCGGAGAGGTTCGAGGAGGCCGGCGGCGCGGTGGACTTCAGGGGCGCGGACTTCCAGTTTGTGCCGTTCGGGGCAGGCCGGAGGATCTGCCCTGGGATATCCATGGGGCTCGTCACGATGGAGCTCGCGCTGGCGAGCCTCCTCTTCCATTTCGACTGGGAGCTTCCAGGAGGCGCGGGTGAGCTGGACATGGAGGAGGCGCTCGGGATTACCGCAAGCAGGAAGACAGATTTGTGGCTGCACGCCACCGTGCGTGTTCCTGCCGCCGAGAGGCCGTAATCTGAACCAACCACCAAGCACCTGATATTCAGTAATAAACAGTTCAAGAAATGAAAAATTCTTTTTGGGACAGTTGCCCTATGTTTGGGCGCGTGTTGGAGATGGGAAATGCAACCTCACTCGTCCGTTGGCACCCCCGCCCTATCTAAGCCGTCTATTGTTCTGAGATTCGCACAAAAAGTCAGCAGTCACACATTTGCATTTCAGCCCCCAAAACAACCACGAAAACCCACAGTCACCCTTCACCGTCGTTATTCTACCCCACACCGACAGCAGCACCCAAAAAACCCATACTGTGTTTGGATGTAAAGAATTGGGGCTGGAATCAGGGAATCTGGAATTGGCCAGCAATTCCGCCGTTTGGACTGGTCAGGGAATTTAGTCTTGGAATCGCAGACCAATTCCCAGCTCATCCCCCGCATGATGTAGTGCAACCTAGGCACACACCACCAAGTGGACCAATGACAAGAGCAAGAGTCACAACTCTCCATGATAAGGTGAATTCACTCCTATCTATGTGTGATCTCGACACTCCTTTGAATGGTTTGCTACTTCATTCTGATACCTTGTGTGTGCTCAGCTATGGTGGACCTGAAGACCCCTATGAAGATGGCCAAGAGGCGACGCAAGATGATGGAGAAGATGACCCAGGGAAGACACAAGAAGATGGTCAACAAGAAGAAGAAGGAGGCAAAACTGCCTGGCCGGCTGCCAGGCCGGACTGGCCGGTTCCCAGGCCGGCCTGCAGCCAGAGGCAGCTGGCCTCCAGCCCAGCAAAAACCTGCTCCAGAACCGGTCACCCTGCCGAGCCAGCCGGCTTCCAGGCCGGTTTGGCCGGCTCCCAGGCCGACTACCCTGCAGAGCCGGCCGGCTCCCAGCCCGGTCTGACCGGCCCAGGAACCGGGTACCCTGCTGCCTGCGTGCATGATGGGCCATGTGCCTTGTACCCCCCCACCTTTCCCCACTTCGTGGCTTAGACTATAAATAGACCTTTCCCCTCCAGATGTAGGGTTAGACTATGATTTGGGAACTAAAGTAGAGTCTTGCTCCTTCTTCTCAAAGTGTCTCTTTCCTCCTATGGAGATGAATCAAGGCCTCCACCTGTGGAGATGAACCAAGGCCTCCTCTTGAGGAGAAGATCCCTGTGTGGATAACAAGGCTTCCTCTCGTAGTTGCGATTACGTGCTAATCATCCCTCTTGTGGTGGATAGATTGGGTTGGTTGGATTGACCAATTGGACAAACAATCCTAAGAGTAAGGTGTGCTTGGGAGAGGAGAATTGGGGGCTACCCTCGGGGATTTGTTACCAATTGAGTCTTGCCGGGTTACTACTTGCTATTTACCCTTGATTTGAGTGATTCCCCTCTTTTGTGTTCCTCGTTCTTCGCGTGTTCTTCGTGTTCATCGTTCCCTCCGCCCAAATCCGTGAAAATCGGGACCAACCTACATCATATGGTATCAGAGCTCTAGGTTGACACGGATTTGTTTTGTGTTTCCACCAAAATCCACCAAATTTTTCTTTGTTTTTGAGAAATTCGAAAATTTCCACAAAAAATAGCCTTTCCTTGATTCGAGCCGATCTGTCGATTCGTTGCGTTTTTGGTAGTTTTTGTCCATGGATCTGTTGCTTCAGGACCCCCTCCACCTTTGTTTGCGTTCCCTAGCCTTAATTTTGCCAATTTCCCCACGAAATCGATGATTTATCGTCGCTTTTTCCGTCAAAAATCGAGCAATTTTTGAGCTGCAGACTGGCCGGCCTCCAGCCCGGCTCAACCAGCCCAGAAACCGGCCACCCTGCCGAGCCAGCCGGCTCCCAGCCCGGCTAAAACCGGCTCCCAAGCCGGCTACACAGAAAAAGCTGATTTTTCTCCCCTTTTCCTCGGTTCGTTTTGGCAATTATCCTTTGTTGTTTGAGTCCTTTTCCGGTGTGTGCAACGTCTACAACTTCGACAAGCTTCCGCAACGCATCATCAACGCCAAGCACAGACGACACCAAGGACTCGGCATTTCCCCGTCATCAGAATCCGTTGTGAACCCTTCTTCCTTTCACGCAACTTGACCTATTGGACTAGCTCGGTGATATTGCGAGGCATTGCACGTGTTGAGTCTTTGTCTTCAAGTATTGGCGAGTGTGTATCGTTAGAGAGCTTGGCACTAGCAAAAGAGAAGGAATCATCGTCAAAAATCAAAAAATCAAAAAAAAAAGAGACGAGAAAAGAAAAGAATCAAGTGGTGCCAAGTATCATCTCTTGTAGGTTGTGACAAAGATTATACCGCCAAAAGTGAGTGAGTGTGTAACTCTTGTGCAAATCCGTTGCCCATCAAAAAGCAATTGAGCTAGCGTCCCTCTTGTGTTGGGTGACATTTGAGCACGTAGTCTTCGTTAGGTCGTCTATCTTCGAGTGCTCGCCCTTTGGTCGCCCAACCCCATCATTCGTTTTTGTGTGTGTTTCTTCATCATTTGTGGTTGGAGTTTCTTTGGTAATTTGATCATTGTGGATTTTCTCTACCTTTGACAATATACTTGTCGTCGGGTTTGCTTGTTTCGTTTACCACTTCATACCTTCCTATCCTCATAAGTGTGTGTGTTGGGTGTTATAACCGGATTTTCTCCTCTCAAGCCACATTATACTTGGGATATAGTTTGTCTTGGTTTTTCTTACCACACATCTCACTTGTTCTTGAGAAAATGTTTAGGGGAAGTACAAACGGAAGCTCAAGCTCGGATGAGGAAATCCATGGTGGAGTTCGCGGTGATCATGGCTATGTCACACAAACGGAGCTTGTGGGTATGCGACACTTTCTTCGTGATAACCTAGGACGCTACGAGCGCCGTCTTCAAGCTCAAGAGAACAACTTCAACGACCGCATGCATGCTCAAGAAGCAAATATGGAGCGGTTGACCGAAGCTCTCAACAACCTTGTGCGACAACGAGCTTCTTCACGCTCAAGCCGTACAAGAAGCGCCTCAAGGTCGACACAAGCACGTCATGGACGTCATGAACCTCGACAAGAACGTCAAGATGATCCAAGGCGCGACGCCCATGAACGACCTCCTAACGTTGAACAACCACATGATCTTCATGCGAACAATGCTAATGCGCATCAAGAACAACCTCGCCAAAATGTTGAACATCGCGAGCGCATACCATCACCACCACCGCAACAACGTGATTGTCATGACCCATTGGCTAAAGACAATGGCGTCCCGGGTGCAAATGATTTTCATGAACAAGGACGTCATCCCCGTCACCCTCCAAGGCCACGTCATCAAAATCATGACAATGCGAACAATGTCGAACAACCCGTTCATCAACAAGACCTACCTCCTCAACATGATCCTCGTCCTCGTCAAGAACTTCCACATGATCGTCCACAACACCACCGCTCCGAGTCAAGTGATAACGAGTCAAGCCAACACAATGGTGATGGACTCAATCGAAGGAGACGTGGACGTGCATTCCCACGTGGTGGCCATCGTGACGACTATGATGACTTGACCAACGTCCGCTTTGACATACCCAAGTTCTACGACACAAATGATCCGGAAGCTTACTTCTCATGGGTACTCAAGGTTGACAAGATCTTCCGCGTGCAACGCTTCTCTGACAACAAGAAAGTTGTCCTAGCCTCGATGGAGTTTGAAGAGTATGCCCTCTTGTGGTGGGAACAACTACAAGATGCACGCGTCGCTAACCACCAACAACCAATTGACACTTGGGTTGAAATGAAAGAAACAATGTACAAGCGCTTCGTGCCAAGCCATTACACTAGAGACTTATACAAGAAGTTGCAAGAGTTGAAGCAAGGTTTGAAGTCGGTTGATGAGTACTATAAGGAGATGGAAATCTCCACGATGAGAGCCAATGTCAACGAGTATGAAGAGCAATCCATGGCTCGTTTCATGAATGGCCTCAACTATCCAATCAAGAAGATCGTCGAGTTCCAACCATATGACTCTTTGGTTGAGTTAGTACATCAAGCTTCCAAGGCTGAGCGCCTGATGATCCCGAAGAGCAAGTCTTGATGCCTGCACAAATAACGGGATTTAGGTTGAGACTCCAAGTGCAGAGTGTATAGTATAGTGGAAGACAGTTTTCCCCACGAGGGGTGACTCGAGGGTTTAATATCGAACTCTCGGGGAATCTGCAGTGGTAGATTTATCTTCTTATCCTTCTTTTGGTTACCTACAAAACAAGGTTAGATGTTTTGGTCCTCAACCTCACCTGTGGTTGTCAAGCACAAGGTGTAAGAATGATATCAGGATAGTTATGCAATGCAAATAGGAAATAAATATGCAATGATGGTGGATGCAATGGTAAATGATATTTTTGGGTTTTTAAATGATGTATGCAAGATGAAAAGTATTTTTGTATTTTCGGATTTAATGATGGCTGAAAATATAAAAGTGGTATATGGTGTTGGAAAGGTGTTTCTTATGATTAAAAATGGACTGGGGTTCATGGTTTCACAAATGCACTCTCTCTTTATAAAGTGGTAGATAATGGAACACACAAAGTTAACATATGAGATTGCAACACAGGGTTTGATAACAAGTTACTTAGATATATGGGCATCACGTCCTAACATAGAAATCTTTTGGTTATTAACCTCTCTTATACTCCACCAAGATGCGAACTAAATCATAACACCTCAGTAATTAAGATAACTCAGAGTATAGCAATAAGTATCATGACATGAAGTGAAAATAAGAACATGCTAAATCTAGTCATGGAGTAGTGGCAATGGTCACACCACATCTCCGGTAGCATGGTATTTTAGTTTATCCCTAGTGAGGTAACAAAGTAAGGTAAAGATACCAAAGTGGATCGCAGAACTTTCTCTCACGTTCACTGCACTAGCCACCCCCGTTACTCCAACTAATGCACACGTTCCCTCACACACGCTCTCATAAACATGCTTGATCAAAACAAGTAAACAAGAACGGGGTACATAATATGCATCTATACTCATAACTGAAACAAACATTGCAATCTCAAACATATATTAACTCATAAAGATCCACCACAAAGGTATTACAACGGTGACCGTAATCATGTTCAGCAGCTCATACGGTACTAATTAGTGAAGCTCAAGAGAGGAGAGATACATAAGTTACTTCCACAAACCCATAGTCCAGAGGTGGACTACTCCCTCTTCATCATGGAGACGGTGGAGAAGTCGATGGAGAAGGTGGAGACCACGCCGGCAGCGCCCCGCCGGAGTTTTCCCCCTCCAATCTGCAGCTCCTGATCTCCGTTTCGGTGTTTCTGTGTTTCTGCGGCGCTCCTTCCAGAGAACGATGGGGGACCTTTTTTATAGGCGTTTTTAGGTCAAGACGAAGGCGGTGGAGCGAAGATCGACGGCAACGGAGCCACGAGGCCCAAACGGGTGGGTCCCACACGGCCACAGTACCTGGCCGCGTGGGCCAGGCCCGTTTGGCCCTCGGGTCTCCGTTTGCTTGCTTCCTTCTTCCGTAGTCCTTCTTCCTTCCAAATATTGACGCCCGTAAATTTCCAGGTGATTTCGTTGACGTTTGGGTCCTGAAACATTAAAATACAAAACTAGGGTTTTCTGCCTGTGCAGGGTTAATTCCAAATAAATGGGAAAACTATGAAGTATTCCCAAAATCATGATAAAACATTGATATAACCCTTATATGATGCAAATATGATTGGAATATAAGCAATTAAAGTGCAAAGTTCATGTATGCATTTTACATGCATCAGCGCCACGTGCTTGAAGAGCTCAAATACCTCAAGACAAAGGCATTCTACGCCAACAAGCCTTCTTCGTCAACTCCTACACCTTCACAAGCTCTTCCTCAAGCGAACACTCGAGGTCCTCCAAGAGTCTCTACTTCGACACCTCAAGCACCTCAACCTTTCAAGAAAGTACCTCCCGCTAACAAGGCGCCTCAAGGATCTTCGTCCGGCACAAGACTTTTGCAATGCTACAAGTGCGGCGGACAAGGGCACAAATCTTTTGAGTGCACCAACAAGAAGGTCATGATCATCAATGACATGGGAGAGTATGAATCTATGAGTGAAGATGAGTACAATGCTTTGAACAAGGTCGCCACAATGCAAAGTGCTCAAGAAGAAGAAAGTGAGATATATTGTGACGGCGACAACAACCCTTCCTTGGTTGTGGCAAGAGCTTTAACCACCAATGTTCAAGTGGAAGAAGACCAAAGATGCAATTTGTTCCAAACAAGAGCGGGAATCAATGGAAAGTCCATCAAGGTCATCATAGACGGTGGAAGTTGCCACAACTTAGCGAGCAAGGAACTTTGTGATAAGCTCAACTTGAAGTTCAAGAAGCACCCACATCCTTACCATGTGCAATGGTTGAGTGATACCGGAGCCGTCAAGATTCAACACATGGTAAAAGTGTCCTTCAAGATTGGAGCCTATGAAGATACGGTTGATTGTGATGTTGTGCCTATGACCGTTTGCCACTTACTTCTTGGATGTCCTTGGCAATTTGACAAGGGTGCTATGCATGATGGAAGGACAAATTACTATAGCTTCAAGAACAACGATAAGACCTTCGTCCTTCGTCCCATGACACCAAGTCAAGTCATCGCCGACAACGCCAAGACTATTGCAAGGGCACAACAAGATCGTTCGTCTAGTGAGATGAGTGGTGAGCGCGAGACCCACCATAAAGTGAGTGAGAGCCACAAGCCAAATGAGTGTGACACTTCAAAGAGAGTTCCACGAAACTTACACTATTTGCCACCAAGAGAGATGAGGGAGTTGAGAGAGAACCCATCCACCCTCCACTATGTGCTCATATGCAAGGGTGAAGTTTCTATGACTAACACTCTCACAAACCTTCCTCCTTCTTTGTTGTCTCTTTTGAAGGACTTTGAATATGTCTTCCCTCAAGAAGTGCCACCGGGACTACCTCCTCTACGCGGAATCGAGCACCGCATTGACCTTGTTCCCGGCGCACCGCTACCAAACCGCGCTCCTTACCGCACCAACCCCGAGGAGACAAAGGAGATCGAGCGGCAAATACAAGAACTTCTTGCCATGGGACATATCCGCGAGAGCTTGAGTCCGTGCGCCGTGCCCGTCATCTTGGTACCCAAGCACGACAACACTCTTCGCCTTTGCATGGATTGTCGTCCCATCAACGCCATAACCGTTCGGTATCGCCATCCTATTCCTCGACTTGATGACATGCTTGATGAGCTTTGTGGTTCCGCTATATTCTCCAAAATTGATCTTAAAAGTGGATATCACCAAATAAGAATGTGTGAAGGTGATGAATGGAAGACCGCATTTAAAACAAAACTTGGTCTTTATGAATGGCTTGTCATGCCATTTGGTCTTTCCAATGCACCTTCTACTTTTATGCGTCTCATGAATCATGTTTTGCGTCCTTTTATTGGCAAATTTGTTGTGGTATACTTTGACGACATCCTTATCTATAGCAAATCTTTGGAAGAGCACACTTCTCATGTTGCTCAAGTTTTGTTGGTTCTTCGAAATGAAAAGCTTTATGCAAATCTTTCTAAGTGCACTTTTGCCACCAACAAACTTGTTTTCTTGGGTTTTATTGTTTCTTCGGATGGTGTTGAAGTTGATGATGCCAAGATACAAGCAATTCGGACTTGGCCTTTTCCGATGTCACTTGAGGAGTTGAGACGTTTTCTTGGTTTTGCCGGATTTTATCGCCAATTCATTAAGGATTTTTCCACCATTGCTTGCCCCCTCCATGAACTTACAAAGAAAAATGTACCTTTTATTTGGGGCAACGCACATGATTTTGCTTTCAATGAGCTCAAACGGTTGTTAACCGAAGCACCACTCCTTGCCCTTCCGGATTTCTCTAAGACATTTGAGATTGAACGCGATGCAAGTGGATTGGGCATTGGTGGAGTGCTTATGCAAAATGGTAGACCCATCGCATACCATAGTGAGAAATTAGATGGAGCTCGCTTGAATTACCCCATTTATGACAAAGAGTTATTTGCTTTGGTTCATGTTTTGGATGTGTGGCAACATTACCTTCATCCTAAGGAATTTGTCATTCATTCCGACCATGAATCCTTGAAATATTTGAAAAGTCAAACGAATTTGAATAAAAGACACGCTAAGTGGGTTGAGTTCATTGAGTCTTTTACCTTTGTAATCAAATACAAGAAAGGTAAAGACAATGTGGTCGCGGATGCTCTATCCCGCAAGGCCAATCTACTTACACGTCTTGACATTAGTGTCTTGGGTTTGGATGAGATAAAAGAGTTGTATGCTACCGATGCTTTCTTTGGAGACATTTTCGCTCAATGTTCGGAGCACTGTGGCGCCCCGACCCGATTGCTATACAGTGATGCTGTGTGTCGCCGGTTAAGCGATACAACCGGAGGTTACGGGTTTACCAATCCACAGCCAAAACCTTTGGCAGGCGTTGCTCGGAATTGATCGTCGGCAACGAAACTCCCGATTGATGCCTTAACACAGGCGCAACTATCAATGCATAATAGAAAGATCAAGACTTGTGGAACAACTGGCACATCACAGACTCTACGACACAAATCATTATAGTTCAACTCTTATAATAGAGAAAGATAGCAAATTACAACCAGAGGCCGCAGACCCAACATTACAACATGCGGAAGCGAATTAAGTTGTTCTAACAACAAGATCCAAATTATGGCCTAAGAGGCCTACAAATAAACATCCAGCGCCAGCTGTCCCGGGATGTCCCAAGCTGCCACCTGGGAACCCCAGACTACTCGTCGACGTCCACAAAGAACCCACCTTCGAGGTCGGTGAAGTCCTCCTCTGAAACAAAACAAACGACGTTGAGTTCGACGAACTCGCAAGATTATATATAGAGCTTTAGCTCGATGAGGCTTCAAAGTTTTATGGCTGTTTTGCATAAAGCTTATTTTATTTAATAAAACACAACTCCATGGCATCGACTAATCAGAATATTTTCAAAAGGGGTAAGAAGTAACTCTTTTCTCTTGTTCACCTCTCTCATCATCAACCACCATTTACCACTGTACCAGTTCTACAAAGGCACCCCCCCGAATCACCCTCGAGGAAGTCAACCTTGCATTATTGAGTAGTACCTTTAGTACCCAGTTCTTAGTCATTCCGTTAAAGTTATTCTATGATCTTATCGTCCTTTCCCAAGTTGTCCGTAACCGTGGACACGGCTTTTTGAAAAGATTTAACCCTGCAGGGGTGTACAATGTTTGCCACGCGTACCGTCCGGCCCATTACCTGTACAATTAGCTCTCTTCCTTGGAAAGTCGGCTGGGTGGGAGCGGCGTCGACTTCTCCCTCGTTAAGGACTTTCCAGGATCATCAGTGGCGGTAGGACAGGTTCAGTGCCTCCAACACCCTGCCCCATGGCCACTCATTTTCTAACACCACCATCCTCATCCCAGTTCATACCACCATCGTCACGCACACGCAAATGGAAGCTCGAACTAGAGGACCCTGGCTAGCCCCGCCCGAGTTATTTAGTCTATGAGGGTTCCTGCAATTGCATAGGCCTCACGCATGGTTGCACGCTCAGTCTTGGTTCGGGAGGTAAAGAACTCGCACCTAGGCGGCAAGAACGAGACAAAGCACCACAACCACAGTGGCCTCTCATCCCCACCTTTAAGCATTTTATTACCTGTCACCACAATTCCTCCACCATCATGCGAACATTTAAGCACCTGTTCCCAACATGATACATCCATCGGACGAAATAACCTTTAACTAAGCATGGCTAAGCATCAACATAGCATAGTTAAGTATCTCTGGCCAACAATACAAACCTATGGATAATAGGAGGGAAACAGGTAATGGCATCGGAAACTTAATGCAACTATAGGATACTCTAATCCAATAGAAATTGACATTTAGAACCGCATGCAATATTATAGTGGAGAAAATATTTGCGGAAACATAGGATAAGATATGCTCAGAGGGGGGAATTACGCTTGCCTTGTTGATACGGCTGGTAATAGGGATCGTCACGAGACTGCGGTGTCACTTCCACTCCTTGATCTACCGATGCACAAACAACACCGGAGAGGAACAAATAAATTCCACAACCACAATAGGTGCAATGCACAAATATGATGACATGACATTTTAAATGCACCCTAAAAGCATTGAACATGATCAACAAGTTAAATGGGGTCCCCGTTATATTTATTGCATTATTTGGAATAAGCCCCATATTAGAACTTAATGATTCTACTAACTTGTAACAAGTGTAGTCCTTTAATGGTGCTCAAATATGCATGACATGTATCTTAAAGGTTAAATCACAATTTTCTGGACATTTTGGTATATTACACGCATTTTTCTGATGCACCGATAACAAGTTGTTACATTTTATAATTTCCCTTTTTAAATATGTGCCTTTAATAAGTTATTTCTAAACCACACTAGACTTATTTATTCAAATTAGAAAGAAAAATAATTGGAACAGGATAATTTTCTTTTGTACAGGACAATTTCGGAATTCATCCGGAATTCCGGACCACTCGGAATTTTCCGAACTGGTTCCGATCCCATTCCGGAGAAAGCAAAACGGTACTGGATCCTGTCGGAATGAAGTAAGTAGATAACCGGAATTTTTCGGCCAATCCGGAATTCCGGACGCAATCCGAACTTATTCCGAGCGAGAGAAAAGAACTGACTTCTGAATACGATAAACTTCCGGCGACGGCGACCTACGGCGCACTGGAGCTACGGCTCACGCGCGGGAGGAAGGAGGGCATGGGGAGGAGCAACAGCTCACCAGGAGCGCGTACGAGCAAACGGCGAGGCGCGGGGTGGACGGAGACGGCGGGAATCGCCCGGCGGAGCCGCGTCGGGGACGGGGAAGAACTCGGACGGCGGCGGCGATTTCAGGCTTCTCCGACCAATTCCTGTGGTGGAGAGGAAGAAGACGTGGTGGCGGAGCTTTCTGCGCCCTTCGATTTGCTCGGGGCAGCCTCAGGCGACGGCGAGGCGGCGGCGGAGCTCGGCGGCCATGGTGGCTCGGTGAGGAGCAGAGAGAGGGAACGGGAAGAAATATCTCGAGGGGGAGAGAGTGGGCAGGTGGTGGTCTTCTCCTCCTCGTGGGTGGGGGCAGCGAGGGGGCCCCGGCGCGGCGTCGGTGGCAGGGCGGCAAGGTGGTCCGGCGGGAGCACGACGGCCTCGGTCGCTACAGAACGAGGAAGAAGACATCTTTGCGAAAACCCCCTTGCAAACTCTTGACCATCACGGATAGGTCCTTCTCCCTTTTATTAATAAAACTAGCAGCATTTTTCCTGATTTAATTTAGGCACCAAAACTTTTTAGAAAAATTTGAGAAAATTCTTGTGGCCTCCCAACAGCACGTAGAAGCACCACAAAATTTGGGGTTGCAAAATAAAATATCTTGTACCACTTTTGTTCAGGATGGTATGTCTAGGGAATTTTGGGTGAATTGAAAACTTGAAGAATTCCCTAGTGATTTTTAGAGCAATTGCAAAATATTCCTTTTTAACCTTGGAACTTCCTTGACAAATATAAGATGTCAAATTGTTTTTGTTTTTCCAATTTGAACACTTCCATTTATTTGAAACTTTGGTGAGACAAGTGTGGCATTTTGTTTTAAATGGTGCCAAACCAATTTGTGTGTGTGTTTAGCAACTTAACAAGGATGCCATGATGCAATGCAACACAAAAGTGAAAATTTTACTCAGGTTTTTAGGTTCTCAACTTTGGGCTGTTACAATTCTACCCCCCTTACAGGAATCTCGTCCCGAGATTCTAAGATTGTGGAAAGAAATCGGGATACTCCTCACGAAGACTAGACTCTCTTTCCCAAGTGCTTCTTCCTCGGAATGGTGAGACCATTGAACTTTGAGGAACTTGGTAGTCTTGTTACGGGTCTTCCTTTCGGCTTCATCCAGGACACGGATAGGATGCTCGCGATAAGTGAGATCTTCCTGGAGGTCTAGCTCTTCATGATTGACTCCATGGATAGGATCTTAAACACCGGCGAAGTTGGGAGACATGAAACACATCATGTACATTTGGGAATTTGACCGGTAACTCCAATTGATAAGAAAGATCTCCTCGCTTGGCCAGAACGGTGAAAGGGCCAACATAGCGAGGTGCCAATTTCCCTTTGATTCCGAAGCGGCGAACGCCACGAAGGGGAGAGACGCGGAGATAAGCTTTATCACCAATTTCATAGTGAATTTCCTGATGGTGCTTATCATAGTAGCTCTTCTGCCTAGACTGAGCAATCTTCAGATTCTCTCTTATGATTCGAACCTTCTCCTCAGCTTCATTGATCACATCCGGACCAAAGAGTGCCTCTCTCCGGTCTCGGACCAATTTAGAGGAGTGCGGCATTTTCTTCCATAGAACCTCGAATGGAGCCATGCCCAGACTAGCTTGATAGCTATTGTTGTAGGAGAACTCCGCGAAAGGGAGATACTTTTCCCAACCCTTGCCAAAAGAGATTACACATGCCCGAAGCATGTCTTCCAACACTTGGTTCACTCTTTCGGTCTGACCATCAGTTTGGGATGGTAGGCGGTACTGAAGTTGAGACGGGACCCCATAGCAGTTTGGAAACTCTGCCAAATTGGATACAAAGATACTTCCACGGTCCGATATGATCCTCAGAGGGACCCCATGCAATGGAACAATACGAGCCATATATAAGTCAGCAAGTTGACTTGCCCGTATATCATCACGGACTGGTAGGAAGTGAGCAACCTTGGACAGTCGATCAATGATTACCCAGATTGCATTGTTGCCCTTTTGAGATCGGGGAAACCCGGTGATGAAGTCCATACCAATTTCATCCCATTTCCACTCGGGACTGCAATAGGGCGAAGAGTGCCGGCAGGCCTTTGATGTTCAGCCTTTACCCGTCGACAGGTGTCGCATTCAGCAACATACTTGGCAATTTCTCGTTTCATCCGAGTCCACCAGAATTGTGGTCGAAGGTCTTGGTACATTTTGGTACTACCGGGATGAATAGAGAGAGGAGATTCATGAGCTTCTTGGAGGATCAGCTCCCTCAATTTTCGTTTCTTTGGCACTACCAAGCGGTCACCAAAATAAACAACTCCGGATTCATTGACAGAAACATTTGGCCTTCCCGCTAGCAATGTTCTCCTTGATTTTTAGAATACCCTTGTCACGGTTTGAGCTTCCTTAATCTGGTCTACAAGAGTAGATTTGATCTCCAGATTTGCAAGGTAGCCGAGGGAACAATTTCAGTTCAAACGAGAGAACTCTTCATGAAGGGCAGGTTGGGCCTTTTCAATCATCAGATTGTTGCAATAGGACTTCCGACTTAGCGCGTCAGCCACGACGTTTGCTTTGCCGGGTTGATAGTTCAGACTCACATCATAGTCCTTGATTAACTCCAACCAACGCCTTTGCCTGAGATTTAAATCCGGCTGGGTGAAGAGGTACTTCAGACTCTTGTGATCCGAGAAATCTCGCAACGGTTACCAAACAGGTATGGTCTCCATTGCTTCAAAGCATAGACCACCGCGGCAAGTTCTAGATCATGAGTTGGGTAGTTGTGCTCATGCGGCTTAAGTTGGCGAGAAGCATATGCCACCACATGGCCATCTTGCATTAGCACACAGCCCAAGCCTTGCAGAGAGGCGTCACAGAAGACGACGAAATCCTTGCTGTGTCCGGCAGGACAAGCACAGGAGCGGAGTGAGTTTGGCTTTCAGTGTTTTGAAGCTCTCTTCAGCTTCGGCCGTCCATACGAACTTTTATCCTTCTTGAGAAGGTCAGTCAGGGCCTTGGCTATCTTGGAGAAACCTTCGATGAATCGGCGGTAGTAACCCGCCAATCCGAGAAAGCTACGATGTCCTTGACTGACATTGGAGTTTTCCAATCCAAATGGACTGAATCTTGTCGGGAATGACAGCCACACCATTAGCGGATATCACATGACCAAGGAAGACAAGATTATCCAACCAAAACTCACACTTGGAGAACTTGGCATAGAGGCGGTGTTCTCGAAGTCGTGTCAGAACCAACGAAGATGTTCCTCATGCTCTCATTGGTTTTGGAATAGATGAGGATGTCATCGATGTAAATGACGACAAACTTGTCAAGATAATCCATGAAGATGGAGTTCATGAGCCTCATGAAAGTAGCTGGAGCATTGGTGAGACCAAAGGACATGACGGTATACTCATATGAGCCATAGCGAGTAACAAATGCCGTCTTTGGAATATCCTCCTTTCTGATTTTATCTGATGGTAGCCTGACCTCAGATCCATCTTGGAGAATACCGTTGCACCAGCTAACTGATCCAACAGATCATTGATGCGAGGAATAGGATACTTGTTCTTGATTGTCACCGCATTCAACGGTCTATAGTCAGAGACTAGACGAGGCACGGTAGAATCCCTCTTCTTGACAAAGAGTACCGGACAACCCCAAGGTGAACTGCTAGGCTGGATGAAATCCTTCGCTAACAGCTGATCAATTTGCTCTTTCAACAGAGCCAACTCTTCCACCGGCATACGGTAGGGCTTCTTGGAAATCGGAGCGTACCGGGAAGTAGATCTATGACAAACTCCACACTTCGGTCAGGAGGCATGCCAGGCAATTCTTCCGGGAACACATCCGGGAAGTCACACACCACGTGTATGTCCTGGATTTCAGGAGGGGATTCGCCTTCCATAAAGCAAAGGAGGATCTCGGGTGAGTTGGGTATGATGAACATGGAGGTCTTGACAGTGCAGACCAATACTTAACACTGTCGCCGGAAGAATTGGTCACGGTGATGGTCTTGGCAGCACAGTCGAGATTAGCCCGGTATTTGGCTAGCCAGTTCATGCCCAGTATGACATCAATGCCACTTGACCTCAGAGCTACCAAAGCGAAAGGAAAAGAGTAGTAACCGATAGTAATCTGGACTCAGGAGTAACCCCATCGGTTTGCCATTTGGAGCCAGGAGTGGAGATCACCAAGGGATGGCTCATCTTCTCGAACGGTATTTTGTGGTCTTTTGCAAAAGCTATAGATATGAATGAATGCGATGCTCCAGAGTCAAACAAAACTGTAGCTGAATTGCCGTTGATTCGTAACTCACCCATGAGAACGCCGGGGTCCTCTTCAGCTTCTTCAGCAGAGACGTGGTTCAGGCGACCACGCACAATAGGTCCAGCCTTGCCAGCTGGAGTGGCAGGGGCTCGTGCAGGAGTTCGCGAGAGGTGCCTTCTGGGGGCACTCCCTGGAGTAGTGGCCAGCCTGGCCACAGGTGTAGCAAGTGAGTCCAGGTGGAGCAGGTAGCATAGGACGGTACCCACTCCGCCTACCCAAGTGTCGAAGTAGTGGGGCGCGGAGGTGGTGGCCTGTATCCCGCGGCCTCGGCATGAATGGAGCACGCGGTACAGCGCTGTAGGGAACAAACACCCTGCGCTTCTTGCTCTCAGAACCCGAGGAACTCTGGTGGTCCCCGTGTGCGGGCCTCTTGGAAGCCTCAAGTTCCTTTCTTCCTTGCTCAAGAGTAAGAGCCTGGTTGAACAGCTCCTGGTAGGTCTGGAACCTGAAGGGCAAACTCATAGCGGAGCTGCGGCGAAGACCCTTGCGGAACAGCTCTTGCTTGTCAGCATCATTGGTCACGTCCCTTGGGGCGTAACGAGAGAGATGGTTGAACTCACGACCATAAGTGCGGAGGTCCATACGTCCCTGTTGCAAATCCAGGAACTCCCTCCTCTTCAAATCCATGATCGGCTGGGGAATGTACTCCGCACGGAAGGCAGTGCGGAAATCAGCCCAGTGAAGACATGGTTGGCTGGAAACAAAGCCACATGGCTTCCCACCAACAGCCAGCTGCACCAACCAAGAGGTAGGTGGCAAAGTTGACTTGCTCAGCCACTGGGACATGCAGCGCGGAGAACTTGCGCTCCAAGCAAGCCAATCATCAGCTTCCAGTGGCTCCTTAGCATCAGCAAAGGTGGGTGGCTGCGAGCGCAGGAACTCAGTGAGAGTGTTGCAGCCATTCCTCCGTGCATTCTGCTGCACCAACTGCTCAAGCAACGCTCATTGCGCCCACGGTTCTCCTCAATGGCCATCAAGACCTGAGCCATCGAGGGTGGTGGCGGCAGATCATCCTCATCATTGTTGTGGTTACCGCGACCTCCGCGGCCTCCTCGAGCCATTCTGGAGATTTGACAATGACACAGTTAGTATCTTTCTCCGAATGGTCGAACAATAGCATTAGCGTCTACTCAAGTACACAGACTAGGGACGATAATACATTTGTAACAACTAACAAGGAATCAACAAGATAGAACTTGGGTCAAAGATCAGCATCATGTGCTACTAGCGAGAGATGCAATGGTTAAGAACCATATGATTCAACACACTCTAGTTGGCACAATCCGGGACCTTATGTTCAAGTCCTTGGGTTAAAACCCAACAAAGGATCAAATGATTAGACTCGGTAGAACATCTGAGTTGATTTGGATTGCAACGCAGCGGGAGCAACGTGACACATAACACTAAAGGTAGAACCCAACCCGTTCCTAATTTTGAAGTAACAGATGAGAAGTAAAACCTTTAACTCAAATCGAGGTAAGATTGCTCCGAGATTAGAGGTAACCAGATAAGGAGTAAAAAGAATCCTAAGATGGTTTTCACAACTCATTTTTAGGTTAAAAATATTTTCACAAACACTAGACTCAACGTCGACCAGTAGAAGGGTTTCCTACAGGCAGTACTGCTCTGATACCAACTTGTGGCGCCCCGACCCGACTGCTATACAGTGATGCTGTGTGTCACCGGTTAAGCGATACAACCGGAGGTTACGGGTTTACCAATCCCCGGCCAAAACCTTTGGCAGGCGTTGCTCGGAATGGATCATCGGCAACGCAACACCCCGATTGATGCCTTAACACAGGCACAACTCAATGCATAATAGAGAGATCAAGACTTGTGGAACAACTGGCACATCACAGACTCTACGACACAAATCATTATAGTTCAACTCTTATAATAGAGAAAGATAGCAAATTACAACCAGAGGTCACAGACCCAACATTACAACATGCGGAAGCGAATTAGTTGTTCTAAACAACAAGATCCAAATTATGGCCTAAGAGGCCTACAATAAACATCCAGCGCCAGCTGTTCCGGGATGTCCCAAGCTGCCACCTGGGAACCCCAGACTACTCGTCGACGTCCACAAAGAACCCACCTTCGAGGTCGGTGAAGTCCTCCTCTGAAACAAAACAAACGACGTTGAGTTCGACGAACTCGCAAGATTATATATAGAGCTTTAGCTCGATGAGGCTTTCAAAGTTTTATGGCTGTTTTGCATAAAGCTGATTTTATTTATAAAACATAACTCATGGCATCGACTAATCAGAATATTTTCAAAAGGGTAAGAAGTAACTCTTTTCTTTGATCACCTTCTCATCATCAACCACCATACCACTGTACCTGTTCTACAAAGGCACCTCCCCGAATCACCCTCGAGGAAGTCAACCTTGCATTTTGAGTAGTACCTTTAGTACCCAGTTTTAATCATTCCGTTAAAGTTATTCTATGATCTTATCGTCCTTTCCCAAGTTGTCCGTAACCGTGGACACGGCTTTTCGAAAAGATTTAACCCTGCAGGGGTGTACAATGTTTGCCACGCGTACCGTCCGGCCCATTACCTGCATTAGCTCTCTTCCTTGGAAAGCCGGCTGGGTGGGAGCGGTCGACTTCTCCCTCGTTAAGGACTTTCCAGGATCATCAGTGGCGGTAGGACAGGTTCAGTGCCTCCAACACCCTGCCCCACGGCCACTCATTTTCCTAACACCACCATCCTCATCCCAGTTCATACCACCATCATCACGCACGCGCAAATGGAAGCCGAACTAGAGGACCCTGGCTAGCCCCGCCCGAGTTATTTAGTCTATGAGGGTTCCTGCAATTGCATAGGCCTCACGCATGGTTGCACGCTCAGTCTTGGTTCGGGAGGTAAAGAACTCGCACCTAGGCGGCGAGAACGAGACAAAGCACCACAACCACAGTGGCCTCTCATCCCCACCTTTAAGCATTTTATTACCTGTCACCACAATTCTCCACCATCATCGAACATTTAACACCTGTTTCCAACATGATACATCCATCGGACGAATAACTTTAACTAAGCATGGCTAAGCATCAACATAGCATAGTTAAGTATCTCTGGCCAACAATACAAACCTATGGATAATAGGAGGGAAACAGGTAATGGCATCGGAAACTTAATGCAACTATAGGATACTCTAATCCAATAAAATTGACATTTAGAACCGCATGCAATATTATAGTGGAGAAAATATTTGCGGAAACATAGGATAAGATATGCTCAGAGGGGGGAATTACGCTTGCCTTGTTGATACGGCTGGTAATAGGGATCGTCACGAGACTGCGGTGTCACTTCCACTCCTTGATCTACCGATGCACAAACAACACCGGAGAGGAACAAATAAATTCCACAACCACAATAGGTGCAATGCACAAACATGATGACATGACATTTTAAATGCACCCTAAAAGCATTGAACATGATCAACAAGTTAAATGGGGTCCCCGTTATATTTATTGCATTATTTGGAATAAGCCCCATATTAGAACTTAATGATTCTACTAACTTGTAACAAGTGTAGTCCTTTAATGGTGCTCAAATATGCATGACATGTATCTTAAAGGTTAAATCACAATTTTCTGGACATTTTGGTATATTACACGCATTTTTCTGATGCACCGATAACAAGTTGTTACATTTTATAATTTCCCTTTTTAAATATGTGCCTTTAATAAGTTATTTCTAAACCACACTAGACTTATTTATCCAAATTAGAAAGAAAAATAATTGGAACAGGATAATTTTCTTTTGTACAGGACAATTTCGGAATTCATCCGGAATTCCGGACCACTCGGAATTTTCCGAACTGGTTCCGATCCCATTCCGGAGAAAGCAAAACGGTACTGGATCCTGTCGGAATGAAGTAAGTAGATAACCGGAATTTTCCGGCCAATCCGGAATTCCGGACGCAATCCGAACTTATTCCGAGCGAGAGAAAAGAACTGACTTCTGAATACGATAAACTTCCGGCGACGGCGACCTACGGCGCACTGGAGCTACGGCTCACGCGCGGGAGGAAGGAGGGCATGGGGAGGAGCAGCAGCTCACCAGAAGACGTGGTGGCGGAGCTTTCTGCGCCCTTCGATTTGCTCGGGCAGCCTCAGGCGACGGCGAGGCGGCGGCGGAGCTCGGCGGCCATGGTGGCTCGGTGAGGAGCGGAGAGAGGGAATGGGAAGAAATATCTCGAGGGGGAGAGAGTGGGCAGGTGGTGGTCTTCTCCTCCTCGTGGGTGGGGGCAGCGAGGGGGCCCCGGCGCGGCGTCGGTGGCAAGGCGGCAAGGTGGTCCGGCGGGAGCACGGCGGCCTCGATCGCTACAGAACGAGGAAGAAGACATCTTTGCGAAAACCCCCTTGCAAACTCTTGACCATCACGGATAGGTCCTTCTCCCTTTTATTAATAAAACCAGCAGCATTT
Organism: Poa pratensis; assembly: GCA_947311845.1. NCBI lineage: Eukaryota > Viridiplantae > Streptophyta > Magnoliopsida > Poales > Poaceae > Poa > Poa pratensis. The sequence goes on from CAMZMU010000053.1 coordinate 33,020,858, forward strand.
TCCCTGATTTAATTTAGGCACCAAAACTTTTTAGAAAAATTTGAGAAATTCTTGTGGCCTCCCAACAGCATGTAGAAGCACCACAAAAATTTGGGGTTGCAAAATAAAATATCTTGTACCACTTTTGTTCAGGAAGGTATGTCTAGGGAATTTTGGGTGAATTGAAAACTTGAAGAATTCCCTAGTGATTTTTAGAGCAATTGCAAAATATTCCTTTTTAACCCTTGGAACTTCCTTGACAAATATAAGATGTCAAATTGTTTTTTTTTTCCAGTTTGAACACTTCCATTTATTTGAAACTTTGGTGAGACAAGTGTGGCATTTTGTATTAAATGGTGCCAAACCAATTTGTGTGTGTGTTTAGCAACTTAACAAGGATGCCATGATGCAATGCAGCACAAAAGTGAAAATTTTACTCAGGTTTTTAGGTTCTCAACTTTGGGCTGTTACAAGCACAAAGGAATTGGTGATTTCTATTTGCACGAAGGTTTCTTGTTTAAGGCTAACAAACTATGTGTACCCGAGTCTTCGCTTCGTTTGGTTCTTTTGAAGGAATCGCATGGAGGCGTCTTCATGGGACACTTTGGACGTGACAAGACCTTTGCCATGCTCTCCACAAACTACTATTGGCCAAGGATGTACCGGGATGTGAACCGCTTGGTGCGACGATGTTCAACATGTCTCAAAGCTAAGTCTACTCTAAACTCTCATGGCTTATACACACCTTTGCCAATACCACATCACCCATGGTCCGACATTGCTATGGATTTTGTCTTAGGACTCCCACGCACTAAAACAAACAAGGATTCCATCTTTGTCGTCATCGATCGTTTCTCTAAAATGGCACACTTCATACCATGCAACAAGACCGACGATGCTTCACATATTGCCACTTTGTTTTTCAGGGAAATCGTCCGTCTTCATGGAGTGTCCAAGACCATTGTTTCGGATCGTGACGTCAAGTTCGTGAGCTATTTTTGGAAGACTTTGATGGCCAAGATGGGAATCAAGCAACTATTCTCCACCGCATACCACCCTCAAACCGATGGCCAAACCGAAGTGGTGAACCGAAGCCTATCCACACTACTTCGTGTGTTGATCAAGCCTAACTTGAAGAATTGGGAAGAGTGCATCCCACACGCCGAGTTCGCCTACAATCGAGCACTACATCGCGCAACAAAGAGAACACCCTTCGAGGTCGTCTATGGTTCCAACCCCTACACCGCGCTCGACATGCTACCACTTCCACTCCGTGAACAAGTCAACATGGACTTCGACAAGCGTGCCGCGTACATGAAGAAACTACACGAAGACACAAGGGCCACGCTTGAGAAGCACAACGAAGACCATGCTACGAAGATGAACAAGAACAAGCGCCCCATGATCTTTGAAGAAGGAGACCTTGTTTGGCTACATCTACGCAAAGACCGCTTCCCCGATGAGAGAAAGTCTAAGCTCACGCCAAGAGGTGATGGCCCCTTCAAGGTTCTCAAGCGCATCAACGACAATGCATACAAGATTGACATACCAAAGTCCAAGTACGGCGTCCATGACACCTTCAACGTTGCCGACATCTCGCCCTACCATGGAAACCCAAGTGATGATGAGGACGAAGAGTCGAGGACGACTCTTTTCCAAGGGGGGGGGGGGGGGGGAGATGATGTAGTGCAACCTAGGCACACACCACCAAGTGGACCAATGACAAGAGCAAGAGTCAAAGCTCTCCATGATAAGATGAATTCACTCCTATCTATGTGTGATCTCGACACTCCTTTGAATGGTTTGCTACTTCATTCCGATACCTTGTGTGTGCTCAGCTATGGTGGACCTGAAGACCCCTATGAAGATGGCCAAGAGGCGACACAAGATGATGGAGAAGATGACCCAGGGAAGACACAAGAAGATGGTCAACAAGAAGAAGAAGAAGAAGGGGGCAAAACTGCCTGGCCGGCTGCCAGGCCGGACTGGCCGTTTTCCAGGCCGGCCTGCAGCCAGAGGCAGCCGGCCTCCGGCCCGGCCAAAACCAGCTCCAGAACCGGTCACCCTGCCGGGCCAGCCGGCTTCCAGGCCGGTTTGGCCGGCTCCCAGGCCGGCTACCCTGCAGAGCCGGCCGGCTCCCAGCCCGGTCTGACCGGCCCAGGAACCGGGTACCCTGCTGCCTGCGTGCATGACGGGCCATGTGCCTTGTATCCCCCCCCACCTTTCCCCACTTCGTGGCTTAGACTATAAATAGACCTTTCCCCTCCAGATCTAGGGTTAGACTATGATTTGGGAACTAAAGTAGAGCCTTGCTCCTTCTTCTCAAAGTGTCTCTTTCCTCCTATGGAGATGAATCAAGGCCTCCACCTGTGGAGATGAACCAATGCCTCCTCTTGAGGAGAAGATCCCTGCGTGGATACCAAGGCTTCCTCTCGTAGTTGCGATTAGGTGCTAATCATCCCTCTTATGGTGGATAGATTGGGTTGGTTGGATTGACCAATTGGACAAACAATCCTAAGAGTAAGGTGTGCTTGGGAGAGGAGAATCGGGGGCTACCCTCGGGGATTTGTTACCAATTGAGTCTTGCCGGGTTACTACTTGCTATTTACCCTTGATTTGAGTGATTCCCCTTTTTTGTGTTCTTCGTTCTTCGCGTGTTCTTCGTGTTCATCGTTCCCTCCACCCAAATCCGTGAAAATCGGGACCAACCTACATCACTGCAGCTGTCCACCTGGCCCAAATCTTTCCGAGGTCGGAGCCTCGGAAACGCGGGGAATCGGCACTCCTTCGCGAAACGTTTTCTCCTCGCCAAACAGAAGCGAGGTTGACCTTCTCCCCTGCATCGCGAAACCACCGCCGGCCCGGGTACCCTCCGCCGCGCCCCGTCTCCCGCCAGCGACCACGCCACCGGTGCGCCCCAGGTACCCTCCGCCGTGCCCCGTCTCCCGCCGGCGACCACGCCACCCGACGCCGCCTACCCCCGGCCACCCGCTGCGCGCCGCCATGGGCCGCCGCTGTCCCGGAGCAGATCGGCTGCCGCCGGCGTCCCTCGAGCCGCCACCGGCCGCCGCCGTTCCGGGATCCTCCGCGCCGCCCACGACAGGCCCGTTCTCCCGCAGTGCAGGCGCCGCCGGCCAGGTCCAGTGGTGGTCCCTCGAGCCGCCACGGGCCGCCACGGGCCGCCGCTGTCCTGGAGCAGATCGGCTGCCGCCGGCGTCCCTCGAGCCGCCACCGGCCGCCGCCGTTCTGGGATCCTCCGCGCCGCCGGTCCAGTGAATCCACCAGCACTAGCAGTTCTTCCGTGCCTCCTCTATTCAAGATGCCGTAGCATTTCTTTTTTCATTTGACTTGTTCAAGATGCAAATCCACCAGCACTAACAAAATATTCAATTCCATGGTTTATACATCCAAACAGGAATTGGATTTGTGTGCTACCTTTGATTCCTACCAAAAATTCCATCCACAAACAAACGACAGAATTTGAATTGGATTCCATTTCATTTCCACCTAGGAAATGGAATTGCTACTCCAATTCAATTCCCAGCAAAGTTTCCTACATCCAAACACAGTACCGTATCCTCACCCTCCCGATCTAGATCCAATCCTCTCTCTGGCGGCCGGCCGGGCGCCTCCACCTACTCCTCCCAACCTACTCTCTACTTGCCGACGATGACGGCGCCAATCACCCACCAAGCTCGCCCCTCCCCCGTGGCCACTACCCACCGAGATAACAGCACCGCCGCCTCCAAGATCTGATGCGGTCCACGAGGCCATCGTCTCCCGCAGCAGCACCTTCGTATTTACGCGGGGGACGATGAGGAGATCGTGGTGGCCGCAATGGAGGCTAGGGTTGCAGGGGAGGGCGCTGCTGGAGCTGAAGCTTGCTTGCAACACCACGGCTTGGCAGCTGGAGGCTAGAGGATGGGCGACCCCTGCAGCTTCCTGCTCCTTCCCCGACCTCAGGATCCAGTCCATGTAAGTCCACCCTTCCTGCATCAGTCCATGATCGCCCCAATATTTGTACACTCCATGTGCTCGATTCAACGAGACTTATCCCATGTTTTAACTGCTTGATGCCTCGGTTAATGATGTGTTTTCTCGGATTCCTTGCCCTCTATTCTACCTCCGGCCTTAAATTCCATGCTGGTCGTCTTGTGGGATCTAAAAATTCTGTTATTTTAAAGTAGAAACCTTCTACAGCAAAACTTTGTGTATTGCTGAAAGCACCGGTGCCAACCCAGATAATATACTATACTTTCTTGTGTCTGTTTTGAAGGAAAATGTCCCGGTGGTATCACATCTAAATCGCTCTTTCCCTTCCCCTCCCCGTGTTACTGTTCAGGAGAGGCGAAAGGGAGCTCCGCCCGGTTCCTTGCTCCGCCGACGGCCGATCTGTCGGTCCCCTCCCTCTCCGGCCGCCGCTGCGGTGGCAGGAGAGTGGGGGGACCCCGGATCCGTGCCTGAGGCGTGTATATAGTAAGGTAGGGTTTCTTGTTGGCGCTGGTGAGGAGGTGGCGGCGGCGTCTGCGTGGAATAATGGTGCCGGCGCTCGGTCCCTTCCCCGACGATGCCTGTGGCGGAGTCGGCGAGCTGCTGGAGGTTGGTGCTTCTCGGATCTGTCGATCCGGGGAGAGTTGGTGCTCTGCGTGCTCGCTGTTGCGGAGGTGGCGATCTATGCGTTGAGCTTTTGTCCCCGTTCTTCTCTTCGTCTGAGCAGAGTGGGTGGCTCTGCTTTTGGAGGATCTGGGGTTGCTGCGACCTGGTTCCGTCTGGAGCTCCTTGGAGGAGATCTTCGGCGTCAGGTACCACCCGTGTTTGCTGAGGTTTGTGGTGGTTCTCTTCGTTGGTTGCTCCGGCCGGCCGTGGTGGCGAGGGGAGCAGGCTTCTGGAGTTTGGGTCTTGCTGGTGGTTGGTCTGGGCGCTGCCGTGTCGGCGGGAAGCTGGGTGGTGCGGAGGAGATGGTGCTGGCCGTGTGCGTTCATCGCTCTGGGTCTCGTCGCGTGGCGGCGGGCGGTTCTGCGGTCGACTACTTCTGTGGAGGTGTTCTCTTCTCCGGGTTTGGTGGTACGGCGACTCCGGCGGCGACCAGGTTCTGGGGAGCGCGGTGGTGGATCTGTCTGTGATTCCTTCAGGTGGCTCAGGGAGCTTTGTGCTTTTTACAGGGTCTTTTTGTTATTTTCTTTCTTTGTTGGACCTGGTTGTAATTTGTGCTGAGTTCCTGTACTTTGTGACGGATCCTTTCAAAAAAAAAAAAATGTCCCGGTGGTACGCTTGGTGCAAAGTTGTACATGTGAGAGATCCGACTCCATAAGGCTCCATCTTGTACATCCATTGTCTAACTAAATAGTAATTCATCCTTTGTGCTTGATATGCTCAGTTTTCTTAACACATAATGGACGTGGTGGGTTAGTCGATTGTTCTCAGATCTGTTTTGTATTAATTTTGCTTGAAACAGTGATGAAACTGTACTTGTATTAAAATTGTATGAATATTTTTATTTCTGGAGTGAATGTATGTTTCAGATTATGTTTCTTAGCACACATTTGTTGCTACTTGCTCACATATCAGAAATTCTAAGACATGATTTCGCCTGGTTGGCGTCTCTCCGGAGCCAATTTTTGCTACTTGCTCATATGTAAGGAATTCAAAGATATGATTTGGCCTAGTCGGCAACTGTCCCGAGCCAATGTCGTCCTGCCATTATATTTTGGCTAGAATTTGTCTCATGTTCATGGCAAGCAGTTTTATATTTATGTTCAATCTACAATATATTTTTTGAACTGAATCTGGAATAGTTTTTTTAATCATCACAATGCACTGCAAGCATCAGAAGAGAAAGGCCGCGGTTCTAGGATCCATATTAGGAGGCTCAAAAGGAACAACAAAATTTTAGTTTTCATTGTAGTAGTGATGCTAGCTGGTATTTGGAGGCTCAAAAGGAACAACAAGATTTTAATCTTCATTGTAGAAGTATTTGGTGCACCCTCACACCACTGCTACCGAAATACAAAAAGTTTAAAAATCACAATTTTCCCATTTATACTGACACGGACGATTTCTCCGATAGACGCCGATTAGACCAAATCATGTCTTTGTATCACAAATTTCTCCGATAGATTCATACACATATGTTTTATATTTTTGCAAGTTTTGGGTGAAAAGACGTTATATTTTGTGCTATAAAAAATTTGAGGGCATTAAACTCTTTTTTTGGCAAATAAATGTATTGTTTCTTTTGGACAAATCACTATGTATTTTCTTAAGAAATTTGTAGTGTCCGATGTGGATGTGTATACACATACTTTTATATGTTTCCATTGTTTTTATGAGACATAATGATACGATTTTGGAAAGCGAGAGCACGGTGCCCATAAGGAAGAAACACTTTCAGATTCATTTAACATGTATGTGTGATTTTATATGTCTCATATGTGAAAAGTTAGTTTTCTCTGACTAATATCTTTTTAAAACATGAAACACATGTGAAACCTTGATGAAACATACCGACAATAAAAATCTTTAATTCAGTTATATTCTTGCCACTAATAGTTACACTTGGTTCACTAATTTTTCTTATCTCAAATCTAATAATCCAAACACTTAAATTCATGACACTATCAAAACAACTACTCTACAATGAAGATAAATATAAAAGGCCTTGGCATGGACATGAGACTTCTAGCCAACATACAATGGCATGATGAAATTGGCTCAGAAGTGGTCGTCGGTCAGACCCAATCATGTCTTTGAATTCTTAACAAAATATCAAGTAGCAAAACATGCCTCACGACAAACGCCCCAATCATGTCTTTGAATTCTCTAGAACTAATATTCTTACGAAAATTGCAGTGTCCGATGTGGATGTGTTTACGAATACTTTATATTTTTTCATTGTTTTTTATGCATATAAATACGATTTTGAAAAGCGAGAGCACCGGTGCACAAAAGGAAGAAAAACTTTCTCGTTCATTTAATGTTTATGTCTGATTTTATATAAGTCTCATATGTGGAAATTTAGTAAAACAATGATTACTCCGATGAATATCTTCTTAAAACATGAAACACATGTGAAACCTTGATGAAACATACCAGGAAATAAATCTTTCATTCGGTTATATTCTTGTCATTAATTGTTACATTGGAGTCACTAACAAATTTATCTCAAATCTAACAATCTAACACTTACATTCAAGACACTATCAAAATAACTACTCTAGGTCAGACACTATCAAAATAACAACTCTAGGTCAAAATAACAATTAATAATTCAAAAGGGTTTAAAAATTGAAACTTTCATTCGGGCAAATTTTATCAAGTATTGTACCCATACAAAAATATTGTGTCAGAAAATAACATTTATTGTAACCTGGTTTAAAGATTTTTTAAAAAACATTATTTGCGGAAATAAATATAAATTTGTGAAGATAACAAAATTATATAATACATATCCTCGTGCTTTTCTTGTTCTTGCTTATACTGAGAGGTCCATATTTTTGAAAAACAATTGTGAAACTAAAAAACAACTTGACTGCAACCAACATCAAATAATGATAACTTCGCTAAATTCCTAGTTAAAATCTAGGAAAACATGAATTACCCTTTTAAAACCCTGACGAAACATGCAAGAAAAAGAAGTTAGAAAATGGAGTGAAACATATGCATAATTCATGTGAAAAACACTAATTAAAATGAAAGAAAGCAAAGTTGTTCACAACCAAGAAAAATATGCTAATAAAAAAGTAGGACTATTAATGTGTTTACTAATTCTTAATTCGGAAAAGAAGCTGATGAAATAGGGCCCGTTCGGCAACGCTCTCGCTCCTAACTCCGTTGCTGGAGCGAGCGGAGCTGCCCGAACGCGTGCGCTCCGCGGATCTGGAACGACGGAGCGCTCCGGCGTTTTGTGCAAAATTGCGAAGCGGGTGTTCTGGCGATCCGCGAAACAGAAAAAACGGGAGCGGCTGGAAATTACATCTCATTGCCACCGATAAGTAAACGAAGCGGTACGGGATCTCATCTCTCTCGTCTAGCTTCTCCCTCTCACGAGCAGTTCCATGGCGCCTGAGCCTAGACACCGACCAGCGATATGACGTGCGTCACCGCCGATTCACGGTCTCCGCCGTCAAAACGGGACCATCTACTACCATATCGACTCTCCGCCTCTCCGGACGGACGAATCAAAGTCCACCCGTCGGCAGGATCTCGTGAGCCGCGTGCCGCTGCCGGAGTTCAAACTGCCGCCGCCACCAGTTTCCGGTCGCTGACTAAAGGTCTCACGCCGCCACCATTTTTCGTCCGTCGCCTCGATGTCTCACGCCGCCGCGCGCCACCAGTTTCTGTCCGCCGAGGACTATGTTCAGCTCTCTAATGGGCTCAAACAGGCTCCATTTGCCAATAGTGGGCTGGTAGCCCACAATCTCACGGAGCAGAGCAAAACGAACGCTTCGCGACTCCTTACCTCGACCGGGAGAGCGCTCATCGAGCGGAGCGACAGATTTTATCGGAGTGGTGGGTTGCCGAACGGGCCCATAGTAGACTTGGTACAAGTAGAGAATTTATAGGGCCATCTGGCCTGTGACCAAGAATGTGAAAACACACATACCAAAATCTCCTCTCTTTTTTGTTTCAAACTTGTGGACTATTGCCGTACAACAATATTCGTGATTTTAGTGTTTTTACTCGTCCCTGCAACAGCTTTTAGTGCTTCTACTCGTCCTTGTTACGGAATTTTTAATAAGAGATTCAAGAAATTTGATATATTCACATATACATAATAGGAGATCCATTAAAGTTTTACTTATGGAACAAATTTCAAAGAACTTGATTGTTTTTTATTTCAATTCAATATATTTAACAAATTTGCAACGAAATTGTAAAAAAAGGGGATTCAGATCCATAAAAGTTTTAGATTCATAAAAGTTATTTTTACGGAACAAATCCCGACGGTTTACGGACTGACACGTGGGCCCAGAGACCTGCGTGCACCCACTTGTCCAGATGTGTGACCAAAAAATCACGTTCTGGAGAAGTGTGACTTAATTGCACATACGTGACGAGTTGCGTGACTGCGGGTGCCATTAACTCGTCGGAATGTACGTCCGAGTCACGTTTACACGACGTTCGGCCGACTTTGCCCGTTTTCTCACGTTTTAGCTTCCCAACAGATGCAAATGCCCATTTTTCCCATGTTTCGGCCTACTCCCATTGTGACGCATGTCCGGGTCACGTTTACATGACGTTCAAGCGACTTTGCAAGTTTTCGCCGTTTTCAATGTTTTGGCTTTCCGACCGACAAAAAAACCCAAATTTCCACCGGCGAAACGTATGTCCGGGCCATACAATCACCCAATTTTTGGCCTATTCCGACAAAACTGAAGTGTTACAACTTTTTCATTCGACTCCGTTTTCAATGTTTTGGCTTTCCGACCGACAAAAAAACCCAAATTTCCACCCGGCGAAACGTATGTCCGGGCCATACAATCACCCAATTTTTGGCCTATTCCGACAAAACTGAAGTGTTACGACTTTTTCATTCGAAGAGAAAAAAGTGTTGAGCTTACGACTAATTATTATTGGTAAAGGATGCTGTGGTACGACTAGTATAGAACTGGTCAGGTTCAAGTACTGTCGTGCCTTAGATGTTGGAGCTCCGCCTTATAAAATGGTTTGTCTGTTAACGAACTTGCGAGGTGGTACTATTATTTGGCATGCATCGCGTCCCCATTATTTGTTTTTGGAGACAGCGCCTTCCCAATCAAGGAGTCGCGGATGAGTTCTTGGCCAGTTTCCAGCCCAACTAGTAATGTCCACGAGAAAGGCCGAGGTACGCGTAATTGGACCTTTGGCACCAAAGGGGCCGAACTAAGTTGGCGTCCGCCATTTGTGGCTCCTCCATCCTCCCCAAACTCTACCTATTCCTGTAAACCTTTGTGATGATTGATGAATAAAGTGTGTTTTATCCTTACAAAAAGTTGGCGTCCCTTTTGAGCTCTAAAAAAAGACGTCCCTTAAAAAAAAGGAATTGTGGCCCTTTTTTTCTCTGATGTGTCCCGCCATGGCTGGTATGGAAAAAAACTTATTTACTTAAATTCGAGTTCACAGTTACTTAAAAGTTCAATAATTTTTCATGTAAAAAATATTTCAATTTTTTTCTAAAGAATCGACAATGACCCGCTTAAGTAACTGAGTTTCATGACGGAGAAGGGTGGAGATGCATTGACTCAAAATGACCGATAAAGTTTCGATGGTGAGACGCTTCACTTCCTAATAATTCCATAATCCACGCTATTAAAAAATAATCCATAATCTATGATAAGCAGGGGCTTCCAGGGTGGAAGACGGCTCACGCCAGTTCTGGCACTGTCGGTGACGGGAAAAAACATCTCCTAGCTCATGCAACATATGCTTGCCCATCTTGCGGTTTTGTCGGTGTCTGAATTTCTTATGGGTCTAACAACTCGACAGGATTATCTTATGATTAGCCCCTGGCCAGTGGCATGTCCCTTTCTCCCACTTCTTCCATGACACCCATTAATCAATCGACGGATTTGTTTATTCACACTAACCAACGCCGTGAGCTCACTTAGTCCTCAAACATTGATTAGAAGAGAGAGAGCTTAAACTTTACACTCGCAACTCGGCATAAAAAATATCACTAGCACCCAAGCTTCACACAAAATGGTTTTGCTTCCTTCTTGATGCAAAGGCAAGACATTAATTTGTTGCTTAGGAAATAGGGCAGCTACTGAATATTTGAAGCCGACACACGTCGCCAGTTTTCTAGCTCCAGCTTCCGTTCCATTCAGGTTCAGATTTCAGAATCTTACTACTCCGTTCACTTTTATAAGACACACTATTTATTCTCACATATATATCAAAATGAATAAATCTAGACTTATTTTGTAAATGGATTCACTAATTTTAATATTCCTGTGGCCAAATAAAAATATAAGTATTGTGTCTTATAAAAGTGAACAGAGGTAGTACTTGAACAGTTGTTTTCTCGGCCTGCCTGTTAGCTCATCATCTCGGGTGAAAGATCGCTGTACAACAGCCGTCACTTGGCGATCGATCGAGACAGTGCAGAGGAGGCGATTTCTTGGAATCGCCTGCGCACGCCGCTCTCGCCGTCGCGGATCCGCGGGATCTCTCTCCCCCCGTCCGCTCCGGCGGCGGGTGGGTGGGGGATCCCCGGATCCCTTCGTGTACATAGGGTAGGAGTGTGGAGGTTCCCGCCGGCGGCGCTGAGGAGGCGGTGGTGCGGCTGGTGGGTTTTTGGAGTCGGCGTCCTTCCTCTCGGTGGTGGAGCTCCGGCGGGGCTCCGTCGCGTGGTCGTCGACCTTGCCGTGCTCGCGGATCCGCGGATCCGCCGTGCGCGGTCTTCTTCTCCTTCTGCTGCGGTGCGGCGGCGCTGGAGATGTGGTGTTCATCCAGGGCTGGACGGGAGGCTGGAGCTTCTTCTGCGACGGATCTGTTGGCGGCCGAGGCTTGGCGGGGAAGCGGTGCCAGGGGGGCGCCGCCCTACGTGTTCATCGACAAGTGCTCCGTCGCGGCGCGGCGGGCAGTCAAGGCGGCGTCTCTTAAGGGTTTAAAAGTGCCCAGGCAGTGGCAAGGTGGTTGCCGGCCTTCGTCTCCGTCGCCGGGAAGCTGCGACTCTCTGTGGTGGCTCTGGATCCTCCCCGTATGTTGGTTCTTCTTCTGCTTTTCAATCTATGTACGGTGTAGTATGTGGTTTAGTATGTGGTTTGATCGTTGAATATACGGATGGTTGGATGTGTCAAAAAAAAAAGATCGAGACCGAGGATACGCACACACATCAAGGGATCTACCACTAATCATAAAGTTTTTCAACGATTCGTACATAATTGATGCCAACCCCTTGCCAGGCTGAGCATGCGTACAATTTGGACTAAACAAACCGGAGGGGTAGGAAGAGACCGCCGCTAGCTAGCTCGGGCGTTCCATGTGTAGCTCGTCTTTGACTGGAGCCAGGAGCGACCGACACTCATCACACACGGTTGTTGAGATTGCAATTTTCTGCTGACTAATGAAACGGAATTATCTGATATTGTTTTTTGTGAGACAAATTCTCTGTTTAGTTAACCGGAGAGATTAGATGTGAAACGAAAGATTTTTCACTATGTCACTTCTTCACTAGTTAGAACATCTCCAATTAACACTTGCGTGACCTACCATGTTCCTCTCTTCTGCCTCATCCGCCCCGCCCCTTACCTAGCTTCGTCATTGCCCGAACCTATGGCGCCGTTTTACTTTGTCGGACATACACCTTGCACGCAAAGGTATTGGAAAAATTGTTGGAGCTAGTCTATAATTATTTTTTGTCATTTGTAGGCAAAGTATGAATTCATATTCGCCGAATGAGGAGTTTGATTACATGGGGGTTGATGAGTTTATATTCAAAGAGTTCATCAATCATGACTCTTTTTGCATAATCAATGAAGACGACGATGTTGACATGATGGTGATGATGTGCATCCTTGAAAGTCTGGAGGACAAAATGCGCATGTTATCTAACTTAAAGGATTCACTAAAGGGCAGGATACTTGTTCCCTAGAACATGATCAAGTGCGCACCGAGTCTTAACAACGTCTACTTCAAACCCGATCCAATATTCTGTAAGGGTTATGCGGGCATCGCTTACGATGAGCTCTCAATTTATCTAGTGCATAGTGTTGGTGCAAGATGTGAAGGGGCACACCGATGAAATTTGGAGAATCACTAAGAACATGTCCTGCCTCCCGGAACAAGATGCATAGTATCTTTTGAAATTTCTTGTGATGCACTGATAATTTCGAAATCAACGGGCCCACATGCAACTACTCAATGATCTTGTGGAGATATGTACTATTCACATTGTAAATCATTAGGTTTTATGTTTAAATTATGCACTCAGAATAATTTTATGTTTAATTGAACTATCTAGGCATGTATTTAATGTTTAAAAGTGGAAGGTGCGATCGTAGAGGGGACATATTCGGGGTCGCCGGGTTTGCCCTCGCGAACACATCTAGACATGTACATGGGCAAATATGCAAATTAGGCAAACCCAGCTGGAGATGCTCTTAACAAAACAGGACATTTTAAGTTTTTAACTGAAAAGGCTAGATATTTCTCTACTAAAAGAATACCCTGATGTTAACATAAATTGCACATCGAACAACAGATTGATGGGGATGTATTGTTTTGCATGCATGCACGCGTGAGAAAGGCAACACGATAGCGCTAGCAACACAAACACACCCAGCATTAAAGTACTTGATTGATTGGTGCCAAATCATCGGCGGGACACAACACAATCAAATGGGGGAGCTTCCTCGATCGCGCACATAATAAACAACAAAAGAGATACTCACTCCATCTGGAAAAAGATATCGCTAAAATCGATATATTTAGATATATTTGTTGCTATGGACATACTTTTTCTGAACTAAGTATTATTTTGTCATATGGCCATAGTGAACCCAGCAGTGTCTGGAACAGAATATGCCTCCACCAAACAAAACACATGGGAATCAATTTGAAGATTATTTTCTCTCTGTCTGATCGAACTTTCTTCACTTGGTTCGCGCTCCGGAGCGTCTCGGTGTCAAGCAACCTGTTGCCGGCCGGCTGTACTTTAATTCGCTCGATCGATCTCTAGTCTCTACCGGACAGATCCCAATGACGGCGAGCGGAGGGCGTTGCAACGGGTACACAGCGCGGACACGCGTAACACTCGTGTGCGAACGAAAAGGAAGAGTGGTTGCTGCGTCGACGTTACAGCATGAATCATGGTCCGCATGGGTGGATCTTCCCAGATATACGATTCATGCTGCCGTGCACTCCTATGAATGTGGGTGTGCACTGCCGATTTTGAACTAACATTGACATGATGTATGCATATGATCTAACAATGGAGGCAGCATGTTCTTTGGAACATTAGTGGAAACACTATAGTTTCCAGCTAAAGAAAGTAATAAGATCCGTAGTTCCGTACTACAAATACATCTAAAGAAATCATATCGAACTATGTATGTTGAGTCGAGTTATGCAACCAAACAATGGGTTCAAAATAGAAATGAATAGGTCTGAAGGTGACATTCAGAGGTGGACCAGAACCGAATATAGTGCAAAACACTCATGTAATCTCTTACTTTCCAAATCAATCAAATTGTATTGGCAATTTGTAACCATTATCCTATGTTAGGTTATGAAAAAATCTTTTATTTGTACATGGCCAACATGCGCCTTCGTGACACCTAGAAATGTTTCTTCCCCAATGTTACTACTCAGACTCCTGTTCCACATTTCATATTAACTCGTCGAGTACTTTTTCCGCCCGACCTTCCTTGCCTCCATTGTCCTTCTTGCCTTTTATTCACCATTGTAGCTCCAAGCCCCTTCACTCGATCTTTTCAACATCCGTCTTCTTAGCCAACATCTAGTAGTGATGTCGACATTACATGTACTTCTAGATTCGAGAAAAAAAATGAAGTATGTTTCTAGGAGAAAATCAAACGACAAACGTAGAAAAGTTTGATCAACGATCAAGGTTGTAGGCATCTTTAGCCTAAGATTGGAAAATTCATGGGAGCACATCGAACAAAATAATAGAAAATGGATACATTTCCAATTCCATTCCGAGGTTTCTGGTATAGTACTAGGTTCTTCGAGCAGTTCAAGGTGACTCAAGATTGTTCAAGAGCCAACAAATGTCCTTCAACACTACTAGTTATCTACATGTTCGGAACCAGAAATTCACTGGGTGGATTTCTATAAGATGTTTGAAAACAACACATCAAGATTCTAGTCTAGACCAGACCCTTGGAAAAAAATCTCGTTTGTACATTGGTTGATAAGACCATTACTGATGGTGGAGCAAAGTGATTTTGTGTATTTGATGTTGCGAACGGTGTTGTGGCTAGGGAGCCGGTTGATCCTCCTCCCATGGATCAACCAGCAGACGCCTAGCGTAGCCCATCTTTTTCTTAGCATTACTAAGATAGCATAGCACTATAACAGGTTGCACGACATATCCTCCTGATGCGGAGGTAAAAGGGAATACCGTTATCTATGAAAAAGAAAGAAGGGCGCATGGTGCGTCTAAAACTCAGTCGACTGAGAATTAGTTTAATTCTCAATCAAGTTCATCCAACGATTTTGTACTATGTCAATATTTTTTTACGGCATGAACATCTTGTTTGTATTGTGTGAACATTTTTTTTTATTGCGTGAACCATTTTCTTAGTTGCAACTCACTTACAAACCACCGAATAGCTCGAATCACGATGCAAATTGAATGGTTAAGAATCTAATTGAGCTCAAAGCTAATTATCAGTAAATTGGAGAAACAAAAGAGAAAGAAGCGCGTTATTCTGTTGGTGCCCGTAGCAGTGTAGCACAAGCTGTACATCGAAGGGGCAAAAGGTAACAAGGAACCAGACCGCAGCCACCCTTCATTTCCCTCCCTTCCCCAGTCCCACACGGTGCGACGGTGGCACACCTCCATCACCAGCTCCCAAGGTCAACCGCTCCCCTCCTCTTCAAAACTCCCCACTCCAGACATCGCTAGCTCCACACCCTCCCTCCCTTCCTCCGGGTTCTCCACCTCACCGCCAGTCAAGAACACCGCACCCGCACTCCTTCCCGAGCGGGCGTCCAGCTCCATTCATGCTCTGATCGATCGACCAAAACCGCGCTAGCGCGAGTCACCCGGCAAAAGAAGAGCCTAGCTCGCCGGCGACCGGCAGCTAGCCACGATGCACTCCCAGAACCACTGGGGCGGGTCGTTCGAGATCGACGGGGCGGAGGATGACCACAGCCGCAACATGGACATCGACCGCGGCGCGCTGCAGCACCACCAGCTGGACGAGACGCAGCAGAGCTGGCTGCTCGGCCCGCCGGAGGCCAAGAAGAAGGACAGGTACCTCGACCTCGGCTGCGTCGTCGTCAAGCGCAAGCTCCTCTGGTGGATGCTCTGGGCCGTCCTCGGCGCCTTCGTCCTCATCGGCGTTCCCATCATCATCGCCAAGAACATCCCCAAGAAGAAGCCACACGCGCCGCCGCCAGACAAGTACACCGAAGCGGTCCACAAGGCCCTCCTCTTCTTCAACGCCCAGAAATGTAAGTGCTTCTTCTTCATCTTCTTCTGGACAGAGCATGAAAAGCTTCCTCATTTTTCTTCATGCTTGCTTCTCGACAATGATCAGTTCTCTGATCGGTTGAAAGCTCTGAGATCTGCCTTTTGGTCTGAATTCTGTCTGAACTCTGAACTTGAGAATTTGCTAGGGATCGGAGCGTAACACTAGAACTATATATGTTGCATTAAAATTTCTAGTTTTGATCACGATTGCACTATGATGCCAAGGAAAAAGGGAACTCATTGATGGGCAATCTGTCTGAACTATGCGTAGAGATCTGTGATCAGGAGCTGGGCACAGCTGGGGACGACTGCAACGCCCAACCCCACAATTGGAATGTTCTGCCGTGTGCACTGTCCCTACACCATAATGTGCAGAAAGTGACAACCTTCTATTCAGACCAGAGAAATCTCTCAACTTGGGATCACGAATCTCGGCACGTTCAGGCACATGTAGGCCAGTCAATTGATCCATTCTTTAGCTTAGCCAACCACATGGATGTAGCTGTAGATCTTGCCTATGGTCTGTATCTAGATCTTGCCAGCTACAAAGTGCCCGCACTTCTAGATCTTAGAAATTGACAGCACTGTTTCATTCATTTTGTTCAGATTCATTACAAGTCAAAACATATGTCTATTGTTCATCGATCTCACGAGCTTCTTTGTTGTGACAGCCGGCAAGCTCCCGAAGAACAACGGCATCCCGTGGCGCGGCAACTCCGGCATGAACGACGGCTCCACCCTGCCGGACGTGAAGGGCGGCCTCGTCGGCGGCTACTACGACGCCGGCGACAACATCAAGTTCCACTTCCCCTTGGCCTTCTCCATGACGATGCTGAGCTGGTCGGTGGTGGAGTACAGCGACAGGTACAAGGCCATCGGGGAGTATGACCACGTGAGGGAGCTCATCAAGTGGGGCACCGACTACCTGCTTCTCACCTTCAACTCCTCTGCAAACACCATCAACCATGTCTACAGTCAGGTGAGCTCTCTCGATCAGAAAGTCGCTCTCAGCCGTTGAAATTTGCACCGTGAAAAAGAGTTTTCAGAATGGGTGTATATACTTTTGGAAAATCAGTTAAAACAAGAAAATGCAGAGCCTTACTTAAAGTGGTGCTTTTGATCCCTGGATTAAAAAGAAAAAGAAAAAAGGGGAAAAGAACCTGGTGTGCAATAATGCAAAGTAGCGTGTTCCACTGAACTCTGAACATGCACCGAACAGCCTTCTTTTTCCTTCCCAAAAATGGTGACTTGAACGCGGCACAGCTAAGAGCATCTCCAGTCACATACCCCAAAATTGGCCCCCAAACTGTCCGCGGACACGTTCGGACGCGTCCGCGGACACTGACCGGGCAGCCCCTAAAACATGCCTCCTACAACCACGTACCCCAAAATCTAGCTACCAAATTACTAGAAACCATACAACGTAGATCATACTACGTACTACTCCTACTACATAGCTATCCTACTCGTCGTCGGAGATGACGATGACCGTCGCCCCTGCCCCTTCACCGGAGCCGCCGCCCTGTGCCTCGTCACCGGTGTCGCCCGCCTTTCCCTCCTCGTCGGAGTCGGAGATGGAGAAGGTCGACGCAAATCCGGCGGCTTGAAGGTCGACGTTGCGGCCTTCCTTCATTGCCGTCTCCGCCTGGAGCTGCTGCTCGAGGAAGCCGGCCCTGTTCCTCATCTGACCGATGAGGATGTGGTCTGCCGCCTCCGCCCGGAGCTGCAGCTCCTCCTGGATCCGTGCCTGTTCGGCCTGGTACCGGGACTCCTCCTCCTCCATTCGCTGGCGGAACTCCGCACCCGTCATGCGGATGAATGTGGGCTCGGCCTCAAGCTTGACGACGCCAACGGCCGCCGTCTCCGCCGCCTGGACCGCCGCGTCTGCGGCCCCCTGCGCCTCCGCGTCCGCTTGCGCTTGGGCCGCAAGTGCAGCGACCTCCGCCGCGTCGCGCGCGAGCGCCTCCCGGTGGATCTGCGACCTGTCCTCCGGTGTGAGCATGCCGGGCGGAAGGCGGTGTGAAATGGTGGATGTGGAGGATGGTGGATGTGGATGATGCGGCTAGGGTTTGCTCCGGCCCTCCTTATAGTCGGAGATGGCCGGAGAGACATGAATGCCGGCCGGTAGCTACACCATTAATGCGGTCAAGGTGCCTTATCCGCGTCGACGAGGCGGTCAAGCGTAGGTCCGCCCTGTCAGCGACCAAAGGGCGGACGCGCCCATACGCGCCCGGGCGGCCCCAAACCCGCCCCCGATATGGGCTGGGTTTGGGATGTGCCGGACCGCCCGGTCGTTTGGGCTGACTATGGGGGGTGCGGTTGGGTGGTGGTTTTCAGCCCAAACCGCGTCCGGGCTGTCCGCCCGGACGTTTGTGCGGCCTTTGGGGGAGCCGGTTTGAGATGCTCTAACAACCTTTTGACTCTCCTCACCCCACAGCTCAATAGACTACGGTTCAACACCCAATCGTGTACATGTGCTTAACTGGACATCCCATGTTACTCCAACTCTCCAAGCAAATACTAGTATACTCACTACACTGTCAAATGCCACAGGCACATTAGCTGTTTATTTTGGCCGTCATGATCTGATCTGAAGATGTTTTCCAACTTTTTATTCACATTTTGTCACAATCATAAAGCAAAATAGAAACATTTAAATTCTGACACCTACGTGCTTCCGTCTGCAGGTTGGTACGGCGAAGATCAACGGCAGCACGCCGGACGACCACTTCTGCTGGAACCGGCCGGAGGACATGTCGTACGCTCGCCCCGTCCAGCAGGCAACCTCGGGCCCCGACCTGGGCGGCGAGATGGCGGCGGCACTTGCGGCGGCCTCCATCGTGTTCCGTGACAACCCCGCCTACTCCAAGAAGCTCGTCCATGGCGCCGCCACGGTGTACAAGTTCGCGCGCGCCTCCGGCAAGCGCACCCCGTACTCCAAGGGCAACCCGAACATCGAGTACTACTACAACTCGACGGGGTACTGGGACGAGTTCATGTGGAGCGCCTCCTGGATGTACTACGCCACGGGGAACAGCAGCTACATCAGCTTCGCCACCGACCCTCGCCTGCCCAAGAACGCCAAGGCATTCTTCGGCATCCTCGACTTCTCCGTCTTCAGCTGGGACAACAAGCTCCCCGGCGCCACGCTGCTGCTCTCCAGGCTCCGCATGTTCCTCAACCCGGGCTACCCATACGAGGAGTCGCTCATGGGCTACCACAACGTCACCAACATGAACATGTGCATGTACTTCCCCAAGTTCGCCGTCTTCAACTTCACCAAGGGCGGCCTCGCGCAGTTCAACCACGGCAAGGGCCAGGCGCTGCAGTACGCCGTCGCCAACTCCTTCCTCGCCGCGCTCTACGCTGACTACATGGAGTCCGTCAACGTCCCCGGATGGTACTGCGGCCCCAACTTCATGACCGTCGACGACCTCCGCTCATTCGCCAAGTCTCAGGTACTAACCCAGTTCACAATCATTTGATCCAGACGAATTTGCTGGTCGATCAAAGAATGCATATTGATTTATTTTTGTCTCGCAGCTCGACTACATTCTCGGGGATAACCCCATGAAGATGAGCTACGTGGTGGGGTACGGCAAGAAGTACCCGAAGAAGCTGCACCACCGTGGGGCGTCGACGCCCAAGAACGGGGTCAAGTACTCCTGCACCGGCGGGAACAAGTGGCGCGACGCCAAGGGCGCCGACCCGCACGTGCTCACGGGCGCCATGGTCGGCGGGCCGGACAAGAACGACAAGTTCAAGGACGCGCGGATCAGCTACGCGCAGAACGAGCCCACGCTGGTGGGCAACGCCGGGCTCGTGGCCGCGCTGGTGGCCATCACGCAGAGCGGGCGCGGCACGGGCGTCGGCGCCGTCGACAAGAATACCATGTTCTCCGCCGTGCCGCCCATGTTCCCAACCGCCCCGCCGCCGCCGGCCTCGTGGAAGCCGTGAGAGAGATCTGTATATCTGGTCCACCGAGGTTGAGCAGATCGATCAAAGGGGTTTCTCCGATCGGGTTCGGTTGGTAGTGCAATTTTCTGGCGATCATGTAAAATTCTTTTGTATTATACACACACGTTAACCGTGGCACGCGATACGAACGGTGGCATGCCTCACGCATGGCCTGTACTCTCCATGTAGATGTTTCTTGTGCACAACTGAACTGGGTATGGACAATTAATGGATACGTGTTGATTATCCCCAAAGAGAATTGAGTGTATGTGTTCACAGTATCTGTGTTAGTCTCGCGCAATCCGGCTCTCGTGCTTGTCAAGTGTCAACACTAGTAATGTTGCAAGTGCAACGCACGGTCGCGTCAACATAAATGTATGTTTACCAATGAGCAAAATTACCAATCTTACCGATACACAATAATAGAAAATTGCTGAAAATGTAAATAATTGAGTTCACACTTTTCTATTAATTAGGAGGGTTTACATTCGAATTCATCGTGACTGTAAATAATAAGAACATATGGCCAAAAAATGAATTTGAAAATGTGAAATGTTGGACCTAAATATGGATAGTGCATTTTCATATAATGTAGGAGAAATGGTTAATGTTATGCAAATGAGTGAAAGCAGAGGTTGAGTGTTGACCCAATGGAATTAGAGGCCAATATAAAATAATCCATTGAAAATTGGTAGCCTCATTTCTAGGATTTTATTGTTGAGGTTTTGGTCTGATGCACTTCCACCATCCAAATTTGCTAGCCTCTTCGGTGTTGTGCTTGGCCCATTTTCACATCGAGAGTTGGTGCCTTTTTCGCCATTTTTATTTTGTTTTATAAAAGAAATAAAATAATTTTTTCCTCTCCTTTGTTGAAGGATAGCAAATGGGTCAAATACATGGGATTTCTAGCAAAAAATGTCAATTATTAAAAGGTTTTACCTAAAGAAATGTCAGGTTGAGAGGGGTGGGGGCAATGGCCCCCCTAAGTGCACATAGCTACTCAACTTAAATGAAACTAGTAGGCCTTGGCGCGGCGGCACGCCGCGCCCGTGGCTGTGCGTTCTCTGAATCAAGGTAACGTGATGCACGAAATGTTAACTCCCAAGCGGTCACTGGATTGAAACCAAAAGTTCCTGTCTGATGTGTTTGCAGATTCAGAAGTTGCACATCACGGCATCGAGATAGCATGGATACTGAGCAAACCGTCGTCTACTGCCTTTGTTTCATCTAGACGTTTGTCAAGTTGACTTCGTAGCTCCTCTATTATGCCGGCGTCCTTGATAGACTGATCTCAAGCTCTGGACTTTGTGTCCGTTATGGTTTTCTTGTGGGATGTTATCTCGTCTCCCAATCTCTGGTTTACATCATGTAAGTTTTGGTTCTCATTACGGAGCCGTTCAATAGTATTACCGGTCTCGATCACGCCTTCTGCTCTCAGTAATAGATCTGCAGAAAGTTGTTTAGTAGTTTAAATGAGACCAGCCAGCTCCAGATTTCTAGTACCTTTTAAATCCTTTTTCCGAGGAACAATAGGATTGCTTACCGGCATCTTTTTGTCGCTAAGCGTTTAGCGCGGCAATCTCTGCGTCTTTCTTCTTGAGGGCCATTTCCAAGGAATGCGCTTTTTTTTTTTCATTTTCCACGGAGGAAGCAAGCGCTTGTTTGCTTATGTCTTCTATAGACTGGGAAAATAGACGAACAAAAGCGTTAGTATAGCCGGCAAACGTCTAAATGGTACAAGCTGGGCAGTAAGACATATGCTTTTGAATCATATGTTACCTTCATTTGCTCTCGTACTATAAAAATACCATGACTGAGCTGCTCGTGATGGCTCCGAGGGCTTGCTGCTGCAGTATTTTTTGGAGGAGACAGGGTTGTTTCTTTTGCTGCCATCTTTTCAATTCCCAGATCTACCTCGTGTGTCCTCGTTTGAGTAGCAGTTTCAGGTTCTATCTGTTAGAGTATATATTGTATTTTTGTATTTTCCCCACCTGTTAGGGGGTTTCCTGCATATTGCACCTGTATGTACTACATATTGTGGCCTTTGGCCCTCAGGGAATACAATCAGTCTATTTTCCCTAACATGGTATCAGAGCATTAGGTTTTGTAGCCGTCGCCGCCGCACGCCCCGGTTTTCTGCCGCCGTGTCCGGCCGCCGCCGCTGCCTCTCCGTCCGCCGGCCGCCGCCCTTCCCCGGCTGCCGTCGCCGCCGTCCGCCCTGGCCCTCCGCCGCCGCGTCCGGCTGCTGACCGCTGCTGCCTCTCCGTCCGCCGGCCGCCGCCCTTCCCCGTTGCTCGTCGCCGCCGTCCGCCCCGGCCCTCCGCCGCCGCGTCCGGCCGCTGCCGCCGCCTCTCCGTTCCCGGTCGCCCTTCCCCGGCCGTCCTCCGCCGCCGGCCGCCCCGCTCTCGGCCGCTCTTCCCCGGCCGTCCTCCGCCGCCGGCCGCCCTTGGTCGCCCGTCCCCGGCCGCCCTACCGCCGTCGGCCCGCCACCGTCTCCGTCGTGAGCGTCCTCTGCTGCGGTTCAATCTCGATCCCGATCCCGATCCGTTCCAAAAAAAAAAAATTGGCTATGTCTTCCTCGTCGGGCTATGTTGCGATTCCTCGCTGCCCGGTGACTTTTGATGGCGCGAATTATCCTGATTTCGCTGCCTTCATGCGCGTCCACATGCGCGGTCTTCGTCTTTGGGGTGTGCTTTCTGGCGAGGTCTCCTGTCCGCCGCGCCCCGTTGCTCCTCTGGCGCCCATTGCGCCGCAGTCTGTTGCTCTTGCCCCCGATGCTACTCAGGAGGTCAAGGATACAGCTCAGCGTGCTTATGAGACTGCTATGGCTGCTTATGACCGGGAGGTCCAGGAGCATTCTACTGCTGTTGCGACATACCGGCTGGATCTGACTGACTACACTCAGTGGATTGATGAGGATGCTCGTGCTGCTGCTGTCCTCACTTCCAGTGTTCTGCCTCAGTATGCTGCTGAGTTCATGGGTCTTCCCACTGCTGCTGCTCAGTGGACTTTTCTTCGTCAGCGCTATCAGCCGTCTGGTGATGCTCTTTATCTGTCTGTGGTTCGTCAGGAGCATGATCTTCAGCAGGGTGATTCCACTGTTGATGAGTTCTATACTCAGAGTGCTGCTATTTGGCGTCAGCTTGATTCTCTTCGTACAGCTGTGTGTGGCACCTGTCCCTGCTGTCTGACTGTGCGCGCGGATCTGGAGTTTCAGCGCGTCTTTGAGTTCTTGTCGCGGCTCCGTAAGGAGTTCGAGCCGCGTCGTGCACAGCTGCTTGCCCGTGGTCGTGTTCCGCTCTCTGAGGTACTAGCTGAGCTTCGTGCTGAGGAGACACGTCTTCGTGGTGCTGGTCTTCTTGCGGTTCCCTCTGTACTTGCTGCTCGTGGTCCTCCTGTGCCGCCAGCTTCGTTGTGGTCTCCACGACCGCCGATACTCTCTACTCCTCCGGTCCAGGGCCAGAGTCAGCCTCAGCAGCATCGTGCACCTCCACGTCCTCCCTGCACCTACTGTGGCAAGTCTGGCCATGATGCCTCTAGCTGCTGGAAGAGGGATCCCAGCCTACGTCAGCAGTACCATTCTCGTAGGCAGTCTGGTTCTTCAGGATCTTCTGCTGTTGCCCAGGCTGGTTCTTCAGGCTCTTCTGCTGCTGCACTGTCGGATCAGGACATTATCCGTGGTCTTCGTGGTCTGCTCGCTGCTACAGGCTCTTCCTCGACGGGTACTGCTGGTTCTGTGCCTACCTCTTCTGGCACCGCGCGACCACCATCTTCCACACAGTCAGGTATGTCATCCCCGTGGTATCTGGATTCTGGAGCTTCTTTTCATATGACTTCTGCGTCTTCTATTCTTTCTGCTCTTCGCTCTCTTATTTCTCCTGTCCGTGTTATCACGGCTGATGGTTCCTCTCTTCCTGTTTCCAGTCGCGGCACTCTTTCCACTTCCTCTTTTTCTGTTCCTGAAGTTTCTCATGTTCCTAGTCTTAAGATGAACCTCTTTTCTGCTAGTCAGCTTACTGATTCTGGTTGTCGCGTCATTCTTGACGCTGATTCTTG
The DNA here is from genome assembly GCA_947311845.1 of Poa pratensis. Taxonomy (NCBI): domain Eukaryota; kingdom Viridiplantae; phylum Streptophyta; class Magnoliopsida; order Poales; family Poaceae; genus Poa; species Poa pratensis. The sequence continues at coordinate 33,044,991 of CAMZMU010000053.1, forward strand.
TGCTGTTCAGGACCGCCGTACACAGGCCCTGGTTGGAGCTGGCCCTCGCAGCCTTGAGTCCCCGGGGCTATGGGAGTTAGACTGGCTTCGCGTTCCTTCCGCTGACACTTCATCTGCCAGTTCCCCTGCGGTTGCTGCTTCTGTCACTGGCTCTTTTCAGCAGTGGCATCATCGTCTGGGTCACCTTTGTGGCTCCCGTTTATCGTCATTAGTTCGTCGTGGTCTTCTGGGGTCTGTCTCAGGAGATGTGTCTTTACATTCGTGTCAGGGTTGTCGGTTAGGCAAACAGATTCAGCTTCCCTATCCTACTAGTGTGTCTGTATCTCAGCGACCTTTTGATTTAGTTCATTCAGATGTTTGGGGTCCGGCTCCTTTTGCTTCCAAAGGGGGCCATAGATACTATATTTTGTTCATTGATGATTTTTCACGGTACACCTGGTTGTTTTTTATGCGCTCTCGCGGTGAGGTGCTTGCTATTTATCAGCGTTTTGCGGCCATGGTTCGTACTCAGTTTTCCACGCCTATTCGTGTGTTTCGTGCTGATTCTGCTGGAGAGTTTATCTCCCAGCATCTGCGTGGTGTCCTTGCTGAGCAGGGCACCCTTGCGCAGTTCTCCTGTCCCGGCGCCCATGCTCAAAATGGTGTTGCCGAGCGTAAGCATCGTCATATTCTTGAGACTACCCGTGCTATGATGATTGCTTCCTCTCTTCCACCGCATTTCTGGGCTGAGGCTGTTGCTACGTCGACTTATCTCATTAACATTCAGCCTTCTGCTGCTCTTCAAGGTGGCATTCCTCTCGAGCGCCTCTCTGGTAGCTCTCCAGACTACTCGACTCTTCGTTTATTTGGTTGTGTTTGCTATGTTCTTCTACCTCCTCGCGAACGCACCAAACTGACCGCTCAATCTGTTGAGTGTGTTTTTCTCGGATACAGTGATGAGCATAAGGGCTATCGCTGTTGGGATCCTGTTGGTCGTCGAATGCGCATCTCTCGTGATGTCACGTTTGAAGAGACGCGTCCCTTCTATCCCCGCCCCACCTCTGGTACTTACCCGGTGGATGATCTCTCTTTTCTTCTTTTTCCAGATACACCTCCCGCTGTACCTTCCCTCCACCTCTTAGTTCTGTTGCACCTCCTTCGATTTCGGCGCCATCCTCTCCTTCGTCTAGTTCTCCTAGCTCTCCTCGTTCTCCGGCTTCGGATCCGTCCTCTGTTGTTCCTTCTTCCTCTTCTTCTGATGAGTCGGCTTCCACCGACGAGCTTTCTTCTTCACGGCCTGTTCGTCAGCGTCGTGCTCCAGACCGTTACTCTCCTAGTCAGTATGGTCTCTCTGTTGTCTCCGAGCCGACTTCTTATCGGGATGCTGAGCGTCATCCTGAATGGCAGCTTGCCATGGCTGAGGAGATCGCTGCGCTTGAGCGCACTGGCACCTGGGATCTTGTTTCTCCCCCTTCTGGTGTTCGTCCTATCACGTGTAAGTGGGTCTATAAAATTAAGACTCGCTCTGATGGATCTCTTGAACGCTATAAAGCGCGTCTTGTGGCTCGTGGCTTTCAGCAGGAGCACGGCCGTGACTATGATGAGACTTTTGCTCCTGTGGCTCATATGACCACTGTGCGTACTCTTCTTGCTGTTGCTTCTGTTCGACGCTGGTCCGTGTCCCAGCTTGATGTTCAGAACGCTTTTCTTAATGGCGAGCTGAGTGAGGAGGTTTACATGCAGCCTCCTCCTGGGTACTCTGTTCCCGATGGGATGGTTTGTCGTCTTCGACGTTCTCTCTATGGCCTAAAACAGGCACCTCGTGCCTGGTTTGAGCGTTTTGCCTCTGTGGTGACTGCTGCTGGTTTCTCTCCTAGTTTTCATGATCCAGCGCTATTTGTTCACACTTCTCCTCGTGGACGCACTCTTCTCCTTCTCTATGTTGATGACATGATCATTACTGGTGATGATCCTGAGTATATTGCCTTTGTCAAGGCTCGTCTTCGTGATCAGTTTCTTATGACTGATCTTGGTCCTCTTCGCTATTTTCTTGGCATTGAGGTTTCTTCTACTTCTGATGGCTTTTACATCTCTCAGGAGAAGTATATTCAGGATCTCCTTACTCGTGCTGCTCTTATGGATGAGCGCACTGTCGACACTCCTATGGAGCTTAATGTTAAGCTTCGTCCTACTGATGGTGATCCTCTTTCTGATCCCACACGTTATCGCCATCTTGTTGGGAGTCTTGTTTATCTTGCCGTCACTCGTCCTGATATCTCTTATCCTGTTCATATTCTGAGTCAGTTTGTCTCAGCTCCTACCACTGTTCACTACAGTCATCTTCTCCGTGTCCTTCGTTATCTTCGTGGCACGATTACTCGTCGCCTTTTCTTCCCTCGCTCCAGCTCTCTCCAGCTCCAGTGCTACTCGGATGCTACGTGGGCGAGTGATCCTTCGGATCGTCGTTCACTTTCTGCTTACTGTGTGTTTCTTGGTGGTTCGCTTGTTGCTTGGAAGACGAAGAAACAGGTAGCGGTTTCTCGTTCGAGTACTGAGGCTGAGTTGCGGGCTATGGCTTCGTTGATTGCTGAGGTGACTTGGTTACGGTGGTTGCTTGCCGATTTTGGGGTCTCTGTTACGACACCCACTCCACTTTTGTGTGACAGTACAGGTGCTATCAGTATTGCACGTGATCCGGTCAAGCATGAGCTGACCAAGCATATTGGTGTTGATGCTTTTTATACACGTGCTCAGGTGCAGGATCAGGTTGTTGCGCTTCATTATGTGCCTTCAGATTTACAGTTGGCGGATTTCTTTACAAAGGCACAAACCCGAACGCAGCATGACTTTTTGCTCTCCAAACTCAGTGTTGTGGATCCACCATGAGTTTGAGGGGGGGTGTTAGAGTATATATTGTATATTTGTATTTTCCCCACCTGTTAGGGGGTTTCCTGCATATTGCACCTGTATGTACTACATATTGTGGCCTTTGGCCCTCAGGGAATACAATCAGTCTATTTTCCCTAACACTATCCCGCATACATTCCTGGCCTCCATTTCAGCAGTTTCTTTATTAGTGCTAAGGGCTAACATAGGAACAACAGGATAGAGCTTTTTGACAGCGGGACTCTTGGGCTTTAAGCCTTTATTTGGCTTGAAACTGGAAACATAGAAAGGGTAACCATTAGGCAAAAATAGTATAAGAAACGTTACGTGCTATGCAGTAAACATACTCTCGCTTGACAATGGTGATCCCAGAAGTCGTGTTGTCGTTGATCTGGGCGTCTGATGTAGCAACTGGTGTTGGTTGTTTTTTCCATACATATATAGGTAGGAGAAATGATCAATGTTATGCATGTAATGTAGGTGAAAATGTGTTCAGACCTCTCTCAACTGAAGAATATTCTTTCCGCAAATTTCTGAAGATGAAGTGCCTTATCCTCGTAGCTATTGATCGGTGTATGTGGCCACAACGCTCCCGCTCCCTCTGGCTGCGCCAGGAGATAGTAACTCAAAAAAAATCCATCTCAAAGTCAACTCACACCACCGGATTCATACCATCTCTTCAAATTGATGACAAGCTGATTACCGATCAAGAGGAGAAAGTTGATGTAATCTAGAAAACTTTTGGTCTATTTTGGGGGCTCACCACCCAAGAACTGAATCGTGAAATCTAGCCGCTCTTGACTTTGGCAGCCAAATAGATCTCTCAAGCCTCACTATTTACCTTCTCCGAAGAACAAGTCAAGGCAACAATTTTTGACACCCCAAGAAAGCACCAGGCCTCGACGGCTTCATCGGTTTATTCTTCAGGATCTGCTGGAAACAGTTAAGCCAGACATCATGAGTGCCATCAGGAAGGTGCCAATGCACAACACTTGGAGATGCTCAATTATGCAACCATGGTTCTGATCCCCAAAACCAACGGTGCTCGCCATCCCAAAGACTACCGCCCAATCAGTCTAGTGCACACCTTCTCCAAGATATTCACAAAGCTGCTTGCCACCAGACTAAAACCTCCCATGCCCAAGCTCTTTCTTCCATTGCCAGAGTGTGTTCATTAAAGGCCACAACATTCATGATAATTTCGTTTATGTTCAGAGTCTGGCCAAAGCCCTCAAACAAAAAAAGATCCCCACTTTGGTGCTCAAATTGGATAGTGCATTTTCATATAATGTACTACCTCTGATTCACAAAAGTGTCAGATGAAATGACCACTTCACGTACAACTTGAAGGTACAGTCACGACACTTTCTGTGGACCGAGGGAGTAGGAGAAATGATCAATGTTATGCAAATGAGTGAAAAACGGAGATTGGAGTTTTGACATTCCTATTGAACAAAGGATCATAATAATAATCCATTGAATATTGGTAGCCTCATTTCTAGGACCGCAAAGCATTATACTAATAAAATACAGAATTTAATACCACAAAGTATTATATAAAATCCTACAATTATATGGAATATATAGAAGCTAACATTTACGAAAATATTTTTCCTTATTGTCTGGGCATGCAACATAACGATAACACATCAACACAGATATAAATTTATTGTATGAATCATGGTAAAGCCTCAAAATATAAATTTGGAAATAAACGTGGCACAGTTTTTTTAAGTTCATATCACCTCAATACTTTGACTTTTATATTAAAGTTGAAGGGCACACAATAAAATCATATAATTCACGTGTTTCTAGTGATGAGAAACACAAAACAACATTTTAAAATATGTGTCATTTTTAATTTTTGGCAAAAAAAATACCAAACTCATACGGTAAACTACAATACGAGAACAATACTTCTATCAAAACTTGTTTATGTTCACATTTTCATGAACATACTAGAATTTTCAAATTTGGCCAAATTTTTAAGCCAATGTGCTATATTTCGTCCCCATCTGAAAATTGTAAAATCAGTGTCATAGTAAGACTGGTGTATTTATTTATACAGATTCTTACTAATACTTGACATAATTGCTAGTTATACATAGACGAACAACCCATGAACGATTGTTTTTTTTTTTTTTGAATTTTGGAGACATGACAAGACTCCTCGAAATAGGCTTTCGCCCCGCTTTATAAATAAAGCAACGACCAACATACAAACATTGATACAAACGCAACACCAAATGCCGGGGCAGCAGCACACACAAGCCCAAAGAGAAAAGAAATGAAAGAGATGGCGAAACAACGAAACGATGAAGACCCTCAACCGCTGCGCCCCCCGTCTAAATCCCACCACGATCCAAGCCCTCCGAAGCGCCACCGTACCAAGCAGCACCTTCAAGAAGGGAAACGCCGTCGATACGACGCTGCTGCCCAGACCAGCGGTCCTAGGGTTTCCCCCGGTACATAGAGTATAGTAGACAGGGGATTCCCACAACGTCCTCCAGGAAGGGATGGTGCCACACGAAGGCGGCACCGCGTCAGGGTCAGGCCAGCTAACAGGGATTTCTCCCGCCCCTGTCCTCAAAAAAACCCTGGAGCAAAAGAGCACCACCACCCAGCTTCGCCGCCCACCAGCCTGCGCCACCACGATCTTGCAGTCGTCATCATCAGTTGCTTCGAGAAACTGGCAAGCGACCTGGATCCGGAGGCTCACGACATCTTTGGGGCGAGGGACAACAGCCTCGCAGCCACGCGGGAGGAACCCACCTCCACCGCCGCGAGGCAGTCATAGACCGGACAGAGCAGCGGGAGCACACCAGGCCCACACTGGCCCGGCCGGGCCCGAATGGGCCCGTAAAGCTCCGGCCACCCTGCTGTAATAAGCAGGCCGCAGAGCCGCCGCCCCGTGACCCAACTAGTCACCGCCTCCACCTCCAGGGAGCTCCGCAGCTGCCACGGCCCGGCCCGCTGAAGCCCATCTGGGCCCGCCCGAGCCCATCTGGGCCAAGGCCAAGCAGCAACCGGCGACCGCCGCGACCAAGGAGCTCCACCGTGGGAGAGCACCGCCACCAGCTTCACCCGGCCGCGCCGGACCAGGGCATCCCTAGGAGCACCGCCGCCATGGCAGGGGAGGGCCCCGACCCGCCTACCAGGGTGCGGGGAGAAGAGATCCGCCGCCGCCAGCGTCGCCTGGGCCTCGCCCGGCGACCCCTGCCGGCGGCGGTGACGGGGAGGGGTGTAGAGGAGGGGGCGGCGGCCAGCTGGAGCGGGGAGCCCCGTCGCCCTCGGGGCAGGGGGCGAGAGGAAAAGAAGGTCACATGACAAGACTCACCTTTTGTTCGTCCGAATGCTCAACGAATTAATTTTCAACCAACTGTCATATATTACCATCTCCGTACTTGATCTTGATCTGTCTGAACTCTTGTGCCTGAAAACACAAAAGACTAAAATAGACACTTCGCACATCACATGGAACACGACCGCTTAGAGAAAAAATATATTAGAGAGACATAATTTAGCATAATTGGAAGCGTAACTTTTAGTGCAGATGGAACATCAAAGCATAACGTATTACAGCGTAGTGATTTGGTGCGTTTAGTTCATCTCATCCTCTTCCTCAAGTTCGAGTTCCTTCAACATTTTCTTACTGTACTCGGTAATAGGGTCTCCACCATCCGCGCACATGACTAGTTCTGCCGGCAGATAGCACCAGTCGATGTGCGAGACGTCTTTGCCTTTTGAAATAAGTAATTTGGCCCTTTCTCTTTTCTTAATCTCAATGGCTGCGTTCGTTGGATCTGAAGGGGACGTCGTTGTTCCATTTGTGCACGTACTTTGCATTAAATCTGAATAATTTGAACCGGCGAGCCATCTCGGCGTGGTCACGTTTCTTGTTAAGAGCCTTGCACCAGCGCTCATATAAGGCCCATGTGGCTTCATCCGACTCAAAGTCCTTGTCCGTCGGGATCTTAGCATCATCTATGACAGTTTTGTAAGGGTTAGTACTTAGTAGTGTCAAGCAAACACACGAATTGCATACAATTTGGTCTGTAAAAAAGCACAAAGAATTTAAGACATTGATGGATTGCTTAACCCTATCTACGAGAAATAGGACCTGCACCGGGAAAGGGTGGGATTGATTTACCTGTAAAGAGCTCGGCGATGGAAGTGCGGGGAGTGCTATCACGGGGCTTTGTGGAGGCATTGGCGCGAGTTGCGCTTGCGCAGTTCTCCAGGGGAGCTTTGATGTCTGAGCCTAAGCGGGCGGCGCAAGTGGCGGCTTCATCGGCAGCACGCGCTAAGCGGGCGGCTTCGGCGGCAGCACGCGCTAAGCGGGCGGCGTAAGTGGCGGCTTAGGCGGCCGCACGCACTGAGCGGGAGGCCATCGCAACGGCATGAGACCCGGCAGCCGCAGGGGTGCGAGATGCGAGGGATGCTTTACGGGCTGCCCGCATGAGCCTCGATGCCACTAGTGCCATGGCGAGAGACGAGCCGTAAATCCGCACATGGAGGGAGGAGGAGAGGGAGCGGCGCCCCTTGCTCGGGAAGGAGGATGCTCGGAGTTGTGTGGAGTGTGGAGACAGAGAGAGGTGGCGGTGTCGGGAGGTCGTGGGGTAGAGGTAGAGCCGAGAGGCGGGTGTTTATAGGGACGAGGAGGCTAGGGCTTTATATAACACCGTCACTACGAATCAACACATGAGAAATCAATTCCACTGACCGCGGCCTTGAAACAATTCCTAATACTACTTGAATACCCTTCTCCAGATCAAACAATTCCCAAAGGCAGACCTTGGTGTTAAATATAAAGCCTAACCTTTCCCATCAGTTCGGACTTTTGGGATAATTGGCTAGTGCATCAATTTAATATAGTATCAGAGCCAGGTGGTCTCAAGTTCAAGCCCCGGCTAACGTATTATTTAATATAAAAATAGTTGCAGCCTCCCATCTATCCCACGTCTAAGGTCTTCCCGATTGTCCAGCCTAGACGTGAGGGGGAGTGTTAAATATAAAGCCTAGCCTTTCTCATCAGTTCGGACTTTTGGGATAATTGGCTAGTGCATCAATTCAATACTTGGTAAAGGGAAACAACTGATCAATTAATTACGGAGCTCCAACACCAAGCAAAGTCAGCATGCTCCACGGATCAATCGAGTGCCATGGAATAAACCTGACCCCGGATGGGTTAAACTGAACGTGGATGGATCTTATGCAGAGTGATTCAAATTGTAAAGATAGGAAGATTACAAAAACAAGCTAAGTCATGAGTTAGCTGCGTTTGGTAGGAGTCAGGATCGAACTATGGTCTCGTTGGGATCCTGCCCTGATGACCTTGTCTCTATTATGAAGACAGACTGTAATCCTCCTTGATTAATATAATCTCTCTTTGCCCGCAAAAAAGAAGAAAGTTATATAGTTGAGTCGAACTTCTCCAGGGTTTGGTTTGTATTTCGTTTCTTTATGTGGACCTTGTTGTAAGTTCTGGATTTTCGTCCAGCCCCCTGTACTCGCAAAAAAAAAAAAAAGAATGCCCATGTGTTGCAATGGGTTTCGAAGCTTTTTCTCGCAAGACATATAAATATAATGTGCATTAAAACTCACATGATAGCAGGAAATAGCCACATAATATTCTTAAAACAGTAAGATTCTTCTCTGCTTATAATGTGATTTGATAGAAATGTATAGTTCAACATCATGTACATAGAAAGAATCAACGCAAAAATTATCTTTTGCTATTGACTAAGATTTTCCTTGGAGATAGCTTCAGTTAATAGCTTCCATATACATCACTCATGCCATGTACAATCTCACATCGTTGTTAGGTCTAGGATTTGGTCTGTTACGACCTCGGTCATGAGTCATGACGCCATAGTTCATTCATCGGATTAGCCAATTGAACCCGAATTGGTTTCCTGTGATTGTCTCCGTACTTGTCTCATCCCCAACGATATGGCCACCTTTGCTTTCTGGATCGAGTCAGTTTTGTCAAGTTCATGGTCTTACGACAGATACCAGATTTAGCACAAGACAATGAGTAAACAGAACACTGCTGAAGTATGGTGGTTGACTGTTATGAAAATGGTATTTGGAGAAAAAAGTAGGATATAAACCAAGCAAAGAAATGTTTTTGCTCTGAAACATAACACTGCTGAAGTAATTGATTTTGGAGAAAAAATTAGGATACAACCCATAGTTCAGAGAAAAAAGTAGTATACAAACCAAGCAATATACTGGGTGACATATATTCCACATGTTTGAGAGGGCAGCAGTCCATGATGAACAAAAGGAATATGTTTTGTTTAATAGAAATGTTAAGCGAATTAATCGTAGCTCGGTTAGTTAGATTCACTGTGGTGAAACAAGTTTACCTAGGTACAAGTTATAGATTTGGCATTGGAGCTCGCATGTACCTAGCTAGACTTATTTCAAAATTTAATTGGCAAGATTCTGTCGTAAGTGTGATGCCCGTCAACAACGAAACACATGTGTCCACTTCGTACACTTCAATATTTATTATTGGCACATTGTTTTGGAGGTACTCACACGGATGTTCACTTCGTCCACTTCAAACTTTACATCCGTTAGTATTTTTAGTATTTTGCTCGTACGGGTAGATTGTAGAAGTCGTCGTATGTTTCTCAGCGATGTACTCTCAAAAAAATGTTGACCAATGGATCTACTTTCGTGATGACTTCGTAGTGTCACGACTCTATCGCCGGCTCAGTGTTTTGGAGATGTTTATAGGGTTCGGGGTGTATCGTGTGTGTTGTGTGTGTTTATTGGGTGAGTATATGCGTGTGCACGTGAACTGTGTTTGTACTTAGTTTCGGGGGAAAAAAGTCGATCCACTTCCCGCTAGTGCCGCACGGCCCTCGGCCTAGTTGCCGGAAGCATGGGCGCAGGGCGGGGCCGCGAGCCCACGAGCGGGAACCGCTCCTCCCTGTCCCCCCGTGCCCCACTTCACTGATTCCCACCCGAGATGCGGATACCCGTTTTTCTTCCTTCTCCGATTCGTTGGTTCGTTTCCCACGCTTCCTGCCCACCTCCGCTCCGCTCCCCCTCTTCTCCGGCCCTCCCGGATCCTGACTCGGGCGTCGCGCGACGGAGTCCGTCGCTCGGCCGATCGTCCGCCACAACCCCGGTGAGCCTCCGTCCGCCACTCTCTTCCTACCAGCTAGCTTCTCGGTGTGGCCTGGTTGTTTGACCGCGCGCGCTGGTGTTTTTCCCACCGTTTCTGGGGTCTCCGTGACTGCGGCTTGTTCGCATTTCGGTTGGCGATTTGGCGGAAATAGATCGCCCACCGGCTTCCTCGCCGGCAGAGTGTGCAGCAGCCCCGATGCTCAGCGAGTGATAGGCGTAGCGGTTTGATCGATCAGACATGAGTATGATGCGATTAGCCTCTTGGCCGTGGCGGATTTTTCAAATCTAATGATTGGGGTTGATGGACACAATTACACGATACCAGTAATAATGGGACTATTCTCTCTGGAAAATAATAATTGTAATGATGTGAATCAGATGGCTCAAGTGGGCCGTGGCATTGATCAAACTCGTCTAGCTGTTTTTCGGTTTCAGTCAGATTGGCAATTTATTGGCGATGTACATTTATAGATGTTCATGAGCGTTTCAGGATATCTTCTGAACTCTGAAGAAGCTACTGTTGTTACAATTGTTTGCTCTTGATTTCCTTCAGTGAGTCAAGTTATTGGAGGAAGGCCCTCGAGGCCACGTGTTCGAAGTGTAGCTTGCCATCCCAGGACAGTTTGATCGAGAAAGGGGGGAAGTGGTCCAGCTACATGAGCATGACTCTGTTGTGGCCCTAGTTTCTGAAGACTGTAAACTTCTTGTTGAGTAACAGAGCTCTTTTTCATCGCAAAAAATAAAATAAAATCGGATACATTTATGCCTTTATGGGCTGTTATATATGTAGTCCATTTTCTTGTTTAACTATTGTTTGTAAGCTAATTATGGCTGTTTATTCCTGTGGTAGTTTGACAATGCTGGTTTTGGACATAACTTGGTCATGAAATTACTGACCATATTGTTATGACCATATTTGTTTAGGAATTCTGGAACTATCACCCTGTTATGTAAACGTTTTGACAAACTTTATTTTAGTTTTTTCTCCTTGCATGTGTACTTAAGATGTGGCGATGCCCATAACTAGAGCTTGCTATGTTCCAGGGTTTTACCCGGAGAGGCATGACACTGGCATTCTTTTGAGTAAAGGAAGAAGCAATCAGCCAATCAAGAATGGCCTCGAGGGCCATCGTTAGGAGACGGAAGTATATTCTGGAGCATACTAATGCACCTGTTTTATTACATTCATCTAATTCCATTTTTGGGCAAGGAACATTTGGATGTGTTGTTGAGCACAGCACTGTATACAATTTGTCGGAGCATAACACAGCAGATTCTAACCGTGAGAAGGTGTTATATACCTTAAGGAAGAGAGACCTTTTGGGCCTTAGTAATGGATACCTGTGCCGCCCAACTCTTGGTGTTTCTCTTGCCTCATATAAATCTAAATCGCCGAATGTTGAATTCCCCTTGGGAGCCAGATATTTTCTGCAGTCAGTCCGCAAAGCATCAAAAACAGCTGGGCAGCCTGAATCTGGTGTTCTGAATGAGCAGAGTGAGGACCAGAAGCAGCCAAAAAAGGAGGCGTCTCCAGAAGAGTGTGATCAGGCAGTGGAAGGCTTAAGCACTGCAAAAGCAAAGGCTAAAGCTAAGCAGGTGCAGGAAGTTCAAAAGACTGATCAATCAATCATACAGAAATTCTGGGCAAGGCTTCTGGGTATTGGTCCTGCTCTGCGTGTTGTTGCTTCAATGAGCAGGTCTTGGTTCCCTTCTTTGAATTGAAGTATTTCTGCTGTCTTGCTCTTTTTCATGGATGGCTGTTTGTCTCGACGTTTTAGTTTATATTTTGTTTTGTGGTTTTAAGAGCTGACTGGGCTGTGAAGTTGAAGCATTGGAAGGAAGAATTCGTTTCTACACTGCAGAATTATTGGTTGGGCACTAAGCTACTGTCAGCAGATGTTAGAATTTCATCAAGATTGTTGGTAAAACTTGCTGGTGGAAAGAACCTTACAAGGAGAGAGAGGCAACAGCTTACACGCACAACAGCAGACATATTCAGGCTGGTACCTTTCGCTGTGTTTATCATCATTCCGTTCATGGAGCTCTTACTGCCAGTGTTCCTCAAGCTGTTTCCAAACATGTTGCCATCCACTTTCCAGGACAAGATGAAAGAAGAGGTACTGACCAATCCCTCACTGTCCTGCCAGCTAAATTATTAAACTTTAACATATATACTCACGACTGCATTTCGTTTTTCTACGTACAGGAGGCATTAAAAAGGAAACTGAAAGCAAGGATGGAATATGCAAAATTCTTACAAGATACAGCAAAGGAAATGGCAAAAGAAGTTCAAATATCACGTAGTGGGGAAATGAAACAGACAGCTGAAGACCTGGATGATTTTTTGAACAAGGTATTATTTGCTCTCAGTATTTTGTCTCAACTCGAAACCATAGATCAATAGGTGTGTTGTACTAATGAAGTAATGATTTTTGGTGATGACCTCTTGAATATGCAACTAGGTCAGGAAAGGTGGACATGTCTCCAATGAAGAAATATTGAGCTTTGCAAAGCTGTTTAATGATGAGCTGACTCTTGTAACAGCCCAAAGTTTGAGAACCTAAAAACCTGAGTAAAATTTTCGCTTTTGTGTTTAACTGCATCATAGCATCATGGCATCCATTGTTAAACTGCTAAACAACTTAAAACAAACGAGGACAAGGGCACAACTAAATTCAATCCTTGCAAATTCAATTGTGTTTGCTTTCGGCAAATGCAAATACCGAAGCAAATCCTTTTCTTTTTGTCAAGAAAGTTCATCCGGTATCAGACCCGGAAATTTCCGGAATCCATACCGGATGAACCAGAAAAGCTTCGTCTTCATCCTGTAGCGACCGAGCTCGTCGCTCGCGCCGAACCAGCTCGACGCCGGGCCCCTCGCTGCCCCCACCTGCAAGAGAGGAGAGAAGAGCAAGCCCATGAGGCCATGCCCACTCCATCCCCGACCTTATCTTCCCCGTTCCTCTCATTTTCCTTCCTCCCCGCGAGCTCCACCCGCCGCACCATGGCCGAGCTCGACGCCGTCGATTGAGGCCACCCCGCGCGAATCGAAGACCACAGGGAGCTCCGCCGTGTCCTCCTCTCCGTCCCTGCCGAAGGAATCGAGCCGGGGCTGCTCGCATTGTCGCCGCCGTGCTCGTCTTCTCCAACTCCGGCCGCCGGACGCCGATCGCGATTCCCGCCATCTCCGTCCATCTCCATCTTCGTCGAGCCTCTCCACGTGCTCAGGGTGAGCACACGAACCTCCCCACTGTCTCCGTTCCCTCCCTAGCTCGCTAATTCGTCGGAATCGCCGTAGCCGTATCACTTCCTGTCGAACTGGAAAACCCGGTGTCAAACCCGGAATTTTCCGGAATCCATATTGGATTAGCGAAATAGCTACTGGACTCCTTCAGTTTAGTCCGGTATATACCCGGATTCCACCCGGAAATAATTCCGGATCCTTTTCTTCCGGTGCCAAACCCGGAATCATCCGGACCTGAAACCGGATTTCTCCCGGTACCAGAACCGGAATTTTCCGGATTTCATTCCGGATACTCTAGTTTTAATCTGTTTCAACACCAAGCTTCATCTCACTCATAGTACTTGTTGCACTAATGATTTTTACACCTGAACCATGCATCTTAACATGATCATGTCATTCATATGCAAGGTAAACATAGGATTTCATCTATTCTAATTAACAAGTAAAGGTGAATCATGACTTACTATACGATATACTCGGGATGTGTCCCTTCTCACATCCGAACTCCGTTAAGTTGAATAGATTGAATCATCCTCATCCCGGGGATTTAAAATGGCATGCCATCATGTGTTTGCGCATTGCATTTGTGAAGCATGTGTGGTGATTGATTGTTCTTCCGTTGTTATGCTTCGATAGATCAAGCAGCCGGGGTTACTCCACAATACCCCGAAGAGCCGTTCTACCAGTACCCGGAACAAGGCAAGCGTAATCCCCCCTCTGAGCATATCTTATCCTAATTTCCGCAAGTATTTTCTCCACTATAATATTGCATGCGGTTCCAAATGTCACTTTACTTGGATTAGAGTATCCTATAGTTGCATTAAGTTCCCTATGCCATTTACCTGTTTCCCTCCTATATCCATAGGTTTGTATTGTTGGCCCGAAATATCTACTATGCTATGTTGATGCTTAGCCATGCTTAGTTAAATGCATAGCTATGCTATGGATGGTTCATGTGGGAAACAGGTGATGAGATGAGAATGATGGTGGAGAATTGTGGTGACGGATAATAAAATGCTTAAAGGTGGGGATGAGAGGCCACATGGGATGTGGTGGGTTGTCTCGTTCTCGCCGCCTAAGTGCGAGTTCTCGCCTACGAGCCAAGTTGAGCGTGCAACCATGCGTGGGCATATGGAACCTCGTCGACCGACTAACTTGTGGCGGACTAGCCGAGGGTCCTCTAGTTTGGCTTTCCATTTGCACGTGCGTTGAGATGGTGGCCATGACTGAGATGAGGATGGTGGTGTCAGGAAAATAAGTGGCCGCGGGACAGGGTGCTGGAGGTACCCCTTGTCCTACCGCCACTGATGATCCTGGGTTAGTCTTAAGCGAGGTAAAGGTCGTAGCCGCTCCCACCCAGCCGGCTTTCCCCGGAAGAGAGCTAAGAGCTAGGCAATGGGCCGGACGGTACGCATGGATAAGAAGCTGGGAGGTCCCTCGGGAACCTGGCGACTTTCACATTGTACACCCCTGCAGGGATAAATCTTTTCGAAAAGCCGTGTCCGCGGTTATGGACGACTTGGTGACGGATTCAGAGATCATAGAATAACTTTAACGGAATGATTAAAAACTGGGTACTAGAGGTACCACTCAAGATTGTAAGGTTGACTTCCTCGAGGGTGATTCGGGGAGGTGCCTTTGATGAACAGGTACAATGGTTGATGATGGGTAAGATGATGAAAGAAAGAGTCACTTCTTACCCCCTCTTTTAAAAGTATTCTGATTAGACGATGCCATTGAGTTATGTTTTCATAAATAAAATCAGCTTTATGCAAAACAGCCATAAAACTTGAAAGCCTCATCGAGCTAAAGCTCTATATATAATCTTGCGAGTTCGTCGAACTCAACGTCGTTTGTTTTGTTTCAGAGGAGGACTTCACCGACCTCGAAGGTGGGTTCTTTGTGGACGTCGACGAGTAGTCTGGGGTTCCCAGGTGGCAGCTTGGGACATCCCGGAACAGCTGGCGCTGGATGTTTATTTGTAGGCCTCTTAGGCCATATTTGGATCTTGTTGTTTAGAACAACTTAATTCGCTTCCGCATGTTGTAATGTTGGGTCTGTGACCTCTGGTTGTCATTTGCTATCTTTCTCTATTATAAGAGTTGAACTATATGATTTGTGTCGTAGAGTCTGTGATGTGCCAGTTGTTCCACAAGTCTTGATCTCTCTATTATGCTTTGATAGTGTGTCTGGTGGTATCGGATAACCGGGGACACAGTATCACTGTATAGCAGTCGGGTCGGGGCGCCACAAGTTGGTATCAGAGCAGTACTGCCTGTAGGAAACCCTTCTACTGGTCGATGTTGAGTCTAGTGTTTGTGAAAATATTTTTAACCTAAAAATGAGTTGTGAAAACCATCTTAGGATTCTTTTTACTCCTTATCTGGTTACCCTCTAATCTCGGAGCAATCTTACCTCGATTTGAGTTTAAAGGTTTTACTCCTCGTCTGTTACTTCAAAATGATTAGAAACGGGGTTGGGTTCGACCTTTAGTGTTATGTGTCCAGTTGCTCCCGCTGCGTTGCAATCCCAAATCAACTCAGATGTTTCTACCGAGTTTAATCTTTTGATCCTTTCTTTGGGTTTTAACCCAGGACTTGAACATAAGGTCCCGGATTGTGCCAACTAGAGTGTGTTAAGTTGTGATTTCTTAACTCTCACTAGTAGCACATGATGCTGATCTTTGACCCAAGTTCTATCTTGTTGTTTTCCTTCTCGCAAAGTATTATCGTCCCTAGTCTGTGTACTTGTGTAGACGCTAATGCTATTGTTCGACCATTCGGAGAAAGATACTAACTGTGTCATTGTCAAATCTCCAGAATGGCTCGAGGAGGTCGTGGAGGCCGCGGTGGTCGCGGTAACCACAATGATGATGAGGATGATCTGCCGCCACCACCCTCGATGGCTGAGGTCTTGATGGCCATTGAGGAGAACCGTGGGCGCAATGAGCGCTTGCTGGAACAGTTGGTGCAGCAGAATGCACGGAGGAACGAGTGCAACACTCTCACCGAGTTCCTGCGCTCGCAGCCACCCACCTTTGCTGATGCTAAGGAGCCACTGGAAGCTGATGATTGGCTTCGTGCTTTGGAGCGCAAGTTCTCCGCGCTGCATGTCCCAGTGGCTGAGCAAGTCAACTTTGCCACCTATCTCTTGGTTGGTGCTGCTGGCTGTTGGTGGGAAAGCCATGTGGCTTTGTTTCCAGCCAACCATGTCTTCACCTGGGCTGATTTTCGCACTGCCTTCCGTGCGGAGTACATTCCCCAGCCGATCATGGACTTGAAGAGGAGGGAGTTCCTGGATTTGCAACAGGGACGGATGGACCTCCGCACTTATGGTCGTGAGTTCAACCACCTCTCTCGTTACGCCCCAAGGGACGTGACCAATGATGCTGACAAGCAAGAGCTGTTCCGCAAGGGTCTGACTCCGCAGCTCCGCTATGAGCTATTGCCCTTCAGGTTCCAGACCTATCAGGAGCTGTTCAACCAGGCTTTCACCTTGAGCAAGGAAGAAAGGAACTTGAAGCTTCCAAGAGGCCCGCACACGGGGACCACCAGAGTTCCTCGGGTTCTGAGAGCAAGAAGCGCAGGGTGTTTGTCCCCTACAGCGCCGTACCTCGTGCTCCATTCATGCCAAGAGCAGCAGGATACAGGCCACCCCCTCCGCCCCCACTACTTCGACACTTGGGGTAGGCGGGAGTGGGTACCGTCCTATGCTACCTGCTCCACCTGGAGTCACTTGCTACACCTGTGGCCAGGCTGGCCACTACTCCAGGGAGTGCCCCCAGAAGGCACCTCTCGCGATAACTCCTGCACGAGCCCCTGCCACTCCAGCTGGCAAGGCTGGACCTATTGTGCGTGGTCGCCTGAACCACGTCTCTTGAAGAAGCTGAAGATGACCCCGGCGTTCTTATGGGTGAGCTTCGAATCAACAACAATCGTGCTACAGTTTTGTTTGATTCTGGAGCATCGCATTCATTCATATCCATAGCTTTTGCAAAAGACCACAAAATACCGTTTGAGAAAATGAGCCGTCCCTTGGAGATCTCCACCCCTGGCTCCAAATGGCAAACCGATGGGGTTACTCCTGAGGTTCAGATTACTATCGGTTACTACTCTTTTCCTTTCGCTTTGGTAGCTCTGAGGTCAAATGGCATTGATGTCATACTGGGCATGAACTGGCTAGCCAAATACCAGCTAATCTCGACTGTGCTGCCAAGACCGTCACCGTGACCAATTCTTCCGGTGACAGTGTGAAGTATTGGTCTGCATTGTCAAGACCTCCATCCTCATCATACCCAACTCACCTGAGATCCTTCTTTGCTTTATGGAAGGCGAAACCCCTCCTGAAATCCAGGACATACACGTGGTGTGTGACTTCCCGGATGTGTTCCCGGAAGAATTGCCTGGCATGCCTCCTGACCGAAGTGTGGAGTTTGTCATAGATCTACTTCCCGGTACGCTCCAATTTCCAAGAAGCCCTACCGTATGCCGGTGGAAGAGTTGGCTCTGTTGAAAGAGCAAATTGATCACTGTTAGCGAAGGAGTTCATCCAGCCTAGCAGTTCACCTTGGGGTTGTCCGGTACTCTTTGTCAAGAAGAGGGATTCTACCGTGCCTCGTCTAGTCTCTGACTATCGACCGTTGAATGCGGTGACAATCAAGAACAAGTATCCTATTCCTCGCATCAATGATCTGTTGGATCAGTTAGCTGGTGCAACGGTATTCTCCAAGATGGATCTGAGGTCAGGCTACCATCAGATAAAAATCAGAAAGGAGGATATCCAAAGACGGCATTTGTTACTCGTTATGGCTCATATGAGTATACCGTCATGTCCTTTGGTCTCACAATGCTCCAGCTACTTTCATGAGGCTCATGAACTCCATCTTCATGGATTATCTTGACAAGTTTGTCGTCATTTACATCGATGACATCCTCTTTATTCCAAAACCGATGAAGAGCATGGAACATCTTCGTTTGGTTCTGACACGACTTCGAGAACACCGCCTCTATGCCAAGTTCTCCAAGTGTGAGTTTTGGTTGGATAATCTCATCTTCCTTGGTCATGTGATATCCGCTAATGGTGTGGCTGTCATTCCTGACAAGATTCAGTCCATTCTGGATTGGAAAACTCCAATGTCAGTCAAGGACATCGTAGCTTTCTCGGATTGGCGGGTTACTACCGCCGATTCATCGAAGGTTTCTCCAAGATAGCCAAGGCTCTGACTGACCTTCTCAAGAAGGAAAAAGTTTGTATGGTCGGCCGAAGCTGAAGAGAGCTTCAAAACACTGAAAGCCAAACTCACGTCCGCTCCTGTGCTTGTCCTGCCGGACACAAGCAAGGATTTCGTCGTCTTCTGTGACGCCTCTCTACAAGGTTTGGGCTGTGTGCTAATGCAAGATGGCCATGTGGTGGCTTATGCTTCTCGCCAACTTAAGCCGCATGAGCTCAACTACCCAACTCATGATCTAGAACTTGCCGCTGTGGTCTATGCTTTGAAGCAATGGAGACCATACCTGTTTGGTAACCGTTGCGAGATCTTCTCGGATCACAAGAGTCTGAAGTACCTCTTCACCCAGCCGGATTTAAATCTCAGGCAAAGGCGTTGGTTGGAGTTAATCACGGACTATAATGTGAGTCTGAACTATCAACCCGGCAAAGCAAACGTCGTGGCTGACGCGCTAAGTCGGAAGTCCTATTGCAACAATCTGATGATTGAGAAGGCCCAACCTGCTCTTCATGAAGAGTTCGCTCGTTTGAACTGGAAATTGTTCCTTCTGGCTACCTTGCAAATCTGGAGATCAAAGCTACTCTTGTAGACCAGATTAAGGATGCTCAGAAGCTGGATGAGGGTATTCTGAAATCAAGAAGAACATTGCTAGTGGCAAGGCCAAATGTTTCTCGGAAGATGAATCCGGAGTTGTTTATTTTGGTGACCGTCTAGTAGTGCCAAAGAACCGGAATTTGAGGGAGCTCATCCTACAAGAAGCTCATGAATCACCTCTCTCTATTCATCCCGGTAGTACCAAGATGTACCAAGACCTTCGGCCACAATTCTGGTGGACTCGTATGAAACGAGAAATTGCCAAGTATGTTGCTGAATGCGACACCTGTCGACGGGTAAAGGCTGAACATCAAAGGCCTGCCGGCACTCTTCGCCCTATTACTACTCCCGAGTGGAAATGGGATGAAATTGGTATGGACTTCATTACTGGTCTGCCGAAGTCTCCAAAGGGAAATGATGCCATTTGGGTCATCATTGATCGACTATCAAAAGTGGCTCACTTCCTCCCCGTTCGTGTTGACATTACAGCTGCCAGGTTGGCAGACCTGTATGTTTCTCGGATCGTTGTACTTCACGGTATTCCCAAGAAGATAATTTCTGATCGTGGAAGCCTTTTCACCTCTAAGTTTTGGGCTAGTTTCCAAGCTGCTATGGGAACTCGTCTCAACTTCAGCACCGCGTTCCATCCTCAGACTGATGGACAGACCGAAAGAGTGAACCAAGTTCTGGAAGACATGCTTCGGGCATGTGTAATCTCTTTTGGCAAGGGTTGGGAAAAGTACCTTCCTTTCGCGGAGTTCTCCTACAACAACAGCTATCAAGCTAGTCTGGGCATGGCTCCATTTGAGGTTCTCTATGGAAGAAAATGTCGTACTCCTCTAAATTGGTCCGAGACCGGAGAGAGGGCATTCTTTGGTCCGGATGTGATAAATGAAGCTGAGGAGAAGGTTAGAATTATAAGGGAGAATCTGAAGATTGCTCAGTCTAGGCAAAAGAGCTACTACGATAAGCACCATCAGGAAATTCACTATTAAATTGGTGATAAAGCTTATCTCCGTGTCTCTCCCCTTCGTGGCGTTCGCCGCTTCGGTATCAAAGGAAAATTGGCACCTCGCTATGTTGGCCCTTTCACCGTTCTGGCCAAGCGAGGAGATCTTTCTTATAAGTTGGAGTTACCGGCCATCTTCCCGAATGTGCATGATGTGTTTCATGTCTCCCAACTTCACCGATGTTTCAAGGATCCTATCCATGGGGTCAATCATGAAGAGCTAGACCTCCAGGAAGATCTCACTTATCGCGAGCATCCTATCTGTGTCCTGGATGAAGCCGAAAGGAAGACCGTAACAAGACCACCAAGTTCCTCAAAGTTCAATGGTCTCATCATTCCGAGGAAGAAGCTACTTGGGAAAGAGAGTCTAGTCTTCAAGAGGAATATCCCGGCTTCTTTACGCAATCTTAGAATCTCGGGACGAGATTCCTGTAAGGAGGGTAGAATTGTAACAGCCCAAAGTTTGAGAACCTAAAAACCTGAGTAAAATTTTCGCTTTTGTGTTTAACTGCATCATAGCATCATGGCATCCATTGTTAAACTGCTAAACAACTTAAAACAAACGAGGACAAGGGCACAACTAAATTCAATCCTTGCAAATTCAATTGTGTTTGCTTTCGGCAAATGCAAATACCGAAGCAAATCCTTTTCTTTTTGTCAAGAAAGTTCATCCGGTATCAGACCCGGAAATTTCCGGAATCCATACCGGATGAACCAGAAAAGCTTCGTCTTCATCCTGTAGCGACCGAGCTCGTCGCTCGCGCCGAACCAGCTCGACGCCGGGCCCATCCCCGACCTTATCTTCCCCGTTCCTCTCATTTTCCTTCCTCCCCGCGAGCTCCACCCGCCGCGCCATGGCCGAGCTCGACGCCGTCGATTGAGGCCACCCCGCGCGAATCGAAGACCGCAGGGAGCTCCGCCGTGTCCTCCTCTCCGTCCCTGCCGAAGGAATCGAGCCGGGGCTGCTCGCATTGTCGCCGCCGTGCTCGTCTTCTCCAACTCCGGCCGCCGGACGCCGATCGCGATTCCCGCCATCTCCGTCCATCTCCATCTTCGTCGAGCCTCTCCACGTGCTCAGGGTGAGCACACGAACCTCCCACTGTCTCCGTTCCCTCCCTAGCTCGCTAATTCGTCGAAATCGCCGTAGCCGTATCACTTCCTGTCGAACTGGAAAACCCGGTGTCAAACCCGGAATTTTCCGGAATCCATACCGGATTAGCGAAATAGCTACTGGACTCCTTCAGTTTAGTCCGGTATATACCCGGATTCCACCTGGAAATAATTCCGGATCCTTTTCTTCCGGTGCCAAACCCGGAATCATCCGGACCTGAAACCGGATTTCTCCCGGTACCAGAACCGGAATTTTCCGGATTTCATTCCGGATACTCTAGTTTTAATCTGTTTCAACACCAAGCTTCATCTCACTCATAGTACTTGTTGCACTAATGATTTTTACACCTGAACCATGCATCTTAACATGATCATGTCATTCATATGCAAGGTAAACATAGGATTTCATCTATTCTAATTAACAAGTAAAGGTGAATCATGACTTACTACACGGTATACTCGGGATGTGTCCCTTCTCACATCCGAACTCCGTTAAGTTGAATAGATTGAATCATCCTCATCCCGGGGATTTAAAATGGCATGCCATCATGTGTTTGCGCATTGCATTTGTGAAGCATGTGTGGTGATTGATTGTTCTTCCGTTGTTATGCTTCGATAGATCAAGCAGCCGGGGTTACTCCACAATACCCCGAAGAGCCGTTCTACCAGTACCCGGAACAAGGCAAGCGTAATCCCCCCTCTGAGCATATCTTATCCTAATTTCCGCAAGTATTTTCTCCACTATAATATTGCATGCGGTTCCAAATGTCACTTTACTTGGATTAGAGTATCCTATAGTTGCATTAAGTTCCCTATGCCATTTACCTGTTTCCCTCCTATATCCATAGGTTTGTATTGTTGGCCCGAAATATCTACTATGCTATGTTGATGCTTAGCCATGCTTAGTTAAATGCATAGCTATGCTATGGATGGTTCATGTGGGAAACAGGTGATGAGATGAGAATGATGGTGGAGAATTGTGGTGACGGATAATAAAATGCTTAAAGGTGGGGATGAGAGGCCACATGGGATGTGGTGGGTTGTCTCGTTCTCGCCGCCTAAGTGCGAGTTCTCGCCTACGAGCCAAGTTGAGCGTGCAACCATGCGTGGGCATATGGAACCTCGTCGACCGACTAACTTGTGGCGGACTAGCCGAGGGTCCTCTAGTTTGGCTTTCCATTTGCACGTGCGTTGAGATGGTGGCCATGACTGAGATGAGGATGGTGGTGTCAGGAAAATAAGTGGCCGCGGGACAGGGTGCTGGAGGTACCCCTTGTCCTACCGCCACTGATGATCCTGGGTTAGTCTTAAGCGAGGTAAAGGTCGTAGCCGCTCCCACCCAGCCGGCTTTCCCCGGAAGAGAGCTAAGAGCTAGGCAATGGGCCGGACGGTACGCATGGATAAGAAGCTGGGAGGTCCCTCGGGAACCTGGCGACTTTCACATTGTACACCCCTGCAGGGATAAATCTTTTCGAAAAGCCGTGTTCGCGGTTATGGACGACTTGGTGACGGATTCAGAGATCATAGAATAAATTTAACGGAATGATTAAAAACTGGGTACTAGAGGTACCACTCAAGATTGTAAGGTTGACTTCCTCGAGGGTGATTCGGGGAGGTACCTTTGATGAACAGGTACAATGGTTGATGATGGGTAAGATGATGAAAGAAAGAGTCACTTCTTACCCCCTCTCTTTTAAAAGTATTCTGATTAGACGATGCCATTGAGTTATGTTTTCATAAATAAAATCAGCTTTATGCAAAACAGCCATAAAACCTTGAAAGCCTCATCGAGCTAAAGCTCTATATATAATCTTGCGAGTTCGTCGAACTCAACGTCGTTTGTTTTGTTTCAGAGGGGGACTTCACCGACCTCGAAGGTGGGTTCTTTGTGGACGTCGACGAGTAGTCTGGGGTTCCCAGGTGGCAGCTTGGGACATCCCGGAACAGCTGGCGCTGGATGTTTATTTGTAGGCCTCTTAGGCCATATTTGGATCTTGTTGTTTAGACAACTTAATTCGCTTCCGCATGTTGTACTGTTGGGTCAGTGACCTCTGGTTGTCATTTGCTATCTTTCTCTATTATAAGAGTTGAACTATACTGATTTGTGTCGTAGAGTCTGTGATGTGCCAGTTGTTCCACAAGTCTTGATCTCTCTATTATGCTTTGATAGTGTGTCTGGTGGTATCGGATAACCGGGGACACAGTATCACTGTATAGCAGTCGGGTCGGGGCGCTACAAGTTGGTATCAGAGCAGTACTGCCTGTAGGAAACCCTTCTACTGGTCGACGTTGAGTCTAGTGTTTGTGAAAATATTTTTAACCTAAAAATGAGTTGTGAAAACCATCTTAGGATTATTTTTACTCCTTATCTGGTTACCCTCTAATCTCGGAGCAATCTTACCTCGATTTGAGTTTAAAGGTTTTACTCCTCGTCTGTTACTTCAAAATGATTAGAAACGGGGTTGGGTTCTACCTTTAGTGTTATGTGTCCAGTTGCTCCCGCTGCGTTGCAATCCCAAATCAATTCAGATGTTTCTACCGAGTTTAATCTTTTGATCCTTTCTTTGGGTTTTAACCCAAGGACTTAAACATAAGGTCCCGGATTGTGCCAACTAGAGTGTGTTAAGTTGTGGTTTCTTAACTCTCGCTAGTGGTACATGATGCTGATCTTTGACCCAAGTTCTATCTTGTTGTTTTCCTTCTCGCAAAGTATTATCGTCCCTAGTCTGTGTACTTGTGTAGATGCTAATGCTATTGTTCGACCATTCGGAGAAAGATACTAACTGTGTCATTGTCAAATCTCCAGAATGGCTCGAGGAGGTCGTGGAGGCCGCGGTGGTCGCGGTAACCACAATGATGATGAGGATGATCTGCCGCCACCACCCTCGATGGCTGAGGTCTTGATGGCCATTGAGGAGAACCGTGGGCGCAATGAGCGCTTGCTGGAACAGTTGGTGCAGCAGAATGCACGGAGGAACGAGTGCAACACTCTCACCGAGTTCCTGCGCTCGTAGCCACCCACCTTTGCTGATGTTAAGGAGCCACTGGAAGCTGATGATTGGCTTCGAGCTCTGGAGCGCAAGTTCTCCGCGCTGCATGTCCCAGTGGCTGAGCAAGTCAACTTTGCCACCTATCTCTTGGTTGGTGCTGCTGGCTGTTGGTGGGAAAGCCATGTGGCTTTGTTTCCAGCCAACCATGTCTTCACCTGGGCTGATTTTCGCACTGCCTTCCGTGCGGAGTACATCCCCCAGCCGATCATGGACTTGAAGAGGAGGGAGTTCCTGGATTTGCAACAGGGACGGATGGACCTCCGCACTTATGGTCGTGAGTTCAACCACCTCTCTCGTTACGCCCCAAGGGACGTGACCAATGATGCTGACAAGCAAGAGCTGTTCCGCAAGGGTCTGACTCCGCAGCTCCGCTATGAGCTATTGCCCTTCAGGTTCCAGACCTATCAGGAGCTGTTCAACCAGGCTTTCACCCTTGAGCAAGGAAGAAAGGAACTTGAAGCTTCCAAGAGGCCCGCACATGGGGACCACCAGAGTTCCTCGGGTTCTGAGAGCAAGAAGCGCAGGGTGTTTGTCCCCTACAGCGCCGTACCTCGTGCTGCATTCATGCCAAGAGCAGCAGGATACAGGCCACCTCCTCCGCTCCCCACTACTTCGACACTTGGGGTAGGCGGGAGTGGGTACCGTCCTATGCTACCTGCTCCACCTGGAGTCACTTGCTACACCTGTGGCCAGGCTGGCCACTACTCCAGGGAGTGCCCCCAGAAGGCACCTCTCGCGATAACTCCTGCACGAGCCCCTGCCACTCCAGCTGGCAAGGCTGGACCTATTGTGCGTGGTCGCCTGAACCACGTCTCTTTGAAGAAGCTGAAGAGGACCCCGGCGTTCTTATGGGTGAGTTCGAATCAACAACAATCGTGCTACAGTTTTGTTTGATTCTGGAGCATCGCATTCATTCATATCCATAGCTTTTGCAAAAGACCACAAAATACCGTTTGAGAAAATGAGCCGTCCCTTGGAGATCTCCACTCCTGGCTCCAAATGGCAAACCGATGGGGTTACTCCTGAGTCAGATTACTATCGGTTACTACTCTTTTCCTTTCGCTTTGGTAGCTCTGAGGTCAAATGGCATTGATGTCATACTGGGCATGAACTGGCTAGCCAAATACCAGGCTAATCTCGACTGTGCTGCCAAGACCGTCACCGTGACCAATTCTTCCGGTGACAGTGTGAAGTATTGGTCTGCATTGTCAAGATCTCCTCCTCATCATACCCAACTCACCTGAGATCCTCCTTTGCTTTATGGAAGGCGAATCCCCTCCTGAAATCCAGGACATACACGTGGTGTGTGACTTCCCGGATGTGTTCCCGGAAGAATTGCCTGGCATGCCTCCTGACCGAAGTGTGGAGTTTGTCATAGATCTACTTCCCGGTACCGCTCCAATTTCCAAGAAGCCCTACCGTATGCCGGTGGAAGAGTTGGCTCTGTTGAAAGAGCAAATTGATCAGCTGTTAGCAAGGAGTTCATCCAGCCTAGCAGTTCACCTTGGGGTTGTCCGGTACTCTTTGTCAAGAAGAGGGATTCTACCGTGCCTCGTCTAGTCTCTGACTATCGACCGTTGAATGCGGTGACAATCAAGAACAAGTATCCTATTCCTCGCATCAATGATCTGTTGGATCAGTTAGCTGGTGCAACGGTATTCTCCAAGATGGATCTGAGGTCAGGCTACCATCAGATAAAAATCAGAAAGGAGGATATCCAAAGACGGCATTTGTTACTCGTTATGGCTCATATGAGTATACCGTCATGTCCTTTGGTCTCACAAATGCTCCAGCTACTTTCATGAGGCTCATGAACTCCATCTTCATGGATTATCTTGACAAGTTTGTCGTCATTTACATCGATGACATCCTCTTTATTCCAAAACCGATGAAGAGCATGGAACATCTTCGTTTGGTTCTGACACGACTTCGAGAACACCGCCTCTATGCCAAGTTCTCCAAGTGTGAGTTTTGGTTGGATAATCTCATCTTCCTTGGTCATGTGATATCCGCTAATGGTGTGGCTGTCATTCCTGACAAGATTCAGTCCATTTGGATTGGAAAACTCCAATGTCAGTCAAGGACATCGTAGCTTTCTCGGATTGGCGGGTTACTACCGCCGATTCATCGAAGGTTTCTCCAAGATAGCCAAGGCCTGACTGACCTTCTCAAGAAGGATAAAAAGTTTGTATGGTCGGCCGAAGCTGAAGAGAGCTTCAAAACACTGAAAGCCAAACTCACGTCCGCTCCTGTGCTTGTCCTGCCGGACACAAGCAAGGATTTCGTCGTCTTCTGTGACGCCTCTCTACAAGGTTTGGGCTGTGTGCTAATGCAAGATGGCCATGTGGTGGCATATGCTTCTCGCCAACTTAAGCCGCATGAGCTCAACTACCCAACTCATGATCTAGAACTTGCCGCTGTGGTCTATGCTTTGAAGCAATGGAGACCATACCTGTTTGGTAACCGTTGCGAGATCTTCTCGGATCACAAGAGTCTGAAGTACCTCTTCACCCAGCCGGATTTAAATCTCAGGCAAAGGCGTTGGTTGGAGTTAATCACGGACTATAATGTGAGTCTGAACTATCAACCCGGCAAAGCAAACGTCGTGGCTGACGCGCTAAGTCGGAAGTCCTATTGCAACAATCTGATGATTGAGAAGGCCCAACCTGCTCTTCATGAAGAGTTCGCCGTTTGAACTGGAAATTGTTCCCTCTGGCTACCTTGCAAATCTGGAGATCAAATCTACTCTTGTAGACCAGATTAAGGATGCTCAGAAGCTGTGAGGGTATTCTGAAATCAAGAGAACATTGCTAGGGAAGGCCAAATGTTTCTGTCAATGAATCCGGAGTTGTTTATTTTGGTGACCGCTTGGTAGTGCCAAAGAACGAAATTTGAGGGAGCTGATCCTCCAAGAAGCTCATGAATCACCTCTCTCTATTCATCCCGGTAGTACCAAATGTACCAAGACCTTCGGCCACAATTCTGGTGGACTCGTATGAAACGAGAAATTGCCAAGTATGTTGCTGAATGCGACACCTGTCGACGGGTAAAGGCTGAACATCAAAGGCCTGCCGGCACTCTTCGCCCTATTGCTATTCCCGAGTGGAAATGGGATGAAATTGGTATGGACTTCATTACTGGTCTGCCGAAGTCTCCAAAGGGAATGATGCCATTTGGGTCATCATTGATCGACTATCAAAAGTGGCTCACTTCCTCCCCGTTCGTGTTGACATTACAGCTGCCAGTTGGCAGACCTGTATGTTTCTCGATCGTCGTCCTTCACGGTATTCCCAAGAAGATAATTTCTGATCGTGGAAGCCTTTTCACCTCCAAGTTTTGGACTAGTTTCCAAACTGCTATGGGAACTCGTCTCAACTTCAGCACCGCGTTCCATCCTCAAACTGATGGTCAGACCGAAAGAGTGAACCAAGTTCTGGAAGACATGCTTCGGGCATGTGTAATCTCTTTTGGCAAGGATTGGGAAAAGTATCTTCCTTTCGCGGTTCTCCTACAACAACAGCTATCAAGCTAGTCTGGGCATGGCTCCATTTGAGGTTCTCTATGGAAGAAAATGCCGTACTCCTCTAAATTGGTCCGAGACCGGAGAGAGGGCACTCTTTGGTCCGGATGTGATCAATGAAGCTGAGGAGAAGGTTAGAATCATAAGGGAGAATCTGAAGATTGCTCAGTCTAGGCAAAAGAGCTACTATGATAAGCACCATCAGGAAATTCACTATGAAATTGGTGATAAAGCTTATCTCCGTGTCTCTCCCCTTCGTGGCGTTCGCCGCTTCGGTATCAAAGGGAAATTGGCACCTCGCTATGTTGGCCCTTTCACCGTTCTGGCCAAGCGAGGAGATCTTTCTTATAAGTTGGAGTTACCGGTCATCTTCCCGAATGTGCATGATGTGTTTCATGTCTCCCAACTTCGCCGTGTTTCAAGGATCCTATCCATGGGGTCAATCATGAAGAGCTAGATCTCCAGGAAGATCTCACTTATCGCGAGCATCCTATCGTGTCCTGGATGAAGCCGAAAGGAAGACCGTAACAAGACCACCAAGTTCCTCAAAGTTCAATGGTCTCATCATTCCGAGGAAGAAGCTACTTGGGAAAGAGAGTCTAGTCTTCAAGAGGAATATCCCGGCTTCTTTACGCAATCTTAGAATCTCGGGACGAGATTCCTGTAAGGAGGGTAGAATTGTAACAGCCCAAGTTTGAGAACCTAAAAACCTGAGTAAAATTTTCGCTTTTGTGTTTAACTGCATCATAGCATCATGGCATCCATTGTTAAACTGCTAAACAACTTAAAACAAACGAGGACAAGGGCACAACTAAATTCAATCCTTGCAAATTCAATTGTGTTTGCTTTCGGCAAATGCAAATACCGAAGCAAATCCTTTTCTTTTTGTCAAGAAAGTTCATCCGGTATCAGACCCGGAAATTTCCGGAATCCATACCGGATGAACCAGAAAAGCTTCGTCTTCATCCTGTAGCGACCGAGCTCGTCGCTCGCGCCGAACCAGCTCGACGCCGGGCCCATCCCCGACCTTATCTTCCCCGTTCCTCTCATTTTCCTTCCTCCCCGCGAGCTCCACCCGCCGCGCCATGGCCGAGCTCGACGCCGTCGATTGAGGCCACCCCGCGCGAATCGAAGACCGCAGGGAGCTCCGCCGTGTCCTCCTCTCCGTCCCTGCCGAAGGAATCGAGCCGGGGCTGCTCGCATTGTCGCCGCCGTGCTCGTCTTCTCCAACTCCGGCCGCCGGACGCCGATCGCGATTCCCGCCATCTCCGTCCATCTCCATCTTCGTCGAGCCTCTCCACGTGCTCAGGGTGAGCACACGAACCTCCCCACTGTCTCCGTTCCCTCCCTAGCTCGCTAATTCGTCGAAATCGCCGTAGCCGTATCACTTCCTGTCGAACTGGAAAACCCGGTGTCAAACCCGGAATTTTCCGGAATCCATACCGGATTAGCGAAATAGCTACTGGACTCCTTCAGTTTAGTCCGGTATATACCCGGATTCCACCTGGAAATAATTCCGGATCCTTTTCTTCCGGTGCCAAACCCGGAATCATCCGGACCTGAAACCGGATTTCTCCCGGTACCAGAACCGGAATTTTCCGGATTTCATTCCGGATACTCTAGTTTTAATCTGTTTCAACACCAAGCTTCATCTCACTCATAGTACTTGTTGCACTAATGATTTTTACACCTGAACCATGCATCTTAACATGATCATGTCATTCATATGCAAGGTAAACATAGGATTTCATCTATTCTAATTAACAAGTAAAGGTGAATCATGACTTACTACACGGTATACTCGGGATGTGTCCCTTCTCACATCCGAACTCCGTTAAGTTGAATAGATTGAATCATCCTCATCCCGGGGATTTAAAATGGCATGCCATCATGTGTTTGCGCATTGCATTTGTGAAGCATGTGTGGTGATTGATTGTTCTTCCGTTGTTATGCTTCGATAGATCAAGCAGCCGGGGTTACTCCACAATACCCCGAAGAGCCGTTCTACCAGTACCCGGAACAAGGCAAGCGTAATCCCCCCTCTGAGCATATCTTATCCTAATTTCCGCAAGTATTTCTCCACTATAATATTGCATGCGGTTCCAAATGTCACTTTACTTGGATTAGAGTATCCTATAGTTGCATTAAGTTCCCTATGCCATTTACCTGTTTCCCTCCTATATCCATAGGTTTGTATTGTTGGCCCGAAATATCTACTATGCTATGTTGATGCTTAGCCATGCTTAGTTAAATGCATAGCTATGCTATGGATGGTTCATGTGGGAAACAGGTGATGAGATGAGAATGATGGTGGAGAATTGTGGTGACGGATAATAAAATGCTTAAAGGTGGGGATGAGAGGCCACATGGGATGTGGTGGGTTGTCTCGTTCTCGCCGCCTAAGTGCGAGTTCTCGCCTACGAGCCAAGTTGAGCGTGCAACCATGCGTGGGCATATGGAACCTCGTCGACTGACTAACTTTTGGCGGACTAGCCGAGGGTCCTCTAGTTTGGCTTTCCATTTGCGCGTGCGTTGAGATGGTGGCCATGACTGAGATGAGGATGGTGGTGTCAGGAAAATAAGTGGCCGTGGGACAGGGTGCTGGAGGTACCCCTTGTCCTACCGCCACTG
This sequence comes from Poa pratensis, assembly GCA_947311845.1. Classification (NCBI taxonomy): domain Eukaryota; kingdom Viridiplantae; phylum Streptophyta; class Magnoliopsida; order Poales; family Poaceae; genus Poa; species Poa pratensis. The sequence continues at coordinate 33,075,384 of CAMZMU010000053.1, forward strand.
ATGATCCTGGATTAGTCTTAAGCGAGGTAAAGGTCGTAGCCGCTCCCACCCAGCCGGCTTTCGCCGGAAGAGAGCTAAGAGCTAGGCAATGGGCCGGACGGTACGCATGGATAAGAAGCTGGGAGGTCCCTCGGGAACCTGGCGACTTTCACATTGTACACCCCTGCAGGGATAAATCTTTTCGAAAAGCCGTGTCCGCGGTTATGGACGACTTGGTGACGGATTCAGAGATCATAGAATAACTTTAACGGAATGATTAAAAACTGGGTACTAGAGGTACCACTCAAGATTGTAAGGTTGACTTCCTCGAGGGTGATTCGGGGAGGTGCCTTTGATGAACAGGTACAATGGTTGATGATGGGTAAGATGATGAAAGAAAGAGTCACTTCTTACCCCCTCTCTTTTAAAAGTATTCTGATTAGACGATGCCATTGAGTTATGTTTTCATAAATAAAATCAGCTTTATGCAAAACAGCCATAAAACCTTGAAAGCCTCATCGAGCTAAAGCTCTATATATAATCTTGCGAGTTCGTCGAACTCAACGTCGTTTGTTTTGTTTCAGAGGGGGACTTCACCGACCTCGAAGGTGGGTTCTTTGTGGACGTCGACGAGTAGTCTGGGGTTCCCAGGTGGCAGCTTGGGACATCCCGGAACAGCTGGCGCTGGATGTTTATTTGTAGGTCTCTTAGGCCATATTTGGATCTTGTTGTTTAGACAACTTAATTCGCTTCCGCATGTTGTACTGTTGGGTCAGTGACCTCTGGTTGTCATTTGCTATCTTTCTCTATTATAAGAGTTGAACTATACTGATTTGTGTCGTAGAGTCTGTGATGTGCCAGTTGTTCCACAAGTCTTGATCTCTCTATTATGCTTTGATAGTGTGTCTGGTGGTATCGGATAACCGGGGACACAGTATCACTGTATAGCAGTCGGGTCGGGGCGCTACAACTCTGGATAACATGAACAGGTTGGCGTTTCATTGACTATTTACTTAATCCTTGATTTTACTAGCTCACTATTTTTGGCTTGACATTTTTCTGCAGATCACGGTTAGTAAACATGTACAAATATATGGGGATTAAGCCTTTTGGTACAGATCACTACTTGAGATTCATGCTTCGGAAGAATTTACAAGAGTATGTCCTTAACTTGATTCTGAATTAACGTAAGAAAAATGATACAATGGATGATGTAGAACATATCTTGCATGCAAATATGTTGTTCTTTAAACATTCAAGCATGCTTTCATAGACTTAATCACTACTAATGCGGGCCTCTTACATATTAAAGATCAGCTAATAACTCAAATTTAAATTGAAGTTAAAATCTTATTCAGGAAGTCTACTAGAAGGAAAATAACCCGTCAGAATATTCGACTGATTTGATAGTTCTCTACCTCATAAGAAACTCAGAATAATAGGCCCAGAACAGAAACTACTTGAGTGTACTGTTACGCGTATTAGGGTCAGCTAATTGCTCAAACTCGACTTGAATTATTTTCCAGAAAGCCTACCAAAAAGTTACCCCAGCTGAAAATTCGAGTTATTTTAACAGTTCTCAACTTCTCCTGACCTCATCAGAGATTCAGAAAATATGTTCAGAACATAATAATATTGTTGTTGCACGAGCTCCAAATCCCCCTGACGGTGCAACTTTTGAGACACCTTGATGTTTTCCTTTTTTGGATTGCTCATCCAGATTGTTTTAATATAAAATTTTGGTAATTAACTGTTATACTATATTATGTGTATATGCACAGCATTAAGAATGATGACACGATGATCCAGGCTGAGGGGGTGGAGTCTCTTTTTCTGACGAAGAGCTCCGACATGCTTGTCGGAACGTGGCCACCTTGATTTATTGTCAATAGAGGAGATGCGCCATCAGGTTTGTTTGTTTGAAAACTGTTGATGACATATCCTTGAAAAAAACTGTTGATGACACACCTGTGGTGTTACCTAGGTCATGGCATCAAAAAGCACATCAGGTGCTTATTGTTGGAGGTGTATATGTTCTTGTATTGACACACTATTAGTTAATTGTTGCCATCCATACCATATGCCCTGCTTTTTTTTGCTAATTTTAGTGTTATGCATGGATTATACCAGATATTTACAGTTTGCTAGCATAAATTTTGCAAATATCAAACCATTGTGAGAGTTTGAACATTTATTTCTTGTTCAGCTCAAAGACTGGTTGGATTTATCGCTTAATCGTTCTGTGCCATCATCTCTTCTGATTCTATCAAGGTAATTCTTATGATAATTGACCTGTTGACTTGATACCTATGTTCAAATTTTACCCGCGCTAAAAAATTCTGCAGAGCTTTTACTGTATCTGGCAACATGAAGCCCGAGGAGGCTGTTGTAGCAACGTTGTCTTCTCTGCCTGATGAAGTTGTGGATACAGTTGGAACAGTATTGCCTTCTGAAGATTCTGTATCTGAAAGGAAGAGAAAATTGGAATTCATTGAGATGCAGGAAGAACTTATCAAGGTAAACTAATGTATTATAAACAGGTGTCTGGCTGTCATCTCCTTTTAGTTTCACATTCTTGGGTTGCATCACCAATCACCCAGCTGAAATAAAGTATATGCCATATTCTTAGTTTGGAAATTCTTTTTCAAGTTAGAATGAGGAGTTGAACTGAATTTCAGGATAATAACCCCTATCTTCTAGTGTGCATTGTTTTCCCCCAGACGATTTTCTTTTGAAATGCAGACCTGTGAAATGCTTTTCAAGGATCATATTTTGCTCTTCTAGCTACTTTATTTGCTTGAACTTTTGTCACTTGCATGTACTCAAACTGAAGATTAGTAAATTATTGCTGTTTAAACATTTAAGTAGGAAGGTACTATTAAAAGAACATGAAATAAAAATACTATAAAAACGTTGAGATAGCATTTTACATGAAACCCTATTTTTATTGTTTAGCAATATGCAATAGAAGTTGGTTCGTGATGTAATTACTTGGTTAATTTGAAGAAGCAATTTTAATATGTTTACATGTGCAGCTCTGTGCACTATCCATCTGAAGAAATAACGGTTTTATATATGTTTTTCTCAGTGCCACTTTTTTATGTTTCAACTAGGTGGCACTGATAAATTATTATTAATGCGAATGGTCTGCTTATCAGGAGGAGGAGAAAAAGCAAGACAAAGAAGAAAAGGCAAAGCTAGACGAAACACAGGCTACTGAAGAAGATTTGGCTTTGAAGGAAATGACTGAACCTACTGCTAGGGAAGAAGAGGAGCTAAAGAAATCGAAAGAACATGAGAAGGACCACCTTTGTAATATCAGTCAAGCACTGGCTGTTCTCGCATCTGCTTCTGTATGGTCCTATTTTTTTGTGTGTGCTAATACTTTTATCCTGCATTTCTAGGAAACTTGCATTAGCACTCAGTTGCACCTGTATAAATCGTGTCTTACCTTGCAGTCTGTCACCAAGGAGCGTCAAGAGTTTCTTAGTCTTGTCAATAAGGAGGTATGAGTTGCAGTTCGTCTGAAATTTTATGAGCAACCAGTTTGCATTAGGTAGTATTGGAACGCCGCGCTTGCCAATGCAGATAGAACTATATAACACCATGCTGGAAAAGGAGGGCACAGAGGATGAAGAAGAGGCTAGGAGAGCATATAGGGTGGCCAGGGAGGAATCGGACCATGCTGCAGAGGTCGTTGCAGGAGAAAAAGGTTTCTTCGGCATTAATAGAGAAGGTAAGGAATTGTTTTCCTGTGTCTAAATCGCAATCCCTTGATATGTCTCTGCTACTTCTACTCAGAAACATCCGTTATTTGAATTCAATATAAATGTGTATTCGTAGCTTAAACATATACCTTAGTCCTGAGAAGCGAAAGTACAAAAACTGATGACTGGCTTACAGGATGTTACAAGTGACACAATTTGCATCACCTGACTATGAGCGTTGCTAATCGATCGCTTATAAGCTGTAATAGTTGAATAGATAATTTTATAAGATCACGTCCATATTATAAGAAATTTGTCTCAGTTTCCAAAATTAGCCATTGATGTTTATTACTAGACTGAGATAACAAACTTAATAAATGATCTTCTTGCTGTCAGCAAGTAGCTATTGGCAATCACAAACCATATTACCAGAAAACTAAAGGCTAAAAAAGAAGCATACATGGCCAGGCGTCCTCCAGAGATGTAGTCACCTTTTCTGTATATCCCCATTGTATAAAGGATTTCTTGCACTTTACCACACTTGTACATGTATTGGCCTTTGACCCCTGAGAATATAGTTTCTCATTCTCCAACATGGTACCAGATCCCAGGTTAGGGTCTCCTCCCGCACGCTGCAACTCCGTGCTCCACCGCCGCCGTTGCCGTCGCTAATTCCGGCCGGCAGCTGCTCTCCCTCCTCTGCTCGAAATCGAGCCTGCCCTCTCTCCCTTTCTCTCCACTACACTCGTCGTCCTCGTGTTGTGGATGATCCTACTCACGTGCCCTCGACTTCCGGAGCGCCTCCTTTCCTGTCTCCACCGGTTCATGACCTTCGTGTTCAGCGTTTGCCCCCCACCTGATCGCTATTCTCCTTACCGATATGGTCTTTTTGCTGTTGATGAGCCCACTTCCTATCAGGATGCCATGGCTCAGCCTGAATGGCAACTTGGGATGGTTGAGGAGATTGATGCGCTTGAGCACACTGGCACGTGGGATGTGGTTTCCTCTCCTCCTGGTGTTTGTCCCATCACGTGCAAGTGGGTCTGTAAGATTAAGACTCGCCCTAATGGTTCTCTTGAGCGTTATAAAGCTCGTCTTGTGGCTCGTGGCTTTCAGCAGGAGCAGAGACGCGACTATGATTAAGACTCGCCCTAATGGCTTTCTCGCCTAGCGACCATGAGCCAACGTTGTTTGTCCATACCTCTGCTCATGGTCGGACTCTTCTCCTTCTATATGTTGATGTTGATGATATGATCACCACTGGCGATGGCTCTGAGTACATTGCCTTTGTTAAGCCCCGCCTTCGCGAGCAGTACCTGATGTCTGATCTTGGTCCACTTTGCTATTTTCTCGGGATTGAGGTTTCTTCGACCTTCAATGGCTTCATCTCCCAAGAAAAGTACATCCAGGATCTCCTTGCTCGCTCTTGGTGATGAACTCACAGTTGTGACTCATATGGAGCTCAACGTTCAGCTTCGTGCTACTGATGGTGATCCGCTCGCTGATCACCCGCGCTATCGCCACCTCGTTGGGAGCCTTGTCTATGTAGCTGTCACTCGTACAGATATATCATATCCTATCCACATTGTGAGTCAGTTCGTTTCTGCTCCTACCTTTGTCCACTATAGTCACCTCTCCGTGTTCTACGATATCTTCGTGGCACGATCTCTTACCGTATTTTCTTTCCCCACTCTAGATCTCTCCAGCTCAAGGCCTGCTCTGATGCTACGTGGGCTAGTGATCCTTCGGATCGCTGCTTGCTTTCTGCTTACTGTGTCTTTCTTGGAGGTTCTCTCGGTGCAGCAGCAAAAAACAACAAAATCCTCTAGTAACCATCGTAACCAGGTCACCTCAGCCGTCAACATAACCATCGCTTGCAACTCAGCCTCTGCACTCGAGCGGGAAATTAGAAAAGGAGATTGATGATGTTGATGCACGAATAGGCAACCGCTGGCAGCTGCTTGATAGGTAAATGCTTTACATGCGCATAAGCCTACCATGATTCACTTACTAGCATGTTCCGTTACTATTTGCCGGTGAATTTTAGAGACATGTCTTGATTTTTATAGGAAAAACCACAGAAAGTGCTAAAAACAGTAGAATTTCCTGGCAAAGAGCCCAAAAGAATCCAAGTTAGGACATACCTTAGCAGCTTAGAAAGTAGATCACTAATTCACGCCATGCTTTCTTTTCTTTGCGGTGAAAGAGAAATATATTAAATCAAGGTAGGCAATGGTTGATTCAAGTTCTGGTGGATAGTTCCCCAGCCATACTTCCGTTCCTGAACCTTACCTAATCTTGCGAATTTGAGACTAATAGAATTCATGTCACGACTGGTCTTCACAATTAATATTATGCTTTTGTGTCAGAAAGTTATGTACAGTCTTCTTTCGGCCATAATACATGAAACTAATCAAGGAACTGAATTCGATCGCAGATGTGTTTGATTTCATCTTGCTCATCAATTGTAAGTTGATCTGGTTGCAGGGACCGTGATGGCAAAGTAACTCCTGAAGAGGTAGCAGCAGCTGCAGACTATCTCAAAGACACCATGGGGAAGGATGAAGGTGTCCAAGAGCTTATCAGCAATCTCTCCAAAGATAGAGGTTCAGCCCTGCCAACTCTACCTACTGTCTCAAGTCATCACAGTACATCTCCCCTGCTCCCTATGTTTCTAAGATTTTCTCCGTGTCTTTGCCTAACAGAAGGGAACATCCTTGTGGAAGACATTAAGAAGCTGGCGTCGCAAACGGAAGAAAGCAATGAGCAGGAAGAGACTGCATGAAGATAGTCGAAAGAAGAGCCACCATCTTGTGCCTGTTATACATCAGTAGTCCATTCTTTTCATGGTTTTATTTCGTGGCAGCGCAAGCTGCAAGCGCTCGTCTCGAGGCGGGACTATCGTCATTTTACTGCGACCTTTACCATAAGTTGCTGTGGCGACATTGCGCGTAGTTCAGTCCCTGGTGATGCCGATCGTTAGTCGGCTGAATGGCAACTGAAATTTCAACCAGCTGCCGTTCAAATGCATCCGGTGATTGGCCCAGATGGTACAATAAACTCATGTCTAATCGGAGTAATGTAAATAAAGGTATATATGTTGAATAAGAGTCTGGCTTGGTTTAAGGTATTCCAATGAGCTCAAATGTATGCAATCTGAGTTGTTGATGATAAATCGCACGCACAAATCAAAATAGGCCCTCGGAATGATAAACCGTCGGTCGGTTACTCACCACAAGATCTCCGTTGAGACCTTCAACCTCAAACCAGTGGTTGATCCGGTTGCAGGGACCGTGATGGCAAATCTTAAGTGCAAGAGTGGACTATTGGAGTGGGCTTGGCTCTCTTCATCTTGTGTCATTTTTTGTAAGTTTTAGGGGGTGCATTGTTATATCCTTGTTATATTGCAGTTTACGGTTCTCTACTCAATACCTGACATAGCGTTTCTCAGACAATAAATTTACTCCCTCCGATCCGTTTTTAGTGTCGTGGCAAAATAACTAAGTATGCACAATTCATTAGCACAACTCACGACACTTAATTGGGGGATTTGACGATTTGCCACATTTTAGTTAGCAATTTGATTATTTGCCACACTCTGTGTCACGTAATTGGGATAGGAGGAGTAGCAATTTGCATGACCCCGTGGCACAGTTTCTTCAACGTAGCTCTAGCACGACAACAAAATCATGAAATCTTGCACATGATTTAATTTTGTATATCTCAACGATGACTAGCATAGCTGTGAAAATGGATCGTGATTTGAGCGCTTGGTTTGAAAGATATTTCATTATTTGTATCATCTATCATGTCCTCTCCAATAGGGTATTCCAAAGAACTCTATAAATCCAATAGGGTATAAATCCATCATTGTCCTCTCCAATAGGGGATTACCCACATCATGACAAGTAGCGCACTATGATTCACCCGTCGGTAAGGAAACTCTTCGCATTGCGCCACTAATATCATGGGAGGATGCATTTTTCTAGTGTTTCTCGTATTTTTTACAGAAAATTCTTACCATCTCAGAATCAAATTGTGGGTTAATGGCTAGAACGATGGCCGTATCCCAGCCCATTAGTTCAACTACAAGTTTGACACTTGTGTGTCTTATAAAGATGGAATATTTTTCGGTGGAATGCAAATATGGTGACTTATGTTAGAGTATATGTGGATTGTACTAACACTTTCCATCGGTTTGGACTTTTGAGATAGTTGGATAGTGCATGAAACATGACATGGTATCAGAGCCCAAGGTCTAGAATTGAGTCCTGGTATCCGCAATTCATTAAAAAAAAAGCTCATAACCCCCCCCCCCCCCCTTGTGTCCACGTATATACACCTCTTGAGACATACCTCTAAGTCTATGTATAGACCTCTTGAGTCATACCTCTAAGTCCACGTATTGGCCGAGGCATATAGCTCTGAGATTTCTATGCATATGTTGGCATCTCTGAGTCACACATGAGAGGGGGTGTTAGAATATATGTGGATTGTACTAGCCCTTTCCATTAGTTAGGACTTTATAGATAGTTGGCTAGTGTATGAAATATGACATGGTATCATAGCCCAGTGTCTCGAGTTCGAGTCCTGGTTTGCGCAATTTATCCTAAAACTGTTGTTGCCCCCACTTTGTCCACGTATAGGCCTCTTGAGCCATACCTGTGAGACTCGATCTCTTCCGGTTTGCACGTGTTGACTTTCTCTTCTCCCGTCATATGTGAGAGGGGGTGTTGAAGTGTATATGTGGATTGTACTGGCCCTTTTCATAAGTTCGGACTTCTGCGATAGTTGGTTAGTGCATGAAAAATGACAACGTCGTCAATCTCAATGTGCGACCACTGGTTCAATTTTTTGGAGGTGCTTGTAGGGTAGGATGTATCGTGCGCTCATAGAGTGAATATCATGGAAAAATATAGCACGCTTTTTGGAGAGCCCACACAAAATTTCACTACTTTTTCTCGATATGATGCTAGTCGTGAAATATCACGCTAAAATATCATAGCGCTAGCGTGCTATTTTTTCCAGCTTATTGGCTCAGAGGAACTAGTTTTCCAAAAGAAGTTGCTTATTGTTTGGTTGTTTCTTTTCTAAATCGGAAGATGACATAGATAATGCTGATGATTCTGAATAAGTAATTTATGTTATGTTGTTACCCTATGAGATGCTGATGTTAGACTTCTACACAATTGGAGAACAATCTTTGTATGTGGTTATGCATATTTGTTCTGACATTTTTGGACTATATCATTTATTCTTATTGAAATCCTTTATTTTTTAGCCAAATCTGATTTATTTTTTAACTCAATCAGGCCTTCCGTTATCCTCTCGTCGTAGTAGGCCTTTCCTCTTCGGCCCTCACCCTTTTCCCTGTCTCCTTATCGGCGTTATCGTCACCACCAGTCACAACTCGCGTCGCACCCGTGCCATAGCCATAGGAGGGAGGCAGGAAAAGGGATCTCCACTCCACTCCGCCTCCCCCCCCCTCCCCTCGCGGGTTCCAATCCGAGCGAGATGGGAAAGAATCAGGCGTACAAGGCGATGCAGCGGTCGCGGCTGGGGTCCTCCTCCGGCGCCCCCGGCGAAGGGGAGGAAGACGGCATGGTCGGTCCCCTTCCTCCCCTCCCCTTACAGATCCCTACCCTTACTTCCAAGCTCGCAATCCATTTATAATCTTGCCGTGATTGCTTGTTCCCCCGCGAAGCAAACCCTATCGAGATCTGCCTAGACGCGGACATCATCCATCCGTGACCTAATAATCATGCTGTTCGGCGTTTTCCTCTTTGTGAGAAAGGGGGACTTTTACTAACGAGGGCCGTCACAGACGGACGGTTCATTTCATTCTCCAGAGTGGCACGCGGCGCGCTTGGCCAGCCTCAACAAGACCCACACCCTCACCTGGGAGGAGTTCAAGAAGAAGCAGAAGGTATGTGTGGCTCGCTCTTGTCGGTGGATTTAGTTTCTTCATCGTGTCATGTATGCTTCCCCATGCTTCTAGTTATGTTATTGCCTGGTCGATGTACTGAATGGTGGACGATGAACTGCTAAACTTGAGGCATACTGATTTGTGATGTGTGATGCTCAAATTTTCTGTGACCTGGTATGAATGGTCATTACCCTTTACTGCCTATAAAATTAGCAGCCTGAACTTTTGCAATGGAACCTTGGTGCTGCGCTATCGCTTCTACATTTGCATTCTCCCTGGTCTGGAGACCCTAGTTTTTAATTGTGACTTGTGCTAGCATAAAAAGTAGAAGGGTTCGAGCATTTATCAGTAGCACAACGCTTATTGCACCCATTCCCATTATTCGACCCGCCTCAAGAGATCTCATGATGCCATCTTAGTTGGTTTTAATTCGTTCATTTGTCTTGTTCTCTTGTATAATGACATCGAATTACAATCTTAGACGGAGTATGTGTATGCTGATTCCAAACAAAACGACCTAAGTCAACATTTGTCGGGGTGTGATTTACTTTGCAAACTTCTTTTTTTGCATGACCCCACATGGTTACTGGCTTACTGCACATCAGACTAAGCCTTTTTGTACTTATAAGATCACTTTGAAGCTTCTGTTGCGTATTATCAGTAGTTACACTGTAACTGATGCTACTCTTGTTCTCTAACAGGACGAGGAGCTAAAGAGAGGTGAGGTGGAGGCTGACAAAGATAAAATGATGAGAGAGTATAGAGCTCAACTGGATGCTGAAAGGGCCCAAAAGCTAGGTCGTGGAAGAGAGGTTGTAAAGTCAAAATCATCATCGAAAAAAGGTAAAGTAACTTAATAGCTTTCCGAATGATGTTCCTACATTATGATCTCATTGGTTAGCTATTTCTTAAGTCATTGCCTATGTCAAGTCTTCTAACAAGGAATTTGGATACAGAAAAGAAGGACAAGGATAAGGATGGAAAGAAACGGACTAAAAAGAGGAGGAAGGTATACTCTCCAAATAAGAATATAATAGTTAGCACATATTGCATAAGTTTTAGCTTCAAGATAGCACAAATTGAGCTCTAGCTTGAGTGATACCTGTCCTAAATATATGGATTAGGGAATAGGAAATACAAAACAAAACTGTTATTTAGATAGTTTTGTGATGGTAAAGTATCATGTATGCTCACTTATTCATTCATAACAGCACAGAAGTTCATCTGAAAGTTCCGACTCATCATCAGAATCAAGCAGTGATGACGAGGACAGGAGTTCAAGAAAATCCAGGTCCCGGTCAAGATCAAAGAGAAATAAGAAAGATAAGAAGCACAGGTCAAGATCCAAGCACGCTGCTGGCAATGATAGCGAGGAGGAAGGCCCCGTTCGTCTCTCGAAATTCTTTGGAAATGCAAAGAACTAGATGCTACGTCGATACACCCGAAACCAATTGGCTTGCTCGTGAAGTCTTGTTACCAATTTAAACTGTCGATTGGGGGGGTGTTGATTGTATTTCTATTCAGAACACTGTCTGAAGGCCGTTGGAACCAGTTTCATTTATGTTTATCAAGAGAACGTTTGGTAATTGGAGGATTAGGTGTCGAATGGTTATATGGTATCCTGCAACTTGTAAGAAATATCACCTCATTGTTGTACTCGACAGATAGTGACAGTTATTCGATTTGAACCTCCTTATTTCTTTTTGGAAATTGATCTTGTTTGGTGTTCTGAAAGGTATGAACTGTGAAGGAGGTGAATGGAATGTAATCAAGTCGTCCTTCTATTGGCCTTGATCCACGATGGGCTATGGAAACTGTTCAATTCACATTTTAGTTACTACCTCCGATCCATATTAGTGGGCACAACTTTGTCTAGATACACATGTATCTAGTCTAAATACTTAACTAGATACATATGAATTTAGACAAAGTTATGTCCACTAATATGGATCGGAGGGAGTACTATTTTTGAAAAGAAAGGGATATGTCCTGACTTCCATTAGAGCATCTCTAGCAGATTTTTTAGGTTCCGGGGCGAAAAAACGACCCGTGCCCAAAAAACGGTCCCTGATATTTTATTTTTTAGGGGAATCTGCTAGAGATGCTCTTAACAGAAACTGCAAACTAGCCATGCTCCATCACCAAAACTTAAGAAGCTCACGAGTGGCTCCTTCATCAGATAAACAAAAGAAAAGAAATTCAAAATGTAACAGGACATTAAAATACAAGCCCAACTACAGCACACCGCACACGGCGTCCCAGCGAACTGCAACAACACAGCAACAAAGATCTCCAAAACGCTCTTGGCACGAGTATCTGGGCGGAGCATGCCCATGAAAAGCAACCTGGTGGTGCATATGTACAAAATCTACCTTCCTCACTTCCTGGGTGGTGCTATTTCACTCCGCCCAAAGCTAAGGTTAGAGTTTGTAGTGGTTGTTACATTTATAGGTGTTTATAAATAGTCAATTATTTAATCCAGATCACGACCGTCTGGGTGGTGTAGTTGGTTATCACGTTAGTCTCACACACTAAAGGTCCCCAGTTCGAACCTGGGCTCAGACAATTCTTTTTTCTTGCGCGTGTTGTTTTTCTTGATTTGCTGTCTTCGAACCTGGGCTTTCCTTTTATCGACTACTTTGTGCGTATTGTTTTTCTCTTGATTGTTTTTGCTGTACTTGAGGGTCACCACTACGTTCCCTTCACCGACTCGCTTCTGTTTCCGGTGCAGTGCTGCCAGCGAGACGGTGACCTCTCCTTTTGCAACATCAGCCATCGGCTTTCCCATCAAATCCCGTGGCTCAGCTTGACAACGATCTGCGGTACCTTGTATTTCCGTTCAGGTAGCCGAGGAAGATAGTTGATTCGTACACACATCGATCGTCGTCTTGGAATCAAGAACAAATAATACTATTCCCTAAAAAGGATAAATACTATTATGGCAGTAACGATACCATAACAGCTGGCATGTGAAAAAAGTATCATATCAGTGGTTTGGTTGCATGTCAAGCAATGAGAGTACCAAGTTTTACATGTTAGTATGGCAAAAAGGCCCAAACTCTGTAATGTACATTAAGACAAAGTTCAGCTGACCACTGGTAACAATTTTTGGCTGGGCTGCTTAAAGCTAACCCAGAAGCAGTTTTTTTTTTTTTTTTTTGAAGCAGTCTTGGTAAAGATTAATCAGGCGAACAGGCGACTCAGCCGCTCTTCTTTTGTTTTTTCGTTGTAATTTCACGCTATCAGCTACCAAACAGTCCTAAACTGCAGGATGATCAACAAGATCCCTAGGTGGATTCTTCTAGCTCTTCTCCAAAGCGCTCCAGCCTTGACACCTCGCCGTCATAGTCACGGATCAGAGCATGCTTGATGGTACCGTCATCTTCGCTCGCGTGTACCGCCCTCCCACCGAACCTGCACAGCAAGATATATACTCCGTGAAAACCCTTTTCACCTTCTCCAGACTGTTTTCAAGCTAACATTTTTTTGTAACACTTGCAATTAATCTAGCCAATGGATTTGACAAACTCAAGATGCATAGTAAACATAACTCTATTTTACTAATGCTTAAGACACCACATCAGAAACCATGGGGGAAAGAATGGCATGGGGATTTATGTTAAAAATATACCATCTTCCATTCATCGCCTCTATGCATTTGAGGCCATCTTTCCGGTCTTTGAATTTTACCAATATAACTCCTTGTGGATGATTTTCACAGACCTGCGACAGCAACATGTAAAAAAAGTTGGTAAGCTGGAAAAGAGAAAAATAAACATGACACCTAGTGGTTAGGGCGAGTTTACTCGCTATTTTGCTGATTGTTGACCCGCTTTTTGCCTATTTTTTGTGGCTAACTTTCTAGAGCAGATTATAAAATAATCACAGGTCAGCAACCGTATAGCCTGTCTATGGAAAGACCTACAGGAGCAGGCTAAACTTATGGTTACGAGAAAAAAGGCTACAGAGACCTGCAAACGATAGGAAGAAGAAACTGAAACTGGTAACAGCAAGCCCATAGAGCAGCCCTGACTTAAGTAGATTGAAGACCATGGTTGCTCAGCACACTTTGCTCACTAGTCGGTCTGCCTTTTCCAGTCTAAGTAGAACACCTTTTCACAGGAGAGAATATGTATGGCCAGCTTTCGCATAGCAATAAACGAGAACCAGTCAATTCAATATAGAATGGAAATGTAGTTCCCCGGTATGTCCATTAGTCACAGTTTGCTTAGGCAGGCTAAACTCCAAAAGTGGTCAGCAACATCTAAGAGGTAACAGGATCACAGCAGGAATTTTTGTACTCCATATGGTTTTGGATCATATAAAGACTATACATGATAATGGAGAAATACAACTAAAAACTCTAAAAGACAGTCTGGTAAGTATTTGAACTACGGAAGAGCCATCAGTCATTCGTCCACACTGATTCCTGAACATGTACTCACCTAATCTATGGATTGTGATTTTCCAATGATGGCAAACAAAGACGTGAGTGAAATGAATAATTACCTTGACATTGTCAACGGGACCAAACTTCACGCATTCTTCTCTAACATCTAACTCAAGCTCGGGAAGAAGAGCTTCATTCTCCTGCAATGATCAGAAACTTCTTCATTAATACAACAGACATGAGCAAGAAAATTGCTATAAAGTATGAACCGAAGAGGAGTAATCTGAAACAGTGTATTATTGTTCCATATGAAAAGAGAACAATATTTTTGTATATGTCAAGCATACTTCTGCTACTTACTCTCAATTCAAGAGGAGTGAACATATTCCGCAAAATCACTTGAGTAGGAATCATCAACTTCTTATCATCATGTCCACCTAAAAACAGTAACATGGTCATGCGAATAAGTAGTTGAAGTTTTAATCTTGAGACAGCTGTTTTTCTTGAGACTGCAGACAATAATGAATAGTAAAATGCTCAAAATCAAATGTCTATGATTAACAAACATCCCGTGTACAAGAATAGTTTGTGCAACTTAATGCTTTTACAGATATTTTGCTAGCAGGAGATGTTTTTCTGAAGTGCCAATGTCTCCATCGTTCCCATAACATAACGCTACACCTAACTAGCATGAAACATGCAAAGCTTGAATATGACCTACAGTTAGGTGAACCCCACACTGGAGCGAATGAAACTCATGGCCGAGTAAATTTGTAAGAAACACACCACACATTTGAATCAATCATAATAAAATACTTGCAAACAAAGATAGAAATTACCCCATCCCAACATCTTATCTTCAACCTTCTTGCCTTTCTTTTTCTTTTGCTTATTATCTGCCTTCTTGGCCAAGAAAACTTCACCTGATGCAGATGCGAAGATATTAGTGATATATTTTTGTAGTTTGTGTGGTTTTAATAAATTGTGGAACTTACCTCTCTGCTGAAATTGGGCCACACTTACGGACATTAGGGTCTTACCACCAGGACGGAATGATGTCCCATCCAATAGTTGGATTGCTAAAGGTACAGAAGGCTCCTGAGTCGAAAGAAAAAACACGTACACAATAAAATAAAATAAATAAACATGCATATCTTCCATAGTAACTAGCAAGACCAGTCAGTCTGATAAGTTTCATAAGGCAATACCTTGAGATAGGTCACTAGTGCATCACCCTTTTTTCTGCCTGTTTCCTTGTCAGTATATATTTTCACCCGGGGATTTCGCGTCTCTGGATCCTACATCATCAAATATTTAGATGTGGATCAGTTCTCTGAAGTTCAGGAAAAGAATATCGATTATGAATAAGACAGAGAGTCATAGCTATCTAAATATAACAGTAAACAGGTACCATAATCATATTCAGTTTCATTTAGAAACTGACCTCCTCTCACGATTAATAGGATGTCCATCCAAAGATAATCTATGGTTAAATTCTCTAATATAACAATATCTACCAGCCATCAATACCTAACGTACTGCAAGTACAGACAGCTGGAACTCGCTAGGGTTTATAGTTATGCTCGTCTAACACAAAAAAATGAGCAGCTCTGACGTGAACGCATCAAGATGAACGAGTCAAACTGTGACACGATAGTTACATGCACAAATGGCAACCATAGATCTGTCAAGGTACTGAGTAATGATAAAACAAAGTTTTTTCATAGGGAAGCGTACAAATATCATCAAGGTTAAAATACTGAATAAATCAGTCTGCATAAAGTTCAATAATACATACCTCCTTTATAATTCCACATTTGGAAAATACCTCTACAATCTGCAGAAGAAATCCATTATCAGAACAGTGGTTTTTCTATTATCATAAACATGTCAAAACAGTTCCTGCTGAAAATAGTCTTTCTAAGAGGAAAAATGAAGAGTAGCCTCAGCTTTTGGAGTTATAAGCAAATTACCTCCTCGGATGTGACGTCGTCAGGCAAACCAGTAACATAGACATGTGTGTTAACTTTGAGATCAAACCAAGCTTCTGGAGGTTTGTCAGCTTCCTACCCAAAAAACAATGTTTGAAAGAATTAGCTTGTGCGCAACTTATAATAATCTCTCCCTTGAAAGTAACTTGAGATATGTACCTTCTTCTCGGCTGGCTTCTCAGTGGACTTACGCTTCTTTTGCTGTCTCTTTTCTACCTTCTCTGGTTCTTTGTTTTGTTTTTCAGTTAAAGCATTGTTTTCATCTAATGCGGTAGAAATTGGAATATCTGGTGGTTGAAGTACTTCTTCCTCAACTGCAAAAGTCATTTCTTCAAGTCCATAGTCATCCTTTTTACCTGATACGTCATTCACTTCATAGCCTTCCATTTTAGACGATACATCATTCTGTAGAAGGTACATGGAAAAAGACGTTAGCTGATAAACACTGATAATTAGGAACGTTAAACGAGATGAATAAGGAATGAACTTCTCCTGAAAGGAAGAACAGCTGGTGCAATATACAATACAATCATACAAAATATCGCCTGGGCGAACAGGATAAGGCATTGACAACAGTTAACACGAGCAATAACTAAGGGAACCTAAATTAATCAGCTGCTCCACCGTTTAGACTAATATATTAGTTTAAAAAATGTAGTAACTTCTTCAGGAATTTCCAGGCAATGCTAAAACTAATTTCCGTACAGCTGGCTGTGAAAAATACGTGCATTGAAAGGGATTATGATGAGAACGATACATCGAGAGAAAGTGCTCCATGAGCTTGATAAAACTTTGGTTTCCGTAAAGTTGTTCATGGAAGGGTAGATTCTATGGAAATTTTAAAACTGATACAGACTTGTGAAGCACATGCTATTGATTTGTTTTTCCAATCCACATAACTTGGGGTTAAATCTTACTGAAATTTGGATAATGTGAGTTATATTTGGGGAGCCACCACAACTAGAAGACATCTCTGAGTAATCTTGTATTGAGGGCTATTGGAGAGAGACAAACTAGGGCCATAATGCGCTATTTGGTAGCTGTTGCTCATCAAGCTGTAAAGGATCACACTGATTCAAACATACAATTTGATTCCCCGGAGTTGGTTTGTGAGAGTACAACTTGGTAGTGTTTCTGATTAGCTGATCCTGATTCAAAACTGCGTTGTTTCTTACGTACCGTTCCACCATGAAAGCAACCCTACAGAGAACATTTTCTCTAGGTTGATTCGAAGATAAATCAACTGCAGTGGTTTCTTTTCAGTATAGTTGTGTGTACAAAGGGTACATATTCTGGCTGGAAGGCTGTTTCAGAAATAAAATACCCGCATCAACATTGCTGGCCAGAGTAAAATTTTAAATGGCACAATCCCATCGGCAACTCTTCGACTGCGGAGACTAAACTGCTAAATTCCATGCATTAATTTTCCAAGCTAATAAGCCCTATAAAGTTAATAAATCATGTAGCCGAGATGGTCAGTACTTGTTTCATTATGTGATTACAGGTAAGTGACGTAAAATCCAGAATAACGAAGACCAACAGGATTTTGAATCTGATGATGGTTATCTATAAAGCCTAGCGATGGAAAGGCAACACTTACTTGAGGAACCATTGCCCTCAGAGTGCGATCCCACTTGTAGATGGTGCCATCGTCGTCAGTAAATTCTTCCACGCCATCTGGTGGGGATGCTGGTCGCTCATCTGGATCATCAAAGCCATGCTCTTTGTTTAAGTCACCATCTGCAGCCTTGTCTTTCGATGCTTCCAACTCTGACTCAGCTTCTATAACCTCCTTCTGGAATATCTCGAAATCATCTTCAGTTTCTGGAGCAAAAGGCCGTTTGAAAGAATGTCAGGAGAGCACTTGCAGTGAAACATATTGAATTTTCTATAAAGAGAATGTAGAAAGCATTAACCTTGTTCAGGTTGATCCTTCTTTGTGACCCCAGAATGCACCTCCGGAATAGAAGACAGCGGCATCCATTCACTCCTCCCCTCCGCCCAAAGCATTGTGCTCTCGTTGAGGTACCCATTAGCAAAATGTTCTGTAAAGCGACCCAAGTTTAGCCACATCGAAAACAGGACACATAGATCTTCCGAAAGTAAGGAGGCTAACTGCAAATCTGAAACACTACACGACCACAGAACAAGCAAGCAACTTCACTGCCTGAACTGAGCGCCAACTTAACATGTAAGATACACTCTAAGCTTACCTCACAATCCAAATTCAAACTGTTACCGTCAGCTACTAGCTAGCACTACTTCCAAATCCATCTAAACATCAATTTACTGGTTCTCGCCAAAGAAAAAATCCCAGCTTATGGGTAACACGCCCAGATGAAACGACATAACAGGACCTGATCCTGGGATTCGCGTCACCACCAACACAGACCCAAAAACTTGCTGGTACACACAGGAAACACAAACTAGTGACTAGGGAGCCTCGTGGATTGCAGCATGGCCGCACGCGAAGTTTCGGTTTCGCGAGGATGCAAGCCGAACCTATGACCTATCTGCGTCCGCATTCGCGCTAATCGACATAGCGAACAGACTGGGTGGCCAAGGGGGGAAGAGGTCCGGTACCTCGCAGCTCGGAGAGAGAGTAGGGGCCGACGTGCTCCTGGCTCGGGCCGAGCACGTACCAGCACGGCTGGCCAGCGCTATCCATGGGCGCCCCGCGCGCGTCGAGTGGAGGCAGTCCGGTTTCGTCGCCGGCGGCGGCACGGAATCGTTTTCGTCAAGCGACCGCCGGAGAAGGGGGAGGATTTGGGGGCTGGGGTTTCCAGAGGGGTCGAGACGGTGCCCTCCGAGAGAAGCCGCTGACCGTCCGATCAAGAATTAAACCTATAAACTGCCGGCACTTCTGGGGCGTGTCCTCGGCCTGGCACTGTGCAATCCGGGGCAGAATATATCGGCCGTCCGTTCCACCGTCCGGTCGCTCCGGGCCGTTGGATCGTCGTCGCTTTACGTTTCGCACTCGCTGGCGGACACACGAGGTCGATGACGTGCGGGACCTCCGGCGTCCCGGGCCCACGCGCAGCACGTCGCTCGCGTCGCTCTCGCTTTTCCGCCCATCGCGCAGTCGCCCTCGCTTTTCCGCGAGAGGACAAAACCAGCGCCCGCGGTCGAACCCTAGCCCAATCGTGCCTCGTCTCTCCTCCTCCAATCCCCTCCCGCATCTCCTCCTCCTCCACCTGCTCGTCTCGCGCCGCCGGCGCCGCTGCTGTCGCCGTCGTCCATCGAAGCCGCCTCGGGCTAGACCACCGATTTCGGCGCCGGCAGACTCCTTCTCCACGGGTAAGCGTATCTCGTCCTCCCCTAGCTCCCACAAGGAAGCTCTCTCCTCTTCCAAAATCAAGAAACCCCAACTCCTGTCAACCCAAGCATTCTGGCCGTGCAATATCGGGATCTTGCTCTGATTTGAGGTTGTTGGTGCATCTGTTTTCTAGGGATTTCGTCGATCTGGTGCGCTGATCCAGGATATTTTGCTTTTCAAGAAGCCGTGCAACTGGCGCCCGGCGGCCAGGCTCCCGCTCGAGGGGGCCCTGCTCCAGCCCACTGCCTACTCCAGCTCTCCAGCCTCCTCCACCACGCGCCCTCCTCCAAGCCTCAGCCTCTCCGTCCCCTCGGTCCAAAGCAGTAGGTGAGGTGCTCCGCTTTCTCTCCTGACTTCTACAGTCTTTGTTCGTCCTGCGCGTGAATTGTTTGATTAAATGTCTGTGTGCTGCTCTTTTCTTTGCCGCCTGCTGTTCTTCTCCATGGTAGGAAGGATTTGAAGCGGGACTGTTTGTAGCCCCTGCTGCACTTCTCTGGTGTTCAATAGATTGATGATAGGTACTTGTAGCTGCTCTCTGGTGCCTTGTGGAGTTGGGGAAGATTGCTGGGCTCCTGGGAGTGGATGACTGATGCTTGTTCTTCAATAGATTGTTGTGTTTGACATTGGTTGTCAATAGTTGGCCAATAGATTTTTGCTAATTTAGTTCAACGTTCAGGTGCCCTCTCTCAATTTATTGTTTATAAGCAAGGGACCCATGTCATCACACATTGGCGTTAAGATTAGTGTTCCCTAGCTTTCTACCATACTATGTCAGTAAACTACAACCTTTATATAAGAGTTTATGTACTTATATATTGCAACGATAGCTTTTCCGGTTTTGTAACCAGGTAGAGGTGCTACAACACTACGATTAATTCAACACTTGAGCTCGATGTGTTTTCTTGGTGGTGTCTGCTATTAACTAGGCCACTTATATGTGGTACGTTTATTGCAAATATCTGTGTATCAATGATTTTGCATTTCTCTAATAGCCTAATGTATTTCTTCCCAGACAAATGGTCATTACTGTCATTACCATCTTGTCACCTAGAAATGACAGTGCTATTCTTAAGCTTATTTTTACTACAGGCTGATATGAAAGTCGAATTGATGGATAACGTTACTAAGCTCTTGTTTGTACTTAATGCAGATATAAAAGGGTCTTGCTGGATAGTGGTGAACTTTGGCCCAGCCTTTGAAGAGGTTCAGGGTGTTCTCCTCTGTCGGCTGCTCATCTCGAGGTGAACTTCTTGGGCACCAAAGTTATACTGTGCATATATATGTGATGTATGCCTATGTTCGGGCGTTATATATTGTTACTTATGGTTCTTTTCTTCATACGGCTTATGTCCGTGCGTTGTGTTTCTGTGTTCTACGATGCCTACAGGATGTGTGCTGTCGTGTCGTTCGTCGTCCCTATTTTAGAGACGCTTGCAGTTCGCTGTGCTTTGCCGGCGTTGTTTTACTTGCGTGAGGTGACCGAGGATGGTTCGGTTTTAGCTGGTGTAGAGCTTGAACTTCCTTCGGAAGGTGCCGGCACAGTGCCGCGGAGGCAGTTTTTTTGGAGCAATTCTTTCGTGGCTGCGCCGGTGCTTACGATCACGCTGCCATGCAGGCGATAAGGTTTTTGCAGGGGATATATGGGTTCGTTGTCCGAGACTACAATTATGCAAGCATGAGGGTTTATAGGCAGACTATGCGTTCTGCTATTCTTGTTGCTGTTTGTGCTGCTAGGTACGCTGAAAGATTAGAGAGAGAGGCCGCTGTGACACCCGTTGGCCAGGGTACGTTAGACTGGAGTTTATTGTGCTCTTACCTCATGGCGTCCATGAGTAATGTGTAGACTCTGTAATTATTTCTTGTATTCAAAACGGTGTTATTGCTGTTAGTAGTTTTTGTATAGTGACTTCTGGGGTGTGTTCAAATGCTTTACGTGCCAGACATTGAATTTTTTGGTGCTGTGTTGCCTCCTTGTATAAAATGTTAATTGTCATCGTGCGTGCAGTCATTTTTTTCCTGCCGTGTTCTTGCAGTGCTTCAGTTTGTGTAGAGGCATGTTTGTTTTATACAAAGAACAGCTTAGCCAGCGTTCACCTCGAGCAGTATTTTTTAAATGTCCCAGGCTCGCCCAGGCTTTTTGGTGGTCTTGCCTTTTAAAGGCCCGTGGGCTTTCTTGTAAGATTTATGGATCTGAACCCGCTTTAAAGAGGCCCAGCCTTTAAAGAGGCCTGTCAACTTACTATGGCCCAGCCTTTGAAGAGAACTATAAGCTTTGTTTTCTTCTTGGGCTTTCATTAGATAGGCTCTTTTGCTTCTTGTTAGCTCACCTTTCTTGTTGGAGTTTTTTTAGTGCGGTTTAGATAATTAGTATAGTTTTCTTTTGTTCTTTTGGATTTTGCTATTTTCTGCTTTCTCAGGTTGAACTTTGTTTTCTTTTTGGAATTTTATAAAACATACCTAATACAATGGATAGTCTTCTGCTTCATTTTGCCGGCACAGTGTTCTTATGGTTCTTATTGTTCCAGCTAAGGGTGTTTTGGTTATTTCTTACTCTAGGTTTACTGCTGTGTCAGGTATTTCTATGGCCCAGTCTTTTAGAGTTGCCCATGAACTTATCGGTGGTTCTTTAGATTTGCTCAGTCTTCATCGTCCTATGATGTAGGTGTATATGCGAGTGCTTTGGATATGAATTCTCTCACGTCTATATTCTAGCGCAAGCGCTATGGATGGTCGTCGTCCTGTCGGCCGCCACGCAAGGCGGTTGGTGGTGTGCCTCTTCTGCCCTGCCTCGTGCTTCTCGCTCTAAGAAACCTGTGGAGTCACCTGAATGCCCTCCTCTTCTGCCTCGTGCTTCTCGCTCTAAGAAACCTGTAGTGTCACCGGGACGCCCACTTGTGCCTCGGAGGGGGGGTGCTAGGTTGCCTGTTGGAAGTCCATTTCCCTGTAAGAAGCCACCTCCACCGGACTTTGTGGGTACATTGCTTCGGGTCTTCCCAAGAGAAAATGTATGCCCCTGCTGCTTTTCACTTTTGCGGTGACCCGGTTTTTTATATATACTGCCTTATTGATGTGTTTGCTTGTCTGCTGTATTTGTTATTGCTGCAGACAATGGTTTCTTACCTGTTTTTAGCTCGGAAGTTACAGCCACCAATCGAAAAAAACGCAAGATCATACATGATAGGTGGTGTGGTCGTACGGCAGGTGCTTATTTAGTTCCATTTAGTTCCTTTGCTTTTGTTTGTTTTCTTAGGCTTATCTTGTGTTCACGACGCCGTTTGTGGTTTGGGTTACTGTTTTTTTACAGATACCCTATTTGCCTCTCCCTTAGAACCTTCATGGGTTGGTTTCACAGACGAGGAGGTTGATATTTTAAAAGGTAATACAAGGGATGATTTGTTTGCGCTTCTCTCATCTTAGGAGAGTCTGTTGTCTTACGTGTACGTCTAAGAACAAACTTTGCTCTAGCTGCTTATGTAGGAAGGTCTTTCTATGGAGGACCAGCTTTTATGTGCCGTCACTGTAAGTCAACCTACTGGTGCGGTGAAAGGGTGCGGTCGCGGTCCAAGTCTGCGGTTCCGGAGGAACGCTTTGTTTACAATCTTTGCTGCAAGGGTGGAAAAGTGTTCATTGATCCTTTCAAAAAACCTCCTCAGTTTCTTCTTGACCTCTTAAAATTTGATGGCCCCCCACAGGCCAAAGCATTCATTGCAAAAATTCGTCAGTATAACTGTCTATTTGCTTTTACTTCGATGGGGGCAACCATAGATCGATCGATAAATAATGGTGGCGGTCCAAACATTTTTAAAATCTCTGGCGCTATATGTCATCGGTTGGGATCTCTTTTGCCTGAGGAAGGAGATACTCCAAAATTCGCTGAGCTTTATTGTTTTCATGGTGGAGATGAAATTGACAATCGAATTCAGGCTTTGAGCAGGGAAGATAAAATTCTGGGGTCATTAGATAGAGATATTGTTGATGGTCTGATGCTGATGCTAGACGCTCATAATTCTCTTGTAAAAAAGTTTCGCATGGCTAAAGAGATTTTGCTTGAAAATAAATTTGCTGAAGTTTCTATTCGTTTAGTTGCTCCTGGCAAAGATGATGGCCCACAGTTTAGTCTTCCTTCTACAGATGAGCTTGCATGCTTAGTTGTTGGCGAGTTAACATTGGAGACTCCTTGTCGTGATATAATAGTCCGTGGTAGAGGAGCTCATTTGCAGCGAATTTCATCATTACACCCTGCTTATATGGCTTTACAATACCCTCTACTCTTTCCGTTTGGTGAACGTGGGTTTCAGCTTGGTGTACCTTATAGGGCAGTAGATCCTTCGGACCCTAAAAAAAGAAAGAACATGACAATGCAGGATTACTATTGTTTTTGTTCACACTATAAAGAAGGCCAGCATAATCCATATTTGTCTTGTGGTCTGTTGTCTGATCAAGCGATTGTAGATTCTCGTGTATGCATAGATGAGGCAAGATTAAAATTTATTTTGCTATCGAACAATGATTTGAGGGCTGAGAATTTGCAAGGACTTGTGGATGCGGTTGGAGCAGGCCGTATGGATGGAAGTTCAGTTGGTAGAAAAAATATATTGCCCTCTTCTTTTAATGGTGGCCGCCGTTATATGATCGAAAATTTTCAAGATGCGGTGGCTATCTCTCGTGTGCATGGCTGTCCTGATATTTTTTCTACATTCACGTGTAATCCCAAGTGGCCTGAGATAATAGAAGCCCTTTCTGTTGAACCTGGACAAAAACCACACAATAGGGCTGATATTTCAGTTAGGGTTTACCATATGAAGCTTAACGATTACCTTCGTGACATTAGATCTGGAAAGGCATACGGCAAGATTGTTGCAGGTGATACAGCTTGTTGCTGCCTTTCTTTTTAAAGTCCTATTTGCTCTTTGTTTTTTAACTTCACTTCCCTTTCACAGTGTTGCACACTGTGGAATTTCAGAAAAGGGGGTTGCCGCATGCACATATACTTACTTGGCAAGACAAAGACGAGCGAGGCGAGCTTAGCCCTGCTTTGATTGATTCGTTCGTGTGTGCTGAAATACCTGACCCCGTGGTAGATCCTCTTGGGTATGCCCTTGTTGCTGAGTTCATGATGCATGGACCATGTGGGGAGGACAACCCTAAGTGTCCATGTATGCAAGATGGCTTCTGCTCGAAAAAATTCCCTAAAGAATTTCAGGAAGAAACATCCATTGATGAAAAAGGTTTCCCTATCTATAGGCGTCCAGATAATGGCCGATTTATCATGAAAAACAAGGTTAGGCTTGATAACAGGCATGTTGTACCCTATAACATGGCAATGTTGAAAAAATATCAAGCTCATTTAAATGTTGAGTGGTGTAACAAAACACATGTCATAAAATATCTTTATAAGTATGTTACCAAGGGCCCTGACTTTTCGAAAGCTCTGTTTGATAGGATTAGAAATTCTGATGATCCAAATGATGAGGGAATAGATGAAATTGAAGAGTATAGAGCATGTCGTTATGTATGTTCCTATGATTCTTTCTGGAGATGTTATGGGTACGACATACACAGCAAAACCCCTTCTGTAGAAAGACTTGCTGTTCATTTGCTAAATAAACACATTGTTCGATTTCGTGCAATGACTAAGCTTAGGACTATTGTTGCTGATCCCATGCTTAAGAAGACCATGTTAACAGAATGGTTTGTTGCTAATGCTAAATACAAAGTGCCAGATCCTTGACCTACTGTGACTTTCCCAGTAAATGGTCTTGGAATGCACAGGGTAAGAAATGGAGGAAACGAAAACGGGGCAAGAAGATTGGTAGATTTATTATGTGCATCCTTCAACTGCTGAACTTTATTTTCTTCGAATGCTGCTAATGATTGTGAAAGGCGCAAAGTCTTATGCTGATGTTAGGAGTTATAATGGGGTTGTGTATGAGACATTTAAAGATGCTTGTAATGCCAGGGGTTTACTTGGTGACGATAATGAGTGGTTTGAAGCATTTGACGAGGCTTTGAATTGGGGTATGGGAAACCAGCTGCGTCAGCTATTTGTTACTATGATTCTTTTTTGTGGAATCATTGATGAAAATGCTTTTTTCGAAAAATACTGGGTTCATATGGCTGACGACATCCAGTATAGGATCTGTAATGATCGTCATGATCCTTCATATAGTGTTCCTGCTGATCAGCTCAAAAACTTGCTGTTAGATGAGTTGAGTCTTGTTTTTGCTAAGAATGGTTCTAATATTTTGGATCATAACCTGCCTCTAAAATCTGTCTACGATAGCAGTTCGTGTGACGGCAACATGATTAGTGATGAGCTTTGTCAGGATTTTGAATCGCTTATTGAAACTGCTGAATCTATGCTGAAAAAATTTAATGTAGACCAGGAAAAGGCTTTTAAATCGATAATAGATCTTGTGAGGGAGAACAAACCTGGGTTATTTTTTGTTTCAGGACATGGTGGTACTGGAAAAACTTTCCTTTGGAATACTCTTGCTGCGTATCTTCGAGGGTTCAAAAGAATTGTTTTAGCTGTCGCTTCTTCAGGAGTTGCATCACTGCTGCTTCCTGGAGGTAGAACAGCACATTCTAGGTTTAAAATTCCTATTGATCTGGATGATAACGGAGTGTGTGACATTCGGAGGTCTACTAAGCTAGCGAATTTGATTCAGTCAGCATCTCTTATTATTTGGGATGAAGCTTTGATGACACATAGGAAATGTTTTGAGGCACTTGATCGAACCTTGCGTGATATCTTATCTGATCATGATCCTTCACTAGCCGATGTTCCGTTTGGTGGTAAGATAGTCGTCTTGGGTGGCGATCTTAGACAAATTTTACCTGTTATTGAGGGGGGAACCCGGTCTCAGGTTGTCAATTCTGCCATTACAAATTCTCCTCTGTGGAATCATGTGACGGTTCTTCACCTTACAATTAACATGCGTCTAGCTGTCCAGACTGAGGATCCTAATGTGCAGGCTGAGGCAAAAGCTTTTGATCAGTGGGTGTTAAACATTGGCAATGGCACCATTCCTGCTGTTGCAAGGGAGGGGGAGTCTGCCCCTACTTGGATAAGCATTCCCAGCGAACATTTGGTTCAGACTGATGGCCCCACAATCCCAGCTATTGTCGATGCTGTTTATGTAGATTTCCTAAAGCGTTTCGCTGATCCAAAGTATTTGAAAGAGAGAGCGATTTTAACACCGACGAATGATCAGGCTATGACCATCAATGATCATGTTCTTTCTATGGTACCTGGTGAGGAAAGGGAATACTTAAGCTGTGACTCGACGGGAAACTCATCAGATGGAGCTCGTAACATAGATATTTTTTATCCTGTTGAGGTTTTAAATACCATAAAAGTAAATAACTTTCCTTATCATAAGCTGGTTCTTAAAAAAGGTGTGCCAATTATGCTACTTAGGAACATAAGCCAGGCAACTGGTCTATGTAACGGCACAAGGCTTATTGTTACTAGGCTTGCTCAAAAGCTCATTGAGGCTGTTGTGATGACTGGTTCCAATATCGGAGATATAGTTTATATACCAAGGATATGCTTGACTGTTAGAGATCCTAAGTGGCCTTTTACTTTGCACCGGCGACAGTTTCCCATTAGGATTTCATATGCCATGACAATTAACAAAAGCCAGGGACAACTCTTTCGTCCGTTGGTCTTTATCTGAAAACTCCTGTCTTCACCCATGGCCAGTTTTACGTCGCTGTCTCGCGCGTTACCTCTAAAAAGGCACTCCATATATTAGTTGAGAATGAAGATGGTACCTGCGGTTCTGAGACTAGAAATATTGTGTTCTCTGAGATTTTCGAATCTCTTGTAGATAAATAGTACTGCTCACTATTCTAATTACATAACTATGTATGTTACGTACTTTTGTCTACTGCAGGCTTTTGACCTATGTCTTTTGGACAGTTACTTCTGCCTTTTGACCTATGTCTTTTGGATGATTACTTTTGGGTGCATGCTGCTGTCTACTTATCTTTTATACATTTGCTTTTGAATCACTGGTTGATTTTGTTATCTTGCTCTGTTTAATACATGTAGTGCTATCGTTTCCTCCCAGGTATAGATTGGTGTTCCTTCCATTCAGTTTGCCTATCCATTGACAGTCCTTGTCTTTTTAATCGTGCTTGTCATGTTTTTTGTAGATGGCGATCAACAGCTTTCTGAGCTTACCATTGGTGATGACCAGAGTACCATTTGCGTCCTTGTTTCTCGCCGCTCGCATTTCCGTGGCGGAACTGATGAAGGACCCATCATCCATACTGATCTTGTCCTGATTGATAGTGAGGTGGGTCCTATAGTTTTAGACACGACAAGCATTGTGTTCTGTCACCGCATTTGGGACTATGCCTTTGTTTTTGCTCAGTCTAATGCAGCTGGTGTTTCTTCAGGGAACTTACATGCATGCTCAGGTCCCTTCGATTAGAGGCACGGCAGAGCGCCTCAAAGATGTGATTCAGGAAGGCAAGGTCTATGTTGTTAAGAAGTTCTTAGGTAAAGAATCAAAGACAACCTATAGGCCTGTGGAGGGACCTGTAATGGTGCAGTTTACAAGATATACCATGGTTGAACCAAAACCTGGGTTGGAAGACTCTTTTCCTTTCTGCACATACAGCTTGACTGCTTTCGGAGATATCCCAAAGCCCAGCCAGTACCCTGAACGTTTCGTTGGTTAGTTCTATATTCTGACTTATACTCTTCCATTCAGTTATCCATCTAAACCTATGTCTTCCTTAGTTGTGTTTCTATAGCTCGATTTCAGCTTATGTGGTTAACTTGTGTTTTCTGATTTGTTCTATTGCAGATGTTATAGGCAGGATTACTATGGTTTCTGATGTGATATCTGTTCAGTCCATGTATCAGACGGCATCTTCAAACACAAGGACTATCATGTTGGCTGACCTGCTGTGAGTTCTTCTGCTTGCTATCGACTTTGCTTTCTGCCCGTTGTAAGTGCCGCTCATCAGCGTTTCTTACTGTTATTGTGGGTGTCGTTATACAGAGGCCAGGAATGAGGATCATTCTCTGGGGTGACCGTGCTGTTGAATTTGACGGAGAAGCAGTCTGTGCGATGGGTGCTAAAGAACCAGTTATAGCTATATTCGTGGGCTTGCTCCCTAAAGTGGCTAAAGGTAATTGCTAGGATCCTTTCTTCTTTATGGCCTTCGATAACTATTTCTGTTGCTCAACTGCTATGTGTTTTCTTGCTGCTTAGCTGTTTGGTTATTCTCTATTTGCTGCCTCTGTTCAAATCTGTCTTATCGCTATGCCCATGCCTAATTGATTAGATATTGGTTGTTTCTCATTCTATTATGTTGCTGTAGGTGTTAAAGGCCTCAGTGGGAGTGCTCCCTGCCGCTGGTACATCGATGAAGATATCCCTGACATTAACTCCTTCCGTGCAAGGTTTATATTACATAGCCTGACGATTTTGTCTTTGTTTTATGTTGATTTTATCCAGCTTTCTGATGTCGTTTGGTATTTTATTTCTGCAGTCTTGGAGAGCAGTTCATTCCCCTGGCTTCCTATGTTCCTACAGGGCCAGGTGCTCTCGTGTCTAGGGCTCAGGAGAAGCCGACTGATAAGACCGTCAAAGAACTCACCGACCTTGATCCTTTTGTTGACATGGTAAGCGCTTGCTGTTTTTCTGGTTCAGCACATGGTCTTTTGTAGTACAGCGTATCATTCATCTGGGCTGTTTCTTTTCTCTAGGACAAGCGCTTTCTCTGTACTGTGACTATTGACAGGCTCGGTCCTGATCAGCGTTGGTGGTTCCCTTCATGCACCACCTGCCGCAAGTCATCTAAACATACTGGCTATCAGTATAGATGCTCAGACGATACCTGCTCCTCTGTTGATGCCGACCCAACGTTAGAACCTTCAACATTTATTCCTTTGATTTATTGCTTGCTGCTGCTTCTGAGGTGATAACTTAATTTCCTCTTAATTTTCAGGTACTGTGTTTCTGTCTTCGCGTCTGATGGCACGTCGGAAGCTGAATTTGTGATGTTTGACAAGGTCGCGGCTGGTGCTATCGGGAAACCATTGATTAGTATACTTCGTCAGAGGTATCCTGGTTGTGCTACTGTCGATGAAATGGCCAACCTTGCCAGGCATGATGTCAATATTCCGCCTCAGATAACTCATCTCGTTGGCCAGAAATACAAGCTCATGGTCTCCATATCCAAAAAATGGAAGGTTAAAAATGCAGAGGAGTTGTCTTTCCAGGTCAATAGAATTGAAGAAACCTACAAACCTGAGTTGCCTGCCTTTGTTACTGCTCTTGCTTCTGGGTCTGGCAAGGATACATCAATCACTCGTATTTCTGGTGAAAAGCTTCCTGTCTTACCACCGGTGCTATTGCCTGGATTAAACATGTCTCCTGCTGCGAGTCGTGCAGTTGGTTCTCCTGCCTCTCAGGTATAGCTCATACAATACATTCTTTGCCTGTTGGGTTGATTGACACGTTTTATGCCCTTTTTCTAAATGATCATTTATTTGTCCTCAGATACACACACCTCCTTCTACTGGCAAGATCACCCCCTCAACTCCATCTCCATGGTACTGAATTCTGAAGTGTTGTGGAATTGTATAGTTCTTTTCCATTTGTTTTCTTCATTCTCTTGCCATCCTATCATTTATTGCAGCAGCGCTGTTGCCCCGAGGCGTGGCGCAAAGCGCTCTTTGTTTGGTAAATCTTCCAAAAGAAACAATGACGCTGTTCTAGAGGATGGTACTTCATCTGCCCAGGTGCTGGGTGTTTGTTTTCCTATATACTGATTATCTCTGTAAACCCTCGCTGCTCTTCCTCTGACTTGTTTTCGCTTGGTAAATCATTTAGAGTGCTGTGGAAGCTATGGTTGTTGATCCTTCCTCGACCGTTGGAGAGAAAGGTGCTGATGTGGTGACCCCTGAGCCCATAAAGACTGTGGTGGATGATCCTTCCAAAACCGTTGAAGAGAAAGATGCTCATGACCTGCCCCTTAAGACCAAGAAGTAAGTTTTAAGTGGTTATGATTACTGCGATGTTTCTGATATATTAGTTCAGCTCCAGGGATCATATTTTCCCTTTTCATGCTGTGCACATGCCAGCCCCTACCTATTTCATCTGTTGGAGATATATTTAGTGGACTGTTTCCTCGTGCAGCAAGCCGCCGTCAGGTGGCAAGGGGTCTGGAGCAGTGAAGAAACAGAAGTAGTTCTTTGCCTGCCGTGCTTGCAGGCGTCGTTTGTAAATAAGGTGACTGATGACTGCACTATGTATGTTCTTTCTACTCTTCAGTAGAAATCTGTTTGCCTAATTTTTTCTTATTTTCTGTGGTGACCAGGTTATATTCCGTACAACCCTTGCTTCCTGTATGGTTCTTGTTATGAGATTAGCTCACAAGAAACAGGTAAAGGGTTTTTAGATGGTTCTCTGCTGCTCAGAGCCTCGACGTCCGCTGGTCCCCAGCGTGTCTTCCCCGTACATCGTCGAGCCTTGAAGACAGCCTTATCGCCTTATCGAGCGACTTTTGCATCTGCATGACCTGTCTACCGCTATCGGCGGGATGTAATGGCCTTGCTGTTTGCCTCCACACTG
Source organism: Poa pratensis (assembly GCA_947311845.1). Lineage (NCBI taxonomy): Eukaryota > Viridiplantae > Streptophyta > Magnoliopsida > Poales > Poaceae > Poa > Poa pratensis. The sequence goes on from CAMZMU010000053.1 coordinate 33,106,293, forward strand.
CTGTTAGATGTATCTTTAATGCTGCGGCATAGACCTCATGTGATTGCTGCTTAAGTGCACATGTGGAGGGTATTTTGTGTAAGCGTGTGCTTGTGCTGAAGCATGCTTTTGTAATTAGAAACTAATGACAGTAGGAAAAAGAACCTGCTAGATGGAAACCAATGCCGGTAGGGAAAAAGACCTACTAAACTGGTCTCAGCACACTCCAGTGCTTCAGCTGTAAGCTGCATTTTATCTCTGTTTATATGGTATGGACTACTAGGCTCCCTTACATCTATCTATTTCTGCGTATGTATCTGTGTTTGTCATTGGTGCTTTTGCTAGACATTAGTTCGTGCGGTTCTATGTTTCAATCAGATGTAAGTGGAGGCTAATTAGGTTTCAATATAGCTTTTATGCTCCTCCCACTTCAAGCTGCCTGGAGTTCATGTGTTTGATGCTTCAATGAACGCGTGGAGCATATTTTGTATAAGCGTCTAGAGGAACGCTTTTGTTAACTGATTTAGCATTTATGTTGCTAAGACCACTTCAGGCTACAGTTATGAAAAGCAGGGTGTCTTTATTCAGCAGGCTATCAGGACGTCTGAAGCTCGAAAGGGCACCGACCCAAGCGGGTGCATTGCATCTGAACTCTGAACCTTGAAGGGGAACTCGCCCAAGCGCCACTGGACCAGGTCGAGGTAAGGTTTATTTTCCTCCTTACAGTACCTCTAAATCCCCTCCTGCTAAGGATTAAGAAGAATCTTTTACAGAAGAAGTAGGCTATTATAGTCGGTAAAAATTGTGTATTGTGGCCCTTTTTTTGCAGAAATTTGGAGCTAGCAGCCAACTTCGCCTGAATGCAGAAATTTGGAGCTAGCAGCCAGCTACTTTCTTGCTTCCAGCTACTTGATATAATTTCCACATAGATGCCAAAATGCAGATTGCAAGCTGAGCCCACTTCCTTATGAAATGATCAGGTACAGTGCCTGAAATTCCACTTGAATTTCCTTTAGATAGTCTCATTTTGTTCTTTCTTTTATTTTATTTTACTTTGGACTCTGCTCTTGCTAATCATATCCATTAGTCTTCTTTTGGAGGTAGAGTATTTTGCAGTTCACTAGCTTTTCCTTGTTTGCTTGTCTGGTGGTCATTTTAGAGTGCATGTATATATGTTATTCATTGAAAAATAATTAGTGTCCTGTTGTGCGTCATGTCTTGAGTTTCCAGCCACTTCCAAAATTTCAGGGTGACAATATTCATACCTCATTTTATGTCCAGGAGTAATGCAGCAGTAGGCGACGGCACTATATCTCGAAATTCCATTCGCTGAGTCATGAGGAGGCAGAGAGGGCATGCGGTCATCGCTGCTACTTGTGGTATTATGCCCATCTCCTCCAACTTCTGTTTTCGAACAATATCATCTCCTATTTGTTTACACTCCATTTTTTAGATTGACCAACTTTAGATGATTCTTGGGTGCCTTATGTTCGAGGCTTCATTTTTAGTTTATTTAGTGTCAAACTCGGTTGGAGAATTTTCTCAGTGAGCTCCTGCAGTGCCAAATTGCAAAAATAAGTCTTAAGATCAGTGATCATTGAATGTGTGATGAATGATCTACTGCAGTGTCAAATTGAAAATTAATAATCCAGTTATAATATGATATTACAGTACATACTTCGACAGTTCGACTTGAGCATGGCCTGAATTCATATGTTGCTCAGATAGTTTAAAGAGTCAGTGTGTGATTTATGAGATGCTGGCCATTCCATCCTTGTCTGTGCTTGGTAAGCACTTTAACACGTTAACCTGAGTTAGCATATCATAGGCCAAGTTCATGTGTTATTTATCCTACTGATTATTTTAAGACTTGGTTTCTCCCACATCTGGTACTTTGTTGTTACTTACCTGTGGTAGTTAAAGAAATTTCTGCAATCACTACATCCCTTGTCTCTCTTCTTTGCTATACATACAACTGCATATACATGGGCCTCATGGGGCTATTTACAGAAAGTAGGTGATATTAAAACTCAATATTATTTTTGTATTTTCTTCTAATATGTTGAGTGTATGAATGGTTTTTCCCTTTTGTATGGTTTGTAGGTGAACCTGGGAAATGCCCTGTTGGTAGTGCGGCAGCTACTTATGAGGAGTGCCCTCAAGATTTCATTGAGCGTTTGATTTTATCTATTCGATCTCTTCACAATTTTGAGCAGTCTCAACATTATCATTCAGGTATATATAAGCTGCAACATTGCTCTTCTTTTCAAGCAAAACTTTATGATCAGGAATACAAAGTAGCCAGGTTTATCTAATAAGGAGACACGGTGTCCAAGTTTACTAACTCACTGTACGTATATATATATATATATTGTATATACTCTGCAGATTTTAGTTCGCTTTTGGGCAAGTGGTGATCAGAGCTTGTTCCTCTCTTCATTTCTTACGACTCAAGTAGATTCATTGTTACCTGTCTTGTCTATACCTACAACAGAAATATAAGGCATATCGATTTTTTTACGAACTGTCTGGAGCTTTATTCCCTGTATGTTCAGAAATCAGATGAAAGGGCAGTAAGTTCCGTTGGACAATTGAGTGTTATTCTTAATGTCCTCTCTAATGCATGCTCATATAAGGTGCTTTTCTCTGGCTATCGTAGATCTGATCGTATGGTGTCCTATATTCTTCCTGCTTATGATTAATTACAACTGAAAACATTTGTTCCAGGTGAAAGTCAGTGGTTTTGTACCCTAGCATTGCTATAAGAAAATTTATATCCTAAGTTGCCATCAATCACCACTGCTATTTTGATTTACTTTCCAACTTGCTGAAATGAGTTATTTTTTATCTTGAAGAAAAAGTGTGACTTACAGTGGTCTCAAAGAAAAAGGAGAAGTAGAAGCATAGAACTGCGAAGTAGCAAACTGCTCTCAAAGAATTTCTGACTCGGTGTTTTGATTCTGTAGGATTGCTTTTTAGATAATATAGGAGACTGGGAGGTTCCATTCATTGGTCTTTGAGTGGCATTTCCTTGGGAGTGAACTGCAGTAAATTTCACAGGTTGATTCAGACCATACTGATAGTTAGTTCCTTTCTTCATTAATTTTGTATTGAAAATTAATTCTACCTCTATTTAGAAATTGTAAACACGGCTGGAACTAAATATGTTTAGAATCTACTGGTATTTCATCTGCATCAGCATTGTATCCTTCGAAATCATTCAACAAGTATATTAGATGCATGTTTGCTGAACGGCTGAAATATGTTTGATTAGAGAAAGCAAAGCTGCATGAGTTACCGTTTACTGGTATTGCATATCTTCTATATGTTACAAACTATACTTCATAAGCCCGTATGTACTGAAGGTTTCTTTTTTTGAACAGTGCAGAGCAGTAAAATGATCATAAGCTTGATTAATGGCATTCAATCTAAGTGCACACATGTGCGCTGGTGGTGTAGGGCGAGCAGTTGGAGGCCATACACTAGCCGGATTCCAAAGGGTGGCTTGCCGCGACGGCTCTTATGGATGGCCTCGAGTATGATAGCCGTGACAACAATATACGTAAAATATATATATAACTTAAGAATATATTACAGTCTTGCTTTCCTCACATGCGCCAGTGGCCTAACAGATAATCATATAATCAATAAATTACTATAGACATATATACGATAAATAAAAAAAACACGTGCCACTAACAGACATATTTGGAATTAGCACACTACTTTGTGACGCTATAGCTACACTATAAATATGTGTAAGATGGAGCATGGAAGTTAGATCTTCACGGTTGATTTAATTGTTCCAACTTATCGGAATATGAAAATGGTATTGCGTTACTAATAATTTTAGATCAATATATTTGATTTCCACATCAATTCAATGTTTTAACGGATGCAGATTTTGCAGTGAGAAAGAGGTATCCACTAAAAAACTATTGGCTCAAGATATATAAACTTAAGGCTACATTACAGTGTCACCTTCGATACCTGCACCAGGGCCACAGCCGGTCATCTAAACAATTGACCTAAATATATTAAACTTAAGGCGACCCTACAGTATTGATTTCGGCACGTGCGCTAGTGGCGCAACCGGTCATCTAGTTTCGTGATCAAAGTCGGTCCGGACCAACCAGTTGCGTGACAAACAGACAAAAAAAGATTTTTTCCTGAAGAACCCGTTCCGTGAAATGCTTTCTTTAGAGTTTTGATGGTCTATTTCAAAGACAGAAAATTATTTACAGTTTTTAGAATAATAATAAAACGTCTGCATTTACCTATTCTATTGTTTTGCTAGCAAAGAAGCAATTCAAAGTACATTGCGCCGATTTGGTCATATTTCAGTGTTGCATGTGTTCATACAACATGATATAACCTAATTTTTTGGAGGGAGGCAATTTGGCTCCCGAGCTCATCTTTTTCTGGTTGAATAAAAAAATATTAAAACATTTTTAAAAAAATAGTGATCAAACTATACAAGTTTTTGACATACGTGCAAAGTTTTGTGGTGAAATGACATCCGTACTTCTTCATGCAAAAAAAATCAGTGATCTAAAAATATTTTTTGAAATCTCATTTTGGTCATTGATTTTGTTTTTTCACAGATTAATATGATTGTCATTTTTGCGTGAAACTTGGCACGCATGTTGAAAACCTTTATGTGTTAATTACCAAAAAAAAAATCAGAATTGTTTTCACATGTTTTACATTTTTTCTAAATTTTGTATTCAACCAGGAGCAAGTGAGATCGGGAGCCAAATTGAATTTCTGATTTTTTTGTTTGTTGCAAACACTACAAATTGTGTTGTGTTATTGGAAACTTTTTCTTCTCTGCTTGAAATGTCTAATGTTTTTTCTGAGCGATTTGATGCGATCGGTGGAAATCTGTTGCACTCTTTTGCTACAAGGACGTATTCAAAATCTTGTGATGTTTTCTGCAGGTTTCTGCGTAATAAAATACACAAGTAAAATAATGTCGGGTGCACACGCTAAACCTATGTGGTTTTTTGTCCGTGAGAACGTGTCATTCAAAATGACCGGCGACGTGGCCTGTGAGAAGTAACGTGCATCGCTGACCAGCTTACGCCGGAAAGCCAACCCTGACCACCTCTTATTACCTACCAGGTACTCTATCCGTCACTAAATAAGTGTATTTCTAGTTTTGTTCTAAGTCCAAAAATAAAGTTTAACCAACTTTATAAAAAAAATATAGTAATATTTATGATATTTAATGAGTATATTATGAATTACATTTCAAAAATGCATCTAGTTATACTAATTTGGCGTTATAAAAATATTGCCATGTTTTTAAAAGAAGTTGGTTAAAGTTTAAAAAACTAGTTTAAAACAAACCTAGAAATACACTTGTTTAGAAACGGAGGGAGTAATAGTTTCGAGTTTCGACGAAGACCCGGAGTTTCCGACTACTTTACGGCTAGGTCCAATAACTACTAGAGTCTCCCAAAAAGTGACTCTGAACTCCGGTCCACACATCCGGGTGTAATAGTATCCTAGAGGATCCGCCCTAACCTTTGTTTCACCCATAGAACTACTGTAGATTGATGCTAACAATTCCCAACATGAACCATCCTAGTTGTGCAGCTCCAATCATCTATTCTCATTATGAAATGTAACTTGTCTTGTTGGTTATTTTTATCTTGCTTTTCATAATAAGAATAGATGATAGGTAAAAAAACTTCAACTATTCGACACCAACAATATCTTAGTCACAAAGTTTAAAAACTATAACTTGCAAAGAAAGGGTCATTTCTTGTTTCCCCCTTAAAGCAGGACCTTCATGGCAATATTTTTTCTACATCTCACTCATATGCTTTTCGGAGTTATTCTTGTCATCGGTTGCTTTTGTCCGTTTTCGCAATCTGCCAATATCATCATCTGTTCTTTTTGGATGCTACGGTCTACAAGTCAGTAGGTCGCGAGGTTGGCATATTTCTGCTCTAGTGTCTTAAATTGGTACCGGAGAAAATCCTTTGCAAGCTTTTGACTAAGCTCTACACTAGAGCGAGCGTCTTGTACAATGTGATCGAAATAGGCTTCTATTTTGAAAATATTATTCCATTTTAGCATAGATAAGGAAGACCTACTTCAACCTGAAAATAATTTGACAAATGGGTAAACTCACCTTTCGTAAACAAGATATATCAAAAGTAAACACCAAAATAGGCTCATTTTAACTACCCTGCCGTTCTTAAAATTAAGGTGTATTGTGTTTCGTTAATACAAGCATTTGACCATAAGTTTCTCAATGAAAACAAGGTTATATGCCATAAAAATCAAAATACTGAAAAATAAAACTAAAGGACTTTTATATAACAGGGGCATGTTAACTACCCATAAGAACAATAAAAAATATCAAAACCACATACTCCCACCTTCCTAAGATTAAGGCGTGTTTTGTTTCGAAGACAAGCTTTGGACCAAGAATTGCTCAATGAATACAATGGTATATGACATGAAAGTTGTGTCATTGTTACTCTTTAGCGTCGCTCAGCAATCGCGAATCTGGCGAGCTATGTCATCCATGTGAGCTCGGGGCGACATAGATCTACACCGTCTGTGTGGCGGTAGAACGCTCGGGAAACCAACGATGCGACGTGTCTCTCTTTCACGTGAATCGGCACACATGAATCAAGTTAACGGCTTCCGTGGGAGCTCGGGACATCGTAGACTCGTGTCGTCCAAATGGGCTAGGAGGTGTGGCGAATTGCGGCTTAGGGTTTGTCGATCGTATCAACGAGCGGGTTTTGGTTGAAACTTTCACTAAGTCTCGCACAACCCTATTTACAGGAAAACTCAGAAATGACATCAGCTCCGACTGGCATGGAGAAGTGCCTGTCAGTAATAAAGTTTTCTGGAATTAGTTTTTGGTGTATCTGACACCGAGTAAATTTTATTTACCTTAGGGGAACTAGGAAAAGTCATGAACAAATTTTTGTAGAGTAAAAAATTCATAATTTCCTTTTCTAGGGAGCAAATTCCGTGAATACATGTTTTTTTTAGAATACACGAATACATAGCAGCAATTATTTCTCTGGACCTTGTATGGGTTAGGTTTTTTGGGATAAAATGTCCACGGGATGGCAGAAAGAAGCACAGCCCGTCCACATAAGCCAACGGGAAGATGCTTTGCCACGAGCTCTCTGGTTCCACTACCGACACGCGGGCTCCACGAGCTCCCTCCAACTCTAGTTCCAGCCGGCCGCGCGCTTCTCCTTCCTCCTTCGCCTTTTTCAAACTAGCCGTTGTTCCTCCGCTCCCTCTTCGTCTTCTCCAAACGGTCGGATTCCTCTCCCCCATTTAACCTCCCCGCCTCCTCCACCAATCCCCACAGCAACTCACTCCCACTCCTCACTCCCAAGCGCAAGCACCTTCCTCCCTCTCCTCGCTCACTCAATCAGTCGCCGCGGCAGCACCACCAGATGGGCGGCCTCTCCGTGATCGCGCCGCCGGCGGGCGACTCGGCGTCCCCGGCGCACCGCCGCGCGCGCCGCGCCTTCCTCGTCTCCAACTACATGATCCTCGGCGCGGCGTCCGGGTGCGGCTTCCTCACGCTCTCCCTCCGCCTGGTGCCCTCCGTCGACGGCTTCCTCCTCATCCTCCTCCACGCGCTCACCGTGGCGGCCGCCGTGGCCGGGTGCGCCGTCATAGCGGCGCCCGACCCGCCGCGCGGCCGCGTCTACACCGCCCACATGTCCGGCACCGTCGTCGTCTCAATCCTCCAGGGCGCCGCCGCCGTGCTCGCCTTCTCCCGCACCTCCGAGTTCCTCACCGACGGGCTCAAGTCCTACGTCCGCGAGGAGGACGGCGCCGTCATCCTGCGCATGGTCGGCGGCCTCGGCATCGCCATCTTCTGCCTCGAGTGGGTCGCCCTCGCCCTCGCCTTCGTCCTCAGGTACTACGCCTACGTCGACAGGGAGTGCGGCGGCAACCCCATGCGCCGCAGCGCCAAGGTCGGCGGCGAGGACGGCGCCGGCAACTGGCCCTGGCCGTTCCAGGTCTGATCTGATCATCCGCTTCAAGGATCGATCGATGCGGCGAGCAGTTTATGATGTTAGTTTGAAGGCGAGAAGAACCCATAGTTCTTGGGAGGAAAACTAGTGTTTGGTGATGTTATTCGTTCATTGGGTTGTTGTACTGTTTGGTGGTATATGATTATGTTGTAATGCAATTGTTGAGCCTCTATATATCAATTATTTGAAATTCCAGTTCGATCGATACCCTTTTGGTGGTATATGATTATGTTGTAATGCAATTGTTGAGCCTCTATATATCAATTATTTGAAATTCCAGTTCGATCGATACCCTTTCGGTCATCTCGCTAACAAATGCTGACACTGCCTGGAACCATTATTATAAGACTGACGCCACAAGTGTTTCTTGAATCTGAAATATTACGACATCTGACCAAGAATACGGGAAACATATTAGTAGTAGCAATTTTACAGCTAAAAACGGCTTTCAGGCCTATTTAAAAAAAAAAACCTACCTGAACTTCAGAATACGAACATTGCAAAATTGCTCTGAAAAATCCATTGTCACATCACATCCTATCTGAACAGTTTTTCTACTCAAATTCTGTGAAAAAATGGACCTTTAAACTGTGGACTTCTGCAATTAACCTTTTCGTTTCTGTATGAACTTACTGACCAAAACATGTTAACCTAACAAACAACAGCGCAGCAGAAGTCACTATCGCGGAAATCTCGCCGACAACATGAACTCTTCTTCTTGACTATATTGCCTGCTCATATCCACTGAGATTGTGTTTATTGTACTTGATGAATATCTCCTTGCCAAATGATTCCCCATAGTTCTTTTTGCTGGCAACTCATCCAAAACATGCTCCTTGCGTGCCTGGAGGCCTTCAAGAGTCATCTCCACTTGCCTCATGGTAGGTCGCTCTTCCGCTCTCAGTTTTACACACAGCACGGCTAGAGCAGCTACTTCTTCAACTTGACTGCCTCCCTCATCCATGACCTGTGGATCTAGTATTTCAACCAATTTACAATCGGCAAGTAGTTGAAGGAACTTCGCAACAAGCCCATCACCATCGGAGGATCTATATGCAATTGGCATCTTCCTTGTAAGCAATTCAATAAGAATTACTCCAAAGCTATAAACGTCACTTTTTTCGGTTAGCCGACCACTATAATAATATGCCGGATCCATATATCCTAAAGTTCCTTGCACCAGTGTTGTTATACCTGTTTGATCCCTAGGAATGTACCTTGAAGCTCCAAAGTCAGACACCTTCGGTGTCAAGGCATCATCAAGAAGTATATTGGCAGACTTGATGTCTCTATGTATTACAGGGACAGAAATAGCTGAGTGAAGATAAGCAAGAGCTTTGCCAATTTCTGATGCGATCCTCAATCTGTCTTCCCATGAGATTGATCTTGTTGGTTCCTTATGGAGATAATCGCATAGGGTTCCATTTGAAATGAACTCATAAGCCAATAAAGGAACTTCTGTCTCGAGACAACATCCAATAAGCTTTACAATATTCCTATGATTGATCTGTGAGAGTATGGCAACTTCATTTATAAACTCATTAATTTCTCTCTTGACCACAATATTCGACTTCTTGATGGCCACAACATGCAAGTCTGACAAAATTCCTTTGTATACCGTACCATGCCCGCCGCCACCAAGCTTACGGGTTTGATGGAAGTTGTCTGTGGCCTTTTCTAGTTCCTTTAAAGGAATAATCATTCTCTCTGCAATGTCTGACTTATGAGATACCAGCTGTTGCAACAGTTCCCCACGATTTTGATTGAAGAATCTTTGTTTCAACTTTTTAGCCTTCTCATATCTAAGCTTCTGGATTATTACTTTTAAACCCAAAAACAAAAGTAGAATAGCTGGACCACTAGAAACTGATAGACCAATAATTAAACCTGCCAAAACAAAGATTGGTAGGAGAGAGAATTAGGGTATTGGATGACATAATTCAAATTGGTGAAGGAAGACATGAAAGATGGGATACAGGGCTCAAAGACTTGCTACTGTTTTTGTGTAGGGGTTTATTCCATTTGCAATAATTACTTTTACAATCCTACTTTCTTACCAAATCGAAATTTTAACTAGTACATTAGTTTAAGTGATTATTAGATACTGTCGATGCAATATACCCTATTTCGCAAGGTTCATGAGCTAATGCATGTGGGAATACTTATTTAAGACGGCACAAAGGAGACTGTAAAATACGTTGAATGACCTAGTTTTTCTAGAACTGTTGTGCTGAACAGTTCATATACATTATGATGCTGTTGAAGGAATAAAATACTATGGGAAATGTTGCTCACCTGTGTTTATGGACTTGACACAACCATTAGGTAAGGTCGCGTTGCCTTTAGATCCCTGCGGGCATCTGCAATCGAAAGATCCTTTCTTATTGGTACATATGCCAAAGCATGGATATGTTTCTGTCTGCTTGCACTCGTCGATATCTACAGACAACAAGAAAGCATTAAGCCAAGTCAACCACCCTAATCTATAGTTTTGCCTGGACGAAAGCTAACATGCATGGCTAAAGGCTTCATGATCATGTTCCTCCACAGGTTGTCAATTTACCAACTGATCGCCTGATAACACTTACCTGTACATCCGTCGTGAAGGTATGGGTTGCCCTCGTAGCCTGGGCAGCATTTGCAGATATACCCCATCCCGTTGGTGGAATTTGCGCACCTGCTTTGCTTGCTCACGCAGGTGTATCCCGGCGTTATTTTCGCCTGGGGGCAAGACAAGGAGTTGTTGCCGTTGCGGATAGCCCAGTCGAGCCAAAGCGGCATCTTCCACGGCGAGTCCGGCGTTCTCCTCAGGTCGGCAGCCTGGAAGGTGTAGTGGTTCTCCACGATGAAGGCGTAGTTGCAGGGGCTGAAGTCGATGCCCGCGTGCGGCCATTTTCCGAACCTCATCCAGGTATTAGTGAGGGCCGTGGGGATATCGACGCGGCAGCAGCCGATGCCGGCGCACTGGCCGTCCCGCGCGCTCTGGGCGCTGTTGCAGTACGCCACGCAGCCGCTGAAGTACCCCAGTGATCCGTTGTCCCTCCGCCCCGGCGTCCCCCTGCCGGCGTAGATGAAGGTGCTGCAGCCAAGGACGAAGAGCTCGTTCGCGGCGCTGGAGATGCGGTATACGCCCACCGGGTTGACTTTCATCCTGCCGTCGAAGCGGCTGGTCACGTTGCCGGCGGCGTTGAAGCACTGGTACGCCACTTGCACCTCCACGCGGACCTGCGCGCGCGGCGTCACCGTCAGGTTCAGCACGCGTACGGCCTGGGACTGGGATGGCGCCGTACCCAGCTGGACGGTGGCGTCCGGCAGAAATGGCCCAGGGTCGCCGCCGGTCGTGTTGCGACAGTCGATCTGGAAGCCAGGTCGGAAGCAGCCGGGGCCGATGCCGAACGGGTAGGGGATGTCGACGCCGCCGCATCGCGGCTGGCAGTCAGGCTTCGCCAAGGGGTTAGAGGCGGTGGCTAATGGCAATAGCAGCGCAGACAGGAGGATGAATGCCATCGACGACATTGGTGATGACCTGCCCCTCACGGAGTGATTTGTTTGCTTTATCTTTTAAGGTAGTTGAGCCTTCCGTGAGCCTTCCGTACACTTAAATACTCGAGAGTCTAACATCAAGGGCAAAAGCGACCGTCCGTCCCTATCCAGTGCTACAGTACAGAGAAAGGCGAAAAGAGAGGCGACCGAGTCCTCGCCGGCGATTTCGCCGCTTCCCTCCGCCTCCGGCACCGCTGCGGCGTTGTGAGGCGGGGGGAAGCTCCGGATCTCGTTCCGGCGGGCTGGTAGCTGTAGATTAGGTCTAGTTTAGGTTCTTGTCGCCTCGATCTGGAGAGGGGATCGATGGCGTCGTGGAAGAATAATTCCACCTTCCTTCCTCTTCCTGGCCGGCGACGGCAGAAGGTTGGTGTTGTGTGGCCGCGGATCCGTCGATCCGTCGAGATGTGTGTTTCCCCTTCGTGCTCGTCGCGGCGGCGCCGGCGAGTGCATCTGATAGGGTTCCAGTCCTCCGTCCCTGTTGACGCGGCGTCGTCGTCTTCTCCTGCGACGGCGTGGGATTGTGAGGTATGTGCTTGGAGATTGCGGTGGTGTCTTCTGTCCTCCGGCGCAGGGTTGCCGGAGTTTGCTCGGTGGTTTGGAGGAGGTTGTGGTGTGGCCGTGTTCGTTCATCGGGAAAGATCTCGTCGCTGCGCTTCGAGTGATTCATGCGGTCTTCTACATGTGTGGTGCTGCGCCTCATTCCAGGTTCGGCGGTGGTCGGCTTTCTTCTCCGGCGTCTTCGGCGGCGGAGCGGAGCGGCGTCTGACCAGCGGCGTGTTCAGCGGAGAAGGTCCGGACCGAGTTGTAATTTTCTTTATTTCGAGGTCTTTTCTGCTGTTGTGCTGGGGCATGGGACCCACTTGCCGTGTACTGTGTGTTGTATTCCTGGTTGTATTTCGTTGAATACATGCAGTATACTAAGTTCAAAAAAAAAATACTCGAGAGTCGAGAGCGAAGTGACCGGGCATTTACACAGCAGCCACGGACGTGTCAATTGTGAAGCACTAAGCTAGTAAACGTGTAACCAGAGCAACCGTTGTCTATGTGTGACATGTGTCAACGGTATTATATGTTGCACCATGATCCCCAGAAAAAATCTTCTTTTTTCCCCCTCTAATCTCATTGGCGTTGTGGTGGTCGCACTCGTTCGTGATCTTGCTCTCTAGCCTCTCCGACGAGGCGACGAGGTAGCATGTACGGCATCACCGAGATCTCTGAGTGTGAGACATGAGAGGAGAGCAGGAAAAGGCGGGCATGTGCGGAAGGAGAAAGGATGCGACTGTTATAAAACACCCGATATTTCCCCCCACGTGATATTTTCCTTGGTGGCCAAGGCTCTACCTTACAAGCTACTTCCTCCGTTTTTAATACTGTATAAGATGTTTTAGCATTTGTCCACATGCATGTGTACACAAATGTATGTAGACATGTTTAAGTGTGTATGTTCACTTACTTTAGTATGTATCTAGACAACATGTACAACACCTAAAACATCTTATATTAAAAAACGGAGAGAGTAAGTACGTACTAGCTTCCTTGGAAAGGAGCCGTGATCCTTGATGAGCAAGGAAAACATGAGTCGTACTCCCTCCGTTCGGATTTACATGACTCGGCCGTAGCACAGTGCACGTTTTCGCAAAACCCCCTTCATACATTAACAGCTTTACAGATTAGTCCTGAAATTTGAAAACAGAGAGCTCCGTCCATCGTCCTCCCTGCCGTCCGCCGTCCGCCGAAGCTCCGCCGCTCCCCGCCGAAGCTCCCCGCCGTCCGCCGCTCCCCGCCGTCCGCCGCTCCCGCTGAATCTCCGCGCGGATTCTCCTCGAGAATTTCTGGTACAGGCGCGGGCTGCTCCCGTTCCCGCCGTTCTTCTCAGTTCCCCTTCCCACTGTTCTCCTCAGCAAGGCGCGGGGGGAGCTGCGGCCGCTGCTCCTGTTCCCGCCGTCGCTCGGGGCAGCAGGGCTGGTACAGCCGCTCCCGTTCCCGCTCCCCGACGTGTAGCTCTTCCGCCGGCCGCCGTGCCTCTGCCGCTCCTGGAACTCGATCTCGTCGCTGTCGCGGACATCCTCGTCTGCTCGAGGCATCTTACCCTCTACTCCCACGCCAGCCTCTGCCCCTCTGCTGCCCGGCCTGCTCCCACCGGTGAGTTTTGCCCGAGCAAAATCTCTGCAGTTTTCATAAGATTGGCCAAGCATAAGATTGGAGCCACATCAAGTACCAGGTGCTTCACATAAGATTTTTTTCACATATTGGAGCAGTACCTGAAATGGTGTCACATATTGGAGCAGTACATGTTAGATAGAATGCATAATTCGATCATTTGGACAGAAAGTAGGAGCTCCAATTTTCAAATGAATGATGTTAGTTCAGGGAATGAATGACTGTGCATGTGTTGTGAGATGAGCTAGTTTTCCAAATGTTCAGGGAATTTTTCAGGGAATTGTTCAGGGAATCTTGATTTCATCTGACCTGGTGGAAGCACGAAACACGGTTGTTGCGGTGGTTACCCCAAGTATATCACCGCCAAGTTACCAACAAACTGCACCAGATATCAACTGGACCGCCGTACTTGCGGAGCATGTTCAGGCTTACCTACATTTCCGAAGAAACCAGAATCAATTGCTGTTAATGCTTACAGACTAGTTTTCCAACAAAGAAACTATATGGACTATGGTATATCAATATGACTCAGATAAAAAGAATAGATGCTATAGTACTTTCCGAGAACACTTGGATAGAATTTATTGTTCCCCATGTCAGATTTCATTCATTCTACTTAGCTTAATTGCCAACAATATTGCCTGAATACACTAGTGCAGTGTACTGCATTTTTGACAAACAAGGAACAGAATCAATAACTGAAGGAGAATGAAGGCAGATGGCTTCAAAAACGTGCAACTGAATCAAAGAACATGAGTATGAACCTGCAATATTTTGTCAAGCTAAATCATGGGAAAACAGTAGTTTGAAACAGCAGCGGCCTCAAAGCAACAGGAAAAGAGCACCAGCATCCTCGGAGAAGCAGTACAGAATAGAAGCACGAGATGATAGAAGCACATGATGATAGAAGGACAGATGAAAGAATATTGTCAACATGGTATAGATGGGTGGAGAAAGGATAATATTGTGTAAGTAGATCATGTGTGCAAGCAAAGTATTTCCATAGATACTCTTGTTAAATCAGAGTAATTTAGTTATATTGTGTTTTACATAAATGAAAGTTGTATTGTGCAGTTTTCAAAGGCAACAAAACAAATGCTAGCAGCAAATATACTATTCATGCACAAGTTTCAGCAAGTATTTATTCTTTCAATTCATACTTCTGGTCCATCTAACAATTGAACTACAGATGAAATAAAATACCTATTCCTGTAACTTCAGATCATCTGACTATAGCAACAATAGCAACAGCAAGATTGGGTATTTGGAGTGATGCCAGACTGGGTTAATATTTTTAGTACACATTCCAACTGCACACACAAGCAAGAAAGTATAGGCAGATGACGAAGTATAGACTGGGTTCAGTTAAAAAATTTAGAGAAGCAAGTGCACTACTCGCTGAATTATTTCAGTTAAATTGCAGGAACAAGTTAACACTACAGACATAAGGAAGTTAACACTATATTTGCAAATTACAGTGTACATTAGTCTTTGATCAACAGGTCAATTCATCTGAAATCTATGAACCTTAGCTGCTACGATTACCAAAATCATCTCGTCGTTACATGAAACTCATCAATCTAAGTAGCTATTCGAGGTTTCGAGCGCTGCCAGAGTCCATATACCATCACTATGAACAGAGATGAAAACCAAGAACCTTGAAAGCTCGGCTGATTGAATCCTATGGAGAACCCAACCAAAGTGGAAAAGGGAGCGGGGGGCGTACTCGTGAGGGCGATGGCGTGGGCGCCGCCGCCGGCAACGAAGGAGACGCTACAGCGGCAGCGAGGGGGGAGGAGGAGCGGCTGCGGCAGGTGGTGGTCCTGAAACCCGCCGTTCCCGAGCTGCCAGTCCGTGCCCGCGCCCCAGGTCCACGCTCACGCCTCCTCCCGCTCCGCCGCCGCCATGGCACCCTTGAAATAGAGCTTCTCCTCGCCGTCGAAGGGAAGATCGATCAGCGCTTCTCGCACCTCCGGCAGAAAAAATCAATCTTGAGATGGTGGGGACAAGAAGGGGAACGAGACGGAGGCGGCGCACCGCGGCGTGGGGGAAGCAAGGCGGCGGGGGCGTGGGGGAAGCAAGGCGGCGGCGGTGGCGTGGGTCGGGTCGTGGGGGGAGGGGTCAGCGGAGGGAGAAGGCGGCGTGGGGCGGCGCCGGAGAGCGTGAGTCAAATAAATCCGCCGGAGAGCAAGCAAGTGAGCGAGGACGGAGACGGGGACTGCGGGATTGGTCGGGAAAAGCACGAGGACTTTTTCGCAAAAATGACACGGAGTCAAGTAAATCCGAACGGAGGGAGTACAAGGCAAGCCAAGGGAAAACTTATCTGGTTGTGGGCTATATACCTAAAATGCCCTCCCTAGTGAGGTTATAAATAGAAGATATGAGGAGAGAGCTGGATACACGAGCTGATCAGTTTGTTATACGTGATACAAGATAATAAAGAGCTCTCAGTTTCTCTCATACTTGTGGTGTCTTTCTTGTTCAATTGATTGTGTCCTGTGTATGAGGTGATTTGAAGCATGTGTATGAGGTGATTTGAAGCAAGTGTTGAACAACGTAGTTTCTCAACAGCGACATATTTGTCATATACTCCCTCCGACATCTAAATTAGCAGTTCAATAGGTTACTTATGGCACCCGGTTTAACTTTGTACATGGAGTACACTACATTTGAGCTTCTTGGGTGCGGTTAACGAAAACAGCTAGTTGTAGAATAGCAGAGTTTGAAGTGTTAGAATTAGCATTTTCTAATACTCCATTATCAGCATGTAATATAGCATGTTTGACAATTTTACGGTTTTACAAATTAGGATGCAAAGTTGCAACGAAAGGAAAATTGTTGTGCTGCATTCAGAGGTCCCATCCGAAACTGCAATTAACAGTCGAGACTACCTAACAAGGGTGTTCGGGGACTGACTACTGAGCATGGTCAAAGACACAAAGAGCTCATACAAATCTCCTTTAAGTTTTTTTGTTTCATATGGGAGACAAACCTTCATGACAGTGTATTCATTTCAAAGCATAAAAAGATGGACGGGTAAGTCACCGTCGCCTTGTAGAGTTTCGGCCTGATGGGAAACTAGGAAAATTTTGCGCGGCGACACCGCCGCGCCTGTGTGGTAAAATTAAAATTTGGAAATGTCCTTATTTAAAAAGTGTGGAAATGTGAAATTATTGAAATGCAAAGAGAGGTTATGTTCAAAAATTGTTTAGATTTCGGAAAATGTTCAAATTGGGAAGTTTTCCAGATTTGATTTCTTTTTACGTTAGTAAAATGATCAGTCTTGGAAGGCGTTCAAAATTTTGAAATATAAAGATTTGAAGGACATTTAAATCTTCAAAATATTCTAATTTGATTTTTTGATCATATGTTGTAGACAGTCAGTCTTTATTTTTGTGATCATGTTGATATATTTTTGTGTTTGTTAATGCTCATATTTGAAAGGCAATTGAAATTTAAAAACATTTAAGTTTGGATTTTTGATCGTATGCCACAGTTAGTTAGCATGTATTTTTTGTGATCATGTTGATATATTTTTCCAGTTGTTCGTTGACAGCGAAATATGGATCTTTGGTGTTATCAGAACTAACTTCGGATTCGTGTTCTATTTTTAGATTACAAAAAAATTATGTTGCACAAAAAGGAATAAATTTTTCTTGAAATTTTGTAGGGCTTTCATCGAACATTTTCCATCATGAATGAATAGTAGTTTGTAGAGGTGCAAACAATTGTTCGACGAATAATTAAATGGAATCAAATATTATATGCATAATTCCCATGAACTCTTTTTGTTAGGTTGACTCAATTTAAATGAGCATAAAATGGAAAAGAGTCGTAGTGAGCATAATTTATTATCCGTCAGAATTCGAAATGTAGAAATGCCGCACCCGGTGTATTCTAAAATGCCGCAATTTAGTGGGATCTGTCGTATATTTTGTCGAAAATTTCATTAAATTCGTTCTTTAAATTTGGACTAATGGGGAAATGTAGAAATCTATTGGAATTTGTCGTTTATTTCCTCTAGATTTGCACTATCTTGGAAATGTTCATTTTTTTATGCCATAATAGGTCGCATATTTTATCTAATTTGGAAGTATGGAAATCCGTTGGAATTTGACGTTGATTTTATCAAAATCTTTACCAATGTGGATTTTTTTTTTTGGCCATAAATGGGTTGCAGTATTTGTTTATAAGAAATCTGAAACAATTTTCATTTAGTTTTTTTCGATCCGTAGATTTGAAGGTGTTGATTTTAGGACATTTATTGTTTTCGTGGATATTGTTTAGGGAAATCGGGTCGGCATTCAGAAAATTTTAATTTTTCAAATTCGATATGCAACGATATGCCATAATTAGTGGGATTTTTCATTTTTATTTTTGTGTTCATTTTTTTTGCTGGTATGTTTGTGATTAGTGTGGTGTAGGAAATTCAAATTTTGAAATGTCCACATTGAAAAGTTGTTCAAAAAATCGAGAAATATGTCGAACTTGTCAGGTAACAAATAATTTCATAATTTTAGAAATTAGCTGGAACTTCTGAATTGGCAATTTTTTTTAGTTGTGCTTTTCGTATATATGAGTGGAATCGTTGTAATTAGTAAATTGAAAGTCTTTAGTTCTTGTGTTTTTCTGAAATATATTTTGAAATTTACAAAATAATCAAATATTTTAGATGAGTGGAATCGTTGTAATTAGTAAATTGAAAGTCTTTAGTTCTTGTGTATTTTTGAAATATATTTTAAAACTAACAAAATAATCGAATATTTTAGAGATAAAGAATGTCATGGGGAAATACACTTTCGGTTTTTAAAAATTGTTTGACATATTGAAATTTTGAATCCAAATTTTGAAATGCCCACACTTTCAAGCATGATAGTTTTGAAAATTATGGAAGATGTATTTCGAAAGTTGCAAAAGTGTTGTAAAAAAGAAAAGCAGGGAAAAAAAAGAAGAAAAAATGGAAGGGGCCGACCCAGCTGCGCAGCAGCCAGGCCAGCCCACGTGGCGGCCCGTCTGGCCAGCCCGCGAGAACGTCACCGTGAAGTCAGGGGCGGCCGGCTCTGCCGCGACGGCGAGGTGGGACGCGGGAGCGGGCGCGTCCGACGCGTCTCGACGCGGGGAGCCCGCGAGCGGCGGAGCCGCCACGATTTGGTCGCCGTGGCGTCGCCGGCGACGTCGAAACGCGGCGGAGGGTAGCGGGCGCGGCGGCGGAGATTACCGCGCGGCCGCGGTGTCCTGGCAGGCGGCGCTCGGCCAGTAGGTGGATGCGGCGACGGCGGAGCGTCCGGTGGCGTCGATCTGTGCGGGGAGGACGGGAGCGGCGGGGGAGCGCGGCGTCGCCGCCGGCGATTTCCGGCCGCGCGCGAGGAGGAGAGGGGGGATCTGCGGATGGTTTTGCAGAGAAACCCCTGAAGTTTCGTGGAATTGTAAAGAGGTCCTCCGCTGTGTGAAAGTATGGACTTCGTTATAATTTATCGGCTTGTGTGTCGCTTTTTGAAAAAAGGCCACGGGAACCGTCGCGGTAGCCGTTGGATCGTCAATCAACGGTGGGAACCGTCGCGGTAGCCGTTGAAAAAGAGTTGAACCGTCGCGTTAGCTTTGATATATTGATAGATATATGTATATATAGTATAGATAGATTATATGTAGGGACTTCTGAAAAAATTTCAAAAAAAAATCCAGAAAAAAATCTTTAATTTGCAGATAAGTCCATCTACGTATAGAGGCTGGGACTGATCCGCAATTCTCAGTGAACACAGGTTTTTTCATAGAAAATCGCGTTGGCCGTCTGATCAAAGATGGACGGAGCGGAACCGTGCTGGCACTGTAGAAGTGTGATTTTTGCTGTGGCGACGCGTGGATCAGCGTGGTGAGGGCAAAGCCGGTCGGCTTTAATAACATCGCGCTGACCGTCGGATACGGATCAGTTTTTATATGTATATATATAGTATAGATAGATTATATGTAGGGACTTCTGAAAAAATTTCAAAAAAAAAAGAATCCAAAAAAAATTTACTGTAGAAGTACCTGCTGACGTGGCACAACGTGGGAAGCCCTTAAGAGATGTGCTTTGATATATAGTTAACAGTAACCGTGGCACAACGTGGGGAGCCCTTAAGAGATGTGCATTGATATATAGTTATATAAGAGCATTGAGTAGTTCAGAGACGACACAGTAATGAGCAGCTACCATTCGAATAACAGAGGACAGTTGGATGGTATGTAAGAGTGCGTCACAAACTTAAGATCAGAGCACTGAGCACATACTAGCAGGAAGAAAATTATTCCACGAGAATGCAACGGGAACAGACAGCAGTGCCGTTAGCCCAGAAAAGGGCGAAGACCAACTGCGCCACGACCCCAATCACGCTGATGGCAACCTTCGCCGACGGCGGAACCTTTAAACCAAACATCTCCCCTACGGCGGCGGGCAACTGAGCGAGAAGCTCCATTATCTGTGCGGCGCTTGCTGCCGCGCGCCTCCCCTTCGGTGAGTCTGCCGGTGAGAAATGTCCAAATGGCTGCTCCGGAAAAATAGGCAAAGAAGATCGCTTGGTGCCATCCACGATCTCGGCGACGAGAGAAGCAACATCACCCGCGTCGACGAGTCCATTCACGCCCTCCAGCTTCCTCTTGGCAAAACTGGCTGCCATCATGCCGTGCACGTGCTCGATAAGCACGAAGATGCGGTTGACGGCGCAGGCGGCAGCGCGTTTGACCGCATCGCAGGCCTCGGCGACGCGGCGCTTGGCCTCCTCGTAGACCTCGGCGGCGGCCGAAGAGACCGCGCGATGCAGTGCTGACATGTAGTGGAACGCGGCCTCCGCCGCCTCGGTGATGGCCACAAAAACAGCCTCAGCTGCCTCACGTGCAAGCTTCTGCCCGTACTCGACGGCTGTCGCCCCGATCACCGCCCCCACCGCCACCAGCGCAGCCTTGCCCACCACGCCGCCCATTGTTTGTCTCTGTGAACTCACGTTGAGGGAGAGAATGCGAAAGATGGTTAGACCACCAAGTGTTTTGAAAATGCTCTCGCACTGGATCTGCGCGTGCTTCTTCCGTTCAGCCTCGGCCTGCATCTCCACAAGTGTACAACTGAAATTAAGTTTTTGCTCGTAGTAATCCAGGTTGATTACATGAAACCAACATATGAGCAGTAGTTTGCAGCGCAAGCTCCAAAAGTTGTACTACAAACGTCGTTGAGCTTCCTAGTATCTCTACCTTTTCAGATCAAAACACCACACGTGTATATGCTAATGCTTCTGAATCTAACATGGAAGATGCAAGCGGGCTGCATACCTGAAGACGAAAATCCTGGTACTGGAGTCTAGTAGATCGTTGCTCGAACTGAGACGGAAGACGCAGGCAGGTAGCATACATTGAGACAACGGTGATGGTATCAGATTCTAGTAGAGGGTGTCGGCGATGGAAACGTCACCGGCGTGGAGGAAGATGCTGCTGTCGTCCCGAGCGCGGCGGTCCTTGGAGGCGCGGATTGGAAGGGCTGGTTGGAACCGTCGCCTGCGTGGAGGAAGATGTTGCTGCTGCCCCTTGGAGGCAGGGCTTGGAAGGGGAGGGGACGCGGCGGCGGCCCACCTAGGCATGCGGTTGACGCCGGGCACCAGCAAGTGGATCCCCGACGAGAGCTTAAGTACTTGCCGAACCGCTCTAGCACGAGCGCCTTCTTCTCCGGCACGATGCTGACGACCAGGTTCACCGGCGTGTTGAACGGGTTGTCGCGGGAGTTATAGGCGGAGGTGGCGGCGTCTCTCCACTGTTTGCCCCTGCAGCAGCAGCTGAAGAGCTGGGTTCGGGGAGCGGAGCAGGACGGATGCGGCGGAGCACCGCGCGTGCAGCATCGTCGGCGTCGCCGCCGACATCGCCTTCGATAGATCGATCTAGTCGTCCGCCGCTGCGCTAATGAAGGGGATGCGGTGTGGCCTTTGGTGCGTTGTGGAGATCGTGGACTAGAGCCTGGAGGCGTCGTGCGAGGGGATCTGGTCAACGTAAGGAAGATTAGGAGATAAGGTTCGGGAACGATGGATCTGTGCCGTTATTTTTTTCGAGATGTGTGGACCAAGAGCAATTACCGGTGACAGGCATTTACATATGCCCGTCACAAAAAAAAATTTCCTTCTGCCATAAAATACTAGTGACAGTCAGTTATATTGGCCCGTCACTACTACTCTGTACCAGTGACGGGCATAATGTTGCCTGTCGCTGGTAAACTTACTAGTGAAGGGCATAATTTTGCTCGTCACTGATCACATGGCATCTATAAGCATTTCTGCAGTAGTGTTTTCCTTGCCTTTCTTCGGGTGTGTGTTGGCTGTCGCCCCAGCCGTGTCTCTCGTCGGTTGTATAGGTGGTTGCTATATTAATATAGCGGGGCTACAGCCTATTTCGTCACTCGGCTTACAAAGCGCAATTTTCTGGGGGTTACCGTTGGATTATTAACAGATCGGTGAACTTTTTTTTAAAAAAAAAGAAAACTTCTTGTTTGTCCCGGATTTTGAAGATTACAACTTGACAACTGCTGTAGCAAGGAGGCAGGTTTGGGGTTTCGGTTTGACAAAGTGGGCTTCTGCAGATGAAACCGAGAATATTAACCAAGGTTGCTCTAACAGGCCGACAAGATTAGTCGCCGGCCCTGGTGCCTAGACCAGAGATCTATTGACATCGACTGCCGAGACATTGCACGGCCTTCTTTCCCCTTCCTTTCTCTCTCCTGCTCGTTCTTTGAGAGTCGCCGATGCTTTTCCTCCGGGTCGGCCCGATGCCTCCCCGGCCGGCGTAGCTGGTAGGAGATGGCGGAGGGTTGACGTCGGCGTAGCTAGTTTGTACAGTAGCTGTAGGTCTTGTCCCTTGGTGGCGTTTTGGAGTAGAGGGCTAGATCCCATCGGCCGGATCTGGCGCGTGTTGGCCGTGGTGTTCATCGCTGGGAAGCTGTTCCTAGCGGTGGAGCTGAGGCAAGAGATCTCCAATAATAAGGCCGTCTTCCCTGTTTCTTTGAGCTCGTTTGTCCTGCGCTTTGGGTGCGGCGCTGGGCAGTGCTGGTGGTGCATCTCGGCCAGGTTTCCATGGAGGAAGATGGATTCGGGAGGTGCTGCTGCAAGCTCTTCTAGCAATAAGCACCATCTGGGCTCTCTCTCTTCTCGGGCTGCGGCTGCACTGCTCCCCCTTCTGGCTGCCGTGGTGGCGAGGGGATGGGGCAGTTCGTTGTGGTTGCCTACAACCGGGGGAGAGAGGAATGTCGATCCCAGTCACCAGCGAGCGGTGGCGTGGGGTGGCCGGCAGCTGCCTCCTTTTTTGCTCTGAGGTGGGGTGACAAGGAGTCTGGCTCTGGCGTCGGCTTGGTTCTTCAGCTCGTGAGAGCTCCATCTCTCGCTTTACCCACTGGTTCTGCTCACCGTGGAGGTGATGGAGAAGATGGGATGGTGGGATTTGGGGATCTGCTGTTTGGGAGTTTGGAAGCTGCTCCCGGGAGTGTTCTCATGGCAGTCATCTCTTGGCTGCCATTCAAGATGGTCGAAAGGCGACCACTCCCTCCCTCTTCGTCGGCAACGGCTCCCTCCGGCCGGCGATTGATGGCGATTTTCAACCTCCAGGCTGATGTGCCAACATGGAGGCCCCCTGCTACGGCGCAGTTGGCTCCCGGCTCTTCGCCCCAAGTGGTTTCGTCCCCGGCGGCGATGCTTTTGGCTGTGTCTTGGCGTTTACTGGCGGTGGATATGGAGCTGGACCCGACGGCGACTCCAGTTTAAGCTTTAGGGTCATCTATGCAAATTGTCTGGACCTGTTTGTAATTTTCAGTTCTTTGTGGTCCTCATTATGTAAAACCACCACCATGAATGAAAGCTTCTAGGTCCCTCTGGGACCACCCCTGTTCAAAAAAAAAGGCATCGACTGCCCATGAGCGTTCCCTCTGGGAAAATCAACTCATTCTAATCCAGCTTTGCCTTGCATTACTCTCCGGTACGTACACCGCATGGCACCAGTACGCCCCATGCTTAATGACTCGATGTGACCACGGAGCTTAATCCGGCCGGCACCCGCGCTGATGATCGACTAGTGCACGGGGCCGGCGTGAATGCGTGGCACCATCAAAGTCTTTAAGCCCGCCACATCGCTCACAAACATTCCCATCGTCTCATTTGTTCCTTGCTTCCGTATTCCTGCTAAACACATCCATCCACACTGTCAACCAACAGGAAAAGGCATAGTGATGCGCTAGTTTTATGCTAAAACTAATTAACACGAGCAGTAGAGTAGAGTGTGACCAAACCATATGGTCGGTGTTTTGTCTCATGTGCCACTAAATTATGCCATCTCCAACGACGCCACAACATCTTTCCCCAACCTTATCCTCTCGCTTTCTTCTCCCAGCTTGAGAGTCGTCAAGGGCAGGCCGGCCCGATCCCATGCCTTGTCCGACGGCGCGGCCGGCCGGAGATGGCTAGGGACAGGTGCCCGGGATCTCCCTGTATATAGTAGTGGTAGTTTAGTTTTTAGACTTGCCCTTGTGGCTGTTGGCTTGATGCCGGTTTGGAGCCTTGCCATGGCGTCTGCAAGCAACGCTGGCTGGACTCCGGCTCCTCCTCCTGGTGGGCGTCCATGGTGGTTGTCCAAGATGGGGGCGGGATCTGGAGGTGTCTCCCTCAATAAGCTTGCTGGTACTGCTGCGTCGAGGAAGAGCTCGCTGATGCATTCGGGCTGCGTCGGTGAGCTGGCGGTGCTTCTTCTGATGGAGCTCTGGTGGTCAGAGCTGCACTCTGGAAGAAGGAGCGCTACTTCCTTTTTCCCTCATAAGCTCGAAGCTCGGCCTCTGGTTCTGGAGGTCGATGGTGGCCACTCTGCAGTTCTTGGGAAGCTGCTTCTATTTCTTCCACTGGCCGGCCGTGGTGGTGAGGGGAGGAAGGGATGCTGCCTGCTTTCTCCAGCATCTGCAAGGTGGTGCTTCGGTTTCTTGCTGCAAGTTCGAGTGACATACATGGCGGCCTTCGTTGCCGCTGTGATCCATGGCCAGTATGGTGGCCCTTCTCTCTGTCGTCGTCAGGGCGTCGTCTCCATCTGCGGCGTCTCTGGGAGAGGGAGGTGGTTCGTCCAGGTGAGTCTCTGCTTCTGCCTCTGGCTGGCCGAGGTGGCAAAGGGAGAAGAGGTGGAGGTGCTCGATCTGTTTTTGGATGGCGTGGTGGTGGTGGTGGTGGTTCTCTGTGGCGTCTTTGCTCCGGCCGGCCGTGGCGGCGAGGGGAGTGGTCGCCTGGAGGACGGGTGTGATGGGTGGCTAGTCTGGCTGCTCCGGAGTCGGCGGGAAGTTTGGTGGTCTGTGGATGCAGGTGCGCGGCTGAGCTCGTTCATCGTTCTGGGTGTTCGTCGCGTGGCGGCGGCCGGTTCTGCAGCCTTCTTTAACGTTGGAGGTGCTTGCTTCCCTGGGCTTGGCGGTACGGCGTTCTCCGGTGGAGGCTAGATGTTTGGGGTTTGGGGTGGATTCGGCTCTGTTTCTTCTTGTTGTTTGGAGTGTTGGGTGCAAGTTCTTCTGGATCCTTTGTATTTTTGGTTTCTTCTGATCCTGGATGTAATTTGTGCTTGATTCCTAATATAATTGCCGGATCCTGTTCAAAAAAAAAAATTATGCCATCTCCGTCCAGAATGGACGACGGCCAGTGGCGCACCGGTTTCATTTCTTTCGGAGTTGTAAGCAATCAACCGCTCCCCCTACCTAATGTTCTAATGCGCAGGTGATTAGTGACAGTGGATTCCACTTGGTGACGAACTATAAACGTGGACGGTGGATCTGTAGTGGTTAGCGTGTACTGGTGACTGACCTTGAGCTTAAATGTAATTGGGAGGAAAACTAAAAAACTCGTGTGGCTTTGATAGGGTGGTGAGACAAATGGCACATGAGTGACTGACTGGAACTGTTGTTTCTCATTTAGACAGAATATTCTTTAGTGGGAGGCGATGTTTCGGTTGACAGCGAGGCGCCTATGATGACTTCGTCAATCTCAAGACTAGACCGCCGGCTCAGTCTTTCGGAGGTGCTCATAGGGGTAGGATGTGCGTGCTTATTTTCATAGGGGTGAGTGTGTGCACGTGTTTGTGAGCGTCTGTGTTTGTACTGTGTTTCGCAAAAAAAAAACTACGACTGTTAATTAAACGGGAACTCGCTAAGCCCATGAAATTCCCGGTGACGTACCCACAAGGCTGCCAACATGTGAATCAGGGTAGCTTTTGCCACGCAGGCACTAGTAGGGAACAGGACATCAGTACCGGTCTTATTGGGCCTTTATTACCGGTTGTGCAACCGGTACTAAAAGGTCGAGACTAAAGGGGTACCCCTTTAGTACCGGTTGTATATACAACCGGTGCTAAAGGCCCTCCACGTGGCCGAACCTGCGCGCGCGCAGCTGAGAACCTTTAGTACCAACCGGTACTAAAGGTTCCTGTTTTTTTTGCCCCCCCCCCCTATTTTTTCGGGGGGGTTAGGTTTTCGGTTTTTTTTTTCCGCTTATTTTTCAGGGTTTAGGGTTTCTGTTTTTTTCCTTTTCGCTCATTTTTCAGGGTTTCGGAGGAGATCACGTATAAAGTACTCACTACAGATATAAAGTACTCATTACACATATAAAGTACTCTCGTTACATATAAAGTACTCATAATTACAATGGAGATCACCGCTAGCTAGTACATGCATGGAGGGAGTCTATTAATCGACATAGTGGAATTCACCGAATTCATCTACGACATGCGTCAGAATGAATCCCGCCAATTCCTCCGCAATAGCTTTTACGCGGTTTTTTAGTAGGAGTTGGTTCCGCTTCCTTGCCATCTTTAAAAGAAGGAGATCAAATCAGTTATGATCGAAACTAAACATGATTGATGGTAGCAAAATAAAAGTTGTGTATGATGTTTACGTACCTCTCGATTTCTTATACTATTGACTCTCTCATTGACCCTCATGTGAATATACTCGCAAACGTAGTATCCACATAGTTCCGTCCCCTGTGGTTGTCGCAGACACCACTATACAAGAATTTAATTTAATCAAATAATAATCAACAGAATGATAATGGTATTAGAAAGATACACAGACCTAGATACGTAGTAGTACTTACGTTGTTAGCCTTGAACTCCAGCTTATCTTTCCATTCACCGCGTTCTTCCGCGATGAACCTTTTCCAAACCCTGCCCGGAAAAGAAAATGAATTGAGGAGTTATTACTTATACTTTTGATATCCGGAAATGAACGAAAGAAGACGATATAGTGCGATTGAAATTACTTCTTGAGCATTAGACGCACGCTTTTGTAATCATCTTGATCTTTCCTTAATGAGTCCCAGACTTCAACTTCTCCTTCCTCGAGTCTAATGATTAGCAGAATGAAGTGGTACCTGCGCACATTTATATACGCAGGTATTCAGAACTCATCAATTACACTTAATATCGGGAAAGCAAAATAGAATGTGTACAAGACAGTAACACTCACCCGAAGTTGTAAGGAAAAAGTATTTCCTTTCTGGTACTTTGTCGCTTAAAACACGTTAGCAAAACGTCTCTGTTTCCTGGGCATACAGAGGACTTTGTACGGTGACTTCATGAACTTTATCCGGGTCAATGAACCCAATGTCCCAGATTCCTCCCATTCGGCATTCACGAATCTTCATTCTGCATAATAGCGTACAAAAGAATGTTGTGAGGATAATTACAAGCAATGAACGAGCTTAACTATAAATAATTAAATTACACGAATAAATTACTTACAGACAATAGCAGCTGATGATAGATTTGTCGAGGCAAGTTGATTGTACATCTGAAAAAGTTCGGAGAACGCAATCTCCACACCATATTGTCGGAAGAAGTGTTGTTCCTTAACTCCCGCCATGAGACACATTTTCCCTTCTTTTGCGGCGGCCATGTACCAGTTATGCAATTTATATAACTGTGTTGTTAGAGCACTCGGATTTTCGACCAGAGGCAGCCCGAGTTCAAATTTATATTGAATTGTTATCTGCGCTATGGGGCAACCTGTGTCGCCAATGACAACTTCTCCATGCTCGATTTCCCGAGCTTCAGAAGGCACAATGAGCGGGGCGATCGATTGTGCTTCTTGTTCTCCGAGCTGGGCAACTCTTTTCCCGCACGCTTTTTCTTGCTCCATCTGTGAGGAAAGTACCTTTTCAATACCTCGCTCATAGTCTGAAAGGGGCGGTGGTGGAGGGTCATATAGGTTGTCAACGGTGTGATCTTTTACCTCAGTTGGTATAGTCTTCAGAAGTTCCTTCATGGGGTCCAGTCTTGCCTCCAGTCTTTCCTTTTTTTTCTGTTCAAAAAAGGCTCTCGCCTCTTCACGTGTGCACTTCTAATTCCTCCTGAGTCATCTCGCCAGCTAACTTCTCAGGAGCCTTGACTTCCTTGGGTTTTTTTGCACGTTTCTTGACAGGGGACGACGTGAACAGCTTCCGCTTTGTCAAACTACTAGTGGGCGCAGCAGTCGGCTGACGGGACGGCGCGGGCGATGGACTCGCGGTGGGCTCCCAATCGTCGGGGGAGGAGGGTGGACTTTGCTGTGGTGAATTTCTAACCGGAGGAGTCGGTGGCCTTGGCGCCGAGTCTGGAAACTTGATATATTTCTTCTTCCATAGAACGATACCAAGTTCGACATCTCCCAATGTCTTCTCGCCTTCAGCTCCGGGAATGTCAAGATGGATTGAGCTGAATCCCGACATAACTTTCGTCACCCCGACACGAGCAAATCCAGCCAGAATCTCACCAAAATGGAAGGTTGATCCAAGTTGATGCGGTAAAGCATAGCCATTCGCCACCGGAAAACTAATGTTCTTCATTGGCGCATGTAACTCACAATTTGTCTTCTCCGTGATATCATCCACGGGGTAGCGCGCCGCCGACGGTTCATCAACTGGTTCATCAACTGCAGGATCTTGTAGCTGCGTGGAACCCACGCTGCTTTTCCGCTGAGATGGGCAGACATCGACTGCATGATCTTCTACTCGCGGCTGAGATTCCCTTTGCTGGGTAATTAAGGCCAGTTGCTCCTTCACATCCTGCATCTGGCGTTCTAATGCAGTAAACCTCTCCGCCTCCCTCTTCTTACCTCTGCAATGTTTTCTATAAGTTGCAGCGTGCTCCGGAAACCATTCAAGAAAACCAACCCCGCCTCCTCTGCCTCGACATCGTCCCCAGTGTTCTTTATTCCCGAGGGCGAGTGAAAGCTCGTCGTCCTCTCTATCGGGAACATATTTTCCCTGTCGGACTAGTTCTATTGCGTCAACTAGTTTTTTGGTGACTCTTTAATTCTTTTCTTCCATTTTCCCTGTGCAACAATCAGCCCTGTGTTGGGTCCAACACTGCCCCATGCGCGAACAACCATAACTTGGACCTGTCGGGCCAGTCATCTGTCTGTGGAATGATCCCTTTTTGACGCAGCTCGTTTTCATAGGCTTCCCACTTAGGCACGGCAGTCTTGTAGCCACCTGAGCCCAAACGATGGAAATATTTCTTCTTCTTAGCATTCAACTTATTTCGTTTCGATCGGGCCACAGCGACGGCCGATTTCTTATACGCCACAAATTCAGGCCA
This sequence comes from Poa pratensis, assembly GCA_947311845.1. Lineage (NCBI taxonomy): Eukaryota > Viridiplantae > Streptophyta > Magnoliopsida > Poales > Poaceae > Poa > Poa pratensis. The sequence goes on from CAMZMU010000053.1 coordinate 33,135,599, forward strand.
GTCATCTTTTAGCTTCTCTAGATGTCCAGTGAAATCTGGAGTTTTTTCTCATATTTTCTCCACAATGATTTCTTCCAGTTGTTGAATTGCTCGGCCATCTTGCTAAGAGTCCACTCCTTGACTTTATCCTTCCTCCTCTGTGGGAGATCTGCCGGTAGGCTGAAATAACCCAATATCGACTCCCAAAGGGTTTCTTTAATTCTGTCCTCGACATATTTTGCGCCAATGTTTTTTTTCTTCGGCTCATTCCATTCTGCAACGGTGATCGGGACCATGTCCCTTACAAGAAATCCGCATTGAGCTATGTATTTAGTGGAGATTCCATCGGGTTTCTCCGGTTTGCCTTTTATGCTAACTTCGTCGATCGACAACTTTGCACCATCCGGCAGCTTTAACCCTTGGGCTGGGCCTCGTTTACGGATTGTCGACGTAGATCCAGAGGGCTGAAAGAAAAATGTTTCGTTAATAAGTGCGCATATAAATCAATTAATGCATCTAGCTAGTGATCAACAAGACTTAATATATACTTGCCGGAGTTCTCTACGGAGTTTTCTAACGACACTTCTTCTTCGTTGTCGTCTCTGAAGTTTTGTAACTCAAGTCCCTCACCGGAGTCGTTCAAGCATTTCGCGCTGAAATCTTCGCCGTCTTCTTCGTCGGAATCTTCTCCATCGGAATTGGGTCCAAGGGTCTTATCAAATATAAGTGCTTGAAAGCGTTCTTCTTTCTCCAAGTCTCGGATGAAGTCCGGGGCGTCGATGATGGGGGCATCGTCCTCCATAGCTCAATGTCACTGCAAATTTGTAATTCAAACTTAGCTAAAATGACTTAGCAAAATTTTCAAACTTAGCTAAATTTTCAAACTTTGGTACTAAAATTTTCTAAGTTAGCAATATTTCAAACTTAGCAATATTTCAAACTTATCTAAATGACTTAGCAATATTTTCAAATTTCTAATAAGTAAAACTAGCCGGAGTTTTCTAATAAGTAAAACTACACTAAAAAAGCCGGAGTTTTCTAATAAGTAAAACTACACTAAAAATTAAAACTACACTAAAAAAGCCGGAGTTTTCTAATAAGTAAAACTACACTAAAAAAATTATAACTTTGCTACATTTTTAAATTTTCTAACTTTGCAAAAATATATTAACTTTGCTACACTAAAACTTTCAAATATTAACAGTTTTCTAATATTTCAAATTTTCTAACTTTGCTACACTAAAACTACACTAAATTTCTAACTCAACTAATATTAACATGTCAACTAAAATTCAAAAAAAATGAACACTACTACTAAAATTTTCTAACTTTGATAAATTTCTAACTCAACTTAAATTTACTCAACCTAAACATCACTACTAAATAACAGTACTAAAAACAAAAAAAATTAACACTACTAATTAATCTAAAGAACAGTACTGAAAAAAAGAAAAAAAACTAACCTTGGAGGCCGGCCGGAGCAGGGTGGATGCCGCGCCGGAGCAGGGGCGGCGGAGGTCGACGCGGCGAGGTGGCGCAGCCGCCGGCCGGAGCAGGGTCGCGTCGAGGAGGAGACGTCGCGCGTGGCGGTGCGGTCGACGGCGTGGATGGCGGCGTGGTTGGAGGGCGCGGCGGAGGGCGTCGTCGGGGCTGGGCGCGCGGAGGCCGGGCCGCGTGCGGAGTGCGGCGGCGCTGTTGACGGCGTGGAGGGGCTCGGTGGAGGGCGTCCGCGGCGGAGGGAGGCGACGGGCACGGCTGGCCGGAGCAGGCGTCTGGAGCAGAGGAGCGCGGAGAAGACGATGTGGGAACGAATCGGCGTGGCTATGTTTAAACTGCCCAGAGCAGACCTTTAGCACCGGTTGTGCTCTACAACCGGTACTAAAGGGTCTTTAGTACCGGTTGTAGATTACAACCGGTGCTAAAGGTCAATTTTGGGCCGCGCAAAAATTCGCGCGCGAGCCCAACCCTTTAGTACCGGTTGTAGATTACAACCGGTACTAATGGGCCTTTTATTTGTTTTTTATTTTCTGCTTTTTCTATTTGGTTTCTGTTTTGTTTTTTCTATTTGGTTTCTGTTTTGTTTTTTTCTCTAGTTTCTTTTTATTTTATATCTATGTAATTTAATTGTCTTAAAATATTTAATAATTATCTATTTATTTTAGAAACATCGTTAACACCAACGACGTCAATTCTCTAGTTTTTTTTTCTTTCTTATGTTTCCTATTTTTTATATCTATTTAGTTTCTATTTTGTTTTTTTCTCTAGTTTCTTTTTTTTAATGTATATTTAATTTAATTGTCTACAAAATTGTAATAATTATCTATCTATTTGTTTTCTATAAAAATAGACCGAGCTATGTAACTGGATTAAATAAAGATGTTTGAATATGAATTTGAATAACTTGTGCATACTTTTGAATCTGACAAAAACGGACCACACAGTTACATAAAAGGATACATTATTACACATCACTAACAGTTACATAAAAGGATACATTATTACACATCACTAACAGTTACATTACTACATAAACGGACCACACAGTTACATAAAAGGATTAGGAGGAACGGCGGGAGGAGCCAGCCCCGTTCGCGGCCGCCCGATTCTCGCGCGCACGTTTGCGACGGAGGGCAAGATCCATGGAGGATGAGTCTTTCAGCGCCCAATCCAGCTCGGAAGCCTCCTTCGCCTTGAGCTGGCAGGCAGTTCTGGCTCGCTGTACACGGTCGTCGTGGACGGACTGGAAGGAGGCTTCAAGGGCCTCCTGCATCTGCGGCCCGCCGCGCTCTTCCCCATGGTCGCTCCAGTCGAAGTCGTGTCGTCGTCATCCTCCTCGTCGGGAGGGGCGGCGGCGACTGGTGGAGGTACGGCCGCGGATCCCCACGCCACCCCTGCGGCGTACGCATCCTCGTCGGGGTCAGGGACGTCGGACCACGCGCGCTCGTACGTCCTCCGCACCTCCTCCGGCACCGGAGCAGGAGGCCGGTAGGAGGGCATTCCTCTCCACGCCGGGCTCGTGGGCATACGGCGGGATAGGCTCCCGCGGTAGCGCCCAAGCGCGCTCTGCCGAGCACGCTCGACCTCGTCCAGAAGGCGCTGCGGCGGGCGTGGCGGATCCATCTCGTGGAGACGATGCGTTCGTGGCTAGGAATGGTGGATTAGGGTTTACCCCGTCGGCGACAATATATAAAGACCTCCAGGGCAGCGCTAGGGGAAGACACGTGGCTAGGGCAGCGCTGGGGGAGGACACGTGGCTCCGCAAAGCCCGACTTTAGTCCCGGTTGGTGTTACCAACCGGGACTAAAGAAGCACACGGATCGTGTGTTTCTTTCAAGCGCTTGTGAGACGTTGGATCAGGGGTGAGCCCGACTTTAGTCCCGGTTGGTGTTACCAACCGGGACTAAAGAAGCACACGGATCGTGTGTTTCTTTCAAGCGCTTGTGAGACGTTGGATCAGGGGTGAGCCCGACTTTAGTCCCGGTTGGTGTTACCAACCGGGACTAAAGAAGCACACGGATCGTGTGTTTCTTTCAAGCGCTTGTGAGACGTTGGATCAGGGGTGTGTTTCTTTTGAGGGATTGTGAGCTGTTGGATCAGCAGTATCACGACCACTTCGTGAGCCACATGACCCGGTTGGTGTTACCAACCGGGACTAAAGAAGCACACGTACCCTATATATAGCCCACCTCCCGGAATTCCAGCGTCACTCACTCACACAAAACATTCCAGCGTCACTCGGAGAGGCATCTTTGGGCAACCAGCGGCAAGACGTCTCTGATGACCTGCGACCGTTCCAAACGGTTGCAGATCATCAGAGATGTCTTGCCGGACGGTTGTAGATCATCAGAGACGTCTTACCGCTGCTTGGATCGAAGTGGCGCTCAAACACAAAACATTCGGGTTCCCTAGCTACGTCCTGCAACCGTTTGGTCGATCCAAGCAGCGGCAAGACGCTCTGATGATTAGCAACATCCCCAACACTTGTTGCAAATCATCAGAGACGTCTTGCCGCTCTCTGGATCGAAGGCCGATTTGCCGTCTCACGACCACGCGATTGTGTTGGTAAAACTGCAGCTGATTGACATAGTGTTTAGATCTCTCTTCTGAGTTTTCAGGACATAGTTACATAAAAGGTTTAATACATTATTACACATCAGCAACAACATCCCTATCTAGTGTTCACTTTTTCTTCTTGTGTGTCCCTTTCTTCTGATTGCGCCGTAGCCATGGACATTCTTCATCATTTAACACGATGCTTGGGTCAGTTTTCACTTTGAAGGGCGGAATTTCATCAAACTTATTGTAATCTTCTGACATGTCTGTCTTGTCCTCCACTCCCACGATGTTTCTTTTTCCTGAAAGAACTATGTGGCGCTTTGGCTCATCGTATGATGTACCGGCTTGCTTATCTTTTCTTTTTTTCGGTCTGGAAGACATGTCCTTCACATAGAAAACCTGAGCCACATCATTGGCTAGGACGAATGGCTCGGTGCGGTACGCAAGATTCTTGAGATCCACTGTAGTCATTCCGTACCGCCGGTCTATCTCTACCCCGCTTGACAGGTTGACCCATTTGCACTGAAACAAAGGGATCTTAAAAGAAGGTCCATAGTCAAGTTCCCATATCTGCTGTATGCAACCATAATATGTGTCCTTTGTCCCATCGTCGTTTGTTGCATCAAAGCGGACACCACTGTTTTGGTTAGTGCTCTTTTTGTCTTGGGTTTCCGTGTAAAATGTATTCCCATTTATCTCGTACCCTTGGAAAGTCAATATAGTCGAAGATGGTGACTTGGCCAACAAGTATAGCTCTTGTCCAACAGTGTTGTTATTAATGAGATGTGTACGCAACCAACTGCCGAAAGTATCCACGTGTTTCCCTTTAATCCAGAAGTTAGTCTCCTCCGGGTATTGGGAGCGTAAAATATCCATGTGTTTCACGATATACGGAGCCACCAATCTGGAATTTTGTAGAACTGTGTAGTGTGCTTGAGTGAAAGAATGCCCGTCCATACATGTTGTTGCTTTCTTTCCTAGCGTGCCTTTTCCACGCAGTCTCCCCTCATGGCGCGATTGAGGAACACCGATCGGCTTAAGATCAGGAATAAAGTCAACACAAAACTCAATGACCTCCTCTGTTCCATAGCCCTTGGACATGCTTCCTTCTGGCCTAGCACGGTTATGAACGTATTTCTTTAAGACTCCCATGAACCTCTCAAAGGGGAACATGTTGTGTAGAAATACAGGACCGAGAATGGAAATCTCTTCGACGAGGTGAACTATGAGGTGCGTCATAATATTGAAGAAGGACGGTGGAAACACCAACTCGAAGCTGACAAGACATTGGACCACACCCGTCTGTAAACTTGGTAGAGTTGCTGGATCGATTACCTTCTGAGAAATTGCATTCAGGAATGCACATAGCTTCACAATGGGTACTCGAACGTTTTCCGGTAGAAGCCCCCTCAATGCAACCGGAAGTAATTGTGTCATAATCACGTGGCAGTCATGAGACTTCAGGTTTTGGAACTTTTTCTCTGCCATGTTTATTATTCCCTTTATATTCGACGAGTAGCCAGACGGGACCTTGATACTGCTCAGGACTTGAAAAAAGATCTCCTTCTCTTCTTTGGTAAGAGCGTAGCTGGCAGTACCTTGGTACTTCTCTGGATTCAGGTTGTCTCGTTCGTGCGTACTTTGCTGGTCCTGCCGTGCATCCGATGTATCTTTCGTCTTCCCATACACGCCTAAGAAGTTTAGCAGGTTCACGCAAAGATTTTTCGTCACGTGCATCACGTCGATTGCAGAGCGAACCTCTAGGATTTTCCAATAGGGTAAATCCCAAAATATAGATTTCTTTTTCCACAAGGGTACGCGCTTGTTAGCGTCTTTTGGAACATTTAGACTGCCAGGACCCTTTCCAAATATTACTTCCAAATCCTTGACCATGCCATATATAACATCACCATCAGGGCGTGTAGGCTTCGTTCGGTTATCTGCCTCACCTTTGAAATGCTTGCCTGCTTTTTTACGGGATGCCTGTTTGGAAGAAATCGACGATGACCAAGGTACACATTCTTGTTACCTAAATATATACTGTCAGTCTTATCTAAACAGTGCGTGCATGCATTGTATCCCTTGTTTGACTGTCCTGAAATGTTACTAAGAGCAGGCCAATCATTGATGGTTACAAACAGCAACGCTCGTAGGCCAAATTCCTCCTGTTTGTACTCATCCCACACACGTACGCCTTCGTCAGACCACAACTGTAAAAGTTCGTCAACTAATGGCCTCAGATACACATCAATGTCGTTGCCGGGTTGCTTCGGGCCTTGGATAAGCACTGGCATCATAATATACTTTTGCTTCATGCACAACCAAGGAGGAAGGTTATAGATACATAGAGTCACGGGCCAGGTGCTATGACTGCTGCTCTGCTCCCCAAACGGATTCAAGCCATCTGTACTTAGACCAAACCTTAAGTTCCTTGCGTCAGCTGCAAATTCCCCAAACGCACTGTCGATGTTTCTCCACTGAGACCCATCAGCGGGGTGTCTCATCATCTCGTCTTCCTTACGGTCTTCTTTGTGCCATCGCAACAACTTGGCATGCTCTTTGTTTCGGAACAAACGTTTCAACCGTGGTATTATAGGAGCATACCACATCACCTTCGCGGGAACCCTCTTCCTGGGGCTCGGCTCGCCCTCAACATCACCTGGGTCATCTCGCCCGATCTTATACCGCAATGCACCGCATATCGGGCATGCATTCAAATTCTCGTACTTCTCACCGCGGTAGAGGATGCAGTCATTGATGCATGCATGTATCTTCTCCACCTCTAATCCTAGAGGGCAGACAATCTTCTTTGCTTCGTATGTATTGTGCGGCAATTCATTATTCCTTGGAAGACTCTTCTTAAATATTTGTAGCAACTCCTGAAATGCCTTGTCAGATATTCCATTCTTTGCCTTCCACTGCAGCAATTCCAGGGTGGTACCCAGCTTTTTCTGGCCATCTTCACAATTTGGGTACAACAATTTTTTGTGATCCTCTAACATGCGCTCCAACTTCGACCACTCGTTTTCACTTCCGCACTTCATCTGTTCATCAAGAATGACCCGACGAAGATCATCATCATCGGACTGATCAACAATGACCTCGAGCTCAACTTCGTCTTCCCCATTGTAGTATCACCGTGTTCAGAGAACACAGGATAGTTGTCATCATCCTCTTCTTCAGGGTCTTCCATTATTACCCCTCTTTCTCCATGCTTGGTCCAACAAAAATAATTGGGCATGAAGCCTTGTCGCAACAAGTGGGAGTGTATGGTTCTTACGCTCGGGTAATTCCTCGTATTCCGACATTCATCACATGGACAAATCATAAAACCATTCTTCAGCTTGTTTAACTTAACCACATCGAGAAAACGATGCATGCCATCAATGAACTCGGGACAGCGTCGATCACCGTACATCCATTCTCGGCTCATCTGCATTACATAAATACATCAAAAACCATTACACCAGCTAAATAATGAATAGAGATACGTGACCAAATTAATTTATACAAGTTCATCACATTAAAATCAAAGTAGAGTAGTGCCCAAATGTAATACATAGTTCTCACGAAACATACATCAATCGAAACTAACATACAACTATCTAAAGAATTTAAATCCAACAACAAATGCGATCAGAATCGCAACCAAGGTAACTATTGAACCAACAGCATAATGATACCAAGCCTCTTGACTAATGGCATATTTTCTAATCTTTTTAAGCTTGGCGCGCATTGCATCCATCTTCCTCTCGTGAGCAGCGACGACGTCGGCAAGCTCGACCCCGTGAGCATCAACGATGTCGGCAATCTTCAAGTCCAATTCCATCTTCTCTTCTAGGCATTGGAGACGAAGATCTTCACTTATCTTCAATTTTGCTCTCAAATCGTCGTTTTCTTTTTTAAAATACTCGACAATAGGGTCGGCCGGAATTTCCGGTTCAACTACCTCCTAAATAAAAATATATCTACGTCAAGTTGGTCGGCATGATTGTTATAAACACGAAACAAAATAAATAGTTAAAAAGATATACCACATCCGAATCATAGACCGGACGAGGGCCGAAGGGGACGGATATCAAAACCATGACACTATACATATATAAAAAAACATAAGAAAATTATACAAGAAATAATTATGCATTTAAATCATATAACTAACAATTTTTAAAATAAAAGATAAAAAAGAGGCTCACCGAGGTGGTGTCGGTGACGGAGCGGCGCGGGCGATCGACGGCGGTGAGGAAGGGGACACTATATAAAACCACAAATTATACTTTAATTTGAGCTCAAAATGCATATAAAACAAATGAAATCCCTAACTTAGGCATTTCATCAAACACCTTGCAAGCACCACCAAAATCAAACTTGCTAAACTTGCACGAAAATGAGCTAAACTTGAAATGCCGGAAGAGAAGATGAAGAAGTTGCTAACCCTTGTATAGGGTGCCACCAATCTTGACAAATGTTGGAGAAAAAAGCGGTGAACTAGAGCTTGGGAGAGCTTGGGAGAGAGGAAAATGGAGTTGGGTCGAGTTGCTTCAAATGGAGCTGGCTCGGGGTGGAAGAAGGGTTATAGTGCCCGAAACCTTTAGTACCGGTTGGTAATAACAACCGGTACTAAAGGTCTCGCCGTGGGGCCACCAACCGCGGCCGCATGTGCCGCGTGGCCTCCAACTCTTTAGTACCGGTTGTTAAGAACAACCGGTACTAAAGGTCCTCGCCGCGGTGCCACGAACACAACCGGTGCTAATGCCCCCTTTAGTACCGGTTTTTGTATAACCGGTACTAAAGGTGGCGCACCAAAGCCTCCTTTTCTACTAGTGAGGGACAATCTGCGAATGAAACCAGCAAGCTAGTCTTTTGTCCCGTTTTATAAATAAAATTTAGCCGGCCAATGATACAAAGTGGTGGGTAAATCCCCATACAAATAAGTTAAAAAATAAATAGAAAGGGCAAGCCCACCAACTTGAAACCGAACATATAAACAGGAGGCGCCACACATAGCACGAAGTGAGTACGGACCAAGAACGGAAACACGTCACCTTGTAAGACCACGGAGCCCATTGCACTTGCCACACAAAGCTATCGCCGAAGAGAGCCGCCTGCCCTCTCGCTCCGGATCATGGAGCACCGATCCTGCCAGCACATAGCAAGGACCGAGGAAGGGTGTCGAGGGCACTTGTAAAAGATAGGACCAACGATTCCACTCAACGCCAGGAAGATGACTGCAACATGCTGCACCGTATGAAACTTTGGTTCCTCTCGACGCCTCCAAAAAGGTAACGACAAAACGCACCGTCGTCGAGGTTGCAATGATGGGAATGGGTTTTCACCCAGAACCCAGCCACGGAGAGGATTCCACCAACGACGCCTCCAAGAGAGTAGTGACACCCGCACGTATCAACGCATGCGCTTAAACGCAGATATTTCAGTCGGATCCTCGCCCGTGTCATATGAGATACCAATCATCCACCCAATCCAAGGGACGAATCGCCACCAAAACACCGACATCAGGACCACATCGGCTAGAGCCGAGACACGTGTGTTGCATTTTTACTGAGGGTGCTAGCCTAAAACGGACCAAGTAACATATGGCTTGTGCTTCCATAGGCCCCCAAATATCACAATCACATAACCGTACAGAGCCTTTTTTTTTGTTAGCCAATTCTGTTCGGCTTGGCTTGAGCCGAGTCTGGGAAATATTGGGCCACTCTTGACGAGCCCGAGCCAGCTGGACAGTCGGCCCGAGCCCCGGCTCGTGCGGAGGAAAGATGAAACAAATTGGTGGCTGCCAAATTTTGAACCTGGGTCACACGCATGCAGCAGAAGGAGTCATACCGCTGAGCTAACTTAATCTATGTGTTGTATAATGGATCTTACAGAATACTATTTCCACTATTTACGGCTAAGGGATGAATGGAGCGAGCGTACATAGCGCAGGCAGGACATGTCCTTATACATTTTTGACGTACTAGTTATTGAAATTGAGCACCAGATCATTCAAAATTAATTCTAAAAAATTAACAACATGAAATTGAAATAGAGATGGACCCATTTTCATGAAAAACTTGATAATTGTAGCAAGTGATATTTTTGACCTGCTCGAAATGATGCATTATTTTTTCCTAGTATAGTATGACCAAATTAGGCATCCTTGACACATAGTTTTGTATTTTGACAAGTCCAACTTATTATTAATTTTTTCAACAAATCTGTAGAAAAGGGCATTCTGGCACGTGCAGCGAATTTTGCGATAACTGAGGCTCCATTTTTGGTTCTCACGTGATTGTATGGCCTACCTTTACACAGTCAATGAGCAAACCCAATTGGTCTACCCCATTCGACGCCGATCCAAGAGGTAGATGACGCACGACACACAAATCCTCAGGGTTCGTCCAGAATCTGTGATAGTATTCGTTGGGACCACTCAAAAAGTTGGACTTGATCATAATATTCCTATATAGGTGTGGAGTGAAGTTGAAGAGACACTATACAACATCCTAAGTCACATAATTACCAGTTTGCCATTATTCACATCGTTTTATAATAATAATTTAAAAATTATGAAAATATTGCCAGAATGCAAATAACATTGCATTCATGACTAATTTGGTCTAGCTAGATGTCTAGAAGTGCTGCATGTGGATCCACACGTCCCAAACATGGTAGATATACAACTAGAAAGCTATGAGTGTTGCATGTGGGCCTAATGTCCCAATGTGCTAGTTCAAAATAGTTAGGGGTGTTACATGTGGGTCCACATGTCCCAAGTGGTAGATACATACTTGTATGACCGCTAGACATCTGGACCCACATGCACCATCCGTAAACAGATTGACCTAGAACTATCATATGGGTCCCACAACATGCAACATAGTTAGGAGTGTTGCATGTGGGTCCACATGTCCCAAAGTGGTAGATATACGACTAGATGGCTACGAGTGTTGCATGTGGGTCCACATGTCCCCAGATATGCTAGGTCAAGATGGATAGGGGTTTTGCATGTGGGTCTACATGTCCCAAATGTGGTAGATACATACCTATATGACGTACTAGACATCTGGATGCACATACACCAGACCTAGACAACTTGACCTAGAACTATCTTGTGGGTCCCACAACATGCAACATATCTAGGTGTGTTGCATAAGGGTCGACATGTTCCAAATGTGGTAGATATACAACTAGATGGCCATGTCTATGAGTGTCGCATTTGGGTCCACATGTTCCCGAGATGTTCTAGATAAAGATGGCTAGGGGTTTTGCATGTGGGTCCACATGTCCCAAATGTGGTTCCACATGTCCCAAAGGTTGTAGATATACAACTAGATGGCTATGAGTGTTGCATGTGGGTCCAATGTCCCCGGATGTACTAGATCAAGATGGGTCCACATGTCCCCCGGATGTCCCACATGCAAAACCCCTAACCATCTTGACCTAGCACATCCGGGGGACATGTGGACCCACATGCAACACTCATAGCCATCTAGTTGTATATCTACAACCTTGGGGACATACGGATCCACATGCAACACTCCTATCTATGTTGCATTTTGTGAGACCCACATGCTAGTTCTAGGTCAAACTGTCTATGTCTCGTGCATGTGGGACCAGATGTCTAGTAGGTCATATATGTATGTATCTACCACCTTTGGGACATGTGGACCCACATGCAAAACCTCTAGCCATCTTTACCTAGAACTATATGACATACGAGACAACTTGATCTAAAACTATCATGTGGACCCATCTTGACCTAGAACTATATGACATACTAGACAACTTGACCTAAAACTATCATGTGGATCCCACAACATGGAACATATCTAGGAGTGTTGTATAAGGGTCGACATGTCCTAAAGGTGGTAGATATACAACTAGATGGCTATGTCTATGAGTGTCGCATGTGGGTCCACATGTTCCCAAGATGTGATAGGTAAAGATGGCCAGGAGTTTTGCATGTGGGTCCACATGTCCCAAATATGGGTCAACATGTCCCAAAGGTTGTAGATATACAATTAGATGGCTATGAGTGTTGCATGTGGGTCCACATGTCCCCCGGATGTACTCGGTCAAGATGGGTCCACATGTCCCTCGGATGTCCCACATGCAAAACCCCTAACCATCATGACCTAGCATATCCGGGGGACATGTGGACCCACATGCAACACTCATAGCCATCTAGTTGTATATCTACAACCTTTGGGACATACGGATCAACATGCAACATTCCTATCTATGTTGCATTTTGTGAGACCCACATGCTAGTTCTAGTTCAAACTGTCTAGGTCTCGTGCATGTGGGACCAGATGTCTAGTAGGTCATATATATATGTATTTACCACCTTTGGGACATGTGGACCCACATGCAAAACCCCTAGTCATCTTTACCTAGAACTATATGACATACTAGACAACTTGACCTAAAACTATCATGTGAACCCATCTTAACCTAGAACTATATGACATACTAGACAACTTGACCTAAAACTATCATGTGGATCCCAAAACATGGAACATATCTAGGAGTGCTGCATAAGGATCGACATGTCCCAAAGGTGGTAGATATGCAACTAGATGGCTATGTCTATGAGTGTCGCATGTGGGTCCACATGTTCCCGAGATGTGATAGGTAAAGATGGGGGTTTTGCATGTGGGTCCACATGTCCCAAATGTGGGTCCACATGTCCCAAAGGTTATAGATATACAACTAGATGGCTATGAGTGTTGCATGTGGGTCCACATGTCCCCCCGATGTACTAGGTCAAGATGGGTCCACATGTCCCCCGGATGTCCAACATGCGACACTCATAGACATGTATATCTACCACCTTTGGGACATGTCGACCCTTATGCAACACTCCTAGATATGTTCCATGTTGTGGGATCCACATGATAGTTTTAGGTCAAGTTGTCTACGGCGGGTGTATGTGCGCCCAGATGTCTGGTATGTCATATAGGTATGTATCTAGCACATTTGAGACATGTGGACGCAAATGCAGAACCCCTATCCATATTGACATAGCATATCTGGGGACATGTGGACCCATATGCAACACTCATAGCCATTTAGTAGTATATCTACCACTTTGGGACATGTGGAACCACATGTAACACCCCTAGCTATTTTGAACTAGCACATTGGGACATGTAGACCCACATGCAACACTCATAGCCTTCTAGTTGTATATATTTTAAATTTTCAATACAAAAATGCTGGGAATAATGACAAACTGGTAATTATGTGAATTTGGAGGTTGGATATTATCTCATCAAGTTCACTCCACACCTATATAGCTATATAATAATATTATGATCAAATGCAACTTTTTGAGTGGTCCCGACACATACTATCATAGATTCTTGACGAGCCCTGATAATTTGTGTGTCGTGTGTCGTCTATCCCTTGGACCGACATCGAAATGGATGTACCATTTGATTTTGCTCATTGACTATGTAAGGGTAGGCTATAAAAGCACGTGAGAACCTAAAATGGAGTCTCAGTTGTCGCAAGATTCGATGCACGTGCCAGAATGCCCTTTTTCGTCACATTCATTGAGAAAAGATAAATAATTTGTTGGAGCTGTCAAAAAACAAAACTGTCAAGGATGTCTAATTTGGTTCTACTAAACTAGGGGAAAAAATAATGGTTCATTTCGAGCAGGTCAAAAAATTTACTTGCTTACAAATGGATCCATTCTAGCTATGTTGAGAAAAAATAATAATATGTTGGACTTGTCAAAAAACAAAACTACTCGTCAACGATGCCTAATTCGTTCGTACTTTATTAGGAAAAAAATAATGGTCAATTCGAGCAGGTAAAAAAAATCACTTGCAATAATTATCAAGTTTTTCATAAAAATGGATTCATCTCTATTTTAATTTCATGTTGTTAATTTTTTAGAATAAATTTTTAATAATTTAACGCTTAATTTCAATGATTAGTATGTCAAAGAATCTATAGCGACATGTCCTGTGTACCCCTTATGTACTCCTTTATTCCTTTCCCTCAGCGAGGTAGAAAGTAGAAAATAGTACTTAATAAGATGCATAGAAACAAAGTTAGCTCAGTGGCATGGTTCCTTGTGCCGCATGGGTGGGTTCAAGTCTCTGTAGCCACCAATATTTGTTGCATTTTTTCCCATTGGCCTGCTCGGCGCACACACATGCAGCACTGCACACACACCCGCCGCGAGTTTTGGGATCGTGCCGCCCGAAGTCTGAAGCCTTTCTGTCTGAAATTCAGCTAACGTCACCCGTTATGTTTATATAGGCTTTGATTCTATTCCAATCACAAACCGAGATGTAGCCCAGTGGCTATGCTCCCTGTGTCTCGCCTGGGAGACCCAGGTTCGAATCCCGGCGGCCACATATTTCCGTTTTTTTGTCCCATGATCTGGCTTGGCTAGATATTGTCCTGGCTTATAGGCTCGACGGCTCGGCTAGATATTTTTCAAACTTCCAGGCTCGGGTCGAGCCGAACTGAGTTGGCTTGGCCCCTAGTAAGATTAAATCATATCCGTTCTTGTGTTTCTGCTCATGATACCCTTTCGCCCTTGGGGGACTATGAAAGCACAAGCCGTAACATATATAGACATACGAGCACTGATTTAAACCAAATGAAAAACGTAAGGAAAAAACACACCTAGGTCCTTTGAGATTTTCGGTTTGAACATACTCCCTCCATTCCCCAATATAAGATGTTTTAACTTTTATCCATATTCACATGCATACAAATGTATCTAGACATGTTTCATGTATATGCTCACTCATTTTAGTATGCATCTAGATAACATGTGTAATAACTAAAACATCTTATATTCATGTAAACCTTGGACAGTAGAAAAACGAACGAACTAGAGCAGGTGGCGAGGGAGCAGAAGAATACGCAAAGCAAAGCAAGCGAGCAACGCAAAAGCGCTCTGTCCTATCTATCACTAGCGCCTATCGTTGACCAGCTCCATCTCGCAGCCCTACCATGAGGGCCTGGGCAGCTGAGCTGAGAGCAGCGAGCATAAGCAGATAGCTACCACTCGCGAGTGTCGTGTATAAATATCTCTCGCCCCTTCCCAGCTTCCTCCTGGTCGGCCAGCCTCGCCAGTCCCCTGTCCACCACCGGCGACTCGAGCGCCACTCCGAGCAGTTGACCCGTCCCCGCCGTTCGTCGCATGGACTACACGAGCTCCAGCTCCAAGGAGCTGTCTCCCACGCGGTAATCACTCAATCGTAATCGTTCGCCGCGCTTCCTCTCTTCTCTTCTCTTCTCTTCTCTTGCGCGCGCGCATTCTTGGTTACGCGCCAGGTGCCGAAGATGTCTGACGACTTGTGTTGTGACGCGTGCAGAGCGTGGTGGACGAAGGAGACGGTGGCCGTGGTGACGGGCGCGAACCGCGGCATCGGCCACGCGCTGGCCGCGCGGCTCGCGGAGCACGGCCTCACCGTGGTGCTCACCGCGCGGGACGACGAGCGCGGGGAGGCCGCCGCCGCGCCGCTCCGCGACCGGGGGCTGCCCGTCGTGTTCCGCCGCCTCGATGTCTCCGACCCCGCCTCCGTCACCGCTTTCGCCGCCTGGCTCCGCGACACCTTCGGCGGCCTCGACATCCTGGTACATAATCTCTTCACCTTCGTTCTCTTTGGTATCTGCATCTTTCCCAAACAAAGTCAAGGTCAATCTTTGTTACGGCTTTATTCCGCCTTTCGCCATGGATCAGACATGGATATCCACGACGATCCCGCGCACCGATGCGCATCCTCATCCGCAGCGCTAGGAGATCAATCAGCTGTAGCTGTAGTGCATCCGATCAGGATTCGATCGGGAGCAGTTATTTAGTTTCACACTGCATTATTGCGCGCGCGCTCTCGGACGGACGGGGCACGCAACAGGCCATAGCTTGCCACCGCAGCGACCAACCGAATAAAAACGTCATGTCATGTAAGCTTCACAAAAGCCAAAGCCGTGGCCGCAGCCGGAGGAAGCGGCGGCGGATCAAGTACGGCGGCGCGGTATGCGCAGTTATGGCGAATTAGCGACTGCGCCGGCCGACGGCGACGACCGGCCGGCAACCCGGTCCAAGAAGCTCTGTGTCGTGACGACGATGTGATGTGTCGTGGTTGGTACAGTGCACACCTACACCCAGTTGGTTTGCTCCGGAGACCAACTGAGCACTTGACCTGGCTAGTCAGAGTTTGATAACGCACCACTGACAAGATTTTGCTTTGCTACCAAGTACGCGTCGTTGACTAGGAGATGATTACGTGTGCGATCTACCATTTGCCGTAGTTTGCGCTTACTTTACAGAGTGTTTTGCAATAAGATTCTTCCGGATTGAATATTCAGAATTCCAGAGATCTCTACTTTGAACTGCTCAGATTCATGCTTGTGTTTTGTTATTAAAAATTTACATAAGCACACGAAGGGAGTTACCCAACTAAAATCTTTTTTTTTTGCGGATTGGAGGGTTAGACAGCCTTCCAATCAACTTTGATAGAAGAAATTCCGGTGAGTACGCACGAGGGAGCGGGCGCTGACACTCGAACTCGAGACCTCGCGGGCAGGGAGGTATCAACACATCCTAGCCATCCGGGCTATGCCTCGGTTCTCTACCCAACTAAAATCAATCATGCAGTCTTCCACAATCCACAACGGGTGCCCTGTTCTGAATCTGCAGCATACTGTTCTAGTGTTCTGCACTCTGTTGTGATATACTGTATGAACAACAGAACAAGGAGAATGTAATGGATAATAGCCCAAGTGGTGGTCCATAACAGAATGTATTCAATGATAACATAGGCCACTGACCCACTCAAGCTGAGTTAGGACTTCCATGTCGCTTAATCATGTACTCATCTTATGGATCTCCGCATGCCTGTTGGCCCATCTATGCCGTCAAGTCATCATCTGATGTGGAAAACTTTTTGAAAGTATACTTGAGACATGAGACCTCGATAAGTGGCAGCATTGGCGCACCAGAAACACCACTCAGCAGTCCTTAGTGATTTTTTTCCATTTCTAGCTCTGACATTAACGGCTTCAAGAGAAAGGAAGTTGTTACTAGTAGCTAGTTGAAGCCTCTTAAAATTGCTCCAAGCTGATTGAAGAAGTAAGAGGACATGTCCTTCCTCTGATGCTGGAATTAATTGTTGCACTCGTGTTGATGTAGGTGAACAATGCTGCCGTGTCGTTCAATGAGATCGACACCAACTCGGTGGAGCACGCCGAGATGGTCCTTTTGACGAACTTCTACGGGACTAAGTTGCTGACCGAAGCACTCCTGCCTCTTTTCCGGCGATCGCCGGCCACCAGCCGGATCTTGAACATCAGTTCACAGCTTGGCCTTCTTAACGTAAGTGCCCATATGATGCTCCATGTTCTTTAAGATGAGGTAGTTTTGCATATTAATTTGCAGCACCACTGCGAACTTGCTTAGTCAATAACATGTGCGCACTGGACAATGAAGTGTGAATGCACGAGGCTGGCCATATATAGAGAAAAGTAAAATAGTTTTCAAGTATATCTTGAAGCATCATACCACATCAGCAGAGCGTTACATAATACATTGTCCACTCATGCATATATGTCCAAATCAAGCCATTTGAAATTCCAAAAGTCTTTTCTTTTCTTATCGTTGACAGAACAAAAGGGGGAAAGCTACAACTCTTTCTTCCCACAAAACTTCAAGTTCATCATTTCCTATGAAGAAACTCCAGTTCAACATATAGTAGAGAGCGGTAGGTGTCAATTCTGCTCACTCCACTAGTTATATTTTCGGAGTAAAATAAACGAATCAAAAGGGACCACCCTCTGTTAATCTGCCTAATTTTGTATAAGTTCTAAAAAAATATTCGCAGCATGATCACATGGCAGTTGGGAACATATATTATTAAAACGTTGCATCCGTAAGGAACATGAACATGTAAGCCGTAAGCGTCTAGGCATATGACGGGTTAATTTAATAGCAAAATTCTCCGGGGAAGGCTTGGGACAAGGAACCTGAAAGTTGTGGGTTATACATTTAGAAGCGAAGAGAGTGTGGTCTTTTAGTTTTTTTTCTTCAAACCGGCGCATTCACCTGTCCATTGTACTATAACGGAAAGGTGGGAACTTATGAGCTTGATGCCCGATTTGTAGAGCCAAAAAGTTATCACAGTAGGATATGATCAAGTCTAGTTGAGGACAATGTGTGAGACAGCCAAAACAAGGCGGGAACTTTACAGGAACCTCTCTACACGACACTAATTTTGCAGAGACAGGAGCTAGTGCGCCCAATGCATGCTCGTAACCTCACCTAACATAGAAGGGAATTCCTAATTTTGCAGAGACAGATGTTTCTATACTTGCACAGTAGCTGCACTTATTTCCTCACTAGAACTTATGGACGCATACGCACACCGGGATTCCAGGCATTTCTAGTGTCCAATTGTGAAGTATGGTCGTGTACCTTGAGTTCTTGACATGTGGCGTCTGTCGTGTTTGGTTCTTCAGAAGGTGCGCAGCCCGTTGCTGGTTCGGCTGCTCCAGGACGAGGAGACCCTGACGGAGGCGAAGATCGATGGCATGGTGTCGCAGTTCATGGCGCAGGTGAAGGACGGGACGTGGGGGGAGCACGGGTGGCCCAAGGTGTGGACGGACTACGCCGTCTCCAAGCTGGCCCTCAACGCCTACACGCGCGTCCTGGCGCGGCGGCTGCAGTCCGGCGGCGAGCGCGTCAGCGTCAACTGCTTCTGCCCCGGGTTCACGAAGACGGACATGACGAAAGGGTGGGGCAAGCGCACCGCCGAGGAGGTGGCCGACCTCGGCGCCAGCCTCGCGCTGCTCCCGCCCGACAAGCTCCCCACCGGCACCTTCTTCAGGTGGAGCACGCCGCAGCTCTACTCCAAGCTCTGAGACTCGGTTCGGTGCCATGTACTATGCCTGTCTCTTCTACCGTATGATCGATGCTAGTAAAATCCTACGCACGTATCGATGCCCGTGTGTGTCGTCTCTTCCGTGATGGAGATGGAGTACATATCTTGTTTTTGTTTAGCTTTCCACCATTGTTGCTGCTAGTTTGCTGCTCCTACCTAGCCTACGTACAACAGAATGTCGGGTTTATACCAAGATAATAGGAGTACCACTACCAGCAATTAGTTTTCCAGTCAACTCATCTGATCATCTCTGGCTCCGACTCCTGCGAAGAATGCTTCTAAGTCTGATGAATGTTCAGACTCTGCCAAACGCCGATTGGGTTACCTTGCACGAAGGCCGCGGCTTCTGCATTTCAATGTCTGAAGCGGGAGGACTCTGGATTTTTTAGTTTCTTTCTGACGTAGTCATACCATAAAGTCCAGGCCTGATGACGTGTGAGTGTGCGGCACAGCAATGGGCCGTGCGAGGCCAGGACCCATCATTCTTAGGAGCATAACTAATCTTTTTTTATGCTAAAAAACTAGTCTTTTTTTCATAGCATTCACACAAAATCAAATCAATCTACACTAAATTTAAAGTCGAAACCGAACCTACAGTCTGAGGGGCGTGCAGTACTTGCAGACACCGTGCTCATAGTCAATTCTGATCTGGTGCTCGCAGTTGTTTTCCTATCGGAATAGAGGGGAGGGGAAAGCTGCCACACTCTAGGTCAGGTCTGCCCCCGCAACAAACTATTGGCCAACCCACTCACAGCCGGTGGCGCTTTCACACTGTCGCACCGCCTTCCTTGAAACTCGACCTCCACCGGTACGCCACCATTATTGGCCTTCTCGGTAAGGTCCGCCGCTATCACATCGTCATTGCTGGTGCTCCCTGCAACCCGTCCCCCCCCCCCCCCCCCCCCCAACCCACCCACCCAGGCCACCGCCCCCACACATCCTTAAGTGCATTGCTCGTTGACACATTCTCCACTGTGGCCAGCTGCCGTCTCGAGTGATGGTGGTGGTTGAGGGGAGAAGGAGAGGACCATGGCATCGTCGATGTAGGAAGGGAGAAGGGAAATGTGGGAGAGGTAGGAGAAAGAAGGGTATCTACATATGATACCACTATAATCACTTTCATCATTACTTGCAGTGACACGTTACCTTTTTCCCAACATGGCGCCCACTGTGGCTAGTACGAGGGGGTGCCCGTGCGGGTGGGGCCCACCCAGATGAGCGCGTTCACGCGTAAAGCGTGGACATAGTCAATCGGGAAAGACCCACTTCGCAGTTTGAGAATCCAAAAATAAAATGGTGTAAAGAATTCCAAAAAAATAAAAAGGATGAGCAAGAAGAGACATTGTTCACATAAATTTGGCTTCCTTATTACTCCTAGTGTACATCTCCATTTTGGTTCATATTTTGCACCGTGGTCTATCTTATTGCTGGGCCTCCAGGGAATCAAACAAGGTGGGTAAATCCTGACCAACCATCGGCGTATATATAAATAAGGTCTTGTTTGAAACTAGTGTATTTTTGGAAATTGGTGGGGATTATCCCGACATAACCCTAAATCCCCATTGTATTTTTCAAAACTCTATTGTATTTTTTCTCAATGTCCAATACACTATCCTGTGGAATGGGGATAAATGGGATTTGATGGGTTGGGTGAATGGTGGAGGTTTTACCGAATCCATGTGTGGATAATCCCACCAATACCCAAAAATACACTAGTATTAAAACAAGCCTAAGGGAAAAATGTAGGTCCTATTATATTTTCTTTGTCGATAGGTTCACATGGAAGAGAGCGTCTGCAAGTGGCATGTAGCTCTCTAGAGTTTAGATATTTGGCAAACACAATCAAGGAAATTGTGGGATCCAAGAGCTGAAAGTTAGATGTTTGCATTTTTATTTGCACCTGCGATAGTAATCTATACCTAATAATAAAAGCATTAAGACTTCTTCTCGTACGTCGTTGAAATTGTCCCTAAAGTTCGTGAAAATTACCCACCGCTGCCACCGGTAAGTGAAAAAAAAACGGTTCGAATAAAAAGACACGAGCGTGCCGTGAAATCGTCCATCTTGGTACGTCCTTCCGTCAATCCAGCATCGATCGCTTTCAATTCTTTCCTTGACTGGAAGCCACGTGAGACCAAAACCGGAAACCGTACGTATCAGGTTTCTTATAAAAGTGCTTATATATACACCGGCCGCCCGACCAAGCTTTCCATCGATCAACTCGATCGGCACAGTCTTTGCCGACGAGCCAAGAATCGATCGACTTTTTTGTTCGTCGAGATGAATTTTCGAAGCCCTACGGACGGACGATGTTACGGAATAGCCTACGCGCTGACGAGTCTCTGTACGTGGAACAGAAACTGCTCTCGCCCTCGAAATTTAAGGGGAAAAGAAATCTCACGTAAGATCCCCAATCCCGTAGGAGCGTATCGATCTCGTCGGCAGTGGTAGGGCGAGCTCTTTGTCACAGGCGGCGTCACGACGAGTTCTTGCACGCGTACACGGCGGTGCGGTGACCTATTTGTTCCAGGCTGGCGCGGCGGCGAGCTCTTGGTGGCAGCGGTGCGGCCCCGAGCTGCTGGGCAAAGGCGGCGTTGCATTGATCTCGTTGTCCAGGCGGCGGCGGGACTTAGATTGTGCCATCAACGCGATAAAAAGGACGACGAGGTCGAACTGCCGTTTTGTTTCGAAGTAGGACTGGGTGCGGATCGTCGCCGTCCACGACGCACCAGCATCCAAAGTGCTGCTGGATGGGCATGCTAGCTCTCACCTTCCCAGCAGCAGCAGTCCGACGAAGACACCACCCGAGTCGAGGACGTTGTCGGGATTGGCCGGCTCGTGGGTTTGGACTTCCAGTGTCCTGGCCGTGCATGCGAAGAAGAACTCAAGCTGCACGTACCAGATCACCATCACTACTGCGGGAGCAGCCACCTTATATATCCGCATTAAGCATTAGCTGATGGTCTCCGGCCCATCCGCTGTGATGGCCGTGGTAGCATGCCCGACCCACACTTGTAGCGGCGAGAGGCTGGCACAGTGACGCCTCTGTTGCAGTCTGCATATCAACGGACGTCAGCGACGCGGCCCGGATCCTTATAGTTCGTCTTTGTACCCTGCATGAACGTGGTATGCGCCTGCCATTCTGACCATGAACTACACGCGACCGAGGTGCCGGCCAGATGAAACAAGGAGGTTCAGTTCTTGTGCCACTTTGCACTTCTTTGGTGAAAGCCATATCGTCATGTTGTTATCAGATGTGCAATTCAATATTCAGAGTGGTATTTGAGTACAGTATTTAGAGTTTCAGTTGACAATATATGGCAAATTTTGTTCTTGGCATGACTGCAAAAGTGAACCTAGACGTGTGCGGCACATCTGGTTCCAGCAAAAGACAAAGGCTACATGAATTATCATCATTGATCAAGCAAGATAAATTGTTTTCTGGAGTTTCCTCCGATATTGCAAACAAGGGTTGTCACGCTCAATTTTCATGGTAGAAAGTCAATTTTTCGGGACCAAAAAGATTTCTCCACGAAAGGGGTTCCGTGGCAGAAGGATTGTGGCTGATTTTTTTATCCACGATTCCCCTCGTGGTATATGGTCGTCCATCAACCACATAAAACAATCGGGTTGATGCGTATAGTGAAGACTCTAAACAAATAGACGGTATTGACGTTAACTGTGCAGTTTCGTAGCTGAAAATTTCGCGCATTGTGATGAGTTTTTGGGCTTCAATCTTTTCGTTAGGCCAGGTGGCCGAAGAGAAGGAGGCGGTGACCGAGGACACACGCCCGACCTTCAGATGGTTTCTTCTACAATTAAATATTTTTCTGTTGGAAATTAAGAAATGTGACGTAATGTTTCATCTCAATGGGGAATTGTTTCATATCAAATTGCGAATAAATATTTTGTTCACCGAGATGTTTTTTGGTATTATGGTTTGAGAATTAAGAAAAACATATCAAAATGCGAAGAAGTATTCTTGTTCACTGAGAATTTTTATCTATTTCAGTTTGAGAATTAAGAAAAACAAGTTAGCTGAATAGAACTTTTGTATTACTCTTGGACAGAAGAATATGGCATAGAACCGACAATTTTATGTAAAACGCGGCTACCAACTTCCATCGGTGAGACAACAACCAAAATATTTAATAAAATTAAACCGTAGCAACGCACGGGCATTTTTCCTAGTAATACTCAATTCAGAAACATCTTCAAGATATTTGTTATACACATAGTACTTTTTTCTTAAGACTAGAAGAGGATGAAAACACATGAAATGCTCTATATATAAGAGATCTATATAAACACCACCAAATAATCTTGGTGAATTATAATTTAGCCGTTTTAAAATTTACCATTGTCAGATATGTCAAGCAAAATTTTATATTAAAAATAGAATGTGTTTCGTGAAAATATACAACCTCAATTTACTTTAGAATGGTATAACAAAATTTCATATTAAATTGAATTTAGCAATCGTTGGGAATGGTATAACACAAATTATATTCTACCTCTACTTTAGAATGAATGTATTCTTAGAGTTGAACACATGAAGTGCTCGTGGGCTGTCAAGATTGCGTCTAGTTAACTTCATGGTCATCTCATTTTTCTCACAAAGCGTTAAATTACCCCTTTCGATCCCAAAGCAATACATCCATTTACAAGAATAATTAATTGGGCACTTTCTTATGTGAATGATGAATGGTAAAAATAGAACGCAATAGGTAAAGTTTCAGCTCAAATGTGCAAATACAACCATATTTGTGAAAATTTGGGAGATGCTCAAAGGACATATATTGTACAATAGAGTGATTACCTAATATTTAACAACAAAGGATTTTGGATTGTTCTACTCTTAAAAAAAAATTAGTTCACATCACGTGTACACAAAATTAGCCATACATAAATAAAAATAGTTAGTATAAATAAGTCAAAACAGTTGTCCGATCTGGTCTAGCTATGTTATAGAACCTATGAACCCGTTAGGAATTTTTCGGGGCCACAAGTCCTTTGTCGAGGTAATGGTCTAAACTAAAAATTCTTAAGTCGCGACTGGAGCACAATATAACTATCAGCTAGGAGTGGCTAGTGGTAATGTGGTATTTAAGATATGCTAGAATCAACAAAAAACTTATCGACATAATCATGTTCGGAGACACGGAATCACCTGGCTTGGAAGGCAAGTTTTGCAGCTCATTCTGAAAATGTTGCATGAAAGAAGGTAGCTCACCCATAAGTTTGAAAGTGAACAGAAAAAATTCCCAAGCTGTTAAATCTTCACTGATTTACTCTTATGTGGGATATGAGTGAACCTGCTGATGTTGCGAAGGAAAACAAAAAGGGTTAGGCGCCGAATCATGTCTTGTTCAAAATACTAGATAATGTTTAGCTCTAATTAGAGAATGCGAGTGTACAAAGTACAAGGGAAAAACTTTTTTTTTACTACTGTGACATATCACCAATCTGCGCATTCACATAGAGCTGTAATAACACTAACACGATATAAATACTAAAGGCGTTGCTACCGCTTCAAACATGGAAAAATGCCTATAGACAGATGTCAACAAGTGAAGTAAACAAGGAAATACCTGGTTGGCATTGAGTAAAACTCAGATTTCCATTCTCTCCCACATGTAACTTCAGCGTTTCAACGGAACCAAACTTCCCATCCAAAGGTTTTGTTTTAAAATACTCGAGCAAAAAACTCCTCCTTGCGGAAGTAAAGGCCTCTTGTCCACTGTGAAGTTCAACGTTGTTGCAGATTATTAGCTAACATGAAATCAATTTAATATAGTAGATCAACCAATTCTAAAGACAGAAAATGATGCACAAAAAATAAGTTCTAATTTACAGCTTCATGTTTTTCATCCTCTAAGCCTATGACTATACTCCAGTAGTATTTGGGAAAGAATAATATCATCAAAATTTGATACAATTATAAATTTTGTGAACATCAACAACAGATACGCTGGTTTAGTACTAGGAATTGACATTTGATTATTAAAAAATACCACACAAATAAAAAAAGAGCAACTGCTGGAGACTTCGATTCAAAGAAAAATGTTCAGAATAATGAACTACACAACTTGCAAAATAGCTAGTTAGGCTCCTTGTTGAGTCAGTCTAAGTACTTAACCGGCTAGCTCTAATACAATTCATATGTCTTTCTTGGCATCTCTACTCAAACATCGAAGTGCAGAATTGATAGAGAAGCACAAATGTACTTGGATGATTTGACCTCTACTATACACAACATACATGGACGAGCTAATTTTGTCTTGAGGGGGTATACAATTATTGGTATCTTAAGATAAATACGACTAGCTAATGTGGTCTCGAGGATTTCTTCTGGTTGTGGGATCTCCGGATCGTCAAGGAGTTTTATCAGCGGTTATTCCTTATTCTTCGTCTCCAGGACGGATGTGATTTTCTAGACCCGTTCGTAGACTTCCCGTCCGCAACCAAAAACGCCAGGCCGGCTTAGGGAGGAGCGGCAGCGGCGGCGCGCCGTCGACACAGTCTGGAGATTAAAGACGAAGAGCATCTCAAGGATCTCGTTGGTAATTTTTGTTTTTATTTAGGTGCTTTGCATTGTTTGATGTTTCTTTTAATGTCAGGCTCCTTTCGCAAAAAAAAAAACTACATTGTACGTCTTACAGGTGCTAGTTATCAATCTAGTCTTTTACAGTGAACTACTGATGAAGTGCCTCTAAACCGAACTAATCTAACAGATAGAATTGGATCCATTCCAAATAGCGAGCATTAGGATTCTTGATCCCTCTCAATCTCTCTTTCAATTGAGGATCCAGAGAGTGTTTTCATAGTCATCTCCGAATATTTTCGATTTCATTTTTCTATGATATGTCTTTCTATATGAAATTGGTTATTTACGATGTACGATGATCCCTGTTAAGCATCCATGGCTGAATGGTTAAAGCCTCCTAGGCCAGAACTTCTTGCTTCAGAGGGGGAATCCATCAAGCTTGATCAACCATAACAAGCAATCCTAATGTAGGAGGTTTTGGTCAGGGGGCGCAGAAATAGTGCTTCAGGATCCAGTACGCGTCCAAGACCTTTTGTTCTTCTTCGCATCCATTATTTTGGCACAAGTTTGTAGACTTTGTATTGAAAAATTGCTTCATGCATTTAACTAGGTTGCTCATGGAAACAAGTTTTCACTTAATTTTTTCATGTATCCACTTAAAGTTCGTGATGATGTGTTTATATGTAGTACATGAGCGTCCAACTAGCTTATTTGCATAGAATAGTAGTATTTATAAAATCTGTATATTGCAAAGGCCAAATGATACGCACGTGATTGTCCATTTTTGTGAGATTATTGCAATTTTCTCTTTTGACGTAACAATAAAAACACGGTATGATTTTATACCAACACATGGATCCACGATTATTATTATAACTTTTCTAGATCGTGTTTAACCTACAATCGTAGGTTTGCTCACCAACAATAGTCTAATAGGATGGATGTGGAGCGAGCATTTGTCTGCTCCAAACTCGTTTGGTTACTGTTCGACACCATGCTAGAACTTGGAGCGCGGAGACGATATGGGAGGTGATGACATCTTGTGTGTGATCAAGAGTTAGGATGAGCGTGATGATAGCCTCTATGAGGAAAGGTGGGAATTTCAGTGTGAATTGATTGACCCGCGCCTGGACCGGCGTCGTTCCAGCAGTCCTCCATGTTCATCATGAGATCCATGATCGGGCAACGCAACATTTGATTTCAAAAAGATTTCGTTAATCATATGTGGGCTCACAGAGAAAATGATTAGTCATTTTTCGTACTTGATTAGACCTAATTGATTATGTGAACTACTACGTTGTTTTATTATGAACTATGTTGTTTATTTTATTACGAATTATTTAAATATTTTTATTTGTGAACTTTTGTTGTATAAATAGCTAAAATTATAAAAATGAAGAAAACTTATAAAGCACAAACCAAACAAGGTGCGCCCTTGGATGCACCCATACTCTAAAAGAACAAGTTTCAGTTACGGGCACTTTCCATACCCGCTTTCGGGGCCCATTGGAGATGCCCTTAGAGCATCTCCACTGGCACCCCCTAATCACTCAAAATCCTATTTGGGTTGGCAGACACACAAAAACCACCGGGGGCCTCCAAAGGTTGTTCACCCCACAAAAACAGTCTGGCACCCCGAGCCACCCCCAAGTATGATCGCCCTCTCGCCGGTGCCGAACAAGCGCCGACACAAAATTATATAGCCTGGCTGATGCGGTAGTTAAACATGCACTGCGACCGCATTCCTTCTCTTTCCCATCTCTCCAAAAATATCCATCTCTCGAACTAGCATCTTGACGCCGACGCCCGTCTACAGGACCACGATGTATGCACGAGCACGAGCAGCAACCTTCCCATCCTCACCTATTTTCCTCTTATTCGTGTGTTTTTGTCCAAATTCAGATGCAGATGCAGATGCACGAGCACGTGAACGATGCAGCTGCAGATGGACGAGCAAGATGAGTGACAATTGGGAAAACTAGGCGAGCTTCTTCTCGCGCGTGCGCTATTGTCCACGCGCGACTCTCCTCTCACCGGAAACCACAACCTCCACGTCCTCGCTCGAGATCAGCGGCACCACCACTCCTCGCTCCGCCACCATGGCCGGACGCTGCCCACGGACAACACTGGCGTCATAGCCGAAACGGCGCTCTAAGGTCGGTCACCGAGCGCCACGTCTCGCCACTCCGCAGGCAGCACGCGTTCGACGAACTCTACACTCTACAGGAAGTGCGGCGTCGCCAAGGCCTACACCGCGCGACCGACTTGATCTCTATCTCTCTCTCCCTGCGTGTGTTCAGAAGGTTTTTGGTAAAATGCCCAAATGTCTGGGAAAAAGAACATAAGTTTTTGGGGCTACCGGTGAGGGCACTACTTTTGTTTGATCGGACATGTGTCTGGCACCCAAAATGGACATAATTTGAGAGGTGTCAACAAATTTTTAGGTTTGCCGATGGAGATGCTCTTAACCCGCGGCCTTTTTTAGAAGAAAGGGTCACTCCCAATTTTATTACGAAAAGCTACAAATTTCATCCAAAACACTCCCAATCGGCAATTTTATTACGAAAAGCTACGAGATGCTCTTAACCCGCGGCCTTTTTAGAAGAAAGTACTTTTTTAGTGCGAGAGAGAAACTAAAAAAGTTAGGGGAGAATTTCACCTATCGGCCTCTGCACCAACTAGAAATGCACACGTCAATTTAATTTAGGTGTGAGTGTCAGGATATTTATCTTGATTAATAATCAAGGGTGGTTCTCAGCATAAATTGCATGAGTATCAGAAATGTTTAATCTTCAAGTAAACCTAAATTCACGTTCATGACTTAATAAACTTGAGAGGTTACTCCCTCCGTTTTTTAATATAACATGTTTTAGGTGTTACACATGTTGTATAGATACATACTAAATGGAGTGAACATGCACACTAATACATGTCTATATTATACATTTATATATATGTGCATGTGAATAAATACTAAAACATCTTATATTAAAAACGGAGGAACTAGATTTGTACGTCCACTCGCCGGCCTAGCCACCTTTATTTAGCCCGCGGCGAAGACGCCGCCAAACGAGATGTCCCGCAACGGCCGCAGGAGCCCCGATTCCCGCGAGCCCACGCTTAAAATCTAGCATCTCTACGAATTCAAGGCCCGGTCTAGCGTAGGCAAGAAAAGGTCACGGCGGCCGTCAAAGCACGTGGGCCCTCGACGGCTGCTACAGGCTAGTAGGAGTACCACACTAATCAGACATTCAGACTGCTCACCTCACCGCGCAGAGACGATGCTAGCAGTAGTAGCTTCGTTTGCTTTTCCATTCGAAAAGAAGGTGCCCATCAATCAATCATGCACGCCTACTCGTACCACAAACCTTTAGTTTAGACTGTTTAGTTCAGGGAGGTGACAGATTAGATCACATTAAGCTATTCGTATGAATGTAGTTCTTGCTTTCCCGCAGAGCCATC
This sequence comes from Poa pratensis, assembly GCA_947311845.1. Classification (NCBI taxonomy): domain Eukaryota; kingdom Viridiplantae; phylum Streptophyta; class Magnoliopsida; order Poales; family Poaceae; genus Poa; species Poa pratensis. The sequence goes on from CAMZMU010000053.1 coordinate 33,164,549, forward strand.
CGTCTGCACGCCAATATTCTAGCCGTCGAACCGATCGTACCACATGAACATATAACTTTGTCGATTGCATGGTGGTTGATCGAGAATGTGGTACTGAATTTTCAAAGAAATATGGATATGAAAATAGAAATATATAATTAGGTTATCCAATTTTGGTCATTCTAACAATTTACCAACCTAAAAGACTAACAAAGTGGTCAAACATATTTTTCTATTTTTTACGTGGTTAAACTTTAAACTATTATGTATTATATAGCTATATTAATAACTGTATCCTTTTATAGTTGACTCGTTATAAGATACGAGTCTATTATTTCGTTATATTTGTTTCCTTTCCGAGTTGGGAAAACAACCGATCCGCATCCATATTCGAGTAACATCTGCTCTGCATTCGTATCCGATAATATCAGCATTTGTTTTCGTACTCGCTCTGAAAATATGAAAATGGATGTGGAAAGGGTACTATCCGATCTACATCTGATCCGTTTCCACCCCTACCGCCAAGAACACGATACTCTCCCAATGGTGCTTCGTTCCGTTGGCGTGCTTGCTTGCGGTTGGCAAGGTGTGCACGCGGCTGCGGCGGTGCGCTCGTTGCATGAGACATGTCCGTTCGATGTCTACGCGAGGCACGCCGCGTCGTCGCTCGCCGCCGGCGGCAGACACTTGTCTGGTTCTGCACTAATTGGGCTGCGGGTACCCCCTCTGCAGTCTGCAGTACCCAACGGTAGGCAGGGTTCGAATCGTATTTGTTCATGCTTTGATGCCGATCACACGGCCGCGCATTTACCACGGTCGAGTGAACCGAGCCGATTAAATGCTCCCCCGCCGTCACGCGGCTCTAGCCGTTGCGTCGGCTGCTCCTTCGATCGTCGCCAAACTAATTTGCCGAGGGTGCAAAATGCAGAATCAGAACAGGGCATGGCAGAGCAAACCAATCGACAATGCAGCCAGAACCTGTACGTACGTCTCCAGATTTGTTCATGCGTTACACCAACAACAACGATCGACGGCACGGGAGAAGAAGAAGAAAACAGCGGCAGGTGAACGGAAAGCAAAAGGCCAAGGAAGAAGCTTCACGCCCTTGCTAAGCTACTGGACCGACTGATTGAGGCATGCTCCGTCGTCGTCCGTTTCCTTTCACGTCGCGTTTCCGCCACCACCACCGCCACCTCCTCGCCTTCCTCCTCCTCCGAACTCTCCGCCAGGGCCATCCGGCGGAGCGGGCTAGGGCCCAGCCTTCGGCGCTTGGACGCGGCCTCGTGCCGGCGCCGGATGACCTCCATCTCGTTCCGACGCCGCGTGGCGCCCTCGTCCACCACGAACCGCCGCATCAGGTGGTCGTCCGTCAGCGACTTGCCGCGGAACACCGGCCGCCGCTCAACGCCGGCCCCCCTCCCTTGCGGCGGCTCGGCGCGCGGCGGCGGGGCCACCAGCGGGCTGACGTTGATGCCGCACCCGGACGCCGACGCCGACGACGCGCGCGGGTAGCTGTAGCTCCGGCGCGGCGCCACGTCCCCCGCCTGGAAGTAGAGCGACTGCTCGTTGTACGAGGAGATGGGCGCGCACAGGCACACGCGCGTGAACGACGCCGCCACGTTCAGCGACGATGACTTGCGCAGCCTCGCCGGCCCCGCCTTGCCTGTGGCAGGCGACGACACCCCCGCCGCCGCGGCCGCCTTCGACGTCGGCGCTCCGGTCGCGGGCTGCTTCCAAATAAGAAGCAGCAGCTCCACCGCGCGCTGGTACCACGGGGACTTCTTCGACAGCCCTCTCGGTCTCGCCGCGCCGCCGTCCTTCGATCTGCATGCACGAACGGCATCATCACGTCAGTCAGCACGAACTCCCCACTTGTCAGAAAATCAACCCAAGGGTGACTGTGTGCAGCACGTACCTTGGTTGCTGTGGGTTCTTGGCCATGTTTTGCACCAAGAGAGAGTGGAGAAACATCTGGGCGAGGGGAAGGTAACTGATGTCACATCAACTTGTCACATTCCTTCCTACAACAGGTATGCGAATGAGCATCCATGGCGTGGAGGTAGGTGCGTACCGGCCGCGAGAGTTGGTTAAGTTTAAGGCCTTGAGGCCGGGGCAGTTCGGTCATGTTGGTTGGGGATCGTATATACTTGCACACCAGAGCAGAGCATGTCAAAGTTCTCTGAAGGGAACGAATACGGTTTTTTTTTTTTTTTTTTGAGGGACCCTTGTAAAACTGAGCAGAAGATCTGATGATGGTGTGAAACACAGCATCCAACTGAAAAAGGTGTATGCTCAATGCAATAACGCATGCATTTGATGTACTCAGCCATCGAGATTCGACGATTGGTATGCTCTCTAGCTAGCTGACCTGTGAGCACCGAGTGCTTAGCTTGGTCCAAGAAGGGGTGATGTTTAACTTGGAAAGTTTAGACGAAGGAAATGAAGTTACTGACCTTTGCAATTTTACACTAGCTATTCACACACACTTGTGAGTTTATAGGACTACCATTACAAAATTTATCTGGCGGATTTTGCCAATGCGCTATGGCGCGCAGGTGCAATCCTAGGCCGTCAGTTTCAGCTTTCCGACGGTCAGGATTTAGCGTTGACCCAGCGCATTTTCAACACTAAATCCCGACCGTCGAACAGCTGAAATCGACAGCCCAGATTGCACAAGCGCACTGTAAACAGATTAAACGCCTTGAGATGCAGTCTTCTTATGTGAAAGAACTATCGAGTACAGTGGTACAGTAGTATATATTATCGTGCATCCATGATTTCGGGAGAGACCAAACCAACACACACCGGAATTCCAGCGCTACAATCTCTACAACAACTCAAAGATATGTATTCAGCCAGCCCCTAGCCTTTTACAAGCTTGCTCCACACTGCTGTCTTCCCTTTCTTTGTTGCATGTTAGCCATGCATCCGCCTTTTCCTTTAGCCATGATTCCTCCCAAGCAATGGAGCTGCAGAATTTTAAACCCCAGCGGCGATCGATGGGCCAAAGCAACACTGCGACGCTAAGCTTTTTGCATCGACTGACATGATGCTAGTATCATATACACTGCAGGTACCAAGCTAGTCTAGCAAACGACCAACGGCCACTAAAGTACATGCCTACCGGGCTAAACCATATAGGAGGTAGTTAAGGGTCCATTGCTTTATTAGGCCCTATTGTAATCTCTCGTGTCGGCCAAATCAAATCGACCGGGTACGTACTACCCCGGGCTACACCGCTACAGTATGTGTACATGTCTCTGCATTTGTAGCCTGCATCTCTGCAAAGATTCCATCTAACTATACATACACATCACATCCTAGTACTATGGCTACCTTACATTGCTGGTACAAAAATCAATAGGGGTTTGATTAAGCCATTTCGATGTTGAATCTCATGTTCTCGTGAACTTTAATCGCACATTGAATTCCTCCTCGAGTACTGATTTCAAAATTGAAATGGTTGCGTGTTCAACACCAACACCGATCAATGTATCAGGGGTTCCTCTTGTTTTTCTTTGATCAACTAACTTTGAGGTATGGAAATGTCGTTGATTAGTAAAAGCTCAGAGTGTTTAGAGTTTAGGCTCTAGTCCCTATATTAAGCAGGTTGTAACCCAAAGTGGACAAATGGAGGTCGGGCTCCCTGTAGCCCTTTATTTTGAAAATTTCCAAAAACATATTTTGAAGTTCGAAAAAATTAGGAAAAACATCTTCTTCTTTTTTTTTTTTTTGAAAAACATCTTGATGTAGATCATGTTGTATTCTATGAACGTGTAAAATCTCCACTTTAAATATCTTGTATTTTGGCTGCAAAAAATGACAAAATCTTACATTTGAAAGCAGCAAGCAGTGCAAAATTTTAGCTCTTTCAAATCTGTCAGATTTTGTTATTTTTTATGTAGGTTAGAAGGAAAAAAAACCCGATGTGCATGGGGTACCTACACACTCTAAATTTGATCCAAACGTATGTGCAATGGTAAAAAGCGATTATTCAAGGAGACCGGGATGTCACTAGTGGAGTTGATAGATAAGAAAGTGTTTCAATTTTCTTTTCAGTTATTTTACGTCCGCTATAATTTTTGCGCGCTTGTAGAATAGAACTTGTCAATATCCAGATTTTTTCAAGAAAAAATTGAACTTTAAAATATGATTTTCTAATTTTTCAAACCTCCATGGAGCTCAGCATCCATTTGTAGTTTCCGGGCTGTAACCACTGCAAGACTGGTATATGACATGTTCCATCAGACAACTGTTCCCGGCGTGGAGTACGTACATATACATCGAAGTACACATACCACACATGGTACACGAAGCAATTTATCAAATCTATAGAACTAATCAACAACCTTATTGAATGGTGTCATATGCGATCGGATTAGTTTTATCGCCAGTGGATGGATCGACGCGGCGGGGAGCCATGATGATATCCGTGTTGGATGAGAGGTGTAAAAGAGGGCCGGGGAAGGGAGCAAAAGCTATAGGCCATGAGAAAGGCGAGGGAAGAAAAGGGGCCATGATCGCTTAGACCTCGATCTCTTTGGCTGGCTGGCGCTGGCCGGTCTCTCGCCGCTAAAGATGGAGGATCACATCCATCATACGGTTTCGTTCGATCGCGCTTTAGTTAGCTTTAGACCAGGCCGTCTTGCTGCCCTGCCCCAGTGGTGCTCCGCCTTGCGTCACGGAACATGCTCGTCGCAAAAGCAGATCAGATGCCTGATGGATGCGTTCCTGATCCGGGCCCTGACAGACCACCGCTAAGTGAATACAGTACTAACGAACCTCGACCGATCGGCAATATTCTCGTCTGCGGGTGAAGGTTGAACGAGAGTAGGGTAAAAGAGGTATTGGTAGGGTAGGAGCCGTGCCTCATACGGGCGGCCAGGTATCCTTTATATATAGGGTAGAACGTTACAAATACATGATACAACTTGTATGTACGTATACAACTAGGTAACACCTATACAAGGTAGTTTAACACCCTCCCACAATCTCAGCCACTATGAAGGTTGAGATTGCGCCTGCAATGCTGAAACAGTGGTAACGGTAGAGGCTTTGTAAATATATCAGCTAGCTGATCCTTGGAGGAGATAAACTTGATCTGAAGCAACTTTTGAGCTACCCTTTCTCGAACAAAATGGAAATCCACCTCAATATGTTTAGTACGAGCATGAAACACAGGGTTCGAAGAAAGGTATGTTGCTCCAATATTATCACACCAAAGAATAGGTGGACGACTCTGGGATACGCCAAGCTCTCCAAGTAATGCCTGGATCCAAATGATTTCAGCAGTTGCATTTGCAACAGCCTTATACTCTGACTCTGTACTGGAGCGTGAAACAGTGGCTTGCTTCCTAGCACTCCAGGCAATGAGATTGCCGCCATAGAAGACAGCATAACCCCGGTTGATCGGCGATCGTCAGCATTTCCCGCCCAATCCGCATCGGAGAAGGCTGACAGAAGATCAGGAGAACGAGTAGGTCGTCTCAACAGCAAACCATCAGACAATGTAGACTGAACATATCGCAAGATTCGCTTAACTGCTGACCAATGTGAACTCCGAGGGGCATGTAGGTATTGACAGACTTTGTTCACCGAAAAAGAGAGATCAGGACGAGTCATAGTAAGATATTGCAACCCTCCAACAATGCTGCGGTAGCGTGTAGATTCATCGGCTGAAAGAGGAGTACCATCCATGGAAGACAACTTTTCAGAGGATATCATCGGTGTAGGAGAGGGGCCACACTTCAAAAGACCAGCACGCCGGAGTAACTCTGAAGCATACTTGCGCTGAGTCAGAAGGAGACCACCATTGAAGAACTGAACCTCAATACCAAGAAAATAATTAAGCTGTCCAAGATCCTTAAGTGAAAATGAACCGCGCAACTGCTGGATGAGCCGATCAATAGCAGCAGTAGACGAGCTGACAACAATAATGTCATCCACATAAACCAGTAGGTAAAGAGTAATATCAGGACGACGAATAATGAAGAGGGAAGTGTCAGCTGTAGATGACTGAAAACCAAGACCACCAAGAACTGAGCAAAGACGTGCATGCCACGCCCTGGGAGCCTGCTTAAGACCATAAAGGGCCTTGTCAAGACGACATAGGTGTGTGGGCTGACTAGTGTCCTCAAAGCCAGGTGGCTGGCGCATGTATACCTCCTCTTCAAGAATCCCATGTAAGAATGCATTTTGAACGTCCAGCTGCCGGAGGTACCAACCATGTGTAAGTGCCATAGATAACAACAAGCGAATGGTAGTAGGCTTGACAACAGGACTAAAGGTATCTTCATAGTCAAGGCCATATCGTTGTTTAAATCCCTTAGCAACCAGACGAGCTTTATACCGCTCAATAGACCCATCAGATTTCTGCTTCACTTTGAAAACCCATTTAGAATCAATAACGTTCACCCCGGGAACTGGAGGAACGAGGCGCCATGTCTTGTTGGCTTGAAGAGCAGAAAATTCCAGTTCCATTGCTGTGCGCCAGTGAGGACATGACATGGCCTCTCGATGATCACGGGGTTCAGTACGTGTGAGATCAGCAGTATGAGCCAACCGAATAGCAGACCAAGCAACAGTTCCATCAGTCCTTTGTTTTGGTTGACGAATGCCACGCTGTAAACGAGTGGTGATACTAGGTGCAGGGACAGGAACGAGTGGCACATCCACGACACGCTCAGGTGACTCAGGTGGCGCTGGAGGCGACATAGGCGTGGACGAGGGCGACGTAGAACGCGTCGCGCGCAAACCAGCATCAGGCGACGAAGACGGGGCAGATGGGCCGCCAGGAGCTGGGCCGCGAAGACGAGGCCGGGGAGGCGTGACGAACCCGTCACGAGCCGCCGCGTCGGATTGGTCTGCATGGGGGTGTAGCACCGCCCCATGCAGATCGACGTCAGGTGTCGATCGATCGACGTCCACCGCAGGTATGGCTTCAGCATTTTCATCAAGTAGTTCAAGCCGAGCGCCACGGTGTTTTCCTGCATCATGGTTAGCTAATAGAGGGGTATATGCGACATCATCAAATTGGTCAGGAGTAGAAATTTGTGGAGATGAAGTAGGCGAAGTGGATGTGGAGGGTAGTTGAGAAAAAGGAAAAACATTCTCGTCGAAGATGACATCACGAGAAATATACATGCGGTTTGTAGGAACATGAAGGCACTTGTATCCTTTGTGTATGGAACTGTAGCCAAGGAAAACACATTTTTTAGATCGAAACTCGAGTTTGTGTTTATTGTATGGACGGAGATGGGGCCAACATGCACAGCCAAGACCTTTAGAAAAGTATAATCAGGTGCTTCTCCTAAGAGGCGTTGGAGAGGAGTCTGCATATCAATCACCCTACTAGGCAACCGATTAATGAGAAAACACGCAGTGGAGAAGGCATCACTCCAAAATCTAAAGGGAACCGCGGCATGTGCAAGAAGAGTCAACCCCGTTTCAACAATGTGCCTATGTTTGCGCTCAGCAGTGCCATTTTGTTGATGTGTATGTGGACATGATACTCGATGAGAGATGCCAATGTCATGAAAAAATTTATCAAGGCGATGATACTCGCCTCCCCAGTCAGATTGCACATGAATTATCTTTCTACCCAAGAGACGTTCAACATGTTGTTGAAACTGAAGGAATATTTGAAACACATCAGATTTACGTTTGAGGAGATAAAGCCATGTAAAACGACTATATCCATCCACAAAACTAACATAATACTCATGACCACTAACAGATTTTTGGGCAGGTCCCCAAACATCAGAAAATATGAACTCAAGTGGTGATGTAAAAACACGGGTAGAAAGAGAAAAAGGTAGCTGGTGACTTTTGCCTTGTTGGCAAGCATCACAGATTATTACATCTTTATTAATCGACTCTGAAGGGAGTTCATTGTGATGTAAAACATGCTGAACAATCTGACTAGCTGGATGACCTAAACGAGAGTGCCACCTCGAACGGGACACCTTGACACTGCTGAAGACATGCTTGACCGCAGAAACATCTAGATTATAGAGACCTCCACGGCATCCCCCTCTAAGAAGAACCTCGCTCGTACTTCGATCCTTAACAAAGAAATACCAAGGGTGAAACTCAAAGAAGACATTATTATCAAGGAGAATTTTTTGACAGATAAAAGATTGCGAGTAACAGATGGAACGTGGAGGACATCTTTTAAGTGTAAAGGATGAGATGATGTAGGAAGGGTGGATTGACCAACATGAGTAATGCGCATACCTGCTCCATTAGCTGTGTGAACATGATCCTTACCATGGTACTGTTCCTTCACATGAAGCTTGTCGAGCTCGTTGGTGAGATGATCCGTTGCACCAGTATCAGCATACCAGCTGGGATCCATGGGGAAGGACGATGTAGACCCGTGGTGATGCGTGGAGACGGAGAAGGCGGATATCTGCTTCTCCATGTATCGGCCATCATTGCCAGCTCCGAGAAAATTCTTGTCAAACCTCTTGAAGCAGCAGGAGGCGACATGTCCCACTTTGGAACAAATTTGACAAGTGGGACGGTTGCTCGAGCCACCGCCAGTAGGAGCTCCGCGGTACTGGCCTGACGGAGGGTTTGGCGGCGGTGGAGGGAAGTTGCCCTTGGGGCGGTAGTTCTGCTGCTGATTTCCTTTGGCACCCGGAGAAGGCGTTTTGGGACCAGCAAAATTCGCCGACATCTGAAGGTCGGCTTGAAGCTCAGCCTTTCTCTCATCCATACGCTGCTCGGTGCCTAGCATCTGGGCATAGATGTCACGAAGAGGCATGGGATCTGTAAGAGCACGCGCTGAGACAATTTGCACGAGGGAGTCATAGTCTTGATCTAGCCCGTGCATGAGGTAGCCGGTGAACTCCGCAGTGGTAAGAGGCTGCCCAATGGACATCAACGAATCTGCAAGAGCTTTCACCTCGTTGTAGTAGGCGGAGATCTTCTTGTCCTCCTTCTTGCACTTCTGAAGAGCACCACGAATCTGCATGGAGCGGGAGATCGTCTGCGAGGTGAAGCTGGCCTCAAGAGTACCCCACGCATCAGCGGAGGAGGAGGCAAACAGGATGATCCCCTGAATATCTTCAGTTGAAGTGGTCATAATCGCCGAGAGTAGTGCCGCATCCTGCTGGTGCCAGGCGGTAAACGCCGGGTTGTACATGAGCGGAGGAGCCTTGTCATCCGTCGCCAATGCAGGGTTGGCGATCGACTCGGCCGGGCATGGGAACGTCCCGTCGACAAACCCGGTGAGGAGATGGCTGCGAAGCACGTTCAAGACCTGTGCTCGCCAGTAGAGGTAGTTGCCGCCATTGAGGCGGATGGTGACATAGGGGGCGAAGTTGAACGGCCCCGACGAGCCACCCGTGGAGGAAGAGCCACCGCCGCCGCCAAAGTTGAGGACGGGATCGGAGAGCTTGGGCACGGACGCGGTCTCGGTCGAGGGCTTGGAGCCAACCGAAGTCGCGGAGGACGGCGAGTACATCGCCATCACGATGCAGCGGAAGAGGAGTCGCCGGCGTGGAACCGATCTAGGTCAGCCGCCGGGCTCTGATACCATGAACGAGAGTAGGGTAAAAAAGGTATTGGTAGGGTAGGAGCCGTGCCTCATACGGGCGGCCAGGTATCCTTTATATATAGGGTAGAATATTACAAATACATGATACAACTTGTATGTACGTATACAACTAGGTAACACCTATACAAGGTAGTTTAACAAAGGTCACCGGACGGACAGCGTGCTCACGAGCTCGAACCTGTCTTGCATCGCCGAGCTTTCATCTGGATCTCTGTTCAGCTAATGGTTTCAGTAACCTGAGCGTAAACGGATTAGTTTCAGCAGAAATTTCGGTCGTGCTCTTCTAGCAAAGCTCTGGCTAGCCAGATCGCCCGTACGAAGGGCCAGCATATACCCAGGGAACCGGGATAAGGCGAGGTCCCCAGCCGGCGGTGGCGTCGGCGCAGGGAGCATCTTCTGCATCTGAACCTGTTGTTTCAATGCAAAGAAAGAGCCCGAGCCTCTGAGGGTGCTGCGCAGTGGGAGAAAGAACTTTGGCCGGCAGGCATGGAAGCCGGTCTCCTCGTCAAAAGCCTGGTCAGCGTGGGCGTACAGGAGGACTGGTGCTTAATTTTCCGGCACATCGTCGACATGGGCCTCCCTCTCGTCGGCCGGTGCCGATCAGCCGATGGCTGCTCCATGGAGGGGATAGCAGCAACAAACCCAGGACGGCCGTAGGTCCGAAGCAATCGAGTTCGCCGTCTCCCTCCTTGCCTAGCGTGATTCCCATGTTGTCTGCAGTTGCAGGGACGCAAACGCGACACCACCATGGGTCCTGCATGCGTGTTCAAAGCTTTGTGTGTGTGTGTGTACTGTGCACGCGACACCAGCGATTGTTCCGTGTAGGCGTATAGCTCATTTGACGGGCCGATTCTCGGCTCGGTCCGGCTCGAACGTGGCCTAGCTTTTTTTCCTTCAGCTTCAGAACATATTGGAGTTGGATTACCTCGAGATTCGTGCAGGCCGATTTCAAACGACTAAAATGACTGACACGAACAACCGCCGGTTGAATGGAATCTCCAGGCTCTCGGAGCTGTTTTTCCTCAACCGCGGCTGGCCGGATCGCTCTCACGAGAATTGACCGTGCAACCACTGATTCGAGGAGCAGCTAGCAGGAGGCGTCGCATCATCGCAGTTCTCATGCCCACCACTTACTCCCAAGACGTCGATGGCAGATGGCTTTTGCCTGTTCTGTTCCTCTCCCAGTTGGACTTTGAGATTACCCAGTACAAACGGTAGCTTTCCAACAATCAACAACTCCGCAGCATAACCGGCTCAGGAAGCTTGGATCTCTTACCAGCTAACTCCAAAATGACATGCTGTCGACTCGTCGCCGTTGGGAGATTCTGGTGCAAGCACAAGAGATTGCCCGGTACCGACTGCCAATTGCTTTACATCCACATGTATGCATAACTCGAGTACTGCTGCGTAAGCAGGACGATCCGACCCCAGCATATATAGAGGAACGGAAATTTCCGTGGTCATCCGAGAGAAGCAGCTGCTCCTCCCTGAAAGATTGAGTATCCACGGTGAGCTGGACGGCCAGAAACACTGTTAAACGGGCCCGCACGAACACAGAAACTTCACCAAAATCCCCTATGGTTTTCAAAGAAAAAACTATCCATTTTAAGTGTCCCGAAGAACCCATATGGAAACTTATGTGTGTTCAAACAAGAGAACTTTGGATCCACAGGAAGTTTCAGAAACACTGGCGTATGCATAACACAGGCAGGGAGTGTAGTTCCTCAAGGCAACACATTATTGCCATGACCCTTTACAGCATTGTTTCGGCCCAGGGACAAAGGATCCAGGGTCTGTGCAACGATCGCTACACTTCCTGTTCAAGACTTTCCCCACACATTGCCGCTACATTACACGCTACACGCGTACAAAATATACCAAACCCTACTGCTGAAACTTAGACTACGCCTACTACGACATGGTACGCTACACGAGTAAAATACTTTGTTACCCATGTCATGAGTTGTGTCCTTCCAGCTGCAAACAGCTGCTGCTACCTGAGCTGCTGATGAGGCAGGGGAGATCCCGCACCTGGAGCTTCACGTTGCGCGTGCCCATCGAGTCCATCACATCCACGCATTCCTGGAGATCGGACTCGTTCGCCATGATGACCCACTCGTCCTCGTCGTCCCTGTACTTCACCTGGAACACCTCGGTCGACAGCTTGAACCTCTTGGCTATCTCTTCCAGCAGGTGATGCCAGCCCAGCGATGGCACGAACTTGAACCGCACCGTGTCCCCGTTGTACGTAGCCTTGACTGTAAGCGCGGGGCTGCTCTTGTCTTCAGGTGCATGTGCTGCTGGGTTCCTCTTGAAAGTAGGGTGGCTTGATGCACTGCCGCTCGAAGAGTCTGTCATACCAGAGGTAGAAGGATGAGTATGCTCCCTGCCTTCGTGATCACCAAACATATCAACATCTGCTTCTTGTACGGACGGTGAGTTTCTTCCCACCATTTGCTCTTTGGTGGTCTTGGTGCTTGGGTGGACAAGGACAGAAGGATTGATGCAAGCTGGTTCTTTCTGATGCAAAGAACCAACAGCACCAGTGGGATATAGTGGTCCTTGTGTGCCTTCAGAATTAAAATGATCTGTGACATTTGCACCGTAAGAAGCGAGATTACCATTGCCACTATAGTTACTTGTCTGCATGTGAAATTCATCACCGTCTGCTTTCTGTGCATCAGGGAGCTGCAATTGGCAACTTTCTCTTTCCCATCCATCAGGCGACGAATACCCTTGCTCAGATTTTGGCCCAGATTTTTCATCTGCAGATTTTCCAATGGATGGACTAGACAAAGCATCAAGGGAAGGGAATGGTGTCTTCTCTGACAGAGTCTCTGCTGGAACAAGAGATCCAGTAGCAGGGTCGTACTGCAAAGAGCTGTCAACCCCATGAACAGAGTTAATAACAGTTTGGATCTTCTTTAATGAACGGTTGACCTTGTTTATCTTGCGAGATGGCCATCGCGTAATTCCATGTTGCCGGCATATCCGTTTCAAAGTTGTTGGACATACTGCAACAGTATTAAGGCAAAATGTTGCGTTAAGTCCTCCCTTTCATATATACTACTCCCTCTCTCCCGTAATATAAAATGTTATTACAACCAATATAGGAGTATATTGGTTGTAATAACATCTAATATTATGGGGCGGAGGAAATACTTACATAACCACGATACCAAACACAGTAAAGAAATCAAGTAACAAGGTGACACACTAGGGGGGCTCACCACCAAGGCTCTTTGCAGCATCCTTTAGACTCCCAGAGAAGTATTTGCGAAGAACATCCATACCAATATTCTTCTCAGCCGTACTGCGCTTTTTCTCCGCAAGTCTCACTGAACTAGACTGTACATGCAATGCAGAAGAATCTTCTTTGTCAAGAATATATCAATAACCCAGGTTGTCTTAATTCAAAATTAAATACATATATCAATTTTGATGGTCTAGGTTCTGGAGATTTAACCCAATGACTAAACACGCAACAAAGCTGAGTATTAACCAATCACGAGAACACAAAGTATGGTGGATACTTCTCATGGCATGTCAAGAAAGCTGAGTACTAACCAAACAATGAATATTTCCTCCTCTAAAACACAAAAATTCTGACTGCCAAACACTATGGATTTGAAGGAATTTTTTGTAAAAAGATTCAGTTGAAGTCAAGCTCATTATGCTTCTTCAGTGAATCGAATCAAGATGGTCATGCAGCAAGTCCCAGAAAGAGGATTTCGGCTTAAGTCATGCTAATCATAATTATTTATAAATCAGGACCAAGATAGGTGCAATGAATGTGATGTTAAGTAAAACTTATAGTACAAGCGCACCTGCTCACCATGTCCCCTTGCTTATCAACCAAAGATAGATCCTGGAATGCCTTTTCTGTGACTGGTTGATCACAAGAACTTTCAGAGTGGCCACTAGGCAAGCAACTTCCACTGGTACAAGGATCAACTTTACCAACCTCTGCTTCAGAAACTGTTCGCAAACTTTTGCATATTCTTTGCATTGTACTCGACAGGTTATTCAATAACATTTGCTGTTCTTCACTGCCTGTGCAGTTGACAGGGAGAAAGAATTCTACTATGTAGTCAGCATCACCAGTATATGTGCTCCTTAGCCGAATTGCTACAGCAGCATGCAGACCAAACTTACGAGCATGATGTGCCAGTGGGTAATCCTTAATACTGTACTCTCTTATATTAGGCGAGAAGAACGGGAGATTGGACTTGAGTGCTCGTCCTACAATACCTTGCCCTTTCTCAAGATGACTTTCAGCACATGCATGAAAAAAGCTCTGCATCTTTGCATCATTAACATAACAAGCTGACTTGTGGATGGAGAGCAAAGCTTTTCCTGATTGTGAATCAAAGACACTCTCTTGTCCAACAACACGACCGTCACGACTGCCAGTTGATGTAGGAACCCATGTAAGGGCTAAGGGAAGCATGTGTGCATGACAAATAGCTCTTAGTACATCCAATATCTCAGTGAAGGCGGCTTTCTGATTTTCTGAATAAAACTGCAAATGAGGAGACATCACATACATTAAATACCAGTAAGGAAACAAAAGCTAAACCGGGAACTAGCATCCAGTGCCCATGATGGCAGAAATGTAGCATAGACTATGTTAAAAGTGAAGAATGTCACCTTCTCATCACTGCAATCTCTCGTTGTCTTCAAGTTCACAGCCTACGGGAGAGCAATGGGGCAAGTATTAGATGTGAGGGCTAATAAAAATGTGGATTATAATAGCCACCATTATCTGTGCACAGTGAAACCTCGGCACTTAGCGGATTCAGCTCAATGAATTAAATTTAACTGCCAAGCACTGGCAACTTCACAGATTCTCAGCTCAATTAACTAGAGCTAAGTTAAAGTACTAAAGGAGGGAGGTGTAGTCTTATTTCAGTTGACAAGACCAGAAGATGTTTTAGCATGTGAAGAAAAAAATAGCATGATACCTAGAGTGAACATTATATAGAACGAAATATTTGGGCAATGAGCAGAATTATTTCGACGGATTTGATGCTATGGAATGTGCTGTTTCCAAACAGAACTGCTCTTGACCTCTTGAGCATGTCTGGTTAGAAAGGTATCATGTATCAACTAGACAAACTTAGGTCGTTGGTGTCCTTGCATTTAAAATTCATGTACACATTTATTTATGGCATCCATAAATGGTACCACTGGGTGCATGAATGATGAATCCATCTACATATCAGTTCATGTTCCCTTGTTATGACATGAATAGAAAGCACTAACCAATACTACGAATGAGATAATAGAAATAGCAGCTGGAAGTATAAATGCTCCGTAAATTCACTGTTATGCATTGAATTTAAGAAAGCGACGCCCCTCAGCTAAACATAACCAATTAGAGGAAGAGGACTTGCCTGCAATGCTTGCCGAAGATTATCCATCTCTGCATCAAAATCAGGCTTCTCGTTTCGTGTGATAAGCTCAAGCACCGCGCAGCAATTGCCCTTGCTGGGGTCATAAATCGGCATTGCAAGTGATCCTCGTACATCATGGCGAACCGCATACTCCATCCTCAAGTACTCTGGCTTGCTGTAGTACAGCACGTTTGAGGTCCATTCTGGCACGCCAGAGATGAAGACCCTCCCTGGAACACCTGGGTGCAGGCCAGTCTCCTCCTTCGCCGAAAACACGAAATTCCTGGATACTTCTCGGTACCCTGCAAGAGCCTGGTCAAGCAGAAACGGCTGCTCACATGTACTCAGCACGACATGTCCCTCCTGCTCAACAGGCATCCATACCTGGGCAAGAACACCGCCGCCCAGCGACTCCCTGAACAAATGCAGTGCCATGAGCATCCTGTCAGCGAGTAAGTTGGCACTAACAGGCCTCGGAACCAAGCTAGTACTTCCTTGCTGGGGATCACTATCTGACCCAAGCTCGCCTGAACTCTTGGGTACTCTCCCAGTTTCAGCTGGATTCGTCAAAGATACGAGATCAGTCTTTTGAAGCCCAGGTCCATTGGAATAGGCATCCAGCTGCATATCTTCACTGATACCTGATTGACGAGGAGACGATCCCAAGGATGGCCAGATAGCGAACATCTGGTGTGCAGACGAATCGTTAAGCAAGGAGAACAGCTGATCAGTTAGCGAAGGGCTGCTGCAGAGCTCCGAGTACACATCGAAGTTCATCATTGTCGCGGCACCGTACGGATCATCCGAAGGGCTGCCGATGCTTCCACTGCATCCAGCACGGTTGGACGGCGCAGGCACGTCCATGGTTTTGCTCCCCCTCAACTGGTTCCAGATACTTCTCCACTCCTATAATGACAAATAAAGATTTCTGTGCACTTTGTTGGGCAGGAGATAAAGGAAGCACTGTATTCTGTCAAAGCAGAATCTTCGAATATAGCACAAGTACTAGTTCAGTAGGCAGCATCTGCACAGGAGACTGCTTTTCTTCCACGGGATTCTACTGTTGATAGAGCGACTAGGCACAATCCAAGACTCGTAGATCAGCAGTTCATCCACCAGCAGCGGAACTCAAAAGGTCAAGCTTTGGGATGGAAAGGTGAGCAAAGGTAACAGCCTAAAGCAGCGGGGGAAGTACTGTTTTTTGACGGGAGGACGGAGAAGCAGGATTCTGGGCTAGAGGCGACTCACTGATACCAAAAAAAATCCACCGTCTTCGTCCAAAAATCTTCTATGATCTGAAATTAAGCGCCAGGGCAATCAGAAAGAGGCAAATTCTGAAAGATATTCTCCACAATCAGTCCTCTAGCATGAAACATCTTCACCAAATCAGCTCCTCAACCAAACGAAAATCAGTCCTTACTGTCAGAACCTCCAATCCGAGCCGGCAAGAACTGAACAGAGCCAACCACCTCCTAGCTTGCGTCAATCACCAGACAACCCGGAAGCCTCCAAGAACCATTTACTGGTCCGGAAACTCCCAGCAGCCTCCGCCGACGAAAGCGCCGGCCTTGGACGGAAGATGCCAAGCGGCCGCCGCCTCTCCTCGATCGGCGGCGGGGATAAGGATGACGGGCGGTGGCGCAGATCTGAGGAAGCGGTGGGAGGGAAGAATCGAATGCTAGTCGCTGTGAGAGAGACCAACAGGGAGGGTGGGGAAGAGCCTGTTGGATTGGAAGATGGAAATTCTCAAAGCCCTGTTGCTGGCTTTGCGGCTGTTATTCTACTCCCCGCAGCGGATTCTTCCCGGCTCGGAGCGTCTTGTTTAAGCTCACGGACTGCCCTATTAAAATGGTGACTATATTCCGATTGATTTTTTCTGGCCTTGGTTTTGCCTTCCTCTATTTTGGGAGAGCGAATGGTATCAGAAGTTGATACGAAACAAACTCCACAGCTACAGCAATCTTGGCACGACGGGTCCATCGCCTGTGGGTTTAGTTGTACTCCTAATTATTGGGTGTGTGTGGAGATCTCGTGCTTCCGAACTCTAGTGATTTACCCATTTTTCTAAAATCAAACAATATATTTTAAAGTTTCATAAGAATATGAAAAAATTGAATAGGTTATATCCTGTAAGAGTGCAAAATCTCAATGCAAAATACTTTACATTTTGAACTACAAAAAATGATAAATGTACAGATAGTGAACAATTTATAGTTTCAAATCTTCAACTTTTGTCATTTTTGTGTAACCCATAATAAGAAAAATCACATTCTGATTATTCCAGCTTAGAGTATATATCACTGGAAACATGCAAAAACAATCATTTTTATTAATCTTTTAATTATCTTTTTGAATTTTATAAAATGGAGGGATCACTCGAGGTCGGGAGCCAAAATGACTTTTCGGTGTTATACACGATAGGCAAAAACGATGAAAGAACAAGATCAAACTCACGGGGCACGAGATTATAACGTATAAAAACTCCTCCAATGAGAAGGGTAAAAAATTACACACGTCAGCCAGCAAAAATTAACTATTTCATGAGTGGCTACAAATGTCAGAGATTAACATTAATTCGACTTGTCCCGTGCAGCGACTTATAAGAAGTATATAAAAAGGTGGTGACCTAGCTAGCTTGATAATGGTCTGCTTCGCTTTGGCCGAAGCCTTCTGGCGACGGGCCTCGCTCGCTACAGCAGAGGTTAGTACTTATCTAAATATGCTTTATACTGAATTTGGATCACAACAACCATATTTGTAAACAACTCAACAACATTTGTAAGATCAAATTTCGCTGAAGGTAACATTTATATCAACTCAATCAGAATGTTGACGACAAAAAAACACAACTGGCCAATAACTATGATTATGATGCACATAGCTTGTAGCAGAAAAGAACATCAAACACTACTGATGTAGTGTAGTCTAGGAGACAAAAACATGTTAAGTTGACATTGAGTCGATCTGGACATAATCGATTCTATATAGAGCACAAATTTCGCAAAAGTCAGCTCAGTTCCAGGCAATTGTTTAACGTTCTTTGGTTTAGGTCCTCTTTGATACATAAAGATTTGTACAGAAAAAATCAAAGGTAATATTAAAAAGGCTTAGATGTATAATATTTTATTTATAGGACTGTAATCCATAAGAATATTTCAGCGGAAAACGATCAACCACTCGTACATCTTGAAAGTATTATCTGTATATTTTCCCTGGTATGATGAATACTAGTATGTTTTGTCACAAAAATGATAAATACTAGTTCTATGCAAACTGTCCACAAAATATTACTACTAGGCCACTCAAAATTTACTCATGTCTCATTTTCCTTCATATTTTTGGATAAGAGTTGTGTGCAAGTGCAATGCACTGCTACCTAATGTCTTTTTTTTTTTTTTTTTTTTGAGAATACCTCATGTCTCATTTTCCTTCATATTTTTGGATAAGAGTTTGACCAATCACACAAAGCCGTATTAAACTCCCACGATCCATCCTCTCCTCTTGGCTCTGCCCACTTGACTTCTTTATTAAAAGAGGGGTCAACTAGCATTTGGAAAACAGAGACATGATAACATTTCCAAGCCACTAGACTACAGATCGCTCTCGAGACGCTGATCGATACTTTCAACATCAAATGGCTTAATGGCGTACGTACCACCCGAACCTTTTTGAATTGAATGAAATATAGTAGTAGCACTGAACCTCCGGGAAAGTACTTTGAGGTACGTACGAGCATATCTAACCTTCCTTGGTTTAGTCAGCGAATGACGCCGATGCTCAAGAGAACATCTTCGGTTGCAAGTAGATCAAGATATAAAGCCTAGCTAGATTCACCCACCCACCCACCCCCCCTTTCACGTCGCCCCTTTTTCCTGGCCGTCCGATCGGAGCGATCCAACAGCCAGGAAACGGCCACGCCACCCCCAGCGCACTGCACTGTAGACATCTACAGTACCCATGATTTTCTTCCAATCAGACGACGCCACGCGTCCCGGTCACCAACTGGTGAAGCCGGTTTCAGCCGGTCACCCTGCCAATTTTGCAAAAACGACTCTCACAAATCCAACGCTTGCCCCGCAGTCCTAATTTTCACACTACGAAGGACCTATCTGCTATTCCACAAAAAACCAGGGACCCCGCTGGAAAATCGTCCGCGGATCCCCCCTCTCTCTCTCTCCCGCGCGGCTGCGACGTCGTCGGCGCCGCCGACGCGCGCCCTCGCCGCTCCGGCCCTCCCCGTTCAGATCGACGGACACGGCGAGCTCCGCCGTCGCCGCCTCTCCCTCCTCGCCGAGTTTCGCGTGCCGAAACGCCGCGCCGTCGCCGGAATCGACGCCGTCGTGGCACTGCTCCCTCCGCCACGTCCGCACGCCGCAGCCGCCGCTCCGGCGACCTAGAAGAGGCGGCGCAGCCGCTCCCTGCCACCCCGCGCCCACGCGCCTCCGGCGAGCTCACGCGCCTATCCCATCTTGCGGTGGCGCGACGCCGGCGAGGTCGACGCCGCCGCGGCAGTGCCACTTCAGGCCATTGCTGACGTCATTGCGACGTCAGCGTGGGCCCAGGCTGTCAGGAATTTCTTCTTTTCGCAGAAAAATTCAGAAAATATAAAATTCCTGCCAGGTGGGCCCTACTTACACGAATTTCAGAAAAATGAATTTTTTACAAATTCAATAACTTTAAATTTACACACTGGAAAAAAATATATAGCAAAATGGTCACAAAAATATATGCCGACTATTTATGCCATACGATGAAATTTTTAAATACGAATATTTAAAAAAATTAAATATCCTTCAAATCTGAACATTCCGTAAAAGTAAAAAGAATTCAAACCTGAATGACTTCCAATTTGAACAATTTTTGAAATCCAAACAAATTTCAAACGCAACCTCCTTTGAATTTCAATAATTTCAAATTTTGAACAATTTTCGAATGTTAATGTTTCCAAATTAGAATTTTACCCCACGGGCAGGAAAAATATGATAAATATATCAACATGAACAAAAAATGTTGACTATTTATGGCATACGATCAAATTCCAAATTGTAATATTTTAAAATTTTGAATGCATTTCAAATATAAGCATTTAATAAACACAAAGAGAATTCAAATACGACAAATATACCAACATAAACACATAAAAAATAGCTAATTATGACGTCTGACCAAATTCCAGATTTGAATATTTTAAAATTTCTAATGCCTTTCAAATCTGAGCATCTAATAAATATAAACATAATTCAAATATGAATAACTTCCCAATTTTTCCAATTTCTGAAATTTGAACAACTTATAAATGTAAACTTTTCTTCAATTTCAACAAATTAAAATCCGAACAACTTTTGAATGTGCACATTTCCAAATTTCAATTCTTTACACCGCGGTATTCACAAATATGACAAAAAAACAACATGCCTACAAAAATAAACGCTGACTACTTCTGGCATGTGATCAAAACTCAAATTTGAATATTTCAAAATTTTAAATGCCTCCCAAACCTGAACATTCAACAAACGTTAAAAAAATCAAATATGAATAACTTCCTAGTTCTAACAATTTTTGAAATTTGAACAACTTATAGGTGTAAACTTTTCTTTTAGTTTCAACATATTTAAATCTAAACAACTTTTGAATGCAGACATTTGTACAACTTTTGAATGCAGACATTTTTTAATTTAAATTTGAAAAACTTCCAATTTGTACAATTTTAAAAATCTATATGATCATTTCTAAAAGAATTCAAATTTGAATACATTCCAATACGGACAATTTCTAAATTCACAACATTTTTTAAGCGCACACTTTTTTGAATTGCAATAATTTCCAGATTTGAAAAACTTCTGAATATGGACATTCCCAAATTTGAAATTTACCAAACAGGCGCGGCATTGCCGCGCTAAGTTGTCTAGTTGCTATTGGAGCTGGTTACATAGGAGAAATACTGTCAGTAGTTACTAAAGGACAACGGCTTATGTATGGTAGCACTAGCACATTTGCATATTTCGTGGGCATTGATTTATCACGTAACTCCTTGACTGGTGAAATTCCCACGGACATCACTTCCCTCGTTGCACTAATGAATTTGAATCTCTCGTTGAACCAATTGAGTGGACAAATTCCAAACATGATCGGCGCCATGCGGTCATTGGTATCTCTGGACCTCTCTGAGAACAGGCTCTCTGGTGAAATCCCGACGAGCATATCAAATCTGACATCTTTGGCTGCCTTGAACTTGTCCTACAACATTTTATCTGGAAGGATACCTTCTGGCCGCCAACTTGATACCCTCAACACAGACGACCCGTCACTTATGTACATAGGCAACAGTGGACTTTGTGGTCCTCCTCTTCAGAAGAATTGTTCAGGAAACGGCACAGCCATCCATGGTCCTCTCCAAAGCAGCAACCAGGAATTTCAGCCACTGACCTTTTATTTTGGTCTTATGCTGGGAGTTGTGGCGGGGCTCTGGATAGTGTTCTGTGCACTGTTGTTCAAGAAGACATGGAGTGATGGAGGATTGCTTATTTCCAGCTCTTTGACAAGGTGTATGACAGAGTCTATGTCTTTCTGGCTGTGAAGTGGGCAAGCTTCACACAGAAGACAGACGCAGAATAAGCAATTTTTATGAAGATGTTTAGTTCTTCTGGTACATATATGGATTTACTACTATTTGGCTATTGTGATAAATGTAAAACTATATTATTACTTAATTATTCCAATACCTGTAAGATTTTGTAATTCTTCTTCACCGTACCCATGACCATGAGAGTCTGACTCTGAATGGTTTCAGCATTATTCCGCGGTTACAGTGAATTAGTTTTCCTATCGGTGTTGTTACGGTTACAGTGAATTAGCATTTTTCTTCAACTTGCAACGAGGCAGGGATCCCACTTCCCAGGCCACAGTACACACCCGTTTCATAGAGAAAGCTCTGCGACAGTAAGAAGTTCCTGAATTGTGTGGTGCTGGATAGAACATTGGATTTAGATCAGTGTCTGCGACTAATCTTCAGGACAATGATTCCAGGATATTGTAAGTGCTTCAATTGATCTTCACGTGCTGGAGCATGTTCTCGAGTATGCTGTTAGTTTCTGCGAAGTTCATGCCCTGTTTCAGACGTGCTGTCGCTGAGCGCTTCAATGCAGAGGTTATCAATGTTGTGCGCCTCCTCGAACATGTATAGAACTGGTGAGGGGTCAGCAAGCAAATTATAACCTCATTAGAAGATCATGAAGGAGGCGAGGTCGCCGGCGGCAGTGGCGCGGTCGAAGGACTCGCAGAGCGGGGTGGAGACCGGGTCCGAGGCGGCCTTCTCGCGGACCCAGGACGCGGCGAGACGGCGGAGGCGGAAGCCTGCGGGTGGACGCAGAGGTTCTTGCGGGAGGAGAGGCCGAGCGCGAGGAGGGAGCGCGCGGTGGCGGGCGGGAAGTGGGAGAAGAGGTTGGTAGTCGCCGCTCGCCGGCGCCGGCGCTTCCGCCGAGCTTTCGGTGGAGGAAGAGGGTGGTCTTCCTGGGCCGGGATGGGCTGGGCCGCCGATAGCGCAGCACGAAACGCGCCCGCTCTGCCATCAGCCGATGATTAGTCCCACCTCGGAACGTTACGAAGAACTACACCGGTTTATTAGGCGGAACGAGCCAAAGCTATCGCCAACACGGGGTTTACACGACTATCAGCTGTGTAAGATGCCAAAGTGCACACAAAAAATAGTACCTCGATCGAAATTCGAGGGACAAAAAGAAAAAACAGTGAAAAGATCTCCGAAACTCCGATAAGAGTGAGGGCAAATGTACTCCCTGTGGTGGCATGCGCTAGACATTAGCGCCTGGCTTTTTGTTACAAAAAATTTGGAAAATTTCTATTGATCACAATCCTTTTTGTTTCAAATCTTTCTCAAAGTTTCTATTAATTACTTTTTGCGTCGGAAATCCTCAGTCGAGATGAACTTGTGGAACACCTAGTTAGATATAGAGAGCTTATCGATCTGAAAATTTCTATTGATCACAATCCTTTTTGTTTCAAATCTTTCTCAAAGTTTCTATTAATTACTTTTTGCGTCGGAAATCCTCAATCGAGATGAACTTGTGGAACACCTAGTTAGAGATAGAGAGCTTATCGATCTCTTTCTTTTTCTCGTGGTCCCTAGTCATATATAGAATTGGCGTGACAATCTCGCTCTCTAGTGCTCTGCATTACAATAATGTCGGGTGAGATGCACAATGCTCGTTTGCTTTGTTGACATGCGACAGATTGTTGTGAAACGGAATTACTTTACCCGGCCCGGTTGTTTCGTCAGGTGCATAATGTCCTCTCTCTTTTTTATGAACATCACTAGAGAAGCAGTTCTATCTTCATAGAGAGTATCCTCCGCTCCCACGCGTGGAGTACTCCCGTGTAAAATTCTCTATCTAAAAGTTATTAAAAATATACGAAAAATTCACAATAATTCACTATATATGCATCTACTATGCTACAAAATTTTAAGTCCAAACTCAGTTAGTAGCTCGATAAATAAAAAAGGCGAATTCAGTGTTACTATGGTCAATGGCTGTGTTCATTGTCTTAATTGAACTAGACACTATTCACAGTTGGATTTTACTTTTATATGCTAGATCTATGTTTTTAAAAATTGGATTAATTTTTTTGTAACGGGTTGAGATATGGTCTATACATGTCACCAATTGTTATTATAGCGGAAGAACAAAAGAGTATGGGGTATATCTCGAATATCGTAGTCACACCAAAAATAGCGAGAGACACTTGGCGAGCATTCACAAGTGAAGACGTTTCTTAAATAGGTTCAGACGCCCTGTTGGAGTGTGACCTACTCCAATGTACGAGAATGGTCGTGGTGTGTTTAGCTCGAGTCCCTCATGCCTAATTCAACTCTCGATTTCCAGCCGTATGGGACTTTTCGGATGTCGAGACTAGAACTCACGTAACTCATAGTGTTCTCCACTTGCCTTGCATTGAGCTAGATGTGAAAGAGTTGACATCCTGTTGTGGGTTATATCGGCTAGGGGCCGTGCTTAGGCCCAAAACTTTGGTTGTCAAATTCACAACAGATAGTTGCTAACATAACAATGCACTATTGCCGGACGATTTTGTACATGTTTTTAAGCGTTTCAATGGCAAGTAGAGCTGGAGAGTTAATATTCTAGCGTTTAGAATAACTAATAGATGATATCATTCCACAAAAAGGTGGTATCATTTAGCTTTGCATTCATTTAAAATAATGTATAGCAACCTGACAACTCAGTTATTATAATTTGACAATTAAGTATGTGTACTCTGGAACTCAGGTGATAAAATACGGAAATTATAGATTAAAAAATGTCGAAAATCAACATGTGATATGGTTTAAATATCTCGTCGTGAGTACTTCGACAGCGAAAACAAAACGCCAATCGGTTTACCAACTAAAGAGAAGAGTTTTTGGAAATTCAAAATACTCCCTAGATATACCAACCCACTTGCGTGGTTAAGCCGTCTATTTCCCCGAAGTTTTCTATGCTTGGTAGATGTGTAAGGTCTCTTTGATTCATAGAAATAGTCGAGCAAAAACATAGGAATATTAAAGAAAAAAAGGTGCCGCTATTTATCCATTTGATTAAAATGAATGGAGCATAGAAAAACACAGAATTTTTTCATCTGGTTCAGATTCCAAATGGAAAACAAAATAATCTTACAATCTACTCAAACTTCTTTTATACATTCCTATGCACAACGAATAAGGCCAATGCCATAAGTTGCAACGACCTAATTTCACCTTGTTTTAATTAGTTAATCATGATTTGATTTACTTTTTTAGGGCTCATATGTTTTATCTATTCCTGCAAATCAAATACCCACTTTCGCGAAATTCTTGTGTTTTCACAATTCTATGTTTTGCACATGCAATATAATATTATTATTTTCCTGTATTTCCTATTTTGTTTTTTCGAAATGGGGAGTGAAGCCCCAGCCTCTGCATCGAAACGATGCACACAACTTTTTTTATTAATAAACGAGAAAACAGGAAACCACCAAAGACTTTACAAAGAAATACATCGATCAGCTATAAGTAGTGATCAACGCAATGACCTTGTACGGCCTGCCGTCGACGCCGCCTGACCCAGGCAGCGCCACCTTCCTGCGCGCGTCAATCAACACGCATATGTCGCTAAGACCCGCTGCACCACCACGCCGAGACCCACCGCCGTCGACGCGGTAGATGAACACCGCTCCACCAGCAGACCGCCTCTAGGCATCTCGTGCTCCAAAACGATGCCCTCAAGAGGGAAAACGACACCGAAAATGCCGCCATCGTCTGATCTAGGATTAACCCAGGCCTAGGGTTTCCTAACATTAGGCATGAGGCGGATTGTAGCAACGTTGCCTTCAACAAGGTAACCACATCTGACGACGCCGCCATAATCGACTCCGACTGCATCAGAGCCTAGCTCTCACCGGCCAACCGCCTCGTCCCCAACTCGCGTGCCGCAGCCAGGGGCGAGCCGTAGTAGTGGGATCCAACCTCCAACCGCCTTCGATCTGCCCGGAGAGAAGTCTTCACGCCGTCGTCGGCGCGGCTGTGTCGCGACGCTTGGCCACGCCACAGCCAAGTCCACCTAGCTGGCCAATGCCGGCACCACCACGGCTACAGGCAGCTTTCGTAGCCAGGACGAACCGCCCCGCCGCCTATAGCCACTGGCCTGGACACCGCCGCCGCTGGCCGTAACTAAAGGGGCGGCACCACCGAGCAGAGGGACCTCCAGCACAGCCGTATGTGCCGAGATCGTCGCCGGAGATCCGCAGCACCGCGTCACCGAAATCTGCTGCCCACCCGCCGCCGTCCGCTGCATGGGCTTTGTCCAGCAGCCTCCTCCGCCGAAGGCGAGGGAGGAGATGGGGCTGGTGGCGGCTAGGGTTACGGAGGGGTCGGGAGAGGGCTGCCTCTTTTGGGTTGGGAGAGCTGGTGTTTAGTGGTGATTATGGTGGACATATTTTCCTATTCTGTGTTTCCGGAATCCTGTGGATCAAAAAGGCCATAAATATGGTTCTCTATGTTATCTCAACATTTTTCAGATCCGGCCCGTGCGGAATCCTGCGTGTCGCGTCGTCGATCCAGGAGACGACGAGATGCTCGCGGGCGCTTGGACAAGACAAGGGCGCCTGGATTCCGCCGGGGCCACGCCAAGATCTCCTCGCGACCGCGCGCTAGCTAGCTCCCAAAAAGCTGGAGGCGTCCACGTCCACGAACGGGCAAAAAGGCAAGGGCGCATGGGGACGTGCACTCCTCTCTTCACAATCGTGCTACCCCGGCAGCTACATGATGCAGGGACAAGATAGATGAAGACAGAGATCTGCTTTACCGGCGGCACTGCGGCAATCAATCTAATTCACGAAACCGGCTCAAGAAACTGGTTTGGCTTCATGCTCCGATGCACCGGATTTAGAGCATCTCCACTGCCACTCCAAATGAGTGTTCGGCACACCCAATTGAGCCATATGAACGGTCAAGTTAAGGAGGCCGCCCATAGCGGCGCCCCTCAAAGGCCTGCCCCAAACGGCTCGAGATTTTGACCAAACTACAAACACCTTGTGGGCGTAAAACTGGAAATCAAATTTTGCCTCAAATTCAAACAAATTTAAATGTAAACCTTAATAATCTAAATCCGCGCCTCCTCTGCAGCGGGCTCGTGCGCCGCGTAGGCCCGTGCTGCAGCTTTGGCAGCGACATTTTTGCCAGGGCGGCTTCATACTCGCCTCTAATGGTGCGGCCGGGCTCTGACCAGAACCTCGTCCGCCCTCGGCGTTCTTGTTTAGCGGTGGTTGCTCGCCATCGAAACGGTAGAGTGCCTTCTGCCGCTTCTTGATGCATGTAAAATGCATACATGAACTTTGCACTATATTACTTGTATTCCAATCATATTTGCATCATATAAGGGTTATATCAATGTTTTATAATGATTTTTGGGAATATTATATTTATTTCCTATTTTTATGGAATTAACCCTGCGCAGTCAGAAAACCCTATTTCTTTATTTTAATGTTTCAGGGACCCAAACGACGTCCAAATGACCTGCAAATTTACGGGCGTCAATATTTGGAAGGAAGAAGACTTGGGGGCGAAGGAAGCAAACAAGCGGAGACCCGAGGGCCAAATTAGGTGGGCCCACGCGGCCCATGTACCTGGCCACGTGGGACCCATCCTTTTGGGCCTCGGAGCTCCGTTGCCGTTGATATAGTCCCCCGACGTTCTCTGGAAGGAGCGCCGCCGAAACACAGAAACCACGAAACAGAGACCTGGAGCTGCAGATTGGAGGGGGAAAACTCCGGCGGGGCACTGCCGGGGTGGTCTCCATCTTCTCCAACGACTTCTCCACCGTCTCCATGATGAAGGGGGAGTAGTCCACCCCCTGGACCTTGGGTTTGTGGTGGTAACTTGATCTAATCTCTCTATGTATGATCATTGTTGGAGTCCATATGATGTGCCTTGCATAAGTATGGATCTATCTATGTAATTCTTGTGGTGGATATTGTGGTATGAGATGATTTGTTATGCATTTACCGTTGTGTTGGAGCTTTTATGATTTGTCATGTTTTGGAGATATTCTATGATGCATGTGATGGTTTGATTTATGCATAATGCCTTGTTTATCCTTGTCATGAGGTGATTGACACCACCAAGTGTGGATAGATGAGAGAGATGTGGTCACACACACAAAATATGAATCATTGCAATAGTGTTAGAATATTTTCCATTAAGAAGTATGATGTATGTAGGTACGGGATGGCAACATCCTTTTTCTGGGGGTAAAAAGGGAGAAGTATGATGTGGGAAGTGACAGAAACCATGCTAGCCTTACGAGGGTGACATAGCACACAAATGAGTATTTCTTTCAACTATGTGTTTTAGGACATATAGCCGTCATAAAAACTATCATTAAAACATGACAATTGTGTGTACTTTATCTATAACATGATAATCACCATAGATGAGAGAGCGGATTAAGTGAACCCATGAACCATGTCCATTGTTCCTATAAGAGAAAACCTTTGTCTTGTCCTCTTGCATTGAAGAGGATTGGGACACTTTTACATTCTTATTTTGTTACATTAAGCTTCCATCCATTAAATCAACCACCTTGTTCTTTAAACTTGTTTAGTGCATAATCAACTAAAACTTGTGACACTTTAGTTGTAGGGAATAGATAACTTTTCCTTTTTGCTCCTGCGGATCGATACCTTACTTCCACATTGAGAGGTGCTACAGTGATCCCCTGCTCTTGGGGGTTATCACTCCTCGCCGGAGTACATGAGCCAATATGGGCTGTGGGAGAACGGGTCGTTGGCCTTGGGTACAGGCGCCACCGGCAGCCCACCCAAGCTAAGGGCGAAGCCGTTAGGCAACTTCGCCTTGGGCTGGCACAGGATGCCGTGCTCGGCGAACACTTTGGCCTCGTGTCAGTTCAGCCACCTCCTGTTCACGTCCATGGTGGCAAGGCAAGGCGTGCTAGGGGGAGAGAAGCGGAAGAAAGGCGAGAAGGATGAAGGCAAGCAGCACGGCGGTCACGTTTTATATGGGCCGGCATCGTATAAAGCTATAGGCCGCTTGGGAAGCCGGGATAATCACTGCATCGCTGGGCGCCTCGAACGGCGGCGACGCTTAAAACTGGCCGCTATGTTGGAACGCTGCACATCGAGCTCCGGCGCCGGTGTAATAAACGCGACGGTTTTTTAGATTCAAACTTAAACTAAGAGGGAATACAAATTTAAACTAAAACAATGCAAACTTAAACTAAAACAGGAACCAAAACCTAATCTAAACGCCGCCGCTCGGGCCAGCCTCGTCGTCCTGAGCGCTCTTCCGGCTCTAGGCTAAGCGCGAGCGCACACGCCTCTCCTGTCGGAGCACGCTCGCCGCCCCGCGCATGGCATCCCGCTCTACCGCAGTCGCTGCCCTCGCATACGTCTGCCTCGCCACGCGCGCCTGGTTCAGCTCCTCAGGGGCCGCCTGCTCGGCGAGCAGCTTCGAGGCCGCATGTGCAGCTCCTCCGCCTGGGCGATGAGCTGCTGCTACTCGGCGCCACCTCCTGGGCGTTGAGCTGCTCGTAAGCCGCCCGCTCGGTGGCCATCAAGGCGCGGCAATGCTCATCGCGCTCCGCGCTCTCGATGGAGGCTTGGATGATGGCGGCCTCCACGCCGTCGCCAGCCGCCTCGTAGCCGAGCCTGACCTAGCGGCTTGCCTGCTCGTTGCGCCAGCTCTCGAACAAGTTCGCGGCAACCACCTGGTGTGGCCCCAGTGATGGCGTGAATCACACGCTCGTTGGGAGACCCCAAGAGGAAGGTATGATGCAGTTCAGCAGCAAGTTTTCCCTCAGAAAGAAACCAAGGTTATCGAACCAGTAGGAGCAGCAACTCTTCAGAAGGTTGTTGGTGGCCGCACGGCGCAACACGATCACCAACGTGGAATCTGCACACAACACAATCAAACTACTTTGCCCCAACGAAACAGTGAGGTTGTCAATCTCACGGCTTGCTGAAAACAAAGGATTAAACGTATGGTGTGGAAAATGAGTATTAAATTGCAGAGAATGAAAAAGGAACAGTTTGCAGTTTGTGGTTGTTTAATCAGTGTAAAAGAATGGACCGGGGTCCACAGTTCACTAGTGGTGTCTCTCCATAAAAGATAACTAACATGTTGGGTGAACAAATTACAGCTGGGCAATTGACAATAGTGAGCGCATGACAATGCATATACATGACATGTTGACTACTATGATATTTAATTGGGCATTACGACATAATACATAGACCGTTATCCAACAGCATCTATGACTAATAATCCACCGCCGGGTTGTCATCCGAGTCCCCCGTTGGTATTAAGTTGCAAGCAACGGATAATTGCATTAAGTAAAGTGCGTAATGTAAACAAACACATATGCCCGTGGACATAGCATCGTTAGGTTATCCCTAGTGGCAACAGCACATCCACAACCTTAGAACTTTCTGTCACTGTCCCAGGTTAAACGGAGACATGAACCCACTATCTAGCATAAATACTCTCTCTTGGAGTTACAAGCATCTACTTGGCCAAAGCATCTACGAGTAACGGAAAGCATGCAAGATCTTAAATAACATATAAGATAGATTGATAATCAACTTGACATAATATTCAATATTCATCGGATCCCAGCAAACACAACATGTAGCATTACAATAATATGATCTTGATCATGTAGGGCAGCTCACAAGATCTAAACATGATGGCACAAAGTGGAGAGACAACCATCTAGCTACTGCTATGGACCCGTAGTCCAAGGATGAACTACTCACGCATCACTCCGGAGGCAGGCATGGCGATGTAGAAGCCTCCGGTGACGGGAAGAGGTTCTGAACCCTCCCGAGCTAGGGTTGACGACGGCGGCGTCTCTGGAACTTTTCGTGGATATTTGCTCAGGTACTTAGGGTTTTCGCGTCGGGGGGAATAAGTAGGCGAAAGGGCGGCGGCTGGGACCCCCGAGGGGCCCACACCACCCTAGGGCGCGGCAGAGGGGGGCCCGCGCCCTAGGTGCGTGTGGCCCCTGGTGGCCCTCCTCTGTGCTCCTTCGCTCCGTCAGGTGTGTTCTGGAAAAATAGGGACCCCCGTGTAGTTTCGTCCAATTCCGAGAATATTTCCAGACTAGCTTTTCTGGAATACAAAAACAGCAGAAAACAGGAACTGGCACTTCGGCATCTTGTTAATAGGTTAGTCCCAAAAAATGTATAAAAGTGATATAAAGTAGATGCAAAACATGTAGCAATTGGTATAAAACAAGCATGGAACATCAAAAATTATAGATACGTTTGAGACGTATCAGCATCCCCAAGCTTAGTTCCTACTCGAGTTATAAAAACAAAATAATTTTTGAGGTGACATGCTACATCATAATCTTGATCATATAATATTGCAAGGCACATGTAAATGAATGAAGTGATCCAAGTCAATGGTCTATAATTTGCTACCAAATAGATAATGAGTAAACAATGAATCACACAAGCTAAACGTTTTCATGAATAGTACTTTCGAGACAAGCATCAAACAGTTTTGCATAAGTGTTAACTCATAAAGCAATAGTTTCTAATAAAAGGTATTTAATCAACACAAAGGAAGAATTTAGTTTCAGCATTTGCTTCAACTTTCAACATATTTATCTCATGGATATTGTCAACACAAAGTAGTATAACAAGTCCAATACATTGCATATAACGCATGTTGTAACAAAGTTGACACTAGTGTTTGCTTGTGGAAGACAGAAAGAATAGGAAAACTGACTCAACATAAAAGTAAAAGAAAGGCCCTTCGCAGCAGTCATGTGCTAGAGCTTTTAGGTTTTTGAAAGCATATAGAGATTGCATAAAATATTTGATACTCCTCCCAACCTTGCTAACACAAGCCATGGCTAACCGAATCCTCGGGTGCCTTCCATCAATCACATACCATGGAGGAGTATCTATTTTTGAGAGGTGTTTGTTAATTGTCAACGAATGGTAGCGGGTGAGAACAGTATTCTACCTGTCGAACGGACTTTTAAGAGCGGCTCCCATGAAGGACGTTATTTCTACCAGCAAGGCAGATCATCCCTCTTTCTCTTTGGTTTACACACATTCAGGTATTTCACTGTTTGTCATTGCTTACTGATGAATCAGGGCAAAAGTGTGAAGAGAATTAATTGGTTAAAGTTGTAATTAATTGGGACTGGGCACCCCGTTGCCAGCTCTTTTTGCAAGTTATTGGATAAGCGGATGTATATGCCACTAGTCCAGGTGTAAAAGTCCATCACAAATAGAATAAAGAATAACCACACTAATTCCTCATGAGCTAGTAAACATTGACACAAAAAGGGAATAATAACATTTTGAATAATTTAAAGGTAGCACATGAAAAATTTACTTGGAGTGGCAAGGAAATACCACATATAGGTAGTTATGGTGGACACAAATGGCATGGATTTTGGCTCAAGGATTTGGATGCACGAGAAGCATTCCCTCTCAGTACAGAGTTTAGGCTAGCAAGGTTATGTAAGCAAACAAGAATATCAACCCGTACACCAAGTTTTATATGACAAACATATTGCAAACGTTATAAGACTTCATACCGTCTTCCTTGTTAACCAAACCCTGTTATTAGAAAATATCTAGACCTTAGAGATACCACCGATGCAAACCAAATTTTCAACAAGCTTTACGGTAGTTCTTCACTAATAGGCTTAACTCATGTGATGCACAATTTAATCATGATCTACTTGTTAACTCAAAACAATTGACAAGCATCAAGTTATCCATTTTAGTGATCTACAAGATTAAGCAAGTTTTTCCTTATACCAATTACCACATGCAACATTTTCTGAACCAACCAAACACCAATCAATTTATTTCATCAACTCTCCAAACAAATATAAGTGAAGCAAGAGAGTACTTTCTACAAAAGAAAGCTAATAGCTCTGACAAGAGATACATGAAAACAAGAGCTAAAAGCTGAACAGCGCTAGATATGAATACTCAACAAATATAAGTGAAGAATAGGAGTATTCTCATGAAAAAGCGGAGCGTGTCTCTCTCCCAATCAAGAATGCTAGGGTCCAGTCAAGCTTTATTGAAAATAAAAGTGCAATACTGAAAATAAAAGCACACAGACGCTCCAAGAAAAGCACATATGATGTGAAAGAATTAAAATATAGTTTCACTAGAGATGACCTGATAATTTTGACGATGAAGAAGGGGATGCCTTGGGCATCCCCAAGCTTAGACGCTTGAGTCTTCTTGAAATATGCTGGGGAGATCCATGGGAGCCTCCCCAAGCTTAAGCTCTTCACTCTTCTTGATCCTATTATATCATCCTTCTCTCTTGACCCTTGAAAACTTCCGTCACACCAAACTCAAAGTAGATCTCATTAGAGGGTTAGTGCATAATCAAAAATTCACATGTTCTATAAAGACGCAATATGATTTGTTACTTTAAACATTAGCTACAGCCACTGATGTTATGTGAAGCTCTTCCACCCAAAAAAGAATTTCACTCAACACTAGTAAAAGAGAGAATGCAAAATAAAAAGGCATAATCTGTCTAAAACAGAACAGTCCGCAAAGACGAATTTTTTCGAGGCACTTACGACGCTCAGATCGAAAACTCTGAACTAATGAAAGTTTCAGACATTCATAAAGATTACGCACAAAAATTTCAGATTTAATTAACAATCTGGTGATTTTAGGAATTTCGTACAGTGAACAGCAAAAATCTGTTTCTGCGCAGCAATCAAAATTAAGCATCATCTTAACATTAGAGGCTACTCTTGGCACAACAATGCGAGAAAATAAAGATACAAAGGAGTTGCTACAGAAGTAAACACTCCTTGACTCAATAAAAGAAAAATTGCAGAAAAAAAAAATGGGTTGCCTCCCATAAGCGCTTTTCTTTAACGCCTTTTAGCTAGGCACAAAGCATGCATCAAGTATTACCAAGTGAAGAAGCATCAACATTGTAATTTGTTCGAACAATAGAATCATAAGGTGGCTTAATCTTCTTCCTAGGAAAGTGTTCCATACCTTTCTTGAGAGGAAATTGATATTTTATATTCCCTTCTTTCATATCAATAATAGCACCTACAGTCTAAGAAAAGGTCTTCCCAGCACAATAGGGCATGATGGATTGCATCAATATCCAAGACAATAAAATCAACGGGGACATAATTGTTGTTAACCATGATAAGAACATCATCAATTCTTCCCAAAGGTTTTTTAATAGTAGAATCACAAGGTGAACATCCAAGTAACAATTTTCCAAAGGTGCTAAATCAAGCATATCATATAATCTTTTAGGCATAACAGAAATACTAGCACCAAGGTCACACAAAGCATTGCAATCAAAGTCATTCAATTTCATTTAATGATGGGCTCCCAACCATCTTCTAACTTCCTAGGGATAGAAGCTTCATGTTTTAATTTCTCTTCCCTAACTTGCATGAGAGCATTAGTAATATGTTTAGTAAAAGCCATGTTTATAGCACTAGCATTAGGACTTCTAGCTAGCTTTTGCAAGAACTTAATTACTTCAGAAATATTGCAACCATCAAAATCAAAGTCATTATTATCAAAAGTAATGGAGTTATTATCTTCCTTATTGCTAGAAATTTCAGCATCTTTATCAAGGACAGTTTCAGAGTTATCAGGC
The DNA here is from genome assembly GCA_947311845.1 of Poa pratensis. Taxonomy (NCBI): domain Eukaryota; kingdom Viridiplantae; phylum Streptophyta; class Magnoliopsida; order Poales; family Poaceae; genus Poa; species Poa pratensis. The sequence continues at coordinate 33,198,678 of CAMZMU010000053.1, forward strand.
AATTTAGGACATTTTGCAATAGAAGTGGAAACATTACCAACACCAATATCTTGCCATTAATGGTAGGAGGTTTGTTAACACTTGAGTTTGAAGCATTTTCAGAAGTAGTAATAGTATAAACTCTAGCAATATTATTCTTTCTAGCAATTTCATCCTCTCTTTCCCATCTAGCATGCAATTCAGCTAACATCCTCACATTGTTATCAATTTTAACTTGTATAGCATTGAGAGTTTTGCTCTCTTTAACATCATGAGGCATGTTCTTTAGTTTCAACAAGTCAACATCAAGAGCAAGACTATCAACTTTAGAGGAAAGCACATCAATTTTCCCAAATTTCTCCTCAACAGTTTTATTGAAAGCAGTTTGTGTACTAATAAAATCCTTAAGCATAACTTCAAGATCGAGGGTACACTCTTATTATTGTTATAGGAGTTACTATAGGAATTTCCATAACCATTGCCACTATTAGAAGGATAGGGCCTATAATTGCTATTACCAAAATTATTCCTATAAGCATTGTTGTTGAATTATTATTTTTAATGAAGTTCACATCAACATGCTCTTCTTGAGCAACCAAAGAAGCTAAAGGAACATTATTTGGATCAACATGTGTTTGACCATTTGCAAGCATAGACATAATAGTATCAATTTTGGCACTCAAGGAGAGGTTTCCTCAACAGAATTTACCTTCTTACCTGTTGGAGCTCTCTCGGTGTGCCACTCAGAATAATTAATCATCATATCATCAAGAAGCTTTGTTGCAGCACCCAAAGTGATGGACATAAAGGTACCTCCAGCGGCCGAATCCAATAAATTCCTTGAAGAAAAATTTAATCCTGCATAGAAGGTTTGGATGATCATCCAAGTAGTCAGTCCATGAGTGGGACAATTTTTAACCAATGATTTCATTCTCTCCCATGCTTGAGCAACATGTTCATTATCAAATTGCTTAAAATTCATTATGCTACTTCTCAAAGAAATAATCTTAGCAGGAGGATAATATTTTCCAATAAAAGCATCTTTGCATTTAGTCCATGAATCAATACTATTTCTAGGCAAAGATAGCAACCATTCTTTAGCACGTCCTCTCAAGGAGAAAGGAAAAAGTTTCAGTTTAATAATATCACCATCTACTTCCTTGAGCTTTTGCATTTCACAAAGTTCAACAAAGTTATTAAGGTGAACAGCAGCATCATCAGTACTAACACCAGAAAATTGCTCTTTCATAACAAGATTTAAAAGTGCAGGTTTAATTTCATAAAATTCTGCTGAAGCAGCAGGTGGAGCAATAGGTGTGCATATGAAATCATTGTTGTTCGTGCTAGTGAAATCACACAACTTAGTGTTCTCAGGAGTACTCATTTTAGCAGAATTAAAAACAGGACAGAAAATAACTTGAAAGTAACGAAAAAATAGCTAGTGCCACACGCATCTAGCTAACACCAATGAATAATGGATCTGGAACATGGAATGCCCCATCTTTGCTGCATGAACAAAACATAATAGGTGGAGCCATCTTCGACCGATCCCGATCCCACCAAGGCAAGAAAATAAGGAAGATAGGAATCACATTATCGATCCATCCGACCGGAACAGGGAGCAGATCCTGTTCGACCAGCTCGCTAGCGACGCGGTGACCGGCACCCTTCGTGTGCCGCTCAACTGCCAAGCGCCTGCGCTGCATCGTCGAACGGCAGCTGCATGTCGTGCAGCAGAAGCACCAGAACGGCGCATGGGCAACAATCCGCTCCGGAGCAATGTCTAGAAGCTCGCCGGTCCTCATTGCTTGGTCTCCGGACAGCTGGTCATGCCTCTCGTGACTGGGACGGGGATGCAGCCAAGGTCGGGGGAGGAAACGCCCGGTGGTCGTCCTCGAGCTCATCTGCAAAGATGCTAGGGAGGCAGCGACAGGGCAACCGGCGTCGACGCGGAAGCTCGCCGTCGCCGCGCAGGGGAATCGAGCGGCGTGGTCAAAGGGCGCCACCATTGAAACCCAGCAGCACGGACCAATCCCTTGCATCCCGAAGACGACGCAAACTGCTAGGAAAGCCTAAGATCGAGACTCAGTCACATATTTGAGGTCCTGGCTTCCTCTGAGAGCTGCCGTCCTGGCCGCCCGGCCGCCGTCCTACTTGACCACCTCGTCGTGCCGCTGCCTTTTCTGAATCGATTCACGAGCCGTCGGCGAAGATTGTGGTAATCAAGTTCGGGCGGTGTATGTATGAGACCGTACGTTCATGTCGACATGGAAACCGGACCTGATACTTACGCTTTCGTCTGACGTAGTACGTTAAGGATTCAGGACACGCTATACGGATGAAAACAAAAAAATTAGCGAGGGAAGAATCGAAACGGACCTGACGGACGAACAAGAAGCCTTGCTTCTTTTATATTAGGTAAAGATGTATCACACTATTTATACAAGATGGTTTTCCATGTATGCTTAAAGACGGAAAATGTTATTTGCTCCCGAGCACCAGTGATCCTGCTGTTTTCAAAAATTGGAAAAAAAATACTTACGAGCATCGAAAAAATCTGAAAAATAATCAAGAATGTAGCTGATGATATACCCCACAAAATTGCAAAATATCATCTTCAAATACTTTGTATTCTGCTCTTCACACAAATGACAAAATTTGATAAAATTGGGGATTTGAAAATATACATATTCAGATCCACACTTTTGCCATTTTTGCGTAGCCCAAAATACAATGTATTTTCAAGTTTATTTTTGCACGTTTGTGGGATACATTATTGGCTACATCCGTGATTTTTTTCATATTTTTTCTAAACTCGTAAATATTTGTTTCAAATTGTTTATTTTAGCAGGATCACTGGTGCCCGAGCACGAAATCTCTCTCGCTTAAAGGTAGTTATTTATAAGTCACCGTTGGGTTTAAATTTCAGGATTCATGCACATGCAGAAAAGATAAAGAAATCTTGATTTGATGTCTAACAACTTAAAGGTGTATAAAGCTTCATGTGTGGTTTGATAATTAGTTATGGCAAAATCCCTATGAACTAACGATCAAGAGATTTTTTATAGGCAATGCATGGATACCTTTTGCTGGATTCAAGGATGATTGCTATGATGACAATGAAATGCATTGAGTTTTGGTAATGCTTGCAAGTTCCTATGATATATATGATACAAGTTTTCCACATGAGATATATGAAGACTATTGGAATGATTAGATAATGAATTGCAGAAAGTCAAAATAGGCATCAAAATTATTGATTTGAAGAGATGAACATGCTATGATTAAAAATAAAGTGAACTGAACTTCAATACATAAAGATTGTGCTCGAAAGTGAACCTAATTCAGTCAAGACGGCGTTCATAGGAACAAAGATAAATAATTAAGATATAGTTCATTGCAGGAACTTGACTGTAGCCATAATTGGGTTTACGATTCAAGCCATGAAGGATCAGAACCCCGAGAGAATGAATACAAGAGAATAAATTAGACAAGGTCATGGCGGGCTCATGAGTTAATCCATGGTTCGCCAGGCCTTGAAGCAAATACTCAAGTGAACAATTCATTGTTTATCTCGGTAGACTGTGATAGATCATGAATACTCCCTCCGTTTTTAAATATAAGATGTTTTAGCTATTACACATACTGCTTACATGCATACTAAAGTGAGTGAACATGCACACTAAAACATGTCTACATATATTTGTATATGTATGAATGTGGACAAATGCTAAAACATCTTATATTAAAAAACGGAGGGAGTACTATCTAGTGATGACCAAAGTCAGGATCGTCCATGAGGCAGTGCGAGTTCTGCGATCGCACCGGGAAACCTAAATTTTAGGGAACCCAGTGCAGCTGCACTTATCTACTGCTACCCATCCTAAAAAATGTACTCCGTACATACTATGTAGGGATGCTTAGGGGTGAAAATAAGCCTAGCGCACAGAGCTTTGTTGCATGCGTGCGCGATTTTATTTCATTTTCTTGATTGTACATGCATGCTCGTCTCGAGTATGTTGATCATGCTCCGAGCACTCGGAGTCCCATGCCTGCCTAGTCCGTCTCAGACTCCCAGCCCTCGTTCGGTTGTTTCGTGACAGTCGTTCATCGATTCTCCCGATACATTGTGGGTTGCGTGAACCCTAAGACCTAAACCCTCCCCTCTCCCTCATATACATTTGAATATGAATCTTGTGTAGAAATGGATGACATTTGTCTAGCATTTTAATGATCTACCCTATGATTTACACACATCTCTTGCTCCATAGAGTAAAAATGAAGATATGGGCAGCCCATGAGGTTAACTCATATCTAATGGGACTATATAAGATCACGCTCAAGAGATTTATTTTTACAAGATTTAGAAGAAAAAAAAAAGAACCTTTTACTCCCCCAAACAATCTTATTTTGTACTTTGCCCCATAGTGGTCATTTGCAAGCTCCGTCACTAACTCTCGGGTATCAACGCAACTGATATATGTATTTTTTAGAAATTCAAAAAAGGTCAAATTTTTCGAAGCTCAAAGATGATTAAGTATTGTACATGTATAAAAAGTTTGGCCAAGAAATGTTGCTCATTAAATTCAGGGAAAAAGACAAATCTATGACGAATATAGCGTGTATGTAGTGTCATTTTTTTGGCAAATCTTTGATCCAGAATGTAATTAAAGTTATTCCACGGCGAATATTTTTATACGTGTACAATACTTGATCATGTTTGTCCGACTGAAAGTTTTATAATTTTTTAAACTTTTTTGAGTTACTATTTTTTAAATATTGGGTGTGCTGATACCCATGTGCACCCCACAGTATTTTCGGTTGTACCACTTGTTAGATACATCATACGTCATAGACGGAGATCCACTTTAGGTCATAGGAGTATGTGCTCTCACTGTACAAAAACATATTTCAAAATGTCAAAAAAAAAAAACTGAAAAAAATTCCGTGTGTTCCTCTAGTCATTCTATGTTGGCACATAAAAATTCCTAAAAAATACTTTTTGTGTGGCATGTGTTAAAAAGACAAAACAATGTCTCATGAAAAGTCATTTTGGAGCACCAAAATTTGTCTTTTTTACACAAGCCACAAAAAATATCATTTTGTAACAAGAGTTTCTGTGTGAACATAAAATGTCTACACTCGAAATTTTTATTGGAACTTTTTTTTACATGTTATAAACTATATTTTCATAATGGGAGTATCTAGTCCTATGAGACAAAACATCACCTCCCATCATATATCGTATCACAACTAGTGTTAGTAGATTTAACCATAGTCACGAGCAGTAAAATATCACCCCTTAAGCACAACAAAGAAAAAAAATGTTTTTGTTGTGAATTTCCATTACTAAAGTGGTGACAAAACTACTTGTAAAGTTAAAGAGAAAAATCGATACACGGGGAGTAGAACAAGGGGAATGAGGAGGTGTCAGGCAAAGTAGAGATACAAGTTAGAGGTAGAGTAAGACATAAGCCCTAGGCATGTCTCTTGACACTTGAGGAATTCTTGCCGGTTCCTGTTGGGGCGGATGACAACTCCTTAGGGCCTTTTTAGAGCATCTCTAGCAGACCCCTCAAAACGCGTGGAACCTCAAAATAACCGTCTGATAAGGTTTCGGAACCTCAAAAACGCAAAGAACAGAATCCTTAAACCGCGCCGACCCGTAAACCATTTTGAGGGGGCCCGTGAATCCGGCCCTCGGAACCGCGAATTCGCAGGTTTCACCGCCGAACCGAGGGGGCCCTGTATATGGTGAAAACGGTTGGCGGGAAGGAGTATTCACCACGCGCGACTTTGCCCTCTTCCCCATCTCGCCGCCGCCTCCGCCGCCAGCCCCGCCGCCTTCGATTCGGCCCTTTCCCGGTCGCATCTGCAGGCGCCCCGCCGCACGCAAGTCGCCCCGTCCGCGGACGTACCCCGCCGCCGGTTTCTGGCTCGCCCCGTCCGTGGAGAACCATCTCTGGCCAAATTTGCGCCGCCGCCACGGATCTGTCGGTGAGTCCATCTCCGATCGATTTCGCTATGTTTTCGGGCGGAGTAACCGGTAGTGATTATGCGGTACCCATTTTAGATGGAGTTGAGCCCGGAGGAAGAGTTTTTGCTCTCCGATTCGTCCTCCTCCGACGACTCCGACGTGGAGACGTTGTTTGAAAGTCGTCGGCAGCAAATGGTGGTCGCCGTCCTCGCCGTCAAGGACTTCGAGGACCGGTATGCAAAGGTATGCAAAGGTAGAATTCTTGTATTGAATTCTTGTTTAATTCGTGTGATTCAAACTTTTATTGTAATAAACTATTGGTTCTTATTTATAAGGTACTATTGTTGTAACAAGAATATTTATAATTTAGTTCTTATTTATTCGTTATTGAGTTTTTATGTCAAATAGATCATCTATGTTGAAATGCTGTGGTTTAAGGTTCGCAAACGAGGCGCGGCGGAACAGAAACCGTAAAACAGAATTCGGCTTTACGGTTTCTGTTCCGCCGCGCCTCGTTTCGAGCCAAAAAATGCACGTTCCGTGACACTCAAAACTGTTTTGAGGTTCTGCGCTTTGAGGGGTCTGCTAGAGATGCTCTTATACCACAGAAAGTTTTGAAATATAGGAATAGGATAAACACATGATTAAGATGCCACACATGGTGAATTCTTATAGGATCCAATAACCCCTAACTTTTCGAGAGAAGCAAACACACAAATTTCAAAGGATTCGAGTGAGTAGAGAGATATAATATGAAGCTATGTTTGGTAGCTCAGAATTTTCAAAACCAAATTATGTCCAAGAAATAGCACACAATTTTCTTCCTTTTCTCAGTTTTAGAAAAGGGAGGATCAGACATCTTTCTCCGATACTTAAAAACCCCACATATAATTTTATTTTCAAAACTGCAATATTTGTTAGAGGCAAACTCCTCAAAACATTTTGAATTATAGTATTTTTAGAGATAGTATTATGAGAAAACTTTGAAAGTGTTGGGCTGCCATTGGGCTCCTCCGAAATTCCCGTGAAATCCGTCGACAAAAAAGCGAAAAAAAAAGCCTAGCGCGTTGCTATCCCTCAAAAAAACAAGTAACAACCACGCCATAATCCCCAAACCGATCGAAAAGATCCCGAGAAAAAAAAAGGAAAACCCTTTCTTTATTCCCCACATCCACACTCGTCGGCTCGTAGCGGGAAGAAGAGAGACAGGCGTTCCCCCAGCACGAGCTAGCTCAGAAGAAGCAGCTTCTTGAAGTGAGCAAAATTGTTCGCGCCAATTGGGAGGCATGGGAGCTAACGGCCATCCGCCGCCTGCGAGCGCCGCCGCGCAGAACGTGTCCCACTCCAGCGGCGGCGGCGGAGGGGGAGGAGGGGGAAACCCTAGCTCAGGCGGCACGGCGGCGGCGCTCCGGCACGACCCGGGCCTGTCGCGGGAGTGGTCGCCGGAGGAGCAGGCTATCCTCGACGAGCTGCTCGTCAAGTGAGTCTCTCTAATTTACGCGGGTTTTGGGCTTTCCGCAATTCGGATGTGGTGGAGGGTTTGCATCTGTGGCTATAATCTGTTTATAATTTTGAGTAATTTAGCAAGATTATTATGTTAGCGGAGACCAGAAGTTGCCACTGCCTCCTTTTGGGTTCAGATTAATCGATATTTTTTCCCTCAGGTTCACATGTGAATGCTTTCTTGCAATGATAATGGTTGGACAAGCAAATATTTTTTCTCAGAATATGTATTTTCCACCCTTTGTTCTCTGTCCGTTTAGATTTGCTCTATTCAGCCACACTTGTATATAACGTCAATTCTCCTGTATAATTTGGTAAAGCACCTATGCAAAAGTCACAGACATGCCTTGTTGTCACAAAATGATATCAGAATTAAGATTTCATTTGGGCTTGCAAGTAGCATGTATTGTTTCAACAACATTGTGGATGGGCTCTAGGAATCACCTTACGGTTCGATTGATGTACCTCGTATTTGCTCTCAGGTATGCATCCGATGCACCTGTTATCCGTTATGCCAAAATAGCCATGAAGTTGCCGGAGAAAACAGTTCGCGATGTTGCCTTGCGGTGTAGATGGATGAATGTGAGTAATTTAGACTTGGGATGCATCTTTGGCATTCCCACCCAGCCTCTTTATTGCGTTTGAGCAATGATTTGATGTTATGCATTCAACCTGCAGAAAAAAGAGAGTGGTAAAATAAAGAAAGAGGGCCACAGCTCGTCGAAGAAAAGCAAGGACAAAAAGGTTTTGCAGTATTTCCCTTTTATCCTTCCATTTCCATGGCTGTTATAATGCAGCTTGAAAATCGACGCTGAAGCAAGTTGGGAAATATCAGCATTTAGTTGCATATAATCTGGCAAGTTGAGAACCGTGGCATAGCCCGGATGGTAGGCATGAGCTGATGCATGCTTGGCCGCCTGGGTTCGAGCCTCCGTGCTCTCAGTTACAGGCTGTACTCACGAATTTGTCTATAAAACTAAGCCGAGGGCTTCTTCCGCTCTGGTCTCTTTAATCTGGCAAGTCATTAAATGGTTCCTCCAAATTGACTAACTTTTTGCAGTGACCATTTTCCTAAGGAAGAAGTCGAGATAATATGTTCAAAACTCAAGTATATTAGATGTACTAGTATGTCTTTGATATTTAGTAAATCTGTGGAAAATTGTCAGCTAAAAACCTCATCAATGGCCATGCATTGCAGAAGCATATGTGAATACATGGTTATATTAAACTATCCATATTATAAATCCAAGAATGTACACTGGAAGGCAGGGCATATCTGTGGCAGATCATTGTTCGAGATAAAAGCTTTTTTAGGCTACAATTCATTCTTGAAGATGAATGTGCAAGACAACCATTTTAAGGGACTACTTTTATCTGTAAACGCAACATGGCTGTTGCTTTATTGATTCTCCGCACAAAAATCTGAGAATACGGCATGTTAGTTCTTAAATTTTAAAGAATTATTACTTCATAGTAACATCTGCATTTGGTATTTTTAATCGATGTAAATTTGTATGCGTGTGTGTGTGTGTGTGTAGCGAATTCGTGTTTCTGTAATTGCAACCATGCTCTGCTATTTTTTTTCTTATAATTATGTTTGATCGAAAGAGACTATGTGGATTCTCGTGTTTGACTTCTTTTGAGGGTGACAGCGCATCGAAATAAGTTTCAGATTCTTGTTTTGTAAAACTAATCTTTCTGCTCCACTTCGTTATGGCGGTTTGTCTGCCCACCTAAGCTCATCAGAGGAACTGTGCATGTGAACAGTAGCTATGCCCTAGGTTCTGGTGACTGGTGTGGGCTGTGGGCCTGTGGCATTGCCGGCAGTATATTTTCTCAATTGGATGTATTGTGTAGCTAATGCACCTAAGCTTTAAACTGACAGCCACTCGCTGCTGCAGGAGAAGGTTGTAGATTCTTCATCTAAACCACCTGTTCATATAGCTGGAAGGCCTGCAGTTCCTCCATACTCTCTTCCAGCACTTCCCATGGATGATGACGAGATTTCATCCAAAGGTATATAATATTGGTGTTTGCTTAATTATGATTCAATTGGTTTCAAATGTTTTATTGAACTCTTGAGCTTGGTTTATATTTTTTATTGCTCCAATGTAGGACTGTATATGTTGCGTATTTGAATGAAGTGAAAAGGATAACCTGCTCATCTGTAGGAAATGTTTTCATGTCGTTACTTATAATCCAGCATCACATTAGCCATCAAAATGACATATTTATGTCGGTAAGAAAATCATTAGGATACACATATCATGGTTATCCTTTAAGGTGTTAACATTACTTTAATTCAGATGTGGAGACAACTACAGTTCAATAAAAATGATGTCCCCTTTGCCTTTGGTATCTAATATCCCATGCCAGATATCGGTCTCTTGCTGATGTCTCAAACATCAATGTAGACAGATTGAAGTGTGATTCCACATGTTGGGGATAATTCTGCAGCTCTCCTTCTCAAAATGTTTCTGTTGTGGCCAGATGCCTGGAATTACAATTGCTCGGATGTAATACTAGACTTCTGTTTCCAGACTCAGTTCTACCACTATGCTTATGTCAAGCTTGTTTTTGCTGATTTGCTTGTCTTGATAGTAGGCGTTTGGGGACTAATATGGTCAAGGGCACTCACAAACACTTTCATATACGCTTCCAAATGAGAAATAAAAAGTATTTTAGGAATAGAGCTAAGTAGACTTTATTGCTCACAATATCCTTGTGAACTGTTTTTCTATTATATGCATTTTTCTTTTCAAGAGCAATTAATCTCGACGTTCCCAGTATCGTGACTATTGTTATTGGTGACCTAGACACCGAGTTGCTGCCTCACGTTTATTTCCTTTATGCAGCAATTGGAGGTCCAACAGGAGAACTCCTTGAAAATAACGCCCAGGTTTTGAGTCAAATATCAACAAATCTTGGCACCATGCAGGTATCTACTTATAATTTAAGATGATCTTTTGGTGATGATTGCATTGTACTTTTCTTTTATTTGTTCCTTATGTTCAAAATTTTGTAATTTCCCCTCATTTGCTGTTGTTACACCTAGTTTGTTATATTGTTGTTTTACTTGGTTTTTGTTTCTGTGATCTCAGATACAGGATAATATCTCTCTGCTGTGCCAAACTCGAGATAACATACTCAGGGTCTTGAAAGAGTATGCTTCAAGTCCCTTGCCTTTTGTTAAATTCTGAAATTTTCGAAGTAGTGAATCCATGAAATCAATTCAAGCATTTTTGTTATGAATTTCCAGTTAGCATCCTTTTTAGACCCTTTTATCAGTAGCACAGAGAAATTTGCTTCATATAAGGAAAATATAAATGTTGGATGTAGGGCTGCCATTTCTTCTGCCATTCCATTTTCTCATCATATATGGGCATGAAAGTTTTTTTTCAGGACAGTTCGTAGTTTAACAGTAGATGAACTACTATTGCTAGTACTGTAAAAAAACTACTACTATTGCTAGAAGAAACTTAAATATATTAGGTCATGTTCTTGTGACAAGTGCGTACACACTTCCAAGGTTCAATGAGGAATTCAAGAATACAAAGATCCATCTGGTTAGCCAAATCCATTCTTGGATCTCGTCTGCTCTCCACTGTCACAAAATGACCGAATGCTTGGGCTGTTCAAAAGGGCAATACTTTAATCATATCTAATCTACCTTTCATTTGCATAAAGTTCTTTGTCTTGAAATTTGTTTAACGTTGTAGAAGCAAGTCATTGTTCTTGTTTTCTTACTAGAATATGCATGAGAGCTGAGTTCCACTCACAGAGAAGCACTGAGTCATAATTCTTGTGTAAAATGCTTGCAGGATGAACGATGCTCCAGAGATCATGAAGCAGATGCCACCACTGCCTGTGAAGATAAACGAGGAACTCGTCAACTCGATACTCCCCAGGCCGACTGTACCTATGCAGTAGTAGCGTGATAGCGAATGGAACATATCTTCTGTAGTCTCAAGAGCCCCTTAGATATAGGCAGCTAAAACAATAAGAAAAAAGTGGCAGTCCTTGGTTCTAGTTCGTTCATGTTAGGTCTCTTCTCTCGTTGTCCTTCTTTTTGTTTACATGTTCTGTGTAGATGTGTCGTTCTTCCAACTGTAACTGAAATTAGATGGCGTTCTTCCAACTGTAACTGAAATTAGGCTGTTTGAACATGTACAAGGCTACCAAGGGTTGCTTCTACTGCAGTCATGGGCTTCCATTGCTGGCATTCTCTGTTAGCCTAATATCATGGGAGTTGGCCTTAGCTTGAGTGGTTCTGTCACAGAACTTGCGTGTAGTTTTCCCTTGAATAAGTGATTAAAGTCCCCTTTGGTTGACGCCTCACGATAAAGAAAAGGTCATGGTACCAGAGACGAGAGGAGTGAAATATGAACCAGCGATTAAAACAAAATATTGTGACGCGCAAAGGAATTGCAACTGACAAAATATCTTAGATTTTGCTGCTCAAAAGAATGTTAGAACAAGGTACATTTTGCGATGATTACGGAGGGAGGCGTTTTGGCTCCCGAGCTGATCACGTGCTCTTGACTCCGCATTGTCATGTTTATTCAATGTTTTGCATTCATCACTTGCTGTACAAGAATGTTGTTCTCAGTTCGTCGAAACCTAAGCTAAAATCTAACAAGTCATGTAATCTTTCATGTAATTCCAGTAAAATTTCCGGTTACATCAAAATATTAAACTGACTACTATACTACGTAGTAGCCGAAGCCATGTAATCTTTTGCCTTAGCCTGACTGGTCCTGTGCAGTTTTCCCTTGAATAAGGGATTAAAGTTCTCTTTGGTTGACCCCTAATTTCGCTTTGTTCTGGCGCAAAAAAAGGTCACGGTACCCAATGCCAAGAGGAGTGAAATACGAACCAGCGACTAAAATAAAATATTTCTCGTTTGACTCCCATCAATTCATTTCATCTGACAGAAATAAAATGCTGTCTTCATTTCATTTCATTCCATTTGTCAAGTGAAATGAAAGGGTTAGGGATAGAAATGACCAAAACATACAATAGACATCTGCTAGAATTTCATATGAAATGACATATCCAATTACATGCCAGCCAAACAAATTGGGTATGAAATCAGAAATAAATTTCATGATCCAGACTCAAAATGATGGCTGCCAAAAGACCTAAAAAGGAATTGCAACATTAGATCTTCCTCCTTTGGTTTTGCTGCTAAAAAGAAAAATTTAGAACAAGGGTAAATTTTGCGACCATGTACCTTTTTTTTTGGTATGTATCGATCACGTTTCATTAATCCTTGTGCATTCTGGTGGTTATTCATTGTTTTGCATTGATCAGTTGCTTTACAAGAATGTTGTTCTCAGTTCGTCGAAACCTAACAAGTCATGTCATCTTTCAGGTAATTCCTGTTACTCCGAACATGCTTTTGCTTAACTCTTCTGGGAGTTTGCAGGCGGTTCGATCTTCCTCGTCGGTGGTTGCGGTGGGTGCGGTGGAAGATGGGTGGTGCTGCCGTTTTCGTCTCCGGCGTGAGACGGCGATGGCGGCGTGGTGGCAGCTCGAAGCCGATGCTCCTTCATCGTCCAGATTCTGGTGCCTGCGCCAGATGGATCTTGCGGCATCTCAACGCTGTTGTTCGAGCTGGCTGCTCTGGTGCGTGGTGAGGCCGCGTTCTTCGTCTCCGGCGGCGTGCTGCTGGCGTTTGAAGACGGCGTGCTGCTCGGTGGTTTCGTCGCCGCTGCGTGTGAGTTTGATCCTGTCTCTGTTCGTGCGTGTGTGTGCTTTTTCTTGTTGATCTTGTACACGAACTCCCTGTCAAAAAAAGAAAATGTTCAACTGACTACTACGCAGTTGCCTCGGCCCCCTAGCCAAGAGTCCAGAAGCATCGGAGGTTCCCAAGCCAGGCTGAGCCCACCAGGGTTTCAGTCCAGCCAACACAAGAATGGAATGGATGAAACGCAGCACGCCGCCGCATTGGCCGCCGGTGGCCCAACACGTCTCCTTTTTCCCTCTGCAGAATCAATGCCTCGGTCAAAGCTCCGGGCGAGCATGTCTTCCTCCTAAGCTGCAGCCTCCCTCGGCACGCCTGCTCCTCATGTCGCCCTGCTCCCTCCGCCACTAGACCTTTTGCCCTCCCCACGCCGGCGCACGTAACCGCATTCCCCTCCCCTGCCACAGATCTCCTCCCCACCATGGACGCCCCACCCGCCTCCGCCTCGGGATCGGACGCCGCCGAGGACTCCCCGCCGCGCCGCGCGCCGGGGCACCGCCGCGCGCAGTCGGAGATCCTTCTCGGGGCCACCTCCTCCCTTCCCGACGACCTCGCCTTCGACGCCGCCGACCTCGGCGTCGTCGGGGAGGCCGGCGACGACGAGGAAGAGGACGAGTACGAGGACTACGAGGAGGGCGCCAGCGGAGCCGGCGGCGGGGGCAGCCAGATGTTCCAGATGTTCCTCGAGGCCGGCGGCAGGCTCGGCGCCGGGCCGCTCGACCCCGCGCCGTACCCGCCGCCGCTGCCCGCGCGGCCGCGCCACCAGCACAGCATGTCCATGGACGGCTCCACGTCCTTCGCGTCCGCCGCCTCGGCCGGGTTGGGCGGAAAGGCAGGCGCGGATGCCAAGAAGGCCATCTCTGACGCCAAGCTCGCGGAGCTCGCTCTCGTTGACCCCAAGCGCGCCAAGAGGTGAGACACTTCTTAGCCTGCGAGCACAAGCGAACCGACCTTTCTAGTCTTCTGCTATGTGTTGCTATTCTCGGTCTCGTTAGGGTTGCAGAAAAATACATAGGACATAGATTGCGACGGTTGACAGGGACAGGTTACAGGGCTAATTTCAAGGAATGTTTCTTCTTCCAAAAGGTGGTGTCACGGGTACAAGTGTGAAAGGGGAGAAAGTTATGGGATCTGGAATCATATCCAGCAGTAATCATTTGAGATCTTTACTCCTCTTTTAGGCCTGGTTGGTAACTAAAAATAAAAAATATATACTTTTGTACAGAGAAAAATGTACTAAGAAAGTCTTAAGAGACCATCTTTATAGTTAGAGACTTAGAGTACAGCTATATATCTATAATTGCTTAATAGTACCGACGAAAAAAATGTATTTTTCCTTTGTGTTTTTCTTAATCATACCTCTAGGGTGTAAAACAAGCTGGCGTCTTGATGGTGAATTGGTGATGCGAGTACTTCATTTTCTGGCAATAAGAAATAACTAGTCCTTATAATTGGTTCACTGGTTAATTAATAGTATCTCTATGTGTGAATATGTTACATGTGATTCCTTGTCTGTAGAAATTTTGTATTTAAACTTTTTTGCGCTCCCTTTGTTGGTGGGAGGCCACATAAGAGCAGAGTTTCACGACTGTAATTTAGTAATACCCTTTTTCTCCGGTGGTAATTTAGTACAAACATTGTACTGTATGCAAGTTAGTCTTCTCATATTATGAGAACAACTCCGCAGTGTTCTTATTCTTTGCTAGAAAAATTTAGATGCATCTTTGTTTGGTAATTTGATATTATTTTAATTATTCTGTTCCAGTTTTGTGGTGTTATTGATTGTGTGTGCCTTTTCGGTTTATGCTTGTTACTTAGGTTAATTTATTTTACCTTTTATTTTGTCAAAATATTTTAGGATCATGGCCAACCGCCAGTCAGCCGCTAGGTCAAAAGAAAGAAAGATGCGATACATCGCGGAACTCGAGAGAAAAGTACAGTGTCTCCAAACAGAAGCAACTACACTATCAGCTCAGTTGTCCATGTTGCAGGTTTGTTATTGGGATTTACTTTTAACTTAAATTCTTGCACATTGATATGCATTAGATGGTTTAAATCTGAGTTTGTAAGTTGGTTTGCTGACAATTGCTACTCAGTCTCTTTCAACGGTCGACACAAATAGTAAATCTTTAGGCATTTCAATGCGTCCCTTTGATATTTTTACCATTCAATTAGAATCTCCAACTGTCGTAACTGTCTGCTTGTTCAATTGTTGAATGTTTTGCCAATTTTTTCTTGTAGAATATCCTTACATCTTACGAAATTTGTGGGTTAGTTGGCATTACAATATATGTTTGGACACCCAACAAAGTATTCTATTTCAGAACTAGGGAGAGGGGGGATGGGGGGAAGTATCCGCTGTTTGTTATAGTAACTCAGAAGCGATAGCGTATCGTACAGAGGGTGCTGACCGAGTGTGGGTCAAAATATCAAGATCAGCTACCGCCTGCTGCAGGACGTCGTCTCTTGACTGTTCACGATGAGGTCGTTTGTGGTTTCCAAATTTGCCACAGGTCATGGGGGACACCGAACAAATAGCCGATAGCAGTGCTGTGAGTATGAGAGACTGGCAGGTGGAGGGACAGGGCAGGGGATGTTACCGACTATGGGATAAGTGGAGGAATGCGGTAGGGCATACATGCTTGATGAGCCATTTGAGTAAATCCTCAACTAGAATGAACAAATAGGGAGAGAAGATCACCTTGGCGAAGGCCATTCGTGCAACGTAATCAATCCCCCTAGCACGCCATGGGAGCGTCGAACTGTGTGCTTTTAGACATGGTGCAGCCCCTATTCTGAACAATATTCATAAGTTGTATTTTTTGTTTTGTTTTTGTTTGAGCGGGCATCATTTATGTTACTTCTGCATGATGTTTACATCTGACATAACATATTATAACCAGTTGCAAATAGATATTTTAGACTATTGATATCCTACGGATACATATTGTTAATATACTGCATATTTTGTAGTTTTTCAATTAATTGTTTGAGGTTTTCCATGAGTAAGGAGTATTTTTTTGTGTGTGATACAGAGAGATACCAGTGGTTTAACAAATGAGAATGGGATTTGAAGCTGCGGGTGCAAACAATGGAGCAGCAGGTCAGGCTGCAAGATGGTAAGGTTTTCTTTGCATCACAAATTCGAACAAAAAGACATTTACTTCATACGACGCTCATTTGATGTCATGTTCTTCCATAGTTGCAAATTACTCAATGATGTTCTAAATTGTACTCACACATAAAACTTTGTCCTGATTTTTCTTGATTGCGTAGATATTCAGCAGTTAATATCAGTCTCTTCCTAATAATGGCAGAGCTAACTTCTGTTAGCCTTTTGGCTATGCTAACTTTGTTTCCCTATATAAGTTTTTAACCGTTCCTTGTCTACATGTAGCACTGAACGACAGACTGAGGGACGAGGTTCAGCAGCTGAAGATTGCAACAGGACAGGTGAACATCAGCAGTGGAAAAATGGGGAAATTCGGCCTGTCCTCATACGGAGCAGATTCACAAAGTTACCAGCGTGGCCATAATATGCAATCTCTCCTGGCTTCTCAGCAGCTCCAGCAACTTCAGATCCAGTCCCAACACCAGCAACCCCAGATGCATTTGCAGCAGCAGCAACACCTTGGGAGTGCCCGGCAGCAGCAGCATCACCAGCTACGTCAGGACGCATTACCATTTCCGGGAGACCTGAAGATGAAAGGAATTGCCATGACATCCCATGTGCAGAACGCAGGCGCTTTTGATGGCCACGCATCAAGGAACGAACCGTGAGAACTGGCGCGGGTACATGTCAGTTGTCGGGAGTAATAATTTGTAGCGTCATGCCTAGGCTAGTGCAGTGTTAGGTAGCTGCCTAAGATGTCTGCAGCCTCCTCTAGAATGTAGACCCCCATTCAGTCGCAAGTTGTTGCAGAACTGATGAAACAAGCTGAATACTTTTACCGAGTGTGCCATCTTGAACTAACCATAAGTTAATGTCCGAAATCGACATGGTGAAATGACAGACTGATAGTGCCATTGTCATTGCGTTCTGGCAACCGTTAAAATCTGACGAGCTAAACCGAATGTTGTTTTGCCTGATCAAGCTTGAGCCTTAGTGGCTTGGCGCATGTGCCACCCAAAACAGATAAGTTGTTAGATGGCAATAAACTTCCTGTTCTGGGATGAGCCTTTTCTGTTTGCTGAAAAGCACAACTTAAATTTTGCTGTGTTCATGTCATGTGATGGCCTATGGGGCGGCGCAGCAAGGTCGAAGGATTGATGACCCGCACTTTCGAGTTTCAGTTCATGTTGCCTGTCCTCTCAATGCTAGAAAAAAGATCAAGGCGTGAAGCTGAAGACATGCTGTATGCCATTAAAGAAGCAGCTGTGTGATGAGTCAGCAAAGGTATCATTGGTTGATGGATGGACAATGAAAACTTGAGCAATCTACCAACCAACCGAAAGAAGGGTACAACACGCGGTAATAAGAAGAACAAGAAACACCATGTATCAATGTACAAATATGAATCAGAGCGTCCAGCTAAATTAAGCTTAGAAGCAGCAGCAGCAGCAGCAGCAGTCACTCCAGCTCCTCCCGTATCCTATACCCAAAAGAATTTTACAACAGATCCTCAAATTCAAAGAATTTTACAACAGAGCCTCAAATTCGCTGTCCAATCAGCAGAGTGCTAGCAGTATTCGTTGTCACGCCGTAGCTGGGCGCCTGCGTGTCCAATTAATCGTTCACAAGGATCGGCTCTCTTCTCTACGTGATCGAGTCAGTCGTCGTCCTCGTAGTAGCGCTTGAACTCGAATGCGACGACGGCCATGACCCAGACGGCGACGAAGACGCCGTAGGAGACGATGTAGGCGCTCACCTCCTTGGCGATGGTGAGGCCGAGGAAGACGTTGACGATGGCCAGCAGGATCGCCACCCGGCCGATGTTGTGGTGGTACCAGTTCCAGAACCGCCGCACCTTGGACGTCTTGTTCGGCCGCGCCAGCACCGCCGTCACCTGCGGATCCCAAGCAACAACAGCACGGTGAGCACACACCGTCCTTGGGGGGTGGTGTTTTTCTTCTGTCGGTTACCAGATCATGGCAGCGACAGCAGTGATATTGTGCATTGTCTACTATCAGAAGTCATGTCTCTGGAGTCAACGAATTAGAGAAAACCACGGGCAATTAGCTAAGTCTGACTCACAGTCAACTATACTTGTAAAAATAAACCTGCAAGTAAATCGGAGTATTGTTGTTCCAGGCTTGTGCTTACTACAGCACATGCCATTCTGCCAACTCAAATGATGAGAGCGCACATGTAGGAGGATACAGCCAGCTGCCAGCCAAGGAACCGAAATTGGATTCAATCAAGTCGGTCGGCAATTTCTACGCAATCTCCGCAGCATGTTACAGGAATCAACATACTGCGCTTTTATATCGGTAAAAGATGACATTACAGAAATCAAGCTAAAATGTAATGAGATTCAGACCGACCCATACACACCTGTAGCGATGCCATGGCGAGGATGGCGATGCCGATGGCCTTGTGCACGTCGATGTTGTTGAGCCCGTCTTCGTCGAGTCGGAAGCCGATGACGACGGCGGCGATGCCGACGAGGAAGCCGGTGCCCTGGACGGCCATGTGGCCGTAGAACCAGTAGGGGTCCTGGCGCCGGAAGTAGCGCGCCAGCATCATGCCCATGGGCAGCAGCACGCCCCAGCTCATCATGGAGAGCAGCCCGTGCCACCTCTTCATCGGGAAACCCGCGTCGCTCGATCCGCCTCCGCCGCCAGAGAGCGACGCTGAACAAAACACAAACAGATCCACTCCCGGTAAACAAAATGTGTAATCTTCCTTACTACTAGCACAAACAAAATGTGTAATTTTAGTTACCGGAGGCGTAGTTGAAGGCTTTGGAGCCCATGTCCCGGTGCATCTGCAGGGCGAAGTCGTCGTCGGAGGACGGGAGGCTGCCCTCGTATCCGACGGCGTAGATCAGGTACGGCTGCGGGTGGTCGGTGCTGAGCTCGAAGGCGAGGTAGAGCCTGCCGGAGCTGGACACGGTGGCGGTCCGGTTCCTGACGAGGGTGAGGCGGCCGTCGTCCGGGGTCACCGCCTCGGGGCTCCGGCCCTGGAGGTAGTACTCCTTGGCGACGCCCTTGGAGGAGGAGGAGGACTTCCAGGCGACCATGGCGGTGCTCCCACCATGCCCCCCTTGCCCGAGAACCCCACCGCCACCCAGGAGCTCTTGTCCGGCGCCGACAGCACGAAGCTCCACTGGTTCGTCGCCGTGTTCTTGTACTGCAGGGCATTTTGGATCAGATCAGAGTGTATCACATTTTAACAACCTGACAAGAAGTTGTTGCTACTTGGCTACAAGAATTCAGACGGAGAGGCGTTGGTTACCCTGAGGATGAAGTCCTCCTGCTTCCAGAGGGTGATGCAGCGGAAGGCGGAGGAGTCGAAGGGGACGAGATGCGCGACGGGGACGTCCTCGGCGCAGGAGTCGGACTTCTGGTGGCTCACCGCGAAGCAGAAGCCGAGCAGGCAGAGCAGCCGCAGCCGCAGACGCACGGAAGAAGCTCCCATTCCCATTGGCGCGTCAGTCTGCTCAGCTCTTGTTCTTCCGGATGAGCCTCCCCTGCGCCACGGCCACCACCTCTGTCTGTGTGGATTTGGCACCCCGGTGGGTACAAAGGCCGGACAAGATTGCGGTGCCTGGAAATGGCCAAGGTAGCTCCGCTCCGCTACTGCTGGGGGCAGTTTGGCAGGTCAGAGGATGCTGCCCTGGCCTCCAATGGATGGAAATCTCCGAATCGAGTACCACTGTCCCAGCATGTGTATCTACATATATACGCTCCTCAAGTTGCAGTGCTCGCCGTGTTATTAGCTCAGCTGGTGGTTAAGGTCTACGGTCAAATGGAACATGCTTGGCAGCAATCCTTGTACTACTCTACCGCAATTTGCAGAGGGTTCCCACATGATTTTAAGAAGGAAAAAAAAAGAGAACATGCCCTACGAGGTTTACCAAAGTTACACAGACAGACAGTCTCCTCTCAAAAATCTTAACTTGGGACATTGGGCGCCCCATGCTCCACACAGTAGTGCACTGGTGGTAGTAAATCCTTGTACTACTTACCCTCCAGATGAGCCGGAACCCAATCAGGAAGCCGTTGCTTGTTACTGCACACAAAATGGAAGCATCAACGGGCGGCAGCCAGCGTGTGGGTTTGTCGTGTAGAGACGTGAGCAGAGACAAACCGAGAGGGCGACGCCACCGTATGCTTGTGTTGTATCGGCTCGGCGCATCCAATCAGTGGAGGTGAGCTTGCACAGCACAGCGAGGAAGGAGATGGATCCTCCGACCACCGCCAGCCACCCAGCGGTGAGCACGGGGAGGAGGTCCAATCATTAATGCCGCAACGGGAACAGCTCACGGTCTATGGCTGCACGGATTCGGGTTAAAAAAAGATGCCGGGCGCACATGGAGATGGAGGATTGGAGGACCGACCATCTCTTCTCTTTGCCAGTTTGCGGCGCACCGATCCGTCGGTTTCCAACGACGAGCGAGTGCCTTGCTACTCTTCCGGCGGTAGTCGGAGGCATGACCTGAGTCTTCCTGCTCCAACCGTCGGCAGGATCTTCCTTCGTGCCATTAAACTCAGTTCTACTACCTTGTTTTGCATGTTTTAATGCTCCGTTGTGTTTGCCACGAAGGGTGATTCGTAGGAATTTAGTGTATAGATAAATGCAAATTTAAACGGAGGGAGTATGGAGTATATAAGATTGAATCCTACGAGAATTGGAAACTCTTTGATTTCTGATGCCACATTTGTCATTGAAGACTCACCCATAAACAAGCTTGTGAGTTACTCCTCTGTACTCACGGGGATTTGCATAGTTTTTCACTATAATGATGTCATTGTTGGACAAAGTGTGGTACTGCACCACCACACACACATTGCTGCTTGCTATTGCTTGGGAAGGTGAGGCACCAGAGCTGGATCAACAATTTTAGCGTCCAAATATGCTTGACACTTCCTTCTCAAGTTTAATACAATGTTTTCATTGTTATTTACCACTTTTATTGGGCATTTGCACTATATTCTATATCATTAACTATTTAACTTCGGGGCAGAAACACTGCTTTTACTTCTTTATTCATTTTAGGTATTTCCCCTAAAACTAAAAATTCCAATTAAATTCCGGGATGATTATTTTGGGCTGGGTTTGGACTCTAACTTAATCAATCATGTTTTTTCAACATGTTGCTATTTTAGACAAGTTAGTGAGGCACTGACGCTGGTTGATCACATGATTGAATCAGCGCTTTTAACTACCGAAGGTTTTTTATTTTATTTTGAAGCAATGGCCTCCTGTGGATTCCCATTAACAAAACTGCTCATAACCTAAAGAAGGTTTTCTGAAACAACTAACAACCGTAGATTTCTATTAGTGAAACCGCTAGAGAGGACTTTTTGAACACTAGCAAGACAGGTTCTCAAGATTCAAGTCACTAGACATGTCACGATGCGGGCGAGTGGATTTTTGGAACATAAGTACATTGAAACTCACTTCTAAAACTTAGTGAATAAAACGAGAAAATAGGAAGGCTACAACGTAAGTTTTGAAACTTAAACAGTAGCATGATAATTTCATGAAACTTTGCAATGGTCATATTGTTTATCGAAAATTTACATGAGTAAACTTCAACTCAATAAATATGTGTATGGAATTTTACATAACTTAGGAACACCGAGATCTATATTCATCATCATTTCTTTGTCGCACATTCCTAATACTCGCTCCGATCCATATCAACTGAAACATGTCTAGACACATCATATTCAACGACAATTTATATGGATCGGAGTGAGTATTTTTTTTGCCCGGATCCATATTTTCCTCACAAGAAACGGCAAATACCGTGAAACAAATGTAAGGAAGGTGCGCGCGGTACTGAACAAGTAGTAAAAGCAATGCCTCTTCTTTGTCTTCAACTCGATTGGTTCACTGCACCTTCTGATACTGATTAACACTACCACTGGCGATATCACACACGGCAAATGACAAAACGAATATGATTAAAAAAGTTTCTGTGATTGGTATGGAAATATACGTATCACCTTAAAAAGAGCAATCCTACAAAAAATTGCCATGTCATAGTTTTTTTCTTTTAAAAACTGCATAAATCATAGGGCCTGTTTGATGCAAAGGAATTGCATAAGATTTTTGGAGCATTCAATCCTATTAGAATTTTTTCTTACTTGTTTGGTTTGTAGGATTGGATGCTATAGTAATTTTTCTTTTGTAATCATTTGTACTACTTTCCATAGTAATTCTAGCATCCGCTTCAACCTATTTCTACAATTCCTTTGGTGAAATTAAACAAACTTTTGTACAAAGCAAATCTTATAAAATTGAAGTGTGCATGACATAGCAATCCTATGCCTTTTCTATTCCTACGTCTTAGGCATGCCCTAAATCACAACTATGCCATACATAGGCACAAAGTGAAAGATCTCCCCGTTCTCATTTCACGAATCCTGAGTGGAGGACTGATCAGAAAGCCCGCAGAAAGACACGAGTGTTCTGAAAAGAGAAGCCAAGCGCGGAGCCTTTTCAGTTTTCATCACACTGCCTCATTTGAGTTTCCTCACTCGTAGGTTACCTAAGGTTCCTACCACTTTCAACCGTACAGCCACACGCCCCCAGTACAGTGGTATCACAATTGCAAAGAATCTAGCTCACCGTGGACAACGAAAATATGACATTTTGCATGCCCAACAGGGGTCGCAGCCTCAGCTCAGCTAGCTGAAGTATACATTACAGGGGCCACGAGGAGACAGAGAGAATCACCAAATGATGCCACAACACAGCATCAGAAAGGTGACAAATTCCATTTTAATTAGTGCAGGCTCGTGGAACATCAAACATCTGCCGAGGCTGGCTAATTAACTAGAGAGGGCCTCTGACGGAGCCAGAGACAGGCAAAGAGAGACACATCAGCATTAAGCCTGTAACTGCAACTTGAAACATGCTTTCAAATAAAACCAACCTGGCACTGATATCTTACTACGTGTATGTATCTTATCTTTGGATTAACCATGTTAATTTAATATGTGAATTGACGCGGATTTGACGTGCACCTACCTATAGTAATATCAGCTGGCCGCGTTTTCCAAAAGCTAATTGTGATGTGCCACCTACCTGTCGTGCATCTAACCTAAGCCGGTTTCACTCGCTTAACTATGTGTGTGGTTAGTACATTGTCCTTTCAACAACAATCTTCATATTTTACAACTTTGAGTACTTTTTTGGAAACCAATACGGCTTTGAGTTCTATGTTGGATTCATAAACTGTTAATTTTTTCTTCCGCTTTCCCGCGCATGTCCTCTCCATCTCGATGGCTACCATCACGAGCCATCATGGTGAAGTGTTCAGTTCATACGATCACGAGCAGGTCATGACAATAAGTAAAAGACGAAGTCGTAAAGCGGAAAATTTCAGAAGTTCCGAGCATTGCACCTTGCGTCACATACAACCAACACTCGACTCTTAGTCTTTAATATTGGATTTACTGTTTTGTTATGTTTCTCCTGCTTTAACTCGCATTGCTTGCATTGTTGGACTATTATTCATGTGAGCTGGTAGGCGTACTGGTGTTGCATGGTTTAAACGAACTTTCGGCCGTGTTTGGAATCTGGCTTAATATAACTATAATCTTGTTGGTTCAACATGTTACTACTTTTAGAGAAGGCAGTGAAGCTAGGTTAGCCAATTGGTCGCAAATGATTGAGTCATTGCTGATAGTGTAAGGAAGATTTGTTTTTCTGAAACAATTGAAACAACGTCGGTCGATTTCCATTGACGAATCCGCTGATAATCTAAGGAAGGTTTTTTGCGGAAACAACGGGCTGCCGCCGATTTCTATCAAGGAAACCCCTAGAGAGAATTTATGGAACCTAGCCGTTAATGCATATTTTTAAGATCAGCTACCGAACCACGTCACAATCTAGGCGAGCGGAGTTTTGGAAGCTAAATACAGTGAAACCCACATGTTAAACTTACCCAAAAAAAAAACTTAGAGATATGAGAGTACTACAACATAAGTTTTGGAATTTAATCTTTAACATGCTAATATTTTTATTTTCATGAAAATTAGTCATATTATCTCACAAGAATTCGCATGGGCAACGTGCTCGGTCGATTTTCATTGATGAATTCGCTGATAAAACCAAGGAAGGTTTTTTTTTAAACAACGGGTTGTCGTTGACATCTGTTAAGGAAATCACTAGAGAGAATTTATGGAACATAGCAGTTAATGTACTCCCTCAGTTCCGGTTTATTGGGCCTCTGTAAAGAAGAGCTCTGTGACCAAGGCGTGAGATGATAGGGCAAGAGAAATTTTGGGTTGGATTTTTTCAGCCAATCAAATCGCTTTAAAACCGAGCATAATTGCTGTTGATTAATGTGTTTAATGCTAGAGAGCTGAAACATGCACATGCATAAACCGCATGCAAAGAGATGGAGCGGCTATGAAGTGAATTGAGAAGAATGAGGGTCACGGTGGCTATTAAAACAAGCGATTAATACGTAATTTAGGCCTAATAAACATGAACAATCCCGATTTCATTAGAGGCCTCATAAACCGGAACAGGTCTCAGCTACCGAAACACGTCGCAATCCGTGAAGCGGAATTGTAGAAGCTAAGTACAATGAAACCGACTTGTTAAAATTACACAAGAAAACTTAAAATATGAGACTACTACAACATAGGTTTTGGATTTAAACTGTAGCATGCTAATATTTTTATTTTTATGAAATGTATTCATACTATTTAATGAGAATTCTCATGGGTAAATTTCAAGCCAATATGTATGTGCGTCTAATCTTTATATAAATTAACAAAACCTAGAAATATGTTTTTGCTAAGTTTAACAGAGTGGGTGCGTAGAAATCCACCTCCTGTGACATCTCAATCTTGCGTTTTCCTATTTCTACGCTTTTTTCTAAATCCCGCAATCTAAAGAAATCCTAATCTCCTGGAGGCCACACGCCCCTCGTCCAAAGGTATCTTTTATGGAAAATCAATTTAGCTGGATTCATCAACTGTTATCTCATGCATGTTGCTACTTTTAAAGAAGTTAGCGATTGCAGCCGAGTAATTAGGTCACATAGATGGCTCATCACTGAGAACGCAAGGAAGGTTTTCTTCCGAAACAACATGCGGCCGTGGATTTCCATTAATAAAACCGACTTTAAAGTAAGAAATGTCCTGAAGAATTTGTTAAGCTCGTGGAGGCCACACGCCCCTCGTCCAGTGGTATCTTTTATGGAAATCAATTTAACTTTGAGTTTGATCTCTGGATTAATCAAGTGTTATCTCATGCATGTTGCTACTTTTAGAGAAGTCAGTGATCGTAGTCGAGTCAATAGGTCACATGAATGTCTCGTCGCTGAGAACACAAGGAAGGTTTTCTTCTGAAACAACATGCGGCCGTTGATTTCCATTAATGAAACCGCTGTTAACGTAAGAAAGGTTGTGAAGAATCTATTAAGCTCGTGGAGGCCACACGCCCCCACGCCCAGTGGTGTTTTTTTTGGGAGATCAAATTAACTTTGATTTCAATCTCTGTGTTAATAAAATGTTATGTCATGCATGTCGCTACTTCTAGAGAAGTTAGCTATGGCAGCTGAGTCAACTGGTCACATGATTGAGCCATCGGCTTATCGCTGATTACACGTAATGGAAGGTTTTCTTCTCAAACAGCGAGCGCCCGTCGATTTCCATCAACGAAAACCGCTGTTAACCTAAAAATGTGGTGCAAAATTAGTTAAGCTCGTGGACGCCACACGCCCCTGTTAGAACTAAAAACATCTAGTAAAACTAGATCAAATATGACAGCCACCTAGAACACCATAAATAGGATCAAAACAGAGGGATAGAGGATCATTACAGGATCCAACACTTGTAGCCATCGTCGCCTGCTCGGTGCTGGCGAGGTTCAGGGTTGCTGTAGTCGACGTAGAGGAAGTAGACGTAGCAGATGATGAAGATCTTGCGAACGTCCGGATGCCCTCCGGCCTCCAGCGGCACTGTCCAGGAACGGCACGGTGAGGTTCCAGCCTTCCCGTTGCTGGTGCTCAATCTGCGATCGGGGCAGAGCCTTGGGGTGTGGGGGCAGCGTGACTTAGGACTAACTGGTAGTCATAAGCCGCCGGGACTCCCCCTAATTTATACGCGCATGCAACAGGGGGCCACACACCATTAGTTGGTTAGGGGCGCCCCCGATCAGGGCGTTTTTGTTACGTACGAGAAGGAAACGAACGTTGGTTCGTGGGCCTTCTTTCTTATCTCTTTATCTGTTTCCTGTTTTGACTCGGTTCTGTTTGAACCGTACAGATCAACCAACATTCTCCCCCTTGATCGTTCGGTTTAAACTTCTTTCGCCCATTCTCCATAGGAACAATATACCAAAGTGAGGTGTTACAAACAGCCAATGAAATGCCGTTGAATCTCAACACTTATAGTACGTCGGCCTATTTCGAAATGGAAAACATTCTTCTTAATGGAGAGTGGTTCTTTATTGTGGTCCTTTTATTCCAGAATCATAAGGCTTCCAGTAATCCCATGCCGGCAACATGCTCTTGGAAAGTACTGGGTGGTAAGCCTTTCGTTAGCGGATCCGCAAGCATACGAGTCGTACTTATATGCTTAACCTCAATTGTTTGATCCTGGATTCTATCTTTCACAACATTAAACTTTATGTCAATGTGCTTGGCAGCAGCACTTGACTTGTTGTTACTCGTATAGAAAACTGCGGGTTCATTGTCGCAGTATAGCACAAGTGGTCTTGAAATGCTGTCAACCACTTTGAGCCCGGAATGAAATTCTTTAGCCATACAGCCTGCCCAGTGGCCTCAAAACATGCTATAAATTCTGCCTGCATCGTAGACGAAGCAGTTATTGTTTGTTTGGAGCTTTTCCACGATATGGCTCCTCCGGCAAGTGTGAATATATAACCTAACGTGGATTTCCTAGTATCCACACAACCGGCATAATCAGCGTCTGAATAACCTACAACTTGCAGGTTATCCGACCTTTTATACGTAAGCATGTAATCTTTCGTACCTTGCATATAACGCAAGACTTTCTTTGCGGCCTTCTAGTGGTCCGGTCCTGGATTTGATTGGAATCTGCCAAGCATTCCCGTTACAAAATCCAAGTCAGGGCGTGTACAGACTTGTGCGTACATGATGCTTCCACTAGTAGAAAATGGGTCTTTGGTCCAGAGCCGCCCCAGCCATTAATCCCGGTTCAGAGAAAAACCGGGACCAGTGCCTGGCACTGGTCCCGGTTCGAGCTGCCAGGGCCCTGTCACGAACCGGGACCAATGCTCCAGAGCCAGACACGTGGCGTGCCTCGGAGCTTTGGTCCCGGTTCGTGTCTCGAACCGGGACTAATACCCCTCCCCTGCCTATATATAACGACCACCCCCTCTTCTCTCCTCTGTTTTTTTTTTGCTTGGATTGGTGGGAAGTGGGTGCTAGTTTTTTTTTCCTTTGCCACGCACAAGATGTGTTCGATGAAATGCCCGACCACACTTAAGTTCACACAAAACGATATCCTCGACCGAGGTTAGCAACTTTATCCTTTTCATCTGTAATTGATACAGAAATATTGCATGTGTCGATGTACGGTGGTCATTTCACTATTCAAGATGTTATTGTAATGGTATTTGATAAACTTAATTATATGATGCAGATGGATGCACGGATGCGATGGATGTACGGCGAACGACGCAGTTCCGAGTTTATTGCAGGCCTGCATAAATTTCTCGAAGTGGCTGAGGCAAACAAAGTGGATAATTTTATGCCTTGTCCATGTGAGAAGTGTCGGAACGTCAGGGAGTACTCTAACCCGAAACCATTCAAGACCACGTGCTTCGGAGAGGTTTCATGCCCAGCTATAATTGTTGGACCAAGCACGGAGAAAGAGGGGTTAGGATGGAAGACAATGAAGAAGAGGAGGATGATGACAACTATCCTATGTTCCCTGAGGAATGCGGTGATACTGTAATGGAAGACGTTGAAGAAGAAGGAGGTGAACATCGGGCATCAGATGAGCCCGCTGATGGTCTTGGTGGGGTCATTTCTGATGCAAAGCGAGAATGCGATACAGAAAAGGAGAAGCTAAAGTTGGAGGCCATGCTAGAGGATCACAAAAAGTTGCTGTACCCAAATTGCGAAGATGGCAGCACAAAGCTCGGTACCACACTGGAACTGCTGAAATGGAAGGCAGAGACTGGTTGTTCTGACAAGGGATTTGAGAAGTTACTGAAAATAATGAAGCCGAAGCTTCCAAAGGATAACGAATTGCCCGAGACTACATACGAAGCAAAGAAGGCTATCTGCCCTCTAGGATTAGATGTGCAGAAGATACATGCATGCATTAATGACTGCATCCTGTACCGCGGTGAGGAGTACGAGAATATGGATAAATGCCCGGTATGCAATGCACTGCGGTACAAGATCAGACAAGATGACCCTGGTGATGTTGAGGGCGATGACGAGCCCCCCCGGAAGAGGGTTCCTGCTAAGGTGATGTGGTATGCTCCTATAATACCACGGTTGAAACGTCTGTTCAGAAACAAAGAGCATGCCAGGTTGTTGCGATGGCACAAAGAAGAGCGTAAGAAAGACGGGAAGTTGAGACACCCCGCCGATGGGTCCCAGTGGAGAAAAATCGACAGAGAGTTCCCGACATTTTCAGATGACGCAAGGAACTTAAGATTTGGTCTAAGTACAGATGGCTTTAATCCTTTTGGGGAGCAGAGCTCCAGTCATAGCACTTGGCCCGTGACTCTATGTATCTACAACCTTCCTCCTTGGTTGTGCATGAAGCGGAAGTTCATTATGATGCCAGTGCTCATCCAAGGCCCGAAGCAACCCGGCAACGACATTGATGTGTACCTAAGGCCATTAGTTGATGAACTTTTGCAGTTGTGGTCCGAACCAGGTGTACGTGTGTGGGATGAGCACAAACAACAGGAATTTGACCTACGAGCGTTGTTGTTCGTAACCATCAATGATTGGCCTGCTCTTAGTAACATTTCAGGACAGTCAAACAAGGGATACAATGCATGCACGCACTGTTTAGATAAGACTGAAAGTATACATTTGGGAAACAAGAATGTGTACCTGGGGCATCGTCGATTTCTTCCGAACAGTCATGCCGTAAGAAAGAAAGGCAAGCATTTCAACGGTGAGGCAGATCGCCGGAAGAAGCCTAACCTCCCTGATGGTGATGTTATATATGACATGGTCAAGGATTTAGAAGTAATCTTTGGAAAGGGTCCTGGCAGTCTATCTGTTCCGAATGACGCTGACAACCACGTACCCATATGGAAGAAGAAATCTATATTTTGGGAGCTACCCTATTGGAAAGTCCTAGAGGTCCGGTCTTCAATCGACGTGATGCACGTGACGAAGAATCTTTGCGTGAACCTGCTAGGCTTCCTGGGCGTGTATGGGAAGACAAAAGATACACCAGAAGCACGGGAGGACCAGCAACGTATGAAAGACCCATACAACAAGCAGACGGATAAAGGGCGTCAATACTTAAGCAGCTACGCTCTTACCAAAGCAGAGAAGGAAATCTTTTTTGAATGCCTGAGCAGTATCAAGGTCCCGGCTGGCTTCTCGTCAAATATAAAGGGAATAATAAATATGGCAGAAAAAAATTCCAGAACCTGAAGTCTCATGATTGCCACGTGATTATGACGCAGTTGCTTCCGGTTGCATTGAGGGGGCTTCTACCGGAAAATGTTCGAGTACCCATTGTGAAGCTATGTGCATTCCTCAATGCAATATCTCAGAAGGTCATCGATCCAGTAACTCTACCAAGTTTACAGAAGGCTGTGGTCCAATGTCTTGTCAGCTTCGAGTTGGTGTTCCCCCCATCATTCTTCAATATTATGACGCATCTCCTGGTTCACCTAGTCGACGAGATTGCCATTCTCGGTCCTGTATTTCTACACAATATGTTCCCCTTCGAGAGGTTCATGGGAGTCTTGAAGAAATATGTTCATAACCGTGCTAGGCCAGAAGGAAGCATCTCAAAGGGCTATGGAACAGAGGAGGTCATTGAGTTCTGTGTTGACTTTATTCCTGACCTTAAGCCGATTGGTGTTCCTGAATCGCGGCATGAGGGGAGACTGAGTGGAAAAGGCACGCTAGGAAAGAAAGCACTGATATGTAGGGACGGGCATTCTTTAACTCAAGCACACTACACAGTTCTACAAAGTTCCACCTTCGTGGCTCCGTATATCGAGGAACACAAGAATTATGTACGCTCCAAGAACCCGGGGAGGCTGACTCCTGGATTAAAGAAAAACACATGGAGACTTTCGGCAGTTGGTTGCGATTACAGCTCATGAATGACACCACTGTCGGAGATCAGCTCTACTTGTTGGCCGCGTCACCATCTTCGACTGTATTGAATTTCCAAGGGTACGAGATAAATGGGAATACATTTTACACGATCGCCCAAGATAAAAAGAGCACCAACCAAAACAGTGGTGTCCGCTTTGATGCAACAGACGAGAATGGGCAAAAGGACACATACTATGGTTACATAGAGGAGATATGGGAACTTGACTATGGACCTACTTTTAAGGTCCCTTTGTTTCGGTGCAGTTGGGTCAACATGAATGGAGAAGGGATAAAGGTAGACCAGCTGTACGGAATGACAACAGTGGATCTCAAGAATCTTGGTTGTTACAGGAACGAACCATTCGTCCTAGCCAATGATGTGGCTCAGGTTTTCTATGTGAAGGACATGTCCTCCAGACCGAAAAAAAGAAAAAAATAAGCAAACGAATACATCAGACGATGAGCCAAAGCGTCACATAGTTCTTTCAGGGAAAAGAAACATCGTGGGAGTCGAGGACAAGACAGACATGTCAGCAGATTATGATAAGTTTGATGAAATTCCGCCCTTCACAGTGAAAACTGACCCAAGCATCCCGTTAAATAATGAAGATGCTCCATGGTTACGGCCGAAGCGATCATAGGCCAGGGACATACGCGAAGAAGGGTTCATGGCATTTATGTAAATCAATGTAATGTATTAAACCTTTATGTGATGTGTAGTAATGTATTAAACCTTTATGTGGTGAAAACCATAATACATAGCTCGGGTCCATTTTTATTTAACCATAATACATCACGAATAATATCACTAACTTTTGTCGGGTCCTAAGCCACGGGGTGCTGAGCGGCCGGCGCTGCGCACCCAAAGAGCAGGAACCATCACAGGGTCAATACTCACGTGAGAAGGATCCCTATGAAGAACCATCCACCAATCGGGACATCGTCGCCGAGATCTGAAAAAATGAGTGGGGAATTTGATCAAACACCTAGGTAGGGGAGGGAGAGGGCAGCACCTTGGTAAAAACACGCCCAAAACACACGGTTTCCCCGTCATACAGCCCAACGGTGGCTCGTGAGTGACTGCATATCAAATGCACCGTTGGGCTGTATGACGGGAATCCGAATGCTTTGTATACCAAAATGCTTTGTAGATAGAACAAAACATACGGTTTCCCCTGCATCCGTCAGCCCACCGGTGGCTCGTGAGACGGCAAATCGGCCTTCGATCCAAACAGCGGCAAGACGTCTCTGATGATCTGCAACCGTCCTAACAAGTGTTGGAGATGTTGCTAATCATCAGAGATCCTTGCCGCTGCTTGGATCCGACCGAGGGGAGGGTTCACCTTCAGCCTCCGCTCTAGGAACTCCTGCCTCTCAGAAATCTTGCTCTCTGCTACCCGTGTACTGCCAAAATGAACTACAATGAGTAGACACTGAGTGCTGAACATGTCCGGGAGGGGGCTATATATAGGGTACGTGTGCTTCTTTAGTCCCGGTTGGTAACACCAACCGGGTCATGTGGCTCACGAAGTGGTCGTGATACTGCTGATCCAACAGCTCACAATCCCTCAAAAGAAACACACCCCTGATCCAACGTCTCACAAGCGCTTGAAAGAAACACACGATCCGTGTGCTTCTTTAGTCCCGGTTGGTAACACCAACCGGGACTAAAGGCGGGCTTTGCGGTCACGACACGTGTCCTCCCCCAGCGCTGCCCTGGGCACGTGTCCTCCCCCAGCGCTGCCCTGGAGGTCTTTATATATTGTCGCCGACGGGGTAAACCCTAATCCACCATTCCTAGCCACGAACGCATCGTCTCCACGAGATGGATCCGCCACGCCCGCCGCAGCGCCTTCTGGACGAGGTCGAGCGTGCTCGGCAGAGCGCGCTTGGGCGCAACCGCGGGAGCCTATCCCGCCGTATGCCCACGAGCCCGGCGTGGAGAGGAATGCCCAGCTACCGGCCTCCTGCTCCACCAGGTGCCGCCGCACCTCCACCTGGCGCCGCTGCACCTCCACCAGGCGCCGCCGCTCCTCCCGCGGAGGAGGAGGAGGACGACTTCGACTGGAGCGACGACGGGGAGAGGGTTGTGGGTTGCAGATACAGGAGGCCATGGAAGCCTCCTTCCAGTCTGTCCGTGACTACCCTGTCCAGCGAGCCAAGACTGCCTACCAGCTCAAAGCGAAGGAGGCTTCCGAGCTGGATTGGGCGCTGAAAGACTCATCCTCCATGGATCTTGCCCTCCGCCGCAAACGTGCGCACGAGAACCGGGCGGCCGCCCACGGGGCTGGCTCCTCCCGCCGTTCCCCCTAATCCTACGGCCTTCGAGCCAGCAAGTCCGTTTATGTAGAATAATGTTGGTGATGTTGGATCAGGGGTGTGTTTCTTTCAAGCGCTTGTGAGACGTTGGATCATGTGTAATAATGTATTAAACCTTTTATGTAATGCATTCTATGGAATGTATTAAACCTTGATGTGGCTCACGAAGTGGTCGTGATACTGCTGATCCAACAGCTCACAGTCCCTCAAAAGAAACACACCCCTGATCCAACGTCTCACAAGCGCTTGAAAGAAACACACGATCCGTGTGCTTCTTCCTTGTTGGTGGGATTCCCTTTAGTCCCGGGTGGTGGCTCACAAAGTGATATCCAACAGCTCACAAGCCTTCAAAAGAAACACACCCCTGATCCAACGGCTCACAAGCGCTCGAAAGAAACACACGATCTGTGTGCTTCTTCCTTATTGGTGGGATTCTCACTATATATATGTAGTCATGCATGGCCTCCATTGGCATAGCACATCTAAACTCATATCTGCAACCTCATCACTCTCCCATGGCTTCCACCGTACCCACTCTAACCTACTCGGAGGCGGAGGCGCTTTGCGCCTCGAACTACCCCTGCCCTCCGGCTACGACGTCCCCGTCGGCTGGAGGCTGAGCACCGGAGGCGTGCCGGTCCCTCCTGTCCCTCAAGGTTTGGCGCGCCGGGCGGCCATCACGAACCACTACTACCTCGAGCTCACTCCGGAGCAGCGGATCGATCCCCGCTGGCATCCCGACTACTGCCCGACTTGGGACGTCTTCTTCATCAATCGGCGTGAGAGGGCGCTCGCCAGGTACGAGGAGGACGGCCCGCCTCCTTCGAACTTCAACGAGGCCGGCCGTCGGCTGTGGTGGAGCGGCCGGACTCTCCAGAGCGTCATGAACTACATCACGGCCGGCGATAACCCCCGCCTGCGCTACCCTCACTTCCAGTCCAGGCGAGCGCCGCCCGACGACAGCGACGACGACGGCGGCGACTACGACGACTACGAGGACGAGTATTATAGGCCTAGGCAGGAGTATGACTAACCTATGGTTCGTCTATGTATCCAAGATTGTTGTCATTAACTACTTCTGGTCTAGCTAAGACGACGATCGTGTAAAATGTATTCTTTATCTCTGCATTTCCAAGTCTATGAAGAAGTTTTTTGTAAACTATGTCAAAACTCAAGTTTATCATTTATCCTACCAACTAGTACACATGAAACTACTCCATGCCAAAGGATTTCATTTTTTGAGTATTTTTCACTTTCTTTGACTTTTTTTAAAAAAGGTCAAAATGGCCGCCGTTACTATTCATTGTAAGGGGTCGAATTATCCAAAACTATCGACGGTTCTGTGATATAATCACTACTTGTGCACCTTAAAATCATTTTTGAAAAAATTTCAGAGCAAACTATCACACACTTGTAGTTCAAATTTGAATTACTTTCGAAAAATAGGCATAAAGTCGTTTAAGTAGGCGAAATTAGCTAGAAACCACGAAAATTACCAATATTTGTGGAGTATCCATAAAATATGGTCTACTTTGTGTGATAATTGGATGGGTGCCATTTTGCACCATATTTGTTGTACTTGCTTCACAAAAAATGTCATTTTTGACAAACGAAAAACAAAAAACGATATTTAGATAAGTAATTTGAAAACATAGAAAATGGTTTTGGATTATTTATTCAAATTTAAACACTTTTCATGTTGAAAGTCTTTTCAGATTCAAAACCATTTGAAATTCATATTCAAACACCTAAATAAGAAAAAAAAAGGCGGGAAACAATATTTCAGAACTGAAAAGTTCGAAATAATTTTGAAAAAGGACTCTTTGGTCCCGGTTTATACGAAGAACCGGGACCAATGAGTCCATGGACGCGCGAGCAGATCTGGCATTAATTTGCCAGGGCATTGGTCCCGGTTGCTGCCACGAACCGGGACCAATGAGGCATTGGTCCCAGTTCATGGAAGCAACCAGGACCAATGACCCCTGCTACTTAACTGCCAGCCCTTCTCCTTCCCCAATTCATCCGAAAAACGACTAAGGACCCAGCGCGGACGCCGTGCGAAAACCACGCCGTCAGGCTGCCCGACGCCCGTGCCGCTCTCACGCCGCACTCCGCCGCCGCCGTAGACGCCCGCGGCGCCCTCGACGCCCGCGCCGCGCCGCCCGCACGCGCGTCTTCTCCAACTCCGGCCGAGGTCTGCCGTGCTCGATTCCGACGCCGTCCGAGCTTCTCCGGCCTCGCCGTCCGTTCCAGCGTGCTCAGGGTGAGCTTCTACCCCTCCCCGACCACTCCTCCGTCCTCCTCCTGTCCTGTAGCTCGCTGCCGACGCGTGCTTGCGAGCGCCGCCGCGGAACCGCGTCGCCGGAGTTACTCCGGCGACCATTTGGTCCGTCGCGCCGCCCGTTCACCTCCCCACGCTCCCGTGCGTGCGACGCGCGCACCCGCGCGACCTCCCGCGCCCTCCTCCGTCGTGTCCGTGGTCGACAGAGCCGCCGCCGGCTCGCTGTGTCACTGACATGCGGGCACTGCTCGTCAGATATTTGAATCTAAATAAGAAATCTTCTGTCAATTTCGAAAATCAATAACTCGAGATTTATAAGTCCAAATAATTCAAACAAAAATTCTCTGGATAGCTTATGAAAATGTCTGTGCAACTAAACTATTTTCACCCTGTTTAGGTTAATATTAATTGCTGGGTATTTAGAATAGTACAGAACGTTAATTATGTAAATTTGTTTGTTTCTGATACTCTAATAATCCAAAAATTATGAATCCAATTGTGTTAACTTTGTATTACAGTAGCCTAGCACCCCTAATTTTTGTAGAATTAATTAAGCAACATAATTAATTAGGTATTCAAATAAAGATTGTAGCCACTTCTGTACTATAACAATTTTAATTGTCATTTGGTTAATCTAATTTAGTTGAATCCAATTGGGTTAGGTCACAAATAATCAACACTGTGTAACCCTAAAAGGATTTAATTTTTAGAGTAAAAGAACTTAGTCAGTAGCTAAAACTTGGTTATTAAGCTTCTGGACTACTAAAACAAATGTGTAGAGAATTTGGTAGATCATTTTGAGTCAAATCCAATTGTGTTGCCTTCTAGATACTTAGGAATTCAAACACTTAGGATTTTTTGTGTTAGGGAAAAAAATTTACGGGTTTACGATACGAGTTTACGATACGAGTTTACGATACTAGTTTACGGGTTTACTAGTTTACGAGTTTACGATACTAGTTCCGACCTATACGAGTTTAAGATACTAGTTTACGAGTTTACGAGTTTACGATACGAGTTTACGATACTAGTTTACGGGTTTACTAGTTTACCCAACTAAAGTTTTGTGCATTGTTCTTAATTTGCAGAAACTATGGAACGAGACGAAAATCAGGAAAACATCCTCGAGGATATAATCCGCGGGCCGGAAGATGTTGGCGATGTCACTTCGCAATTTCTGAACAACTCCGGTGAGGGAGATGAGTCTCTCAACCGAAGAGACGGCTCCGGTGAGGTAGAACCCGACGGCTGGGGTGAGGGAGAAGTCGGCGAGGGAGAAGCCGACGAGGGAGAAGCCGAAGGCTCCGGTGGAACATTAAATGTTGCAAACTCCGGCGAGGTGCATATACATATATTAATGAAGCCGAAGATTGTATTAATTAAGCCTCTGCTGTCTATATACATATATTAACGCTCTTTCTTCTTTTAGCCCTCCGGATCGAGCAAATCTTCTGTAAGGACAAAACGAGGCCCAGCCAAAAAGTTGGGCGACCAAGAAAGGTACAGGATCGAAAAAGTCGCTGAAGACGGCACACCGACTGCTCCCCCTGATGTTAAAAATAAAATGGTAAAGCAATGCGGAGTTCTTGTTAGGGACTACATCCCGATCACCGTTCGAGAATGGCATCAGCCAAAGGAGGGAGGAGTAAGATATGTCGGCGAGGTGGGCAAAAAAGACTTTGGAGAAAGCTCATGCTTAATTTCACCCTGCCGGCGCCATAGGTGGATCAAGATGAGGAGGATCCAAATGAGGCAGAAAAGATTGCCCGGCAAAACATGGAGCAAAAAGTCAAGGACTGGGCTCTTAAGAAGATGGCCGAGCTATTCAAGAACTGGAAGAAAAGATTGAACACGAGTTTGTCGAGAAAAATAAGACTCCGGACTTCGATAAAGGGTATGAGAAGATAAGGGACGACTGGGAAGAATTTGTGGCGTACAAAAAATCGGAGGAAGCTCAGGAAAAGTCTGCAAAAAATAAGGCAAATGCTGCTAAAAAGATCTACCACCATACTATGGGGCCTGGTGGCTACGCCTTTAGCATGCCTAAGTGGGAGAAACTTGAGGCGGACCTGCTGGCTAAAGGGATCACTCCAGAGCCACTCGCATGGATCGAACGGGCAAGAAATTGGTTTTACGGGCATGGGGGCACGTTGGACGCAGAAGGGAAGTGCATATATAACAGAAGACACAAAGATAAGCCCCTACTACCCATCGAAGGCATTAGAAATGCAGTAAAGGATGTTGCAGAGGGACGGTTCATTCCCGATAGAGAGGATGACGAGCTCACACGCGCCCTTGGGAATGAGGAACACGACGGACGAACACGAGGCGTACCAGGCTCCAAGCCCAAGACAATTGCGATTCCCGAGCACAGGAAGAAATTTCCTGATAGAAGCCATCAGAGGAGAAAGGAAAGGGAGGCAATGGAAGCACGCGCTGCTGCAGACCGGCTGCGTAATATAGAAGAAGAATTAAAGCGGCAGAAGGATCAAATTGCCGCACTTAGCCAGCAAGGTACTAGCGGCCAATCTCAGCGGCACATGGTAGAAGCTGCATGCGATGGTACCGGCGGCCCATCGAATCGGAAAAGCAACGTGGCTTCCACGGAGCTCCAGGATGGTACTGATGATGCACTGACGGTGGCTCCTCTTCGTCGCTACCCAGTGGATGATATCACGGAGAGCACACCTTGTGAGCTACATGTGAAAGTTTTTAACTTAACCATGAAGGTGGCGGTCGGCTATGCCGTACCAATTGGACCTAATCCAACTTACCATATCTCTCCGGTTCCACATGGCTACGCTGTTGTCGGGGTGGATGAAGTGATGAAAGATTTTGAGGAGCTGAAGCTGGAACACCCTGCAGGTGAAGATGGGGAGGTGCTTGAACTTGGAGAAGCCAAGAAAGGGACCATTCTATGGCCAAAGGAATTCATCGTGCTTCCAAACTGGCAGCCAAGGCCATCGACTCCTCACCAGTCTCCAGCGCAACAGTCCTCTTCACCGCCTCAGCATTCTCCAGCGCAACAGTCCTCTTCACCGCCTCACCAGTCTCCAGCGCAGCCGTCTCCACCGCCGCGTCAGCCGTCTCCGCCGCCGCTCAGCCGTCTCCACCACCGCTGGTACTATGAGGGGTAAGCGATCACCGAAACGTAAAAGGTCTCCCTCCCAAAAGTACCTCATAAGAATCTTCCCATTAGACCTTATGACCGTACGGTGGAGGAAAATGCCGCGGTCGTAAATGCCCAACATCAAGAGTGGTTGGCTAGCCTGAAGAAGCCGAAAGCGGCAGAGTTCCCCTCCACCCCAGCAGAAAAAGCCGCCGTCTTCAAAATGCTGAAGACCCTTGAACAACCCCCGCCAAGGCTGACACCAGACTATGACCGCCAGATTCGCAAGTCGGTTCAGCCAAATAAGGAGCGGTCGAAGAGTAGTAGTGCACGCGGGAAATCAGTTCCCCAGCTCGGAGAACAGAAAAACCAGTCGTGCCCCCCGCTCAAAGTGTTTTCCAATACCGCCGAGGGGTCGAGCACAGGTGATGTCGCTATCGATCCTGAGTTTGTTGCAATATACGGAGAAGCGGCCGTTGCTCATGGCATGTCTATTCCGAACTACTTAGCGCAATTACAAGAGAGTTCCAGGAAGTAGCATACCAATACCGGTACGGGAATAGTCTCGTCAAACCTGAGCTAGTCAACGATCTACCAACAAAAATGCGCAGATTGCATAAGTGGTACATGCGAGCCTGTGAGGAAGGGGCAAACTGGATCTACGTGGCCTATAGAAACGAGCATTACGGGCATGGAAATGGCGTGGTAATGATTGAATTTCCTGAATTATTTCAGTTATACCAACAAGACGCCATCGACAAAGCTATCCTCAGTGCCTATTGTCTGTAAGTATTATTTCTGTAATTAAGTCTCTAGCTAGCTCAGCTCGTTCATTGCATGTATAATCTTACTCATCACTATATTAATTATGCAGAATGAAGATTCTCCAATGCAAAAGAGGACAAATCTATGACATTGGGTTCATTGACCCATACTACATTCATCAAGTATCTCTCAAACGTCATTACAACGACACAGAGGATAACTTGGTAAGGGCGTTAAGATTTAACGAAACCAAAAGGGAAATACTATTTCCTTACAACTACGGGTGAGTGTTACTGTCTTTTACACATTCTATTTCGCTTACTCGATGTTAAGTGTATAATTGATGACTTATGCGTGCGCAGCTTCCACTTTATTCTGCTAATCATTAAACCTGACAAAGGAGTAGTACTTGTCATGGACTCGAAACGTAAACCCCTTGAGGAGTGGGCGGACATGCAGGAATGCCTCCAAGGGTAATTTCAATCATTATGGCACTATATCGGCAACTTTCCGTTCATTCCCTGGTAGCAAGCAATTAATATATAACTCATTTATTCATTTTCATTGCCGTACAGGGCTTGGAAACGGTTCACCGCCAAGGCTAGGGGTATTTGGGCGCCGAAGCTTACATTTGAACAAATAAGTGTAAGTTATCATGCTGATAATTATTCCGCGCATCTCTTTGATTTTAGTTTCAATACCATTATCATGCTTGATTATTATTTTGATTGAACTCTGTTCTCGTAAAGTGCTTGAGGCAGGAACATGGGAATAATTTATGTGGATACTACGTTTGCGAGTTCATTCGCCAGACGACCCAAGAGCGATCCAAGAGCCGGTTCTTAGAACAACTTGAAGTACGTAAACAATATTCACAATTTTAGTTTATTGCCATCAATTGTGTTTAGTTTCATTCATATATATTGACCCCTTCTTTAAATTAGATCGAACGGCTGCGGGACGGTCTTCTACCACAAGATCTCGTACGCGCAATTCAAGAGGAAATTGCGGGATTCTTAGATGCAGAGGTCCTAGATCCAAACGGAGAATACTATGGGCCGGTTAAAATGGGAGTGTAAAAGAGATGTATATATGCATGAAACTCGTGTGTACATCTGGCATTAATTTGTGGTCTGATACGAGTTTACGAGTTTACGATACTAATTTACGGGTTTACGATTTTACGAGTTTACGATACTAGTTCATGTGGTCCGATACGAGTTTACGATACTAGTTTACGAGTTTACGAGTTTACGATACTAGTGCCGACCTATACGAGTTTACGAGTTTACGATACTAGTTCATGTGGTCCGATACGAGTTTACGATACTAGTTTACGAGTTTACGATACTAGTTCCGACCTTTACGAGTTTACGATACTACTTTACGAGTAGTACCTGCACAGAAATATCGAAGTTTGGCCTCGATATGCCGGCGAGTGAGAGATGGAGAGCACGTCGGCGATGCGAAGAAGGGGAGACGACGGAGGCACCGGCGAGAGGGAGAGGGGGCACCGGCGAGAGGGAGAGGGGGCACCGACGAGAGGGAGAGGTGGCCCAAATAGACCCTAAACCCTAAATACAAAAAAAAACAGTCATTGGTCCCGGTTCGTATACGAACCGGGACCAATGAGTCTCCCCCCACGCCCAGCCAGAACTGGCCACGTGGACCAGCATTGGTCCCGGTTCGTGGACCAACCGGGACCAGCATTGGTCCCGATTGGCCAGTCCCGGTTCGGCAACCGGGACTGAAAGCCCAGCCGAACCGGGACTACAGACCATTTTTCTAGCAGTGTTCCGACAGCTAAAGCATAAGGAACCGACTTCATTTGATCAATTTCTATTTGATTCCTTGGACATTGAAATGTCCCAAACTTATCGCCCTTGACTATAGGAGCAGGTGAGGGAGCGCACTTATGCAAATTGTATTTCTTTAGCACTCGCTCAAAGTATGCCTTTTGGGATAGTCCTAACATCCCCTTTGACCTATCTCGATAAATCTCAATGACAAGGACATACGAGGCTTCACCGAGATCCTTCATATCAAAATTGGATGACAGAAAGTTCTTGGTCTCATGCAGCATATCCTTATCGCTGCAGGCCAACAATATGTCATCCACATATAGGACTAAAATCGTGAACCTACTGCCTTTAAATTTAACATAAATGCAGTTGTCCTTCACATTCTCTGTAAAACCAAAAGCTCGAATAATCTTGACGAACTTGAGGAACCACTGTCTTGAAGCTTGCTTCAAGCCATAGATGGATTTCTTTAAACGACATGCTAAATGTTCCCTTCCTTCCACGACAAAACCTTCCGGCTGAGTCATGTAAACATCTTAATTAAGGTCACCATTTAGAAATGTCGTCTTAACGTCCATTTTGTGTAATTCTAGGTCGAAATGAGCTACTAGAGCCATGACGATCCTAAAA
Organism: Poa pratensis; assembly: GCA_947311845.1. NCBI lineage: Eukaryota > Viridiplantae > Streptophyta > Magnoliopsida > Poales > Poaceae > Poa > Poa pratensis. The sequence goes on from CAMZMU010000053.1 coordinate 33,240,218, forward strand.
GAATCTTTAGATGACACAGGAGAAAAGGTCTCATTGTAATCGATTCCTTCTCTCTGTGTAAAGCCTTTCTCCACAAGTCTTGCTTTGAACCTTTCGGCATTCTCTTTGGAGTCAAACTTGGTTTTGTAGACCCATTTGCAGCCTACTCTTTTAGCACCATTGGGAATTTCTACTAAGTCTCAAACATCATTTGAGCTCATAGATTTTAACTCGTCTTCCATGGCAACTTGCCATTTGGACGAATTCATACTTTTAATGGCTTGTTTATATGAGGTTGGATCCTCCACCTTTCCTATATCATTTACATCCTCACTCATGTAAGTGACATAATCTTCTGAAATGGCTTTCTTTCTATCTCGCTGTGATCTTCTCACAGGAGGTGGTGGTGGAGGAACATCATCATTTTGATGATCTTCTTCATTATCTGAATGGTGATCCTCTTCACCTTCTGGATTTTCATTATTATTTTCAGGATCACCATTGGGTTCAGGACCTGAAACGTAAGGTTCAGAACCAACATTACGAGTCACTTTTCTTCGTATTGGCAGAATGAGCTCTTGGATAAGCGGGAATGCAACGCATACCCGCTTCTCCTCAAGGTCGATCTTTCTTAATTCAGTGACTTCATTATCTTCAAAAAATGCCGCTTGTCGAGTCTCCACAAACTTTGTGGTATGATTTGGACAATAAAAGCGATATCCCTTTCCCCTATGTGGGTATCCAATAAAGAAACAACTAACTGTTTTTGGATCTAATTTCTTAAGTTGTGGATTGAATACTCTAGCCTCAGCGCGACAACCCCACACACACAAATAATTCAAACTCGTCTTTCTTCCCGTCCACATCTCGTAAGGTGTGTTCGGTGCTGACTTAGTGGGAGCAAGATTTAAAATATATGCGGTTGTCTTTGTAGGAGTTTGCGCGATAGAAAACAAAATTTTTCTCTCACATGCGGAAGCAACACTCAAGATCCTATCTAGAAGATGCTAGTAACGGGGAGAGTAGTTCATCATAACCTCGAAGAACACGCGTGTTGAACGTTTAATTCAACGCAGCTCGGTGAAGTTGTTGACGATGTTCAATCCGATCAGCACCGCAAACGAGCAGCACCTCCGGAGGCTTGCACACGTACAGTTCGATGACGTCTCCCTCTTCTTGATCCAGCAAGCTAGAGGGAGAAGTAGGTGGGATCGATTCCAGCAGCACGACGGCGTGGTGGTGGATATGGTGGAGAGTTCCCGCGGGCAGGGCTTCGCCAAGCGGTGCACGGGAGGGAGGAGGAGATGCGGCAGCCATTAGTCACCCATGGTGTGCCTCTGTCCTCTCTTATATAGGCAAGGGAGCTGCAGCCACTTAATTCCAAGGTTGTAACCCCCTCTTTAAAGAGTGGTAACCCCCTCTCCTTTAAAAGGTAGTAACCTCTTTCAAGAGTGGTAACCCCCCATTTAAGGGCTGCCCATTGATTGACCACATGGACCAAGGAGGCTGGTCAAATGGACCAGTGGGCCACCCTTGGTCGTCCTGGACAGGTGGGCCCCACGTGGGACCCTCCGGAACCTTCTAGAACATTCCGACACTCTGCCGGAAAAATCTCGAACTTTTTCCGGAACCCTGAAATCAACTTGCCATATATAAATCTTTACCTCCGGACTCTTCCGGAGCTCCTCGTGATGTCTAGGATCTCATCCGAGACTCCGAACAATATTCGGACACCATTAATAAAATTATCCCAGAGCTACTCTAGCGTTACCGAACGTTAAGTGTGTGACCCTACGGGTTCGAGAACGTGTAGACATGATCGAGACACCTCTCCGATCAATAACCATTAGAGGGACCAGGATATCCATAATGACTCCCACACATTCAACGAAGATCTTTATCGGTTGAACCACTATGTCGTGGACTACTATAATCCGTATACAATTTCCTTTGTCACGCGATATTTTACTTACCCGAGATTTGATCGTCGGTATCACTATACCTAGTTCAATCTCGTTACCGGTAAGTACTCTTTACTCGTTCCGTAATACAACATTCTTGTGACTAACTCATTAGTCATGTGCTTGCAAGCTTTACCGAATGTGCACTACCGAGTGGGCCAGAGTATATCTCTCCGAAACACGGAGGGACAAATCCCAGTCTTGATTCATGTAATTCAAAAAGTACTTTCCGAGATACCCGTAAGACACCTTTATGATCACTGTCACGAAGCGATGGTTGATGTCCCCAAAGTATTCTTCCAGTACCGGGAATAACATGATCTCATGGTCTAAGAAATAGGATACTTGACAATAAAAGGCATGACAATATAAAACTTAATGAAACGATCAATATTGTTATGCTTAGTTGGGTCTGTCCATCACGTCATTCTTCTAATGACATGATCCCGTTAATTAATTAACAACTCATGTTCATGGTTAGGAAACCATAACCATCATTAATTAACGAGCTAGTCTAGTAGAGGCTTACTAGGGACGAGGTGTTGTTTATGCAACCACACATGTATTATGTTTCCGGTTAATACATTATAGCATGGAAAATAAACATATACATGAACACGGAAATATGATAATAACATTTTATTATTGCCTCTAGGGCATATTTCCAACAGTCTCCCACTTGCACTAGAGTCAATAATCCAGTCAATAAGTAAGCATTTAACACCTATGGCATTCAAGTGTTATTACTATGCTTCGCATGTGGTAAACTCCATCAAAAGATCTGACATGTTCAGGTCCGTTTGTATTTGCATCTCTTAGCGTCTACACGCATCACTCATTCTCTAATGAGATGGCTTTGTATATATTTGGTCAACCGGTGAGACCTTAATTCCTCAGCTTAAACTAATGTTACCAACATTTGTGAAAATGTTGCTTCATAGTGTCAGCATTCTTGGAAATTCACCAAGTTCATAAAGAACTCTTTGACACAAAAATACTCTTCTTATTTGTTGTCAACACAACGCCTCATTTGTTGTCAACACAACGCTATATACTTAGCCTTTGTTGTAGTATTTATCACAATACTTTAATTTTGAAATTCATTCAAAACCAGCATGGAACTTTCTTCCAGCCTATTGTGCCACCCTTCAACACATCTTTAATTGAGATAGATTTATTTGGATCAATGACAACTATTATTGTAACATATTACAACGAATATTTGTCATTACTGCATATGAAAACACATCCTTAGTTTTCTAAAACTACTTAAGGATCTTTCCTACTGTTGTCCAATCATCATATGAATTATCCTGGTATAACACTTTATAGCATAGGACTTATCTGGTTGTGTACATATCATGGAACACATGACTTAGAAATCTCAATTTTGCTCATCATGTGTCAAAACACTTGATATTGCTCAATTCTTTTCATGCAGCAAGAACACTTTCTTGTCGTTTTAATATTGACTACTTCAATACTTCATCTATGTACTTTGGCTCAATCATATCAGGCGCTTCAATCCATCTTTATAGATATTGATGCCCAATATAATGTTTAGCCTAAGCCTTTCATCAATATGAAATCTTAACCGTGTAAATTTAAAATACATATTTTCCAATCAACTATATGTCATCTACATAAAGTATTAGAAATATGTCTAAGCACTCCCACTTAATTTCTTGTAACTCTACAAGTATCTTCACTATTCATGATGGAATCAAACTCTTTTGATAGCTTCATGAAAGTAAAGATTCCAACTTCGTTATGCTCATTTCAACCATTGAAGTTTGCATACTTTTCTAGAAACCCTTTTGAATTTTACAAAACTCATAGACTGTGTCACGTACACATCCTTAATCAGCCTTCCTTGAGAGGAAAGTTGTTTTGTTATTCAACTGCCATATCAAATATGTAACTTTTTCTAGAACTATCCGTAAAGACGAAAGTATCACTACGGAAGATCAAAATCTTTTCATAGTCAACTCCTTGAACTTTGTCGCAAACACCTTTTCGACAAGTTAAACTTTCAATGGATGTAAACATCCACGTCTTGTTGCTATATAGATCCATTTGCAACCATGAGGATTCACGCCTTCTGAAAGGATTGCCAAGTCACATACTTGACATTCATACATGGATACTATCTCGGATATAATGACTCACAGCCAATTTACGAAGTCAGGGCCCATCATTCGCTTCCTTTATAATTTGCAGGTCCTTTGTTGTCAAAACAACACTTCATTCTCAAACCACAAGTTGGTCTAAGCACAAAGTTTTACGACCTTCGTGGTTCAGTTTGCAAACTCTTTCGAAGTTACTACAACACATGTAGTGTCTTCCACTTAGTCAAATTAGGAGACTCTAGAACAACTTCTAGTGCTGCGCTACTCTTGACATGATAATGATGATTCTCTAATCTCATCGAGTTGCACTGTCCTCCCACTCACTTCTTTCGCAAGAACAATTTTCTCGAGAAATCTACCCTTTCTGACAAACAACATTTGTCTTAGGTTTGGTGATAGGAGAAATACCCAACGGATTCTTTGGGATAACCTTATAAACATATATTTATCCGATTTTGGTTGTAAACATTTTACACATGCTATGCATACCAAAATTTAAGAAAAGACAATTCGGGTCACTACCCAAGCCATAACGCGTATGGTGTCATTTTCAACGGATCATATGGTGCTCTTTTAAGTGTAAAAGTGGTAGTCTCTAAAGCATAAACTACAAAATATAATGGCATTTTATTTATCTTACCATGTCTTACAAAGTTCGATAATGTCTCTCTAACACTCCATACTTCTGTGGGGTTTTCGAGAAGGATAAGTTGTGGAACAATTCTGCAACTCCTCAGATGTTTCGCTAAACTCGTAACTCAAACTTTATTCTTTATGATCCAATCATAAATACTTGATTTCTTGTTACGATGATTTTTTCACTTCATACTAACAATACATTGAACTAATTCAAAAATGTCAAATTCCTTTCTCATTAAATAGATATACTCATGTATCTACTCAAATCATCGGTGGAATATGAAGAAAAATTAATCCACCACACACGGCTATTCATAATGGACCATGTACATCAATATGTACAATCTCCACTAATTTAGTCGTCCGTTCTACTTTGGCCTATGAACGGAGTTTTAGTCATCTTTTGGAAGAGATCTCACAAGCGTCAATTCATTCAAAAACAAAAATGACTCCGAAAGTCCATCAACATGGAGTTCCTTCATGTTTTCCTTTCCATTATGAACTAAAACGGCAGTGTCACAACTTAAGTGAAATTCTTTAATTTTACGTCTTGCGATGTTTAGCATTTAGTCTTATAGATGTTTATTTTACCAACACGATTTATATTTACTCATCCATCAATTATGGAACATGGTCATAGTGTGAACAACTCATTTGTTCTCACCATAAGCAGGAACAAAATAACAACTTATTAAGTTCTTAAAATAAATCTTGAAGGTTTGTTTCGATGCGACAGTGAACACAATAACACTTTATTTTCGTTCTTGTCATGATCGATTTGACATCTATTACTAGTTCTTTCAGGCTCTTGTATTTCTTGCATTGTGTTGCTATGACAATTCATACCAACCAATCTAGTATCAAAATACCCCAAAATACTTTGTTAACTAGTAATACATCTATAACCTGTATATCATGCATATACTCCTGAGCTGGACTTTTCCAGTCTTTTCTTTTCTGCCATATAATTTTGTAATTCTATTTTCAGTGTTCCCTTTCCTTTACAGAAGAATCATTCAACATCAAACAATGCCAGTCGAACTAGCACATTTTCCTTGGCGTGTTAGTCATATACTATCACCCATGGAGTCATATTTTTGAAGTTGATTGTTTCGCTAATATCACCATATTATTAGCATTCTTCCATGCCTATTCCACCCTTAGCAATCTTCAAGCATAGTAAACAATTTTTACCCACACTTTTAATCCATCCCATCATAACAATTTTGTGATGAAGCTACTATAGCTCAAAGGAAGGAATTTAGAGGATAATGTCAGTGCCCAACGTCTTGGGATGATTCAAACGCCTAGCATCTTCAATCCTTGCATATATTCAAATAATATAAGCACATTGTCACAATAAATTACACTCAGTCATGTTGCGACAAACAGGGTTCTAGATATCAATATATCTTTCACTCCTCGCTTGTTTCTGAAAACAATTCTTTTCAGATCCTAGATCACCTGATACGCACACTAGTAGGGAAGTGTCTTTCTGTGGCGCACCAAAAACTGTTTCTGTGGCGCATGGTCGGTGCGCCACAGAATCCTCGCCACAAAAATATTATTTCTGTGGCGCAGGGAACCATGCGCCACAGAAAGTATACAATTCTGTGGCGCACCTCTATAGTGCGCCACTAAATTATTGTCCATGCGCCACAGAAAGAATTTCGATTATTTGCTGTATTTGAAAATAATGTATCTGTGACGCACTTTGTTCGTGAAATATGGTGCGCCACAGAATTATTTACCGTGCGCCACTAAATTATTTGCCGTATATATTATCGATTATTTGTTGTATTATCGATTATTTGCTATATTTGACAATAATACAGGTATATTACAGAATTTTTACAGAAAATAATAGAAACAGTAATATATTTTGACACAGTATTAAAACAGACAGATAAATATGTACATCACCACTTAGAGCCCGAGATACATACATATATAGTACAAGCATATGCATTTAACATTGGCATATGCATTGGGATAAGTCGTAGTACAAGCATATGCATTTAACATTGGCATATGCATGAAAATAAAACATTAGTCTTAACCAAGTACAGTGGAAACATCAGTCTACATAGATAAGTGGACAAGTCAACATAAAACATAGTACGGAAAGAAGTGGACAAGTCGCTCTATGGGTCGTCGTCCCTAGGCCTATCCAGCTGAGCCCAGTACATCGGATCTGCGGGGTCATCAGTGTCCTCGCTCCCCCACGGCTGACCCGAAAGAGTGCGGAACGGAGGTATGCCGTCCCGCCTATTCACCTCGACCCAGTGCCTAGGGTCGTTGTGGTGATAAGCATCGGGGTTCGGCGGCCCGAACATCCGCAATAGCTGCTGCTCCGACTCCTGCCACTCCTGGTGCCGCTGCTGCTGCCGCTCCTCCGACGCCTGCTGCCGCTTCTGCCGCTGCTGCTCAGAGTCGGAATCCCAGTCCTTCTCCCATTCCTCCTCCTGCTGCTCCTCCTCCTGCTGCTCCTCCTCCTCCGCCCAGATCCCAAGAGAAGTGATGTCGTCGTCAGTAGGACCGGCGCCGTGGGAAGGACCGGTGTCGTACGAAGGACCAGCACCGTCAAAAGGACTAGTGCCGAAATGCTGGTAGGACATCAAGTTTGGCTCGTTCTGCAGGAGATGCCTCACATACGGGTCGTCCTGGGGGCGTGCGTTGCGACGTGCGATCTGCGCCTCAGCCAACCTGTGCTCCATCTCCTTGGCCATTTCCACCTGTCTGATCCCATCCGGTATGAACTCATTCACACGGTGGCGATCCGCTGGGTAGTTCAGATCCTTATCTTTCTTCTTATCACCTTACTCGTGTACGGCGAAATAATCATAGGCGCGCGCCGCCTCCTCCGCTGTATTAAACTGCCCAGCCCAGTGCTTCCTCTTGTTGATATGGATCTGACATCCATACACGTACCGACCAAGCTTCTTCCTATAGCACGCCCTCACACCCTTAAACTCGGCCATTCCGTGAAACTAAAACATATTAAAAACAAATTCATTAGAATCAATGAACAGAACTAAAACCAATGAACAGAACTAAAATTATTTTTAGCAAAGTCATGCCAAAATTATATTCATGCATGTAGGGACATTGATCAAATATGCATAACTAATACATCTTGATCCCATGAATAATTTGGTCCATTTTTATTTAACCCTAATACATCGCGAATAATATCACTAATACATCTCCTCTCCCATGCATGAACCTCTGAAACTAACTTCGACCGGGTCCTGAGCCGCGGGGTGCTGAGCCGCGGGCGCTGCGCATCCAAAGATAAGGAACCCTCACAGGGTCATAGCTCACGTGACGAGTAACCCTCTGAAGAAACGACCATCCATTGTTGTACTGCCTATCCAACAAAGTCATGTAGCGACGGACGTGCTCGTCCTCCTCCCTGATACGGCGACGTACCAACTCCTCGGGGGCCGGCTCCCTCTGCACCGAGCATGGCCCACGCGACCGCCACCAAAGAAGATCCGGGTCGACGACGACACCCGGATTCCTCACCAAGATACGCGTCCCGGAAGGTAGCACCTCCCAGTGCCAGCACGGCGGAGTCCAGTCGCGGACATCGCCCCTCTGGTCCAACAGTGACATCGCCCCTCTGGTCCACCAAGCAAATTTAAATAAAGTACAAATTCATAGCAACTATCAAATAACACAATTTTCAAACTCATTTTTAGCAATGTGAATTACACAATATAAACCAACAATGAACACAACTAAAATTATCTACAATCTAAGCTACACAACTATATGTCCTATTTTTAGCAAAGTCATGCCAAAATTCACGAAATTTTTTGGCATGACCTTTGCTAGAAAAGGGACATATGGAGTACCCGAATTTGCCGGAACGGAAGTTAATCGACGTTCCGGCAAACTCAAGGGTCTCATGGGTACCTGCAGACATTTCACAAATCATATGTCCTATTTTTAGCAAAGTGATGCCAAAATTCACGAAAAAATTTGGCATGACCTTTGCTAAAAAAAGGGACATATGGAGTACCCGAATTTGCCGTAACGGAAGTTAATCGACGTTCCGGCAAACTCAAGGGCCTCTCGGGGTACCTGCAGACATTTCACAAAAAATCCACATCTCCGGCCGGCATCTCCACGACACGATGGTCGGAGCACAAACAACCACGACACGATGGTCGTGGTAGCACAGATCAACACAAGCACACACAACTTCTCGATCGGGGTACCAATAGCAAAGATCATACATAAAAAGGTGCCTCATATGAAGAGTGCACATCAAGAACTTCCAAGTGTCAGAACTTCCAAGTGTAAGAGTCAACCTAGCTATCCTATGAAATGATGTTTCACAGCGATGACTCTGATTCAGAGAACAGTAGCGTGGCCCTGAGCCTGAGCTTGACAAAAACTACAGACCGACGGTGCGACGCCGTCGATCTTTGGCCCATCTTTTACATTCGTTCTATAGGTTCGGTCATGCTCAGGCTCTGAGTCAACCTAGCTATACTGTGAATCAGAGTCATCGGTGTAATACAATAGAAGCCTCATATATCATTGTCAAAACAAGGCAAAAAGAGTACCTACAAGAACATGTTCTAATACAAGCACTCAAATTGTATATAGTACAAGGTATTGTAGATACTCTTTTCCCTTTAACATGACATAGTTTAAATCATCGGCCTATAGTACATATACAAGAACATGGGTAAAAGGATAAAAAAAGATCAGGTCCTGCAAGCGGAACAACTCAAGCTCCAGTTTAGCCAATACAAAATAAATATCAAGTTTGAGTTCAACATTAATTAGGTCAACCAAATTAACCCCACAAATTTCTTTCTTATCAAAACATAGTTATGTTCATATCTAGTGGATGGAGTAGCCAGCTATGAACTTCTTTGCACATCCTATTGAAAAAATAGTTGTACATGTTTAGCTTAGATTCCTTATCTTGAAATGTTGTACATGTTATAATAGTTGGCACCACATAGTTATGCTTAGATTCCTTATATCTTCAAATGACTATAATAGTTGTACATGTTAAAATTTATGACAATGTGCAATGTTAAAACTTATGATTTAATCTTATAATTTAAAATTATAATTTTTTCAGTGGAAGACATGCATCTTATGACAAAGAATTTAATCTTATGATTTAAAACTATGATTTTGGTACTGCAGGGCGGCGATGAGGAGGAATACGTACCGGGACGCGAGAGGTGGCGGTGGTGGTCGTCGGCGACGGTGGACGCGCGCGGGGAGGGCTCGACGCGGGTAGCGGTGGTGGTCGACGGCGACGGTGGACGCACGCGTGGAGGGCTCGATGCGAGAGGTGGCGGTGGTGGTCAACGGCGACGGCGGACGTACGCGTGGAGGGCTCGATGCGAGAGGTGGCGGTGGTGGTCAACGGCGAAGGCGGACGCGCGCGGGGAGGGCTCTCGATGCGAGAGGGGTGGCGGCGGTGGTCGACAGCGACGGCGCGTGGAGGGCTCGACGCGAGAGGTGGCGGTGGTGGTCGATGGCGACGGCGGACGCGCGCGGGGAGTGCTCGATGCGAGAGGGGTGGGGAAGTTGGAATGGGGATGGAAAAGGAAAGGGGAAAAGATTTCTGTGGAGGTGTCGGTGTGGTATACACACAATACCTTTTGGGGCGCACGGCTGTGGATGCGCCACAGAAATGTCCTTTTCAGTGGCGCATCCAGAACCGTGCGCCACAGAATAAGCACCCAGGCAATCGTTGGATGGGGCCCACCACATTTCTGTGGCGCACAGGACTGGATGCGCCACATAAACGATGCTTTCTGTGGCACATCCAGCGCAACGCGCCACAGAAATGTCAACAGATTTTTGTTGATGCGGGACCCACCATATTTCTGTGGCGCACGCCAGCTTGCATGCGCCACAGTATTCTGTGGCGCATTGTGCTCAGTGCGCCACTGAAATGTTTTTGTGGCGCATTGCCAGTTTGGTGCGCCACAAAATGTCGTTCCATAGAAAGGCACTTCCCTACTAGTGTCAAAACATTCTTTTGAAGATCAGGTATCATGGAAGCAAGCATGACACTAGATACTAAGTCAGAATCATTTGCTCTTTAGATCAATCAATCATTAATCACATGGAGCTAGGTAGGTATTACCGAAAATTTACAATAGGACTCTTATTTAAATTCACCTAATACGGTACCAGTCCATAATGGTTTTGCCAGATCAAAACAGTTTTATCTCAATTAACAATCTACGTGTAAGGTAGTTTGTGGATGCCAAAGTCTAGTACAAATTATGCAAATACACTATGATAGGTGGTTCATGATAAATTTTGTTCATGTTAATTCAAAAATTACTACGTGAACTCCCACTCAAAACAACATCCCTCTAGTCGTTTCAGTGATTACACAAACCAAATTCACTACACCGATAACCGATCGTCACGTGAGATGGTGCAGCTGCAAAGGCGAACATCAACATGTTCATCATATCATCCATATGACTCGTGCTTTACCTTTCGGTTACGTGTTCCGAGGCCATGTCTGCACATGCTAGGCTCGCCAAGTAGAACCGTAGTATTTGCGTGTGTAAATCTGGCTTACACCCGTTGTATGCGAACGTTGAGTCTATCACACCCGATCATCACGTGGTGCTTCGAAACAATGAACTTTCTTAACGGTGCATACTAAGGAAGAACACATTATTATCTTGATATTTACGTGTGAGGGATCATCTTATAATGCTACCGTCGTGCACACGCAAAATAAGATGCATAAAAGGATAAACATCACATGCATAAAAAATATGTGACATGGTATAGCCCTTTTATTGCGTCTTGATCTCCATCTTAAACGCACCGGCATGATCTCCATCATGGCGCCATGTTCATGTGGCGCCTTGGTTGTCTCCACCACGTTGCATCCCATATATTGCTAACTCATAGCGATAAATAATGCAATTACATGGCGTTTGAAGTTGACACGCAGGTCATACAATTTTTAATTAAGACAACCATATGGCTCCTGCCGGTTGACGTACTCATCGACATGCAAGTCGTGAAACATTACAAAACATGATCATCTCATACATCACAAATATATCATATGAACAGTTTGGGCTATACCATATCACAAGCACCCCTGCAAAAACAAGTTAGACGCCTCTCCCTTATTCTTTGCAAATTTTACGTGGCTTAGGGCTTTCGAAGAAAGAACCGACCTTACCTACGAACATGAAACCACAACGGTGATAAACAAATTATTAACAACCCGTTGTAGATTAAATCTTAACTATAGTGGGAGAGACAGACACCCGCAAAGCCACTTATGCAATACAAGTTGCATGTCAGTCGTGGAACAAGTCTCATGTACGTGGACATGTAAAGTTAGTCCGGGCCGCTTCATCCCACTATGCCGCTAAGATTCAAAATACACAAAGGAAGTAATAACATGATTATCAACGCCCACATACACATATGTGTTCTACCCGTACCAAAACATCTACGCATAGATCCGGCTCTGATACCACTGTAGGAGTTTGCGCGATAGAAAACAAAAATTTTCTCTCACATGCGGAAGCAACACTCAAGATCCTATCTATAAGATGCTAGTAACGGGGAGAGTAGTTCATCATACCCTCGAAGAACACGCGCGTTGAACGTTTAATTCAACGCAGCTCGGTGAAGTTGTTGACGATGTTCGATCCGATCAGCACCGCAAACGAGCAGCACCTCCGGAGGCTTGCACACGTACAGTTCGATGACGTCTCCCTCTTCTTGATCCAGCAAGCTAGAGGGAGAAGTAGGTGGGATCGATTCCAGCAGCACGACGGCGTGGTGGTGGATATGGTGGAGAGTTCCCGCGGGCAGGACTTCGCCAAGCGGTGCGCGGGAGGGAGGAGGAGATGCGGCAGCCATTAGTCACCCATGGTGTGCCTCTCTCTTCTCTTATATAGGCAAGGGAGCTGCAGCCACTTAATTCCAAGGTAGTAACCCCCCTCTTTAAAGAGTGGTAACCCCCTCTCCTTTAAAAGGTAGTAACCATCTCTTTCAAGAGTGGTAACCCCCCCCCATTTAAGGGTTGCCCATTGATTGACCACATGGACCAAGGAGGGCTGGTCAAATGGACCAGTGGGCCACCCTTGGTCGTCCTGGATAGGTGGGCCCCACTGTGGGACTCTCTGGAACCTTCTAGAACATTCCGACACTCTGCCGGAAAAATCTCGAACTTTTTCCGGAACCCTGAAATCAACTTGCCATATATAAATCTTTACCTCCGGACTCTTCCGGAGCTCCTCGTGATGTCTAGGATCTCATCCGAGACTCCGAACAATATTCGGACACCATTAATAAAATTATCCCAGAGCTACTCTAGTGTTACCGAACGTTAAGTGTGTGACCCTACGGGTTCGAGAACGTGCAGACATGATCGAGACACCTCTCCGATCAATAACCATTAGAGGGACCAGGATATCCATAATGACTCCCACACATTCAACGAAGATCTTTATCGGTTGAACCACTATGTTGTGGACTACTATAATCCGTATACAATTTCCTTTGTCACGCGATATTTTACTTACCCGAGATTTGATCGTCGGTATCACGATACCTAGTTAAATCTCTTTACCGGTAAGAACTCTTTACTCGTTCTGTAATACAACATTCTCTATGACTAACTCATTAGTCATGTGCTTGCAAGCTTTACCGAATGTGCACTACCGAGTGGGCCCAGAGTATATCTCTCCGAAACACGGAGGGACAAATCCCAGTCTTGATTCATGTAATTCAACAAGTACTTTCCGAGATACCCGTAAGACACCTTTATGATCACTCTGTCACGAAGCGATGGTTGATGTCCCCAAAGTATTCTTCCAGTACCCGGGAATAACATGATCTCATGGTCTAAGAAATAGGATACTTGACAATAAAATGCATGACAATATAAACTTAATGAAACGATCAATATTGTTATGCTTAGTTGGGTCTGTCCATCACGTCATTCTTCTAATGACATGATCCCGTTAATTAATTAACAACTCATGTTCATGGTTAGGAAACCATAACCATCATTAATTAACGAGCTAGTCTAGTAGAGGCTTACTAGGGACGCAGTGTTGTTTATGCAACCACACATGTATTATGTTTCCGGTTAATACAATTATAGCATGAAAAATAAACATATACCATGAACACGGAAATATGATAATAACATTTTTATTATTGCCTCTATGGCATATTTCCAGCAGTCTCCCACTTGCACTAGAGTCAATAATCCAGTCAATAAGTAAGCATTTAACACCTATGGCATTCAAGTGTTATTACTATGCTTTGCATATGGTAAACTCCATCAAAAGATCTGACATGTTCAGGCCCGTTTGTATTTGCATGTCTTAGCGTCTACACGCATCACTCATTCTCTAATGAGATGGCTTTGTATATATTTGGTCAACCGGTGAGACCTTAATTCCTCAGCTTAAACTAATGTTACCAACATTTGTGAAAATGTTGCTTCATAGTGTCAGCATTCTTGGAAATTCACCAAGTTCAATAAAGAGCTCTTTGACACAAAAATACTCTTCTTATTTGTTGTCAACACAACGCCTCATTTGTTGTGAACACAACGCTATATACTTAGCCTTTGTTGTAGTATTTACCACAATACTTTAATTTTGAAATTCATTCAAAACCAGCATGGAACTTTCTTCCAGCCTATTGTGCCACCCTTCAACACATCTTTTAATTGAGATAGATTTAGTTGGATAAATGACAAGACTATTATTGCAACATATTACAACGAATAATTTGTCATTACTGCATATGAAAACACATCCTTAGGTTTTCTAAAACTACTTAAGGATCTTTCCTACTGTTGTCCAATCATCATATGAATTATCCTGGTATAACACTTTATAGCATAGGACTTATCTGGTTGTGTACATATCATGGAACACATGACTTAGAAATCTCAATTTTTGCTCATCATGTGTCAAAACACTTGATATTGCTCAATTCTTTTCATGCAGCAAGAACACTTTCTTGTCGTTTTAATATTGACTACTTCAATACTTCATCTATGTACTTTGGCTCAATCATATCAGGCGCTTCAATCCATCTTTATAGATATTGATGCCCAATATAATGTTTAGCTTAAGCCTTTCATCAATATGAAATCTTAACCGTGTAAATTTAAAATACATATTTTCCAATCAACTATATGTCCCGCTGTATTCACCGCCGTCGGATCAGATCGGACGGTTGTCCTTGCGTTTCGGAGGAACAAAGCTGAGGCCTAGTCAACCCGAAACCCTAATCCCTTCTCACTCTCTCCCGACTCAGTCGCTCGCGAAAAGGAGGCGACGTCGACGCTATCGCGCTGCTCTGTAGCTTCTCCGGCGGCCGGAGCACGTCCGTTCCCGGCGGCGCTGTGGCTCCGCTCGGCAGAGCAGTGTGCATCGGATTGAATCCCGTGCGCTGCTCGGTCGAGCGTGGCCTGTGCGTCGCGTTCGTGGTGGCGTGGAGGAGGTGATGCTTGCCGGCGAGTCGGCGGCCATTTCTGGCGACGACGGCGACGACCGGCGACGAGGCCGGTGACGCGTGCGTCCGTTTCGCGCCAAGCGTCTACCGCGCGTCCTCTCCGATGGGAGGGAACGGCGTCGCGGCGCCATCGCCCTCGTGCAGCCACGGGTGCTGCACGGGCCCCGGAGGGAAAAGGCGACGACGCGGCGTCCTTCTGGTGAGTCTTTCTTCCCCAAATTCGTGTCCAATTTCGCCTAATTTTGCAATTAGGGTTCTTACCGATTTGGGGATTTTTTCTAGGGTTAGGGTTCGTTCGGGCAGGAGGGGATTTGTCTACTTTTCTTGCAAAATTCGTACTCCCCTCCTTCTAATTGCTTCATCATGACTAACAACCGATCAAGTAATTAACGGAAACTTAAATATGACTTAAGATGTTAATTCTAATTGATCATTAATCTTAACAGTGCATGATTAGAGAGCAATTAGACTAATCCGAGAACTAAACTAGTACTTAATTGCCTAAAACATGAACGTAATTAAACAAAACTTGATTAACATACCCTAATTAGGATTCTAGCACTATCACATAACCTGGCTCTGATACCAATGTTAGAACTAAAAACATCTAGTAAAACTAGATCAAATATGACAGCCACCTAGAACACCATAAATAGGATCAAAACAGAGGGATAGAGGATCATTACAGGATCCAGCACTTGTAGCCATCGTCGCCTGCTCGGTGCAGGCGAGGTTCAGGGTTGCTGTAGTCGACGCAGAGGAAGTAGACGTAACAGATGATGAAGATCTTGCGAACGTCCGGATGCCCTCCGACCTCTAGCGGCACTGTCCAGGAACGGCACGGTGAGGTTCCAGCCTTCCCGTTGCTGGTGCGCAATCTACGATCGGGGCAGAGCCTTGGGGTGTGGGGAGCTGCGTGACTTAGGACTAACTGGTAGTCATAAGCCGCCGGGACACCCCCTAATTTATATGCGCATGCAACAGGGGGCCACGAACCATTAGTTGGTTAGGGGCGCCCCCGATCAGGGCATTTTTGTTACGTACGAGAAGGAAACGAACGTTGGTTCGTGGGCCTTCTTTCTTATCTCTTTATCTGTTTCCTGATTTGACTCGGTTCTGTTTGAACCGTACAGATCAACCAACAAGTGCTACTCCATTTACTTACTGAAGTCTACAGGGGAATCGTGAGTAGACCGAGAGAATCACCAAATGATAGACTGAGGACAACTAGGTATAGCATATTCCATTTTGGTGCAGGCTCGTGGATCGTCCACCAATTAATACGAGGACGAAGCATCTGTTCCAAGCAAATTGTTAGCGTATCTGCCGAGGCTGGTTGGTTAATTATGGACGGCCGCATAGACAGAAACAGAGAGATGGTTACGGAGACAGCGAAGAGCCATAGCATGTGGCGGCAACCAAGACCACCCGAGACCGAGAAGCTATCGGCGACGCAAGTGCCCATGTGATGTGAAGCGCGTGCCCGCACTCTCCACTCGAAAGACAGTCCACTGCACCAACCAACCACTAGGGAACAGCGGGATTAGCTGGAAAACAGCCGATATATTCCTCCTCTAGCTCGGCCCGGCCTGCCTTGGCTCGCCTTGCACACAAGCAGACGATATGATAGACAGTATAGATTACAGTGACATGTATGCTGCATGCTTTGATGCCTCTTTTTAGCCCCATATCATCGTCTACTAATGATACCTCTTTTAAGCTCCGGATTGTGACATGGCAGGTTTCTGATCTCAAAGATATGGCCAAAAAGTTTACCTTTTCTCTCCCAAAGAAGGTTGTTGTTCGCTTCTGCTTGGATACAGCTTCTGCCTCGCGTCTCTCCTCTCGGTGTGACGGTTTAATTAGCCGGCACTAAGCTCTCGGTGCTTCGTTAGCTAGATGTACCAACACGGCAAGAAATGCACCTGTATGTGCACACAAACCATTTTTTTGCGACTCAAACCGCTTCATTACTCAAATTTCCGGATTACAGTCTGTGTGCACAGGCATTCCTTACAAAAAATGGGACTGAAATTAACCCAAACACACCTATGCCTAGTCTCGTTTGCCTGCCTAGCACAGAGGTGAGGGTGAGTGAGCCATAAGAGCAAATGACATTAGCTTCACGGTTTTACAAATTTAAAACTGACCCTCTCAAAGTTTCCACTCAGCTCTAGGATCTCTCCCGAAGGATCTGGCTGTTTCTGATCTCTCCCATTGCTTCGAATCCCATATCGCCCGAGCCAGTCTCTGACTCCATCCGTGGCTGCAATAGCTTCCATTATCAGGGGACTAGCTGATCTTCCGTACCAGATCGCCTGAGCCTGGATTAGCTTCCCCATATGAAAACGGATCCTAGCTCCCGAAGCTCCTTGATCTGCATCAGAGAAGCTAGCGTCGACATTGATTTTAACTGAGTCTACTGGCGGTGCAGACCACTTGCCCAAAACCCTTGGCTCGCTCCTTCACTTATATCTTTTAGAATCAGAGTTGTTGCCTATTTTATGTAGTGCCTAATACAATGTACGCGTAGTAAACGAGAGGAGCGTTTTGGCTCCCGAGTTCACATGCTTCTGGTTGAATAAAAAAATCGAAAATAATAGTAAAATATTTTTAAAAATTCTGAAAAAAGGTGCCGAATATATACAAGTTTTTTACATACGTGCCAAGTTTCTTGATGAAATGATATGTGTGGTGTTCTGCGTGAAAACAAAAAAATCAGTACTTTATATTTTCTAACTCTTATTTTGACCACTGATTTGCTTTTTTTGCGCAGGGCACTAAAAATGTCATCGAACCACGAAATTTGTAACGTATGTAAAAAACTTGTATATGTCCGCCACCAATTTTTAAAAATGTTTTACTATTGGCTTCAATATTTATTTGAGCAGGAGCATATGAGTTCGGGAGTCAAGTGAATTTCTGGAAGTAAAATAAAGTTACACTGTGGTTTGCAGTTCTGATTTTGTTCATCCTCTGACCGGAATGGTGTTATTGCTTGTGTCATTTTATCCAATTCAGATGGCAGGTTGCTTTATATATTCCTGTGTTAGTAGAACGTGAATTTGGTGAACATGGTGGCGACCGCTGCCCAAATCGGGACCGCATGCAGATGCTTTGAGATCCGATGCTAGAGTAAGGAGTAATTACCATTTTCAGAGATACGATCCCTCTAACTTTGTTATACAGAATGAATACGGCCGTGACAGGTTTGGGACCACATGCGTATGCCTCTAATTGATTGTAGCTTTCAGTAGAATTTAAAGTGATATGTTCGTCGATTCAAATTCAAATCTACGCGTAGTAAATCTCAGATAAAAATGTCTGCTCCACGCATTAGGAGTACGTGTAGTTGAGGCCTGACAGTGCGGCCTTTTCAGTAATGCATTATTAAATAGTAAACATGTGATTAAATCAGTTTTCACACAACCGAATGCCCACAATATTGAAAGCGTTTCGAACTAAGCTTAGCACCACGCATTAGGAGGGTACTAATGACTTCTGGTTCATGAATATGCATAAGAGGATTTCGAACTAAGCTTAGCACCACGTAGATTCATAACCAATGGGCGGACACGCCGTGGAACTTCGCAGATCTGTTCAGAATTTTGAATATCCAAACTTGATCTTTGTGTTTTGTTAATTTCTCAATGTTGTGTCATTTCTCACAAAGAATGTTGGAGGAATGTTTAAAACTACAACACAATCTTTGGACCAACAAAAAGAAATTCAAATACTTAAATGTTCCCAACATAATAGAATATTCCTTCTGGAAAATATAAGAAAATAGTATGCAAAATGTTGGATACAAGAATGGAGAATTTCTTGTTTGAAGTCTTAGAATGTTCGATTCAGTAAAACATCATGTTTGAACTATTGGGGAAATGTACTCTAAAAAAACTATAGGAGGAATGTCTATTTTGAAAAATACAACGAAATGTTTTTTCAAGTTTTGTTCGGAAGCAATATTGCAACCAACTGAATATCCATATGAAAAATTAAGTTTTGATTTTCGTGTGAGAGAAAATTGCATGGCTTTACTCGTGTCATTAATTAGGTACCGGTTGTACTAATTGGCTGATGCAATAACTAGCCAGAATTAACTACCATGGTCAATTTTGTCAACATGTTAGGACCCACCTCATTAAACGGAGAACTGAAATACACAACCTGCTATGCACTAATACACAAAAATACTAATGATATATTTGTGTACTGTCCGAATCTCTAATTGCGGGACGGCTATGATGTGGGGAGCGAGCGCCACCAGGTTCTCTTCCGCATTTTCCTGTGTTAGTAGCCCTATATGTTTTTGTTAATGAAACAAGGGATCCAACTATTTATCAAAGGAAAACTGGTGGTTCTTGTACCAGAAAGTAAAGTTGAGAGAACCGTGTATATTTTCTCTATGGACAAGGGCATGTGTGTTGGGTTCATATAATTTTTTTCTGTTTTATAGTTGATTACATTTACAACGACTCGTGTGTTTTATGTCAGACCCTCATGAACATCACTAGTTGATGCATTCCCTCTCTCTCCCACCAAGACACGTATGCAAACTCCGCTTAAACCCACAAGGTTACACAGTGTCACAATAAAGAATAACCGCCCCGGCGTAGATGCGCTATACACCTAGTTTCTAGAATGTTTGGGAAGTTTCTTATTGTGTCTTAAACAGTGCAAACTACTTTAATATTTGCATCTGTTAACATTTTTTTGGAGGTTTATAGGACAGGACACTTCCTAGGTCTTGAACGAATTGTTAGGCCAGTATTACATTACTCAAAAAAAAAAAATTGCCCAGGCCACTCCAAATTCTTGCCTCCTTTTTTATAGTGGCAATTATAATGGTTGAGGTGATGGCCTTATGTCAGAAAAACCTCCTTCCAAAATTTCCAAGGAGACAAGCACGATCATGGAGGCCGTTGCTTTACTAGCTTTTCCTCTTTATAAAGCTATTTTTTTCCACCAATCTTTAATGTTGGTTGAGTAACCTTTTTGGGAAGGTCATTAGAGCTGAAATGGTAGATGGCTTGAGAACAGCAGGAACCAACACTACCTTTTTTTGTCCATGACAGGCGGGCCCAAGACCAAAGGTCCAAGTCAAGTCGTCGGTGATGCGCAGTTGATCATTCCCAAATCAGTCACTCGACTCACTCCCATCGTTCTCGCCTGCCCCTCTCCCCCTCGGCAGCGACGGCTCCCCCTTGAACCTTAAACCCCGGTTGAATCCCGTCCCCATCGCTCCACGCTCCACCGCCGGGAGCGAAGATCGCTTCGGTTCAGCGATAGTCCGTCCCGGAGCAGCCGACCCCTTCGCGGCTCGCCGCCGTCCCCGCCGCCACTGGCTCGTCCGCCATGTCTACGGTGAGTGTCCATCCCCTCCACCTTTCCTCACCTTGGAACCAAGAACTTTCGTCCCACATATTACGATTGCCCTCTGAATTCCTATTATTTCACAAGTGTTATGGTGAAATCCGGATGAACTGACAGGAGCAACTGCCGATCCCCTTCACCACACCTGTTCATCCTCCTGCAAAAAGGAGAGGGAGAAAAAGAAAGCATAATCCAAGTTCCCGCCCGTAGATCCTCCGTGAAACCTTCGGGCCGTCCACCATGGCGGATTCTGCGGACTGGTCCACGCTCCCGTCCGACCTCGTCAACCGCGTCGCCGACCGCCTCCTGGCCACCAACGACGTCGACTACTACAGTGACCTCCGCGCCGTCTGCGCCACCTGGCGATCCGCCACCGCCGACGCCAAGAACAGCCCCGACAAGCGCTTCCACCCGACCCGGTGGATCGTGATCGACGAGGTAAGCTACTCCCTGGACGCCGAGGACCGCACGCGCCTGTTGGTGAACACTGAACACTGTCACAGGCCGTGTCCTCCGCAAGGACCTGCCTATGCTCCGCAGGTACCACGTTGTCACCGCCACTGCCGGGGGCTTCTTCGTCCTCGCGGACAGGGAGCCGCCGCATGCTGCGTGCGTCCTCAACCCGTTCACCGGCTACCTGGTTCGTTTCACGGCGCCCATGGTCACCGAGGGGGTGGACGCTGCTGCTGTCTATGGTCCGGCGGCTGCGCCCACCCTTGTGCTGTTCTGTGACTCCTGCAGTAAGCTGTACACGGCGAAGCCTGACAGCGGATGTTTCGGTGTGTACGAGGACGACAAGAAGAAATATCCTTTCACCAGGCTGCGTGTCCTAGGTACCATCTACACCGGCGACGACGTGAGCAGCAAGATCTTCGACCTCATGTTGCCATACGCTGTTCATCCTTCTCAGATGTTGGCTGTCTATCCTTCTGAAATGGGGGAATCTAATCGTTGCTTCCTCCTGGAATCTGCCGGTGAAATGCTGATAATCATGAAGCTGCAGCATGGCATGGAGGTCTTCAAGATGAACACCGACAGAGGTGTGTTTGAGCCCGTGAAGAGCATCGGCAACCAGGCCATCTTCCTCGGTTATCGTACGTGCGTGTCTGTCGATGCCGATAAGTTCCCGTCGGTCGACGCGAACTGCATCTACTACCTGAAAAGTAAGAGAGTGTATGACATCTACATGTATGACCTCAAGGATGAGAAGGAAGAGAGGGTCTCTGGAGCCATAAACGCAATAAACTATGTCTTCCTGATTGATGCTGAACCTCCTTTCACGATCATCCAGCTCCTCTCCAGCTACACCATCAATGCCTGGGAATCCGAACTACATATTCAAGAAATCTTTGAAGGGCTCCGTGATGTTATGCCGGACGTGGAGGATTTCGGGCTTTCCTCTTGCCTTGAGGATCTTGAATTCGATGACTGAACCGTCCAACATACTATGCTTTGTATTTCTACTTACCTTCAGAATCACGGTGGGTTTACTGGAACAGAGCAGAGCAGAAACTGCTCATACCACTATGCTTTGTGATTGTAATTACCTTCAGAATCACACTGGGTGTATTGAAAGTTTGAAACAGAGCAGACGATCGCTCATACTATGCTTTGTAATTGTACTTAACGTCTCTGTGGCGGTATATTGAAAAATAGAAGAACTCTTATCGCATCATGTATTCCGCAATGCAATGTGATGCCTTTTTGGCATGAGAAAAATGTGGGATCGCAATCTTCTGTTCACTTACTAATGTTGTTCAGCTACGGTTGTATAATCGCAATCTTCTATCCACTTACTAATGTTGTTCAGCTACGGTTTGTTTTTCTGTGTAGGTTTATTGATCCCATTTTGCCTTTTCATAAGCATGAATCAGGTTGAACACTTGAACCTACGAGGTCACCTGCTGCATGGACCGTATTAAAGCAGTATGTGATCAGTCCGATGCCTGTTGACAACTCGATCGGGCATGGCAATTGCAGAGTGGATACTTTGGTTAGCTTGATTCCAGCCGAAACAAGAACTTATTTATGGAGATGTTGTTGTAAAGGATATATTTTTAGATTTCTCGAAGGACAATTTGGGGAACTCTAATTGTGAAGGAACAAAAAAGTCTAAAACATACTTATAGCACACGAGCTCCAGTGATCTCGTTTTAAAAAAACATCAAAAAGTTTTGAAAAAAGCGTACTAGTACATATACATCTCTACGTATGACCATATTTACAGGAAATATCTTTTCAAACGTGATCTACACAAAAAGACAAATGTAGCACTTAAAATGAGTTCTTTTTTACATTTTCAGAGCAAAGATTTTGTGACTTTGTGTAGCCTAAGATTTAACGTATTATCGAGCAAAGCTTTGCAGATATATAAATACCATGTATATGTCTCCATGTAGATTTTTTCAAAATACCATTTTTGAAAATTTTAAAATATCAGACCACTGGAGTTTCGGAGCCAATAATTCACTCTCCAAAAACTGTTGACATCTTTAGTCCTTGTTTAGTTCTAGCATATTTGAAATGTATTTTAACATATTTGAGAGAATTATCCCGGATCCCCAAAATCCCCAATAGCCCATTTACCACGCTGGTTTTGGATGGGATTAATCCCAAGATATCCCCACAGACCACCTCATTTTGTCTAGATTGAAAATACTACGACATGCTAATGTATTTTGGGGAGGAAAGTTATTTGTGGGAATTGGGTGAAAGGAAGAATTTAACCAAATCCCGACCCATCACCAATCCATTTAGCATGGAAATGCAGTTTGCTTGATATTTGTCGCAGGCAATCTTCATGGCCTTCAACCTTCCATTGCCGATCCGCCTAATAAGGCCTTGCTTTAAAACTTATTACCCTTCACAAAGAGCCCTGCAAATCCGAGATGGTCTGAAACCGAGGATAGAGGAATGGACCTCCTCATTAGGATAGTAACTTTAGGATTGTAGCACTCAACGAATCCGGTTCCATTTAGATGCGCCAAGCCTGCTTATTAGCAAGGCAAGCGTATCTCGAAATCCCAGTCCTCCCATTCATACTTCGGCGTCTCCATTGTATCCCATAAGACCCACGCCGTTTTTCTTTCCCCCTTTCGACTGCCCCACGAAAACTTCCGCAGCATACCATTAATATGCTGACAGAGACCTCGCGGAAGAAAACACGACATTGAGTATGTCGGAACAGCTCGTGCTACTGATTTAACTAAAATCTCCGTTCCACCACCAAAGCTAAAATTTGTCCCATCCATCCTTGAACTGTTTTACAAACTCAGTCTTTGAGGTATTTGAAAGCCCCATCCTTCGGCTGCCCCACACCAGTTGGGAGTCCAAGATACAGCTCCATTAAAGATTCATTTGACACTTCTAGAGTCCATGATTTTATTTCTTCTCGAGTAGGTTGTGAACAGCCTTTTCCAAAAAAAATTGAGGACTTACTCAAGTTCACCTTCTCACCGGATGCTTCACAATATGTTTGCATCGTGCCATGAGTCTTTTGAGCCAAGCTCACCCTAAAAATTATCAAACTATTATCAGCAAACAATAAGTGGTTGATCGCTGATGCAGTTGGTGCCACATTAATCCCTGCGATCTCCAGATCAGCACCACCAGATTTGAGAAGAAAAGAGAGACCCGTTGCCGCAATCAAGAATAAGCATGGGGAGATTGGATTGCCCTGTCTAATTCCTCAGATGGGTTTAAAGAATTGAGAAATAGATCATTCTCACACAGCTCATCACCCGAGAGATCCATATAAAGAACGACCTTGTTAGAAAGGTAAACCAAGCTGAGCTTACCATGCCCGGCTCATCGGAAAATGTGGTACAAGGCCTGGATAGCTTCAGAGTACTGGCGATCAAGCCAGTTGCAGTTGGGGAAAACTTCGCAAGCTCACACTTGAAGTTCTGAACTTCCTACACTGCAGTGGCTGCTCAAGCTAAGTAGCATCATTAGTTCGTTACACATTGCTGATCCAATTACACTTGACAGCTTCATCATTGATCCGCATATTCCGGTTTGGTCTGATCAAACATATCTTAGTGGAAGCATCCGAGTAACGAGAACACAACAGCAGAAGCCGTATTTTTACTGACCATACTGTGCAAGAAACGGCTCCGCAACATACATCGGGGTAGTTTATTCTGCAGATTTACAACTTCACAAAGCCTAGCCCAAGCTGAGGTAAACAGCAGCGGCCACGCCGGCGGCGTAGATGGCGACTAACCTCCCGACCGCCCCGGCGCCGGCGCGGGACACGAGGCCCACCCCGACGATCCCGGCGGCGCCGGCCGGGGCGCGGACGAGCGCCGCCTCGGCCGCGCCGGCGAGCACGGCCTCCCTGAACAGCCCGACGGCGAATTCCCCGAACTGAACCCGCGAGAGCTCGCCAGCGGCTTCCAGTCCGGCGGCGCGCAGCGCGGAGTCGACGCGGACGCGTGGCGGCGGCGAGGGCACCCAGCGGCGGACGAGCGGGAGGGAGACCCGGAGCGCCGAGTGGAGGTGCTCGGACGCGTCGGCGAGCTGGTAGGGGCGGACGCCGGCAAAGGCGCGCTGGGCGTCGGCGAGGCAGCGGTCGAAGGAGGCGTCGCAGGCGGCGGCAAATGCCGGCGCCCGCCGGAGCGCCGCGTCCACGCGCTTCGAGGGGCTGAGGCCCATCTCGGTGGATTGGATTGGGTGGCGTGATGGGAGTGTGTGGGCTTTGGAATGATTCCTCAGGCTGTATACCAGTGGTAATTTTGCTAGAGACTGGGCTGTAGGATCGTCTCCATGGGCTCGTATGGTACTCTTCAGTTGGCTAGACCTGCGGGTGTATGATAGGCTCATAGCGTTGTGATCGTGAAACCCTTCCATTTTTTATCCACTGGGCCAGAGCCCAGAGAGAACTAGGTGTGTAAACGTTTTTCCCTATTTTCAGATGTTTAGGTGTGTAAACTGCAAACCTCGAAGAAAAAAAGGGAGTGTAAACTGCTAGGACTGGAACCATACAGTGTGGTCTTTCACATTCATATTCTCATTGTTGAAATTTTAACGAATATTATAATGAAACACAACCTGTATCGAATATAAGAACAAAGCTAATACATACATTAGGTAACCTACTAAGAAAATTGAGGATCAATAAGAAACCCATGAATACATTTATAGATCTACACCATAGTGGCTTAAACATGTATTTTATATTTAGGGATGTATTAATATAGTTTAACACTTTTTATGGTCGTTCATTGTGGTTGTACTCGCCCCTAACTAATGGAGGCTTGTGCACGAGGTTAAAGATTACTATCCGTTTTGATCAAAGATGATTTTGAATGAGTTGTTGCACAATCGAGTAGAATTGATGTGGTGTCCCAGATGTCTATCTTTCGAGGACAGAGGACACCACAACTGACTCGCTCAGAGTAATGGGTGGAGCAGTTGTTGGAAGATCCTCCATCAATATATGGAGAATGAAACACCACTCCATATCTTGAATGAAAATTGTCGATCTAGCCTTCTAGCTACTAACATCATATCCTTTTTGAAGGGAGCTGTCTCTCCTAACCATGCTCTGCCCTTGATTGGCTCGATCGATCGGCGACAGTCCATGGGGCTAAGGACACATTGGTGGTATTTCTCCGGGCCTGTATTGATTCGGGTTCCACATTGCAGACACCCCACACCTATGTTTTATGCTTTCTTGTCGTATCTTTATAGACCTTATGCTCACAATTCCTAGTCTAGGCCTGGATTGGTTCTACATCATGTTGTTTTGTAGCTTGTTCTTTAGGTGGTTGAAGAACCCGCGTCTTCAGATTTAGCCTGTTCCTCCTAACTACTTGTTTTATATCGCAAGTGTTTATCTTACTGATGGGATTTGCCGCTGGCCCTCGGGTATGCGAGGCATCCAACTGCGATATCGCTGGTGCCTTCTAGTGGAGGGCGTATTACCCAAAGACTCGAGGGAGAGCGCGGCTCGCCGTTCGATCGATCGTCCGCGTGCCTCCTGTGCTCGGCGAGATCGGCTTGAGCCTGCTTGATCTTGTTAGCCTCCTGCCACAAGAAGTACTGATAAACATGCCACTCCTCGCGGGAAGCATCGTCTGCCATGGAGGTGCCTTCTTGTATGACCCTTAGAGCTTTTGTCGCCATCTCTTCAGTGATCTTGATGGTGGTGCGACCATCCTAAGTTGTCGCCGTGTAGGTATAAGTCTGCCTTTCGCGGTCACTCGTGGACGCGTCGCCTGTGCGTCCTCCTTGACCCAGCGCCATGTAGACTTGGATGGGGATGGCCCGCTGCGTCGGCTGCTGTTGCAGCTTTCCGGGTCGGACAGATCCAGGTCCATGGAGTTGATGACCACCGCGACATGATAAGAATCACAATCGGAACAGTATGTCGGTTAGAGGGCCGATCCGATCTCGCTTGGTGTCGTGGGGTAGATAACACGGCAGATGCTACTTTGGGGTAGCTTGAGTTGATGGGCAAGGCGACACTAGCGTCTGGGAGATTGTTTAGCATTGCAGGGACAAAAGGTTTACCTAGGTTCGGCCTCTCCATTGGAGATAAAGATCTACTTCCTGCTATCTTGTTATTGATCTCGATCTCGATAACCCGGCTACGACAACAGAGCCGGATCTCGATTTAGGTTACAAGGTTGTGGTGTTTCTCTCGGTGGTTCTCTCGCCTAAGCTTGGATCGTCAGTCCTCCCTCAACTTGGGCTCAGGAACCGGCTTATATAGACTACCGGGTCTCCTGACACTTTACAATACGAACCCGGGCTCTACCCAGACTCGGAATCCTATTCTAGCTCTTCTAGCCTTCGTATCCTCCAAGTCACGAACCGCCTCTGGTCTTCTAGAAACTTCCCTTCCTGAACCGGGTTACCGCCAAAACCTCTGGCCCAGCAACATAACCCGGCCCATGCTGATGGTTAGCTGGCCTGGCCGGGCCTCCTGCCTGGCGGGTCATGCTTCCCTCTTCATGGGCCTACCGGGTTATCATCCCCCCATCAGTAGCCCCCAGATTAACCTGGTTGCCAGGTTGGCATGCTCGGCTTCTTATTCTTGAATATTACTTCTTTGAACAGAGCTGACATCCTGGCCAGCCGGGTTAATCACCTAAAACATAAGACAACAGATAACAAGTCTAACATTAGAGCATGCCTCTTTTCTCCTTTACTTGGCCAATTTCTTTGGCGGTTCGCGCCATAACCCGGTTAATCCTTGCGGGTTCCGACGCCCGGGTTTCACTTTCAGCACTTAGCGAAAACTATCTCCCAACTATAACTCCATCCTTATCCATTTTAATCGCGATCTTATCATTTAATACTCTGTAATTATCTCATTCTGTTTGTCGTTGACTTTTAGTCAAAGATCCTTATCTCTTCGCTTTTTACCACAACACCCTTAGGGTTTTCACTGCGCCTATAAATAGAAGGCCAGGAGACACCACGGTCATTTTTCCCCACCGAGTTCATCTTCTTCCTCACGCGCGCACTGTAGCAGCTGCGGATCCAATCTCAAATCGAGCTTCTCAATCTCCTGCAAGAAGATCTACAGGTGCGTTTATCCCACACATCCATACTCCGCACTTGATTTCTACTTGAATCTCGTCCAGATTTGCTTCGCATTTCCCTCTCCACATATCCACATCTAGAACTAGGGTTTCACACCTCCATTGTTGCGCTCAGAGAACCTCGAAGCTTCCCAGCCATGGTGAAGGACAAAACCAAGGCCGGAGCTCCCGCGAGGCGAAGAAGCTCGCGAAGAAGCCCCACAGCGCCAACGCCGGTGCATCTGGCTCCGCCGCCCCTGCTGCTACTCAGGTCAACTGGACCAAATCCACAGTGACGACCTTGATGCTGCAGGAATATGTGAATTGCGGCGAACTCCCTCCAAAGGATGAGATCCAATGGCGTGCTGCTGGAGAGGAAATCCGCCCCAGCCCCAAGGAAGGTGAAGTGGTGGTTTTCCTCGACCACGTTCAGCGCGGCCTTCGCCCCCCGGGTTCCCTGTTTTTTCGCCGGGTCTTGAAGTACTACGGCCTTAGGCCTCAAGACATCGCGCCCAACTCCATGCTGAACATCAGTAACTATGTGGTGTTCTGCGAAGATTATTTGCAAATGGCTCCAAGCCTCGAGCTGTTCCTCGAGTTCTTCTACTGCAACCCCTCCCGCAAGGATCAAGTACTTCCATATGGGGGAGTTGCAATCCAGCGCCGAAGGGAGTGCGATTTCCGGCTCTCCTTCTAGCCAACCACCCAAGGGGTGGCAAAACACATATTTTTACTGTCAAGACACCTCTCCAGAATCTGACGATGCCCGTTACCCGGCTTTCCGAAACTCGGGTTTAACATATGACGCCAAGATGAACAGTTATGCAGATGACGCCGAGCGGGTCAAGCTCGAGCCCATTCTTCGCCGGGCCAGAGCTTTACTCGCCATGGTCTCAAGGGAACAGATCTGGTCAAGTGCTGGATCGGTTGGTTCATCCAGCCACTCAGCATCAGGACCCGGCTAATTTGCCAGTACACTGGCGAAACCACAGACAATATGCGTTACTCAGAGATGACGCTCACTGATGATCAACTTGTGAAGAATGCCAAGAGACTACTTGGCGAGAAGAAAGACGCCATTGCACTGAACGGGCTCGCCCCATTTAGTGCCAAGAACAAACCCCCACGGTAAAACTAACACTCAATCCATCTTGTTTACTTTAACCCGGCAAACTCATCCATAGACTGTTATTTATCGTGACTGCTTTTTCTCAGGACTCCAAATGGTGGAGCGTGGATTTTACCCCAACATCCTCTCCTGACGGAGAGGACACAGAAAGTGAAGACGATGAACAAGAAGAAGAAGGTGAGCTTGACTCCGTAGGCCGGCTCTTCCTCCAGTTGATTAACAACGAAGTCCCCAACAAGGACACCTCTACTGACAACCAGCAAATTTTATTCCAGGCCCCACAGACCCGGCTTCTGACGTAGCGCCGGGTCCCAAGTTACTGCAGCTCCAACTCAGAAGAGGACCGGGCCACCATTGCCAAGGTACCACATTCTCTTTTCTCAATCTTCATGATGAACTCATCTTAAACTTAAGCACAACCACAGGAAAAGGAGGCTGAGAAGGAGGCTGAGGCGAACAAGAGACGCCGAACCCGGTCTTCTACAAGCGAAGCTTCCCTGAGCCCAGGTATCCCTCAACGCTCTTTATCAAGCTGGGCCAAATCCATCCAGAAGACGCCCAGCAAACAGTTCCCTTTAGCTGGCAAGATCCGGGTTCCTAAACCATCTCGTTTGTCAGATTCTTCCTCGGATGGTGTTAGCACACCCGAGGATTTCCGATCAACACCGGGTTAGAAACTTCTCATATCTTTTCCATACCTTTATACTTCACTGTCCCATTCTTATTTAACTAAGACATTATTTTGTTCCAGTGCCAGGGCTTTTATGGAAGAAGACCGGTCTCCTCCCGCGGCATCCCCTCCTCCAGCAACCACAGACCTTCTCCTATGGAGGCACATAGAAGAACCAGAGGACAAGGACGAGCCAAGGGAGCAAGCAACCCCCGCGGCTTCTCCAAAAAATGGTTGACCCGGTGCCAGAATCCTCCCCAGCTGCTCACTCGCCCGGGTTAGGCTCTGGGACAAAGAAGATGAAGTGCAGGTTACTGGGACCCGGCACGTTCCAGTACAAAGTGCTCCTGAGACTCTGCCAAGGTGCCAGCCCAGATGCTGACCGGCAACTCCTGCCAAGAACAAGAACCCGGCTTTCCTCCAAACTCCGGCTCTGGACACCATGTCTGTTCCAGCACTTTGCGACGAATATTTTTCTCGCCTGCTCAACACAAGACCCTGGAGACAGAACTGGTCGCCCTGATCCAAAAACGATATCAGGTACCATTTTTACTTCTTGCCTATATATTTCTTGCATAACTATACCCTGAGTAGCCCCAAGCTCTAAGTTCATCACTTGTGATGAGCTTGGTGCTTTCAATACGCATTCCTTAGGTAAAAACTTCAAACCTGTAGCCCCAAGTGCCGGGTTGTCTGTTTACAGCAACCTGGGACTAAAAAACTTCATCATTTAAAACTTCATTTTCACATTGAAACTTTGAACACTGTAGCCCCCAAGTGTCGGGTTGTGTGCCTGCAGCAACCTGGGATTCTTTTATTACTGAACAATTGAACTTCAAACTGAGTAGCCCCCAAGTGCCGGGTTAGCTGTCCACAGCTACCTGGGACTTACAGTTAGCAAATTTTCAACTTTTTGCGCATGTAGCCCCAAGTGCCGGGTTGCACGCCTGCGGCGACCTGGGACTAACATAATTTTTTGCATCTTAACAGGAAGACCATGCCAAGGCCCAGGCTGAGATCACCCGGCTGCTGACGCTGCCAAACTGAATCTGAGACCCGGGCTGATCACTCAGCTCAACTCCAGGCCTTGGAAGAAAAGATTACTGCTTGACGCAAGAAACTCCGATCTGAAGAAGGACATGCAGGAGAACGAGGAGAACTTCCAGGAGCAACAGGAGACCCTGCAGAAGCAGCTGGATGAAACCAACAACGAGCTGACCCGGCTAAAAAGAATGATCACCTCAATGGTTGAATCTTTAGTGGGTAAGCACTACTCCCTTGAATTTCAACCTAAACTGATCAAACACACCGGTTTTGAAATTTCATTACTCCACTTTTTCTTACACAGGCCTCCGTGATGGAACCTCCGCAAAACGCTGCAGAGAAGATCAATGCATGTACACGCTGACCGTCAGCTGTACTTTGGCAGCTGCGAGGTCATCAAAGCCGCTAGGCTCTGGGAGAACCCGCCAAGCAAGTACACTGAAGTCCTTGGGCATCTGTCAACAATGCCGCAATGGATCCATTGCTCAAGAGATCAGCTTGCAGGGCCGGGGTGATGCGAGGTCTTGCCTTGGCAAAGGCCTACCATCCCCAGCTAAACCGGCTCCACTGATGAAGGGCTTTCCTCAGTTTGACACTGATGGCAAGGAGTTTCGATAAGAAGTGCTATGCCCGGGTTGTGAAGCAAACCGGCATGTTGCCACTGTTATTGCCAGCAAGATGAAGCTCACCACTTTGCAGCTTGGATATAATGAAATGATGAAGAGATCATGGATGACGAGCCACAACGCGTCGATCTCCTCCAAAGCTATAAGGATTCTATTGACCGGCAAAAATGCTCCTGGTACCTCCACTGCTCCCAGCTCCTCTACGCCAGTTATTCTCCTCCTCACGGGCGATAGCTGAAGAAGATGATGAAACTTCTTCCAGCCACTTCGAAAATCACCCGGCGCAAGACCAAGGCCAAAGAAACCGACGAGACCAAGGAGCCAGAGGCTAACCCGGCGGCGCGAAGAAGAAGAAGACCCGGCAAAGACCGTCGAAGATCAACCAACCGGCTCTCCTCCCCGTGACCCGGCTCCTGAAGCCAAGCGTGAAAACTTACGCAGATGCTGTTATCTCTGCAAGAAAACAATCTTATTCGGCCCTTTGGGCGCTTATTGTAATAACTTTTGCACTGTCTGCCTATGCCTGTGATGGTGCGCTATGCACCTGATGAACTTTTATGCTACTCTCAAACTTTTGCTATGAAATATGCCTCTTCTGTGGTTTTGATGACCCTTTTGATTTCTTTAACTGTGAGCCGGCTTTCGCATGGATACCCTGTCGCTACTTCTCTGAGAAAAACAGGGTCGAAAAGTCCCAATGGGCTTCATGGTTGATTGAATTTCCAGGTGAGCAATCAGGCCATAAAATTGCGAGTCACATCAGCTCAACAAAGATAACCAAGAATAAACTAGTGGCGTAAAGCCGGGTCTTGGGATTGCAGCGCAAACTATTGTAGTAGGAGCCCCCAAGACCTGGATCAATGTTTATAAAGTAATGGCTTAACTATGCAACATTACCCCATTGATCCTCATACTGGTGGGACACGCTCGGGCGTCCTCAAAGATAACTATGCACTTATTCTTATGACAAAAACATAAACAAATAAAACATAAACTTCCTTCATACCTGAATCCAAAGTTATGGATACTGTAACGAAAACTGCACAGCCGGGTCACGAAACATCGAGACCCGGGATGACCGTGAAAAGCGGGTCTTGGGGCGAGCCCCCAAGGCCAAACTTAACCATAGAGCTATGCAACACTACTTATCAAACATCAAAAAAGGGAACAAAAAGGACACAAATTTCTGTTCAACCTTCACTTTATTGATAGAAAAGGTTTAGGCAAGCAGCCGCCTCATTAAAAACCTTCCAGTCCCCTTAGGTACCCTGGTAAGGAAAAGAGCGCGTCTAAACCTGCTGCCTGTTACATCGTGTTTTACATCTCAATCTCTTTCTCATGCTAAGTATAATATGGGCGCAGCTGCGCAATATTCCATGGCCTCTCACGCTCTTCCAATGAAAAGGTAGAGTGCGATGTGTCATTGACAGACTCGGACTTTTCTCTTGCATCCACCAAATAATATGAACCATTGTTCAATTTCTTGCTTAGGATGAAAGGGCCCTTCCCAAGGGAGATAGCTTGTGCATCCCTTCTCTGGATTGCACCATCGTAGCACTAAATCTCCCTCCTGGAAAGTGCGTTTAGCTTAACTTTTTGCTTGCATGAAAACACAAATACTAGCTTTGCCTATGCGGATAGCGCTGCTTTGATTCTGAGAACACCTCACTAACATAATAAACCGGACTCTGAACCGGGTTTTCTTGCATTCCTCCTTACGCTCGACCACACCACAGCACTCCATAGCTTGAGGCGGCAGCGACGTATAATAGATGGGTTCCTTGGGACCCGGGGCCGCAGAACTGGCGCTTTTGATAATTGTTTCTTCGAGCTTCAAATGCCTCGTTGCTTCCTGATTCCAACAAATTGTCTGTTTTCTTTAGTAACTTTGTATAAAGGTATTGATTTTTCTCCGAGCCGGGATATAAACCGGCTCAACGCAGCCCACATACTGTCAACTTGAACATCTGCCAATTCCTCAGGTTTTTCAAACTCTGGATGGCTCTGATTTTTTCCGGGTTTGCCTCAATTCCAGCTCTGACACAATGAAACCAAGCATTTTCCGCTGGAACTCAAAACACGCACTTTGTAGGATTAAGCTTCATCTTGTACTTCCTCAATTTTTGAATGTTTCTGTAAGGTCGCTGATAAATGACCGGCTTTTTCTGACTTGTCACCACATCATCCACATAAGCATGCACATTGCGCCCAATCTGATCATGAAAACAATTTTGAATGCACTCTGATAAGTTGCTCTGCGTTCTTCAACCCAAAAGTCATGGTTTTGTAGCAAAAAGCACCAAAAGGGGTGATGAACGATGTCTTGTCCAATCCTGCCTGTTTAGCTTGATCTGATGATACCTGAATATGCGTCTAGAAAACAGAAGAGCTCGCTGCCTGCCACTTGGTTCAACAATTTTGGTCGATGCGCGGCAGTGCGAACGGGTCTTTTGGACAATGTTTGTTGAGACTTGTAAATCATACATTCCTCCACTCGTTATTTTTCTCCAGAACAAAACCGGGTTTAGCAACCACTCTTGGGTGGAAAACCTCCATGATAAAGCCGGCTTCCAACAACGTGGCTATCTCTCTCCTATAGCTTTTCTTCTCTCTGCGGTCATTTTTCTCAAACCTTGTTTCACGGCCCTAGCCTTTGGATCAACATGTAAACGGTGCTCAGCGGTTCAGTCGGGAATGCCTGGCATGTCACTAGGTGTCCCCGCAAAAAACATCCCGATTCTCACGGATGTACTCGAATGAGCGAGCTTTCCTATTTATCAGTTAGGCTGGTCCCTATGGCGAACTGCTGGAGGAATCCCAGGCACAAAATCCACCATCTTAGTATCCTTTGCTGCTTTAAACTTTGCCCTGTCATCTTCTGTTGTTGGTTTTTTGAGCGCCTTGTTATCCTGCGGGTCAAGATTAGACTGTAAGCTTTTCAACTCCTGATGGAGGGATAATAACCCGGTAGGCCCATGAAGAGGGAAACGTGATCCGCCAGGAGGGAGGCCGGTCAGGCCAGTTCGCCTCAGCACGGCCGGGTTATGTTTCTGGGCCGGTTCTTGGCGGTGACCCGGCTAAGGAAGGTGTTATTCTGGAAGGTACAAGAGGCGGTTCGAGAGGGGTTCAAGACTTGGAGTGCACGAAGAATAAAGGAGCTAGGATAGGACTTGGAGTTCGGGTAGAACCCGGCTCTATTGTGTACGCGGTCAGAGGGCCCGGTATCTATATAAACCGGCCCCTGAGCCTTGGCTAGCAAGACTTTCATAATCCCCAAGCTTTAGGCGGAGAACCATCGAGAGAGACACACAAGCTTTGTAACCTAGATCGAGATCCGGCTCTGTTGTTGTAGCCGGGTTATCGAGATCGAGACCAAGATTAATAATAAGATAGCAGGAAGTAGGTCTTTATCTCCAATGGAGAGGCCGAACCTGGGTAAACCTGTGTCCCCTGCAATGCTAAACAATCTCCCAGACGCCAGTGTCGCCTTGCCCAAAAACTCAAGCTACCCCAAAGTAGCATCTGCCGTGTTATCTACCCACGACAGTTGGCGCCGTCTGTGGGAATCGCGGCCAAAGGTGTCACCATCATGGGAGAAGCAAGGAGAGGGGCGAAAACTTTGTTTTTGGCCAGATCACAGTCAATGAGCAAGGAGAATCCATCGTCGATGATTTTGGCTGGGGGCCGGAATCTGATCTACTTGAATCAGGTGATGTTATTCCAATTGGCAAATTTAATGTTTTTGTGGGCATGATTACAACTAGATCTGCTAGTGATGGAGATTATGAATCTGTGTCAGGAGCCGCCACAATTGTTCAATCTGATGGAGAGGAATCAGTTGGCACAGCTGAAGTTGAGGAGGTCCTGAACACGCTGGAGGAACGGCTGGATGACCCGGCAGAGAATCCCGGGTGACGCGGTGGAACAAGCCGGGTCGGAATCAATCTTGCCCTGTTTGAAGGCCGGTTTGGGTATGATGCAGAAGAAGAAGATGATGAGGAACAAGAGTCAAGTCCAAGCCCGGTTCGTAGGGTAGCGGTGTACACCGCGCCTTCGTCCAGCATCAACCATCACCATCAGCTGTTGTTCCACCGGCCTTTACCCCGGGTCAACAGCAGCTGCCCCCAATTCTGGAGTTGGCAGAACAGAGAGTTGATGGAGAGCCGGCTTCGGTCTCAGAGGAAAGCGAGGGTACGGCAAGATACAGAAACAGTTTTGGGTTCCTGCATAACCGGGCCCAAGGAGAGGAAAGAAGTAACACAGCAGCTGCCCCGGCCTTGTTTAACAATGGCCTGGTCTTAGATCCATCAGCACTTACAAGGTTGGTTACTCCAGAAAACGCAGCAGTTAGAGCAATGGAATTGGATACAGCACGCCGAGCGTTGGAGCAGATGCGCAGGGACGCCGAGGCAGAGAGGCAAGAAATAGAAGCAAGAAAGAGGCAAATAGAGGATGAGGAAAATCGTCTCAATGAGATGACCAGGGCGCACCGGAGGAGGCACCAGAGCCGGCTGGCCCCTGGAGAAAACGCTATAAACCAGCAGTACTGTTTAGGACCCCAGAAGATCAACCAGTTGGTGTCACCCAGGTGGCTCCAGTTGTAAGGGCAGATGTAGAACCAGATAGAGGAACAGGAGCAGCTGGGGTTGCAGTGGCAACGGCGCCGGGTCTTCTCGCTGGGGTAGCCAGGGGAAATCCGGGTCTGCCGCCCAGGACACCAAGGTTTCACACGCCGGCGGGTCACTATTCAAATCCGGCGGATAACGTGTATGCAGCAACTTTGGCGCTTGATCGTATTCCATTGGGAGACACGCCAGCGGAGATTGAAGCCCGGCGTGCCATTGACATGTTACGCACTGCAGTTGTCCAGCAAACTCAGTATTCAAGGGAGAAAAGTGCATTGCATTCCACAACGTATCGTAGCAAGAGTCGCAATGGAGGTAACCCGCCATTGGCCGGGCCTGTAGCGGCACAGCAGCAAAACCCGCCCCAGCAAAATCAAAATCAAAACAATCAGCAGCATCAACCCGCCCCAGCATTTCCATAGCTCAGCAGATAGTCAATAGATCACGCGGGGAGAAGTGCGGGCAATGCAAACCCGGTAGTACCTGCAGCAGGAGTACCACAAGGAGGACCGGGTCCTGCACCAGCCGCGTCTGCAAGCTCACCGGTAATATCAATATTTCGGCAAGTTCTTCTAGTTTAGCCGGGCCAAAATGTCTTTCAGATTCCATTAGAGCAGAGCCTTTCCCTGAGAAGTTCAAGGAGCCAAGCAAGATATCCAATTATGAGCCCAGCATGGACCCGGCCAGCTGGTTGAGCAGTTATGAGATGGCAATGTGTATACGCAATGCCACAGAGAATGTTTGTGCCAAGTACATGTATTTGATGATGAGCGATGGAGCAGCGAAGTTGTGGTTTAAAAATCTACCAGAGAAGTCCATTAATTCCTGGGATGAGTTGAAGGCGGTTTTCACCAAGCACTTTCAGGGTACGTGCAAGCGTTTGTTTTCCATTGAGGATCTTGATCGTTGTATACAGAAAAAAGGCGAGTCAGCACGTCATTGGATGGGCCGGGTCACGGAGATCCTGCACTCTTCATCTGGTATTGAGCCCAAGGATGCAATTTCATCAATGGAGAAAACTTGTAAGTATGCACCACTTGTCCAGAAGCTGGGTCGCATGAAGGAAGGGCACCGGGTTAAGCCGGTCACCATGGCAGAGTTGATGGATGCTTGCAATAGGCACGCAGCCACGGACAAAACTCAGGATGAGCCTGAGGAGGAAAAGGGGAAAAGCACGGCAAATAATGGTGGAAGGAACAATAATGGCTCGGGAAACAACAATAACAACAATCAGTCAGCATAAGCGAGGTCATAATGATGGAAGTTCAGAGTTAGTAGCAAACACCAATACCGGGTTTCAGAGGCAAAGGATGGACGGGAACTACCAGGAAAACAGAGGTTATCAGGAAAATAGAGGTTACCAGGACAACAGGGGTTATCAGGGAAACAGTGGGAATCACAATAGTGGAGGTAGTTACCAGGGAACACGCCCAATGAGTACTGAGGAAGCTTTTAGGATGCCGTGTCCTCGCCATAGCAAGATGGGCAGACCATCCAATCATTCATTGGCACAGTGTGTGGATTTGAATAGGTGGAAAAATAATGAGGTGCAGAGAGCTCTGCAGGGAGCAAACAGAAGTGGAGGACCCGGCCAGGGTGGTAACCCGGCTGCGGGGCCTCTAACAGGAGCAAATGCGGTACCCACTGGAAACCCGGGTCAGGGTCAGAACCAGAATACAAGTAATCAGGGAGGATTTTCTCAGAACCCGAGGCAGTTGGGCCAGTATCACATATACACCAGTGGCACTACCAAGAGAGAGAGAAAGTTAGTCAAGAGAGCAGTTAACACAGTGGCTGGGGGTGCCAAGATATCTGAGGTGGTCAGAGCACACCATCACATGGAGTAGGGCAGATCATCCAGAGGTGGTGGAGCACCCGGGTCTGCTAGCTCTTGTGGTGGCTCCTCAGTTCACAATTTCGAGTTGAAAAAAGTTCTGATGGATGGTGGTAGTAGTATTAATATCCTGTACTGGGATACATTTGTGCGTATGGGATTGAAGGAGTCACAGTTGCAGAAAACGTCAACAATTTTTCACGGTATAGTTCCTGGGAAATCAGCCACACCAGAGGGAAAGATTGCACTGGAGGTTGCTTTTGGCGAGTCTATCCATAATTTCAGATCAGAGTGGCTCACGTTCGAGGTAGTAAAGTTTCCAAGTCCTTATCATGCGTTATTGGGAAGGCCGGCTTACGCCAAGTTCATGGCAAGGCCGTGTTATGTGTATCTACAGTTGAAAATGCCGGGTCCCAAGGGGATCATTACAGTACATGGTAACAGAGAGATTGCAGCAGAATGCGATGAGGGGGATGCAGCCCTGGCAGAACAAACTTGTGCTAGAGAGGAGTTGAAAGCTTATAGATCAAATGTTGACCCACAGGATAACACGGCACTCAAGAAGCCAATGACAGAAGATGACAGGGCAAAGTTCAAAGCAGCAAAGGATACAAAGATGGTGGATTTTGTGCCTGGAGATTCCTCCAAGCAGTTCGCCATAGGGACAAACTTATCTGACAAATAGGAAAGCGCGCTCATCGAGTTCATCCGTGAGAATCGGGATGTTTTTGCATGGACACCTAGTGACATGCCAGGCATTCCAACTGAACTCGCTGAGCACCGCTTACATGTTGATCCTAAGGCAAGGCCGGTGAAACAGGTTTGAGAAAAATGAATGCAGAGAGAAGGAAAGCTATAGGAGAAGAGATAGCCCGGCTTTTGGAGGCCGGCTTTATCATGGAAGTGTTTCATCCAGAGTGGTTAGCTAACCCGGTTTTGGTTCTAAAAAAGAATAATGAGTGGAGGATGTGTATTGATTTCACGAGTTTGAACAAGTATTGTCCCAAGGATCCGTTTGCACTACCGCGCATCGATCAAATCGTTGACGCAGTTGCAGGCAGCGAGCTCTTGTGTTTTCTGGATGCGTATTCAGGTTATCATCAGATCAAACTTAACAAGGAAGATTGGGAGAAGACGTCGTTTATCACCCCCTTTGGTGCTTTTTGTTACAAGACCATGACTTTTGGGTTGAAGAATGCAGGAGCAACTTATCAGAGGTGTATCCAGAATTGTTTTCATGATCAGATTGGGCGCAATGTGCATGCTTATGTTGATGATGTGGTTATCAAGTCAGAAAAAGCCGGGTCATTTATTAATGACCTTGCAGAGACATTCAAGAATCTGAGAGAGTACAAGATGAAGCTTAATCCTACGAAGTGGTGTTTGGGGTTCCAGCGGGCAAGTTACTTGGTTTCATTGTGTCAGAGCGTGGAATTGAGGCAAACCCGGAAAAAATTCGTGCAATCCAGAGTTTGAAAAGGCCAGAGGAGTTGGCTGATGTTCAGAAGCTGACAGGCTGTGTGGCTGCGTTGAGCCGGTTTATTTCCCGGCTTGGAGAAAAAGCTATTCCGTTGTATAAGCTGTTGAAGAAGACAGATAACTTTGTGTGGAATCAAGAGGCAGATGAGGCCTTTGAGGCCTTGAAGAAGCAGTTGTCAGAAGCGCCAGTTTTAGCGGCGCCGGGTCCCAAGGAACCCATGCTTTTGTATGTTGCAGCCGGGCCTCAAGCTGTGAGTGCCGTGGTGGTGGTTGAGCGAAAAGAGGAAGGAAAAGAGAACCCGGTACAAAGGCCGGTCTATTATGTCAGCGAGGTCCTATCAGAAGCAAAGCAGAGATACCCACATTGGCAGAAGCTAGTGTTTGGTGTTTTCATGGCTAGTAGAAAGTTGAAGCCGTATTTTCAGGAGCATCCAATTACGGTGGTCAGTTCTATTCCCTTAGCAGATATCATCAGAAACTCCGAAGCTACAGGAAGAATTGCCAAGTGGGCAATTGAAATGGGGGATTATCACATTGATTATGTGCCTCGCACAGCTATCAAGTCTCAGGCGTTGGCAGATTTTCTTAATGATTGGACACAGTTGAATGCACCACCTCTCACCCCGAGTCTCAAATCTTGGGTTATGCATTTTGACGGGTCTAAACAAGAGCAAGGTTCAGGAGCTGGAGTGGTGTTAACTTCTCCCAAAGGTGACAAGTTGAGTTATGTTTTGCAAATTCACTTTGATTGTACCAATAATGTGGCAGAGTATGAGGCCTTGTTACATGGTTTGCGTATGGCAAAGGAGATGAACATCAAGCGTATTAAGTGCTATGGGGATTCAGATCTTGTGGCGCAGCAAGTTTCAGGAACTTGGGACAGAAAAGATGCAACTATGGCGGCTTACAGGCGAGAGGTGGATAGAGTAGCTGGGTTCTTCTCAGGCTATCAGGTGGATCACATTGACCGCAGGAAAAACGATGCTGCAGATGCTTTGTCAAGACTCGGCTCACGCAGAGAGCCGGTTCCACCTAACGTTTTCTTGGACGAGCTATGGGCTCCATCAGTCAAGTCCCAGGATGAGGAAGAGTTGGTAGACCCGGATTCGCAGCTGGTGGCTGTAACCCGGGAAATTCCAGAGTGGACAGAACCGTATCTTGCATATCTTTTGAGAGGGGAGTTGCCCCAGCAGGAAGTCATAGCCCGGCAGATCGTGCGCCGGTGCAAGGCCTATGTGGTCATAGATGGTGAGTTATATAAGAGAAGTGTTTCAGGGGTATATCAGAGATGTGTGTCTGGAAAGGAGGGCCGGCAAATTTTGAAGGAAATTCACGAGGGAGATTGTGGTCATCATGCTTCAACCAGGTCCTTGGTTGCAAAAGCTTTCAGGCACGGTTTCTTTTGGCTCACAGCCCAGGCAGATGCAGAGCGCTTGGTGAATAGATGTGATGGATGTCAAAGGTATGCAAGACAGATTCATGTGCCGGCTCAGGAGTTGAGAACAATACCTTTGACTTGGCCCTTTGCAGTTTGGGGGCTTGATATGGTGGGTCCTTTCAGCATGTCTCCTTGTAAGAAAACCCACCTCCTCGTTGCCATTGACAAGTTTACCAAGTGGGTTGAGGTCATGCCTGTTACAAATTGTGAGGCGGCAACAGCAGTGAAGTTTTTGAAGCAGATCATACACAGGTTTGGGTATCCCCATAGTATTATCACAGACAATGGTACTAATATGTCCTTGGGAGAGATGGCAAAGTTTTGTGGAAACAATGGTATACGTTTGGATGTTGCTTCTGTGGCTCATCCTCAGGCCAATGGGCAAGTTGAACGAGCTAACCAGGAGTTACTCAGAGGATTGAAACCACGTCTCCGGGTCCCGTGTCTCAGAGCCGCCGGAGCGTGGGTGGAGGAATTGCCATCAGTTGTTTGGGGAATCAATACAACACCAAACAGATCCACAAAGATGACCCCTTTCTTCATGGTGTATGGGGCAGAGGCAGTTTTGCCAAGTGATGTTATTCATGACTCGCCTCGCGTGGCGGCTTACGTGGAGACAGAAAATGAGAAGACCCGGCAGGATTCTGTTGACCTGCTGGAGGAGAATAGAGAGCAAGCATTGGAAAGATCAGCAATTTATCAGCAAGATTTGAGGCGGTATCACAGCCGCCGGGTTAAAACTCGCACCTTCCAGGAAGGTGATCTAGTGTTGCGATGGGTGCAGTCCAAGGAAGGGATGCACAAGTTATCTCCTCCTTGGGAAGGGCCCTTCATCATAAGCAAGAAATTGAACAATGGTTCATACTATTTGGTGGACGCTAGAGAGAAATCAGAGACAGTCAATGACTCAACACACTCTACCTTTTCTATGGAAGAGCGTGAGAGGCCGTGGAACATTGCGCAGCTGCGCCCATATTATACTTAGCATGAAAAAGATGTATCAGATGTAACACACGATGTAACAGGCAGCAGGTTTCAGACGCGCTCTTTTCCTTACCAGGGTACCTAAGGGGACTGGAAGGTTTTTAATGAGGCGGCTTGCTGACCTAACCTTTTCTATCAATAAAGTGAAGGTTGAAACAGAAATTTGTCTTGTCTCAGTTTATGTTTCAGTTTTATAAGCCGGTTATTTTTCTTTGTTCTATATGTATTGTGGCAGTTCTTGGTCAAGCTTGGTCCTGGGGGCTTGTCATTGAGATAGCTAAAGTTATTTCCCCAGGACCCGGCTCATAAGTATCCCCGGGTTTCAGTTTTAGTTGCAGTTGTTTAAGTTTTTTATTTTTGAGGATGCCCAGAGAGTGCGTCCCACCAGTATTTTGGATCAATGGGGTACTGAGGCATAAGCCCTTTACTTTATAAACATTGATCCAGGTCTTGGGGGCTCTTACTGCAAAAAGTCTGTAGCTGCAATCCCAAGACCCGGCTTTTATGCCACTAGTATTCTTGGTTATCTTGCTGTGTAGCTGATGTGACTCGCACTTATATGGCCTGATTGCACACCTGGAAACTCAATCAACCATGAAGCCCATTGGGACTTGGTTTGACCCTGTTTTTCTCAGAGAAGTTGCGCCAGGATAT
The DNA here is from genome assembly GCA_947311845.1 of Poa pratensis. Lineage (NCBI taxonomy): Eukaryota > Viridiplantae > Streptophyta > Magnoliopsida > Poales > Poaceae > Poa > Poa pratensis. Next base: position 33,282,829 of record CAMZMU010000053.1, read on the forward strand.
CCATGCGAAAGCCGGCTCACAGTTAAAGAAACCAAAAGGGTCATCAAAACCACAGAAGATAAGCAATTGGATATTTCAAATGTCATGTGATTCCACATAGTTTCACCAAAGTTTAAAACAAGTGCAAAAGCACACATCACAGGCATGGTATCAGAATAGCTAAGTTATTACAATAAAGTGCCCCAAGGGCCGAATGATATAAGTTTTCTAGCAGAGACACAGCATCTGCATAAGTTAAGAGCCGGCTTCTGGAGCCGGGTTAGTGGAAGGAGTTGTAGCTGGGGTGCCGTCTTTGGCGCTTGCCGAGTCATCCTTGGCCGTCTCTGCTTCTGCTTCCCGGGTCTTGGGGGCTCCGTTGTTGCGCCATGTCACAAGCTGAAGAGATTGGAAGTAGTTTTCATCTTCATCTTCCACTGGTGCGCGCGATGGAGGTGGCACAGTAGGAGTTGAGGAGCTAGGCGTAGCAGAAGCACTGGGGTCTGTAGCAATTGATTCCTTGTAGCTTTGCAGGAGGTCAATGCGCTGAGGTTCTTCATCAATAATCTCCTCATTGGTCTCGCTGTAGCCGTATTGTATGGAGTTCAGTTTCAGACCATTGGCAATTTGGGTGGCCACGTGCCGGGTTTGCTTCACAGCCCGGCCGTAAGACTTCCTGTCAAAGGGAGTGCCATCTGCATTAAACTGGGGAAATCCTGAAGCAAGGGGACCCGGTTCTAAGTTGGGATAATAGGCCTTGGCCAAAGCCAAGCTGCGCATTGCCCCGGCTCTGCACGCGGACCTCTTCAGCAGTTGGATCCAATTTGGCATTGTGGACAGATGACCCAGTACTTCAGTGTAAGTGCTGGGCGGGTTTTCCCAATTCCTTACGGTCTTGATTACTTCACAGCTTCCAAAGTATAGTTGACGCACCAGTGTATACATGCATTTGATTTTGTCCATTGCGGTCTTGCGGATGTTACCGTCACGTGCACCTGCAAAGTGGAAACCAGTGTAAGGCATAGTTTATATGCCGGGTCTGGTACAGGAAAATTTACCGGGTTTGAGAGGGTTGTGCTTACCAACAAGGGAGGCAACCATGGCATTAATCATCTTCTTCAGGCGGGTCAGCTCACTGGTAGTTGCATCAAACTTCTGTTGAAGATTGGTCAGCTGCTCCTGGAAGTTCTCCTCATGCTCTTGCATGTCTCGCTTCAGATCGGCATTTTCTTGTGTCAAGGCAGCTATTTTTTCTTCCAGGGCCTGAAGTTGGTTTGCTCCTTCAGCCCGGGTCTCAGTCTCAGCTTTTAAGGCTCCTTGGAGCCGGGCCACTTCTTCATTGGCTTGGCTCACATGTTCCTGTTGAAAAGAAAGACGTGTACAGTTCAGCCTCAGGTTGCCAAGGAATTATCAAGCCTGGGACTTGGGGGCTACAAGTTTAAAAAGTTTATAAGTAAAGAGTAATAGTCCCAGGTTGCTGTGGACAGCTAACCCGGCACTTGGGGGCTACAGTGTTTGAAGTTCTAATTTATGTATGGACTAAAAGGTGTGAAAAAACAGTCCCAGGTTGCTGCGGGCAGCTACCCGGCACTTGGGGGCTACAGTGTTCAAAATTTCTTTAGTGCACTGTGCAGTTTTTTTTTAGATAATGCAAGTGTTAAGTCCCAGCTTGTCATACATAGACAACCCGGGCCTTGGGGGCTATGGATTTGAAATTTCTGCCTAAGTTTTTTTCTGTTAAAGCACCAAGCTCATCAACAAGTGATATTCTTGGTGCTTGGGGGCTAGTAAGAGTATGGTTACACAAGAAATAAGAAGGTAAGTAAAGTTGAGAGATTACCTGGTATCGTTTTTGAAGCAGAGAGACCAGTTCAGTTTCCAGGGTTTTGTGGTGAGCAAGGCGAGAAAAATATTCTTCGCACAAAGCCGGCGTAGACATGGAGTTCAGAGCCGCCAATCCAAAGAAGGAACCGGGTCTTTGCCTTTTGCACTGGGATCCACCTTGATTTCTGGAGCGGTGACCTTGGCGATGGCAGTAGATACGCCAGGAGCTGGGCCTTGCTTGGACCCGGTGATCTGGACTTCCGGGTCAACATCTTTGGTCCCAGATCCATGCCCGGGTGATTGTGCATCTGGACTTGTTTCTGGAGCAGCAGGTGGAGGACTTGGTGGTGTGGCTATCACGTTCTCTGCGCCAGATTCTTCCTTCTGGGCTTGCTCTTCAACATGTACTTCCATTTGGGAAGGTTCAGCTGTAGCAGGTGGAGGAGAGGCAGCTGGAGAAGATTCCGGGTCTTCCTCCACGATAGCTTTGGCACTGAAACAAAAGAAAGGTGGTTAGATACAGAAAAGACTGCAAAGTAGTGAAAACTGAAAAGACAGGAGAATAGTTCTAACCCGGCATTTATGTGGAAATCCTCGGGCGTGCTAACAGCGTCCGAGGAAGAATCTGATACACGAGAACGTTTAGGGACCCGGATTTTGCCAGCCAAAGGATACTTTTTGCTGGGCGTCTTCTGGATCGATTTGGCCCAGCTTGATAAAGAACATGGAGGGATACCTGTGCTCAGAGTGACATGGCTTGCAGAGGACCGGGTCCGCGGTTTCTTGTTGGCTTCAGCTTCCTTCTCAAGTTCCTTTTCCTGTGTTGGTATTTGAGTTTGAGATGAGTTCATCATGCAAGTTGAGAAACGAGAAAATGGCACCTTTGCAATTGCAGCTCGGGTCCTCTTTTGAGGAGTTGGTGCAACAGCTTGTGGACCCGGCGGTACGTCAGGAGCCGGGTCGTTGAGGCCTGGAATAAAATGAGCCGGGTTGTCAGCAGAAGAGTCCTTTTTGGGGACTTCGTTGTTAATCAGCTCGAGGAAGAGCCGGCCTACGGAGTCTGGCTCACCTTCTTCTTCTTCTTCATCTTGATCATCACTTTCTGTGTCCTCCTCAGCAGAGGACGTAGGGGTGTAATCTGCACTCCACCACTTGGGGTCCTGACAAAAAGAAGAAGGTATCAGTAAGATAGTTTGCAAGAAATACCGGGTTACAGTTAAAGAAGTGAGTAGATGACAAGTTGTACCGTAGGAGGTTTGTTCTTGGTGCTGAAAGGGGCGAGCCCGTTCATAGCAATATCAGTCTTCTTTTCGCCAAGGAGCCTCTTGGCGTTCTTCACGATCTGATCCTCTAACAGTGTGATTTCTGAGTAACGCATGTCGTCAGTGGTCTCTTCTGTGTATTCATGGAAGAGCCGGGTCCTGATGCTGAGAGGTTGGATGAACCAACCAACCCAGCATTTCACCAGATCAGTTCCACGAAGGCCGTGGGCTAGTAGGGCTCTGGCCCGGCAGTGGATGCCTTCAAGTGCTTCCCGCTTCTCCGGGCTAGCATAGCTGTTCATCTTTGAATTGTACACAAGAGGGGAATTTCTGAAGGCCGGGAATTTGGCCTCATCAGCTTCAGGAGAGGTATCCTTGCAGTAGAAGTAAGTGTTCTGCCACCCCTTAGGGTGGCTGGCCAAAGCAAGAGCCGGGAAAGTGCATTCTTTGCGGCGTTGAATAGACACGCCCCCGTACGGACCAAGAGGTTGATTTTTTCGAGATGGGTTGCAATAGAAGATTTCAAGGAAAAAGTCGAGAGACGGAGGTATTTGGAGATAATCCTCACAGAAAACGACGTAGTTGCTAATGTTCAAAATGGAATTGGGCGCCACATCCATGGGAGTGAGCCCGTAGTATTGAAAGACTTGGCGGAAAAAGAGGGAACCCGGGGGGCGGAGACCCCGGGTCACATGATCTAAGAGCACAACGACCTCACCTTTTTCTGGTGTGGGCCGGGTCTCCTCCCCAGGTGCGCGCCACTGGATCTCGTTCTGAGCCGGGAGTTCGCCCCGGTTCACGAAGGATTGGAGGGTCGTTTTTGTAGCGCTGGACCTCGTCCAGTTCACTGGAGCGGCTGCGGGAGCCGCGGATCCAGATGCACCAGCAGCAGTACCAGAGGGTTTCTTTGCGAGCTTTTTGGCCGCACGGGGCCCTCCAGATTTTATCTTCTCTTTCGTCATGGATTTCAGCTCTGGAGGAGGACAGAGCGCAACAATGGCGTTATGAACCCTAGCTTTAGATGCGGATGTGAATAATGAAATACGGAGCCAATCTAGAAGAAATAAAGGTTGGAATCGGATGCGCGGAATGGATAAAAGTAAGAATCGAGGTTACCTTGGAGATTGAACGAGATTGAAGGGCGCGATTGAAGATCGGAGTTCCGGCGGCTGCGGTGGCAGTGACGCGAGCGTGAGGTAGGGGATGAACGTGAGAATGGGGAAACTTACTCTGGGGGTCGTGGCCAGATATTATAGCCACGGTGAAAACCCTAGGGGTATTGCGGTAAAAGTGAGCGGATAAGATAAGTATCTTCTCCGGGAAGCCAGCGACAAACAGACAGGACAAAAGGAATATTCTTTGACTCCAGTTATGACTAGCAAGTGGCCCAGTTGAGTTGAGATTTTCGCTAAGTGTTGGGTGAGAGACCCGGAGACATATGACCTAGTATGAGAAAGCCGGGTTACGGTATGACCCGCCAAGAAGAGCTGGCCCAGTTAAGCAGAAAGATAAAATAGTGCATTATATGTATTTGTTGTTTTTGTATTTCAGGTGGTTAACCCGGCAAGCCAGGGTACCAGCATTGATCAAGGAAGCGACACAAAGTTGGAAGCAAAGCATGGCAACCTGGTTAACCTGGGGGCTACTGATGGAGGGATAATAACCCGGTAGGCCCATGAAGAGGGAAACGTGACCCGCCAGGAGGAGGCCCGGTCAGGCCAGTTAGCCCTCAGCACGGGCCGGGTTATGTTTCTGGGCCGGCATCTTGGCGGTGACCCGGCTAAGGAAGGTGATATTCTGGAAGGTACAAGAGGCGGTTCGAGAGGCGGTTCAAGACTTGGAATGCACGAAGAATAAAGGAGCTAGGATAGGACTTGGAGTTCGGGTAGAACCCGGCTCTATTGTGTACGCGGTCAGAGGGCCCGGTATCTATATAAACCGGCCCCTGAGCCATAGCTAAAGACTTTCATAATCCCCAAGCTTTAGGCGAGAGAACCATCGAGAGAGACACACAAGCTTTGTAACCTAGATCGAGATCCGGCTCTGTTGTCGTAGCCGGGTTATCGAGATCGAGACCAAGATTAATAATAAGATAGCAGGAAGTAGGTCTTTATCTCCAATGGAGAGGCCGAACCTGGGTAAACCTGTGTCCCCTGCAATGCTAAACAATCTCCCAGACGCCAGTGTCGCCTTGCCCAAAAACTCAAGCTACCCCAAAGTAGCATCTGCCGTGTTATCTACCCCACGACAACTCCTTTCTAGCACAAGTTCGCTCTGCCGGGGCTGCATCTCCCTCGTCACATTCTGCTGCAATTTCTCTGTTACCATGAACAGTGATGAAGCATGAGGGTGCTCCGTCTAGAGCTAGGGGCATTCTTTCTCATTTATCTGACAATGCGACCGATCCTCCTAGTAAGGAACCTGCAGTTACTGAATCATATGTGGACACGGGCATTCTGGACGCTGAAGATCGTATACAGTCTGAGAACAAGATGGATGCTTCAGTTAATGTGATGGAAATTGGACAAAGCTCTGGTACTGCTAACGACTCTGCTGTATCAGTACAGTCTGTTCTGTTTGTGGATGTTGCTGGAACGCAGTACACTGTCAGGCGTTTTCGCAACATGATCTCGTTTTTCAGCTCTAAAGTGTATCGGAAATCCTTCTTTATTTCTGCCTCTTCTGAACCTGCAGCTGGGAAGATATTTGAGAGGTTGGAAGCTACTCAAACTGAAAGCTACTACAGTGTGAATGAAACCGAATTCAGTACTCAGCTTCTGAATATGGCCTTTACTGCAATCCTTCGTCAGTACCTATTTCAGCACTCTGGCACTGACCTGGCGGTTCTCACCGAGATTAACATGCTGTTGGCGCCTCACAAGAGGACCTGGGCTGAAGCTTTTGATGGACTTTATTTGAATGAACTGGGTAAACTGACCTAGGCTTCTACCAGCTCTATATGTGAAGTTGGTCCTGTGCTGCAGGATTTGGGTTTCTTAACTAAAACTAAGCAACAGATGGGGGCTAGCTCAAGTAATACGGATTTCTTCAGTGTGACTTCTGACAATCTGCAAGGCTCTAGTAACTCTGGAATGGATACACAGGAAGTTCTGCAAGAGGTGGCTGGAGAAGTGCAGTCTGTTCTCTTTCCTGCAGGTCGTGGACGCCCTCCTACACCTGCCACACCTACTGTTGTCTCAAAGCGTGTTTCTCGCCGCAATAAGGATGGCTACTGTGAGATGGCTTTGCCGATGAAGCCCTCTCGCCGCAAAGTGTCCAAGGTGCCAAAAGCTTCAGCTCCAGCTATTCTGCAGATAGAAGAGATGCAGCGCATCGGGGTGGAGGAATGCCAGATCGACCCGGCGGAGCTCTCGGTGGAACGCCTGCAGAAGAGTCGCCCAGCTCAGTAGCTCCAGTTTGTCTCGTGGGTGTTAAAAACCTCTTGGGTTTGTGCTAAGACTCTGGTTGTTTGTGTTAATCTGCTACTTTGCAATGAATCGTGATCGGTTATGGAATGTGTTATGCTGGAATATTAGGGGTCTGAATGATCCTGATAAATGGCCCTCGATTCGAAATAAGATTGAGGAAAGTAACGCCTCAATAATCTGTTTACAGGAGACAAAGAAAATGTCTTTTGATGCTAGCTTCATTCGAGGTTTTGCTCCTCGACGCTTTGACAAATTTGCATACGTACCTTCAGAGGGTGCATCAGGTGGTTTGTTGGTTATTTGGAACAGTAAACTGTTTGAGGGACAGGTCCTATTAGAAGAAAGCTTTGGTATTGCCATCTCTTTCACCTCTGCCATCTCAGCTGAAAATTTTACTCTTGTCAATGTCTATGGCCCTTGCAATGGTGTGGCCCGTGAAAATTTTGTGGCATGGTTATTCTCACTGGACATAGCTGATGATGCTCTTTGGTTACTCCTCGGTGATTTTAACTTCTATAGATTTGCTGAAAATCGTAATCGGGAGGGGGCTAACCTAAATGATATTGCGATCTTTAATGAAATTATAAGCTACCTTGGTCTCATCGAATTACCTATTAAAGGTCGAGCCTTCACGTGGAGCAATATGCAGCTAGACCCCCTAATGGTTCAACTAGACTGGTTTTTTACGTCGACAGCTTGGACTCTGAAATTTCCAAATACTTTGGTTTCACCTCTTGCGAGACCCACCTCGGATCATGTTCCGTGTGTGGTTTCAATCGGTACAAATATCCCAAAGGCGAAAGTATTCCGGTTTGAAAATCACTGGATTAGACTACCTGGCTTTTTAGATAAAGTGAAATCCATATGGGAAATTCACTGCCCGGGTGACAGTGCCAAATGCCTATCAGCTAAGTTCAAACGGCTACGTAAAGGTTTAAAACAGTGGAGCTCTAGCTTTGGTGTTCTAGATACTTTGATCAGTAACTGCAATAGAGTCATCTTTGATCTGGATTCTATTGAGGAACAGAGGCAACTACATATCACTGAATGGAATTTTCGTGACATTGTTAAATCTAGACTGCAACAGCTCCTTTTATGTAAGCAAGATTACTGGCGCAAAAGATGCACTGCTAGGTGGGCTCGGCTAGGTGACGAGAATACCTCCTTTTTTCACTCAATGGCCACTATTCGTTACAGATCTAATTTGATTGCTTCGCTGAACCGTGAAGATGGTTCTCAAGCAACTGAACATCATGAAAAGGCTGGATTACTTTGGGAATCCTTTAGGCAGCGGCTGGGTATTTCTGTTCCCATCAATCCTGAGTTTGATTTCTCCCAATTCTTCTCACCTTTTGAAGGGCTAAGTGGATTGTCTGCTCCATTCACTCATGAAGAAATAGACAAGGTCGTAGCTCACATGCCTAGTGACAAATCACCGGGACCTGATGGATTCTCAGGACTATTTCTGAAAATATGTTGGCCGGTAGTGAAATATGATTTTTACAGACTATGTCAGGAATTCTGGGAGGGCAAGGTAAATTTGCAAAGTATAAATGACTCTTATATCACGTTAATCCCTAAAACTCTCTCACCTGAAGGACCGAATGATTACCGACCCATCTCTCTGTTGAATATCTGCATGAAGCTTCTCACAAAATTATTGGCGGACAGGCTGCAAAATAAGATTCTTGAAATGGTCCATATCAATCAATATGGTTTTTTGAAGTCCAGAAATATTCAAGATTGTGTGGGTTGGGCCTACGAATATATACATCAATGTAAACAATCTGGTACTGACACGGTTATACTGAAACTTGACTTTGCCAAAGCATTCGATACGGTGGAACACGAGGCTGTGCTGAAAGTATTTGAAAGCTTCGGTTTTGATCCAAGGTGGCTGAACTGGATGCGTATGATCATGTCAACTGGTACTTCGGCTGTCCTGCTCAACGGAGTTCCCGGAAAAAATTTGCTTGTCGACGGGGCGTTCGTCAGGGAGATCCCTTTTCTCCGCTTCTTTTCGTAAGTGTGGCAGAGCTGCTACAAATAATGGTAAATCAGTTATTTCAGAATGGCATTCTATCAGCTCCACTGAATATTCCAAATACAGATTTTCCCATTGTTCAATACGCCGATGACACCCTTTTGATACTTAGAGCTTGTCCTGTTCAATTGGCTGCTCTGAAAGTTTTACTAGAAACTTTTGCCCAAGCTACTGGTCTAAGAGTTAATTACTCTAAATCTTCTCTATTGCCAGTCAATGTCACGCATGAGCAAATGGAGGAACTGGCTGCTGTCTTTGGTTGTGCAATTGGCACTCTGCCATTTACGTACCTCGGGCTACCTTTAGGGATCACTAAACCTACAATTCAGGATTTAACTCCCCTAGTTGGGTTGGTCGAGAGAAGACTGAATTCTAGTGCTAGGTTCTTGGGATATGGAGGCAGACTGGAGTTTGTCAGGTCTGTTTTGTCGTCCTTGCCCAATTTCTTCATGTGCTCCCTCAAGATTCAGAAAGCAATCATAAATATTTGTAATCGAGCACAAAGACACTGTTTATGGGCCAAAGAGGAGGACTCCTCCTCATCTAATGCTCTGGCTGCCTGGTCACTTGTCTGTCGCCCTCGCAAACATGGTGGTCTTGGTGTACTGAACTTGGAAATACAGAACAAAGCTCTTCTGATGAAGCAGCTACATAAATTCTACTCGAAGGAAAATGTTCCCTGGGTGAACCTTGTCTGGTCGTTATATGGTGATCGTGTTCCACATGCACAGTCAAAGCGTGGGTCATTTTGGTGGAGAGATATATTCAGTTTATTTGGTGAATACCGCAGCATCACTCAGTGTCAGGTTGGAAGTGGTACTTCGGTGCTTGCTTGGAAAGATTTTTGGATGGATGGTGGCTTACTTTGTGACCGCTTCCCACGTATATTTTCTTTTGTGATTGATGAGGATCTCTCGGTGGCTGAGCTCTCTCGTGTAACTGATCTGAATACGTGCTTTGCTCTACCACTTTCTGAACAAGCCTTCCAGGAATGGGGACAGGTTTCTCAAATTCTTTCTGCTGTATCTTTGACCGAGGGAGCAATTGACAAGAGAAGCTTCGTTTGGGGAAACAGTTATGCACCTTCTAAATACTATAATTTCCTATTTAGTCAACTCCTCAAGACAAGGCTTTCAATGCAATCTGGGCATCTAAAACCCTGCCTAAACTGAAGGTTTTTTGCTGGCTTCTTATGATGGATCGTCTCAACACTAAGGACATTATGCAACGCAAACATTGGCATGTGGTTTCTGGCCCTGAATGTGTTCTCTGCAATGCTGCAATTCTTGAGACTAAAGATCACTTATTTTTTGAATGTGATTTTGCTCGTCATTGTTGGGAATTCTTGCATATTCCGTGGGCCGAAAGTGGTTCATTTTCTGAAGACTTCGTACATGCCAAGGCCGCCTTCCCTGGTCCTTGTTTCATGGAGGTCTTCGCTTGTGCTGTGTGGAACATCTGGAGAGCTCGAAATGATTTCATCTTCAGAAACATTCAGGTGTCTTTCAATAGATGGAAGGTGGGCTTCCAAAGCGATCTGCTCCTTCACAAATACAAGGTCAAGTCGATGTATGTTCAACCTCTTGTTGAATGGATAGCCTCTTCTTTTACTTAATGGCTGTAATCTTTTTTAGACACTTCTTCCCCCCCTGAATTCTCTAAACTTTGTTTCCTCTCCTGTAAAGTTCCTTTTCTTTTAATATATGAAAAAATGACACCGTAGGGGCTTCCCCTACGGTAAAGGTGTCAAAAAAAAAAACAGTGATGATCCCCTTGGGACCCGGCATCTTCAACTGCAAGTACACATAACACGGCCTTGCCATGAACTTGGCAAAGGCCGGCCTTCCAAACAACGCATGATAAGGACTTGGAAATTTCACCACCTCAAAGGTGAGCCACTCTGACCTGAAGTTATGGATAGACTCGCCAAAAGCAACCTCTAATGAAATTTTTCCCTCAGGTGTAGCAGATTTCCCAGGAACTATACCATGAAATATTGTTGATGTTTTCTGCAACTGTGTCTCCTTCAGACCCATACGCATAAATGTTTCCCAATACAAGATGTTAATGCTACTGCCACCGTCCATCAAGACCTTCTTTAACTCAAAGCCATGAACTTGAGGAGCCACAACTAACGCAAGCAGACCCGGGTGCTCCACCACGTCCGGGTGATCTGCTCTGCTCCAAGTAATAGTATGCTCTGACCATCTCAAATACCTTGGTACCCCTACAGCCACTGAATTAACTGCCCTTTTGACTATTTTTCTTTCTCTCTTGGTCGTGCCACTAGTATATATATGATATTGGCCAAGTTGCCTCGGCTGGTTCGAGAATCCACCCTGATTGCTTGTGTTTTGGTCGGGTCCTGTATTTCCTGTTGGTACCGCGTTTGCTCCAGTTAGAGGTCCCGCAGCCGGGTTAGCACTCGGGCCGGGTCCTCCACTCCTGTTTGCTCCTTGCAGAGCTCGTTGAATCTCATTGTTTTTCCACCTGTTCAAATCCACACACTGGGCCAATGAATGATTGGCAGGTCTGCCGTTCTTGCTATGACGAGGACACGACATCCTGAATGCCTCTTCAGTGCTCATTGGGCGTGTTCCTTGATAACTATTTCCACCACCATAACTCCCATTATTTCCCTGATAACCTCTGTTTTCCTGATAACCTCTGTTTTCCTGATAATTCCCATCCATCCTTTGCCTCTGAAACCCGGCATTTGCATTTGCAACTAGCTCTGAGTTTCCTTCCTGATGCCCACGCTTGTGCTGGTTCTGATTGCTGTTGTTATTGTTTCCCGGGCCGTTGTTCTTTCCTCCATTGTTCGCAGCACCTTTCCCTTTTTCTTCCTCACTATCATCCTGGGTTTTGTCCGTGGCTGCATGTCTGTTGCACGCATCCATCAACTCTGCCATAGTAACGGGCTTAACCCGGTGTCCTTCCTTCATGCGACCCAGCTTCTGCACCAAGGGAGCGTACTTGCAAGTTTTCTCCATCGATGAAATTGCATCCTTGGGCTCGATACCTGATGAAGAGTGCAGGATCTCCGTGACCCGGCCCATCCAGTGACGAGCTGACTTGCCCTTCCTCTGTACGCAACGATCAAGATCTTCAATGGAAAACAAACGCTTGCACGTGCCCTGAAAGTGTTTGATGAAAATTGTTTTCAGCTCATCCCAAGAATTGATAGATTTTTCTGGCAGATTCTTGAACCACAACTTTGCTGCACCATCACTCATCATCAAATACATATACTTTGCACAAACGTTCTCTGTGGCATTGCATATACACATTGCCATCTCATAACTACTCAACCAACTCGCCGGGTCTGTGCTCGGCTCATAATTGGCAATCTTGCTTGGCTCCTTGAACTTCTCAGGGAAAGGCTCTGCTCTAATGGCATCTGAAAGACACTTGGGACCCGCCAAAGTGGAAGAACTTGCAAAAAGATTAATGTTACCCGGCGAACTTGCAGATGCTGCTGGCACGGGACCCGGTCCTCCTTGTGGTGCTCCAGCTGCTGGTACTGCCGGGTTTGCGTTAGCTGCACTCCTTCCTGCCCGCGACCTATTGACTATCTGCTGAGCCACGGAAATTGCAGGGGCGGGTTGATACTGCTGATTATTCTGATTTTGGTTCTGCTGGGGCGGGTTTTGCTGCTGCGCCGCGGCAAACCCGGCCAATGGCGGGTTTCCCCCATGGCGACTCTTGCTACGGTTCGTTGTAGAGTGAAGCGCACTTTTCTCTTTTGAGTACTGAACTTGCTGAGCAACCGCAGTGCGTAACATATCAATGGCACGCCGAGCTTCAATCTCTGCTGGCGAGTCTCCTAATGGAATACGATCTAGTGCCAAAGTTGCGGCGTATACGTTATCTGCTGGATTGGAATAGTGACCCGCCGGCGTATGAAACCTCGGTGTCCTGGGTGGCAGACCCGGATTTCCCCTGGCTCCCCCAGCGAGAAGACCCGGCGCCGCTGCAACTGCAACACCAGCTGCTCCTGTTCCTCTGTCTGGTTCTATGTTTGCTCTAACAACTGGAGCCACCTGGGTGACACCAACTGGTTGATCTTCTGGGGTCCTAAACAATTCTGCTGGGTTTATAGCGTTTTCTCCAGGGGCCAGCCGGCTCTGGTGCCTCCTCCGGTGCGCCCTGGTCATCTCATTGAGACGATTTTCCTCATCCTCTAATTGCTTTCGCCTAATCTCCATATCTTCTTTTTCTGCCATTGTGTCTCTGCGTACCTGCTCCAAGGCCCGGCATGCAGTATCCAATTCTATAGCTCTTGCTGCTGCGTTCTCTGGAGTAACAATCCTCGTAAGTGCGGTTGGATCTAAGACCAGACCATTGTTAAACATGGCCCGGGTCCCTGTTGCATTGTTTCTTTCCTCACCCTGAGCTCGATTATTGAGAAAACCGAAGCTATTCCTGTAACGCGCCGTGTTTTCACTTTCCTCTGATACCGAAGCCGGGTCTCCATCAAACCTTTGGCCCGCCAGCTCTAAAACTGGTGGCAATTGTTGCTGCTGCTGACCCGAAGTAAAAGCTGGCGGCACAACCGTTGATGGTGATGCCCCGCATTGATCGAAGGAGCAGTGTAAACCGCCACCCTCCTAACCGGGCTTGGAACGGACTCTTGCTCCTCTTCATCCTCTTCTTCTACTCCATATCCGAACCGGCCCTCGAACAAGGGCAGGATCGATTCTGAATCTGCATAGTCCCCCACATCACCCGGGACTGGGGCCGGGTTTCCCGATCTCTCCTCGTGCACGTCCAGGGGCAGCTCATCTTCAGCCGTACCAACTGATTCTTCTCCATCAGATTGAACAATTGTGGCAGCTCCTGACACAGATTCATAGTCTCCATCACTAGCAGATCTAGTTGCAATCATACCAACAAAAACGTTAAACTTGCCAATTGGAATAACATCACCTGATTCGAGTAGATCTGATTCCGGCCCCCAGCCAAAATCATCAACGATGGGCTCTCCTTGTGAATTGAGGGGGATCTCGCCGAAAACATAGTTCTCTACTCCTTGCTTTGCTTTTCCCATGATGGTGACACCTTTGGACGCGATTCCCACAGACGGCGCCAACTGTCGTGGGGTAGATAACACGGCAGATGCTACTTTGGGGTAGCTTGAGTTGATGGGCAAGGCGACACTAGCGTCTGGGAGATTGTTTAGCATTGCAGGGACAAAAGGTTTACCCAGGTTCGGCCTCTCCATTGGAGATAAAGACCTACTTCCTGCTATCTTGTTATTGATCTCGATCTCGATAACCCGGCTACGACAACAGAGCCGGATCTCGATCTAGGTTACAAGGTTGTGGTGTTTCTCTCGGTGGTTCTCTCGCCTAAGCTTGGATCGTCAGTCCTCCCTCAACTTGGGCTCAGGAACCGGCTTATATAGACTACCGGGTCTCCTGGCACTTTACAATACGAACCCGGGCTCTACCCAGACTCGGAATCCTATTCTAGCTCTTCTAGCCTTCGTATCCACCAAGTCACGAACCGCCTCTGGTCTTCTAGAAACTTCCCTTCCTGAACCGGGTTACCGCCAAAACCTCTGGCCCAGCAACATAACCCGGCCCATGCTGATGGTTAGCTGGCCTGGCCGGGCCTCCTGCCTGGCGGGTCATGCTTCCCTCTTCATGGGCCTACCGGGTTATCATCCCCCCATCACTTGGGGAGTCCATGGTGACCGGTGGAGAGCGCATCACCGTTGTCGACGAAGCCGCGGGTGACGTTGGAGATGCGCTTGTCGGCATAGTCGATGGCGATGCGAGAGTCGCCGAGGCCGATGGAGATGCGGGTGTCACATCGGTCGACGAAGATGCAGGTGTCGCCGCCAGTGAACGAGCCAAGCCCACCAGGCGTAGCGTGCCCCACTGGTTGACGTGGAATTGCAGAGTGCCGAATATCAGATCTACTCCAACGTGAAGGTCCACGAATGCCGGGCGCATGGCCGGCGAGTGCGGGATGAACTCCAGGGAGCCAAAAAAAAATCGATTTTCCCAGGATCGGCGAGATGCTGACTTTTGTCGATGAAGCCGCGGAGACCGTAGATCCAGCGCCTGGATTTCCCACAGACGGCGCCAATTGTCATGGGGGTACCACGGCAAATCCCTTGGATGACATTCTTGGGTTTCTTGAGGGGGGAAAAGATGGCGCTGGTAGTAACGGCAGCTAAGAAGCAAGGTTTACCCAGGTTCAGCCCCTCGTGGTGAGGTAAAGACCTACTCCTGCTTGTCTGCTCTTGTATTGATGGAGAGATTACAATGACGATGCTCAGATGCGATATGAGCATAGGTTCGGTGTATGAGGGAGATTGCGCACCCTAGACCGGCGGCCCTCCCAGCCTTTATATAGTAGGCTGGGTCTCGGGAGTTCGCACCCAGTTAGGGTTACAGGTAAGGAAAGACTCTACCACCTTAGGTTGCGCTTGCCTTGAGGCGCACTTCTCGTTAATGGGACTTCCTAGTTGGGCCTTCTTTGCTGGTTCGGACCTGATGTCCTTGTAGTGGGACACCCGGAGGGTAGGCCCATGTCAGTTGTTCTTGCTGTTCTGGGAGTGTAGAACGGATATGCTGGTTTGTAGCTTGCTGGTGTGTCCGTCACATTGTTTTGTAGTGCTTCGAGTCATTTGTTGGTTCGATACATGGATAATTTTGCATGTGCGAATATGCTTCTTGGCTATTTACCCTAACAGTAAAAGTTCAGTGTGTCCATGGGTGTTTCCCCTTTGGGGATGGGTTTGGCTAATGTTTGCTGTTGCTTACACTTTTTGGGCAAATATCTCACACATGTGGGCTTTAGCTGATGTTGGCTTCTCGATAATCTCTTTGTGGGCTTTCCGGTTAATTCACATGTGGGCTTGACTCTTTATATTCGAATTTTAGTTGAAATAAATTATCTAATCAGATTGACCTGTCCATGTTAACCTAGATAAATTGGTTAGGTGGGCTGCTTCTTTCATGAGCTTAACTAGATTAGGGCTATTTGTTTCCTTGTTATTGTTTCCTTTGTGAAATTTAGACCATGTGATCATGCCAAAATATATTTGTTGTAATGGTTGATGTTCCCTTCTGACTATACTACCACTTGTCCCTAAGGTTAACTATTGTCCATGCCTTAAGCATTATCAGACCCGAGATAAGCTAGACCCAATTGTTGCCTTCTTGATAAGCAATGCCCCTAGTCATTATATGGTTTGTTAAAATATTAATCTTTATTGATCCCTAGTTAAGTTTCATCATCAAATATTTCCTTACCCAAGTGGTGTTGGCAAACATTTTTAACTTCAACAAAAGTTACTCTTTGTTTTGCTTCCTAGTTTGTAGGTTTGGAGATAAGTAGAATGGAAGACTAAGAAGATAAAGACATAGTATAGTTTTAGGAATTTAATTTCCTTTATAAATTTCTTCTTCTTGCACATTTTTTGTAAAAACTCTAGTGTAGTAAGTTTTTGGTGATCGTAAATTATTTCTCAAACATGAATTCTATTTTTATTGTTTTTTCTTGATTATTTCACCATGTAAGAATTATGGGTAGTTACTCATGTATCGGAAATGGAAATATTCCACTTGTCATTTGCTTTGAAATCAAATATTAGAATGTAATGTAATTTGAATTTGGTGTTGATACTTAGCTCATATATGAGGTTTTTCTATTTAGACTTGTGATTTAAAATAGATAATTACGCAAAGTTTGGGCCGAGACTTATCGCACTCATTATCGAAAATTTGTTTTCCAAATCATTAAAAAGAGAAAAGTTGGGATCACTTTGCCTCTTTTAACCCAAAAGTTTAGATTTTCTTAGAATTTCGTATGCATGCATGCCAAATGCACATATCTAATATCTACCCTTGTGGAACCTAAAATTATGTGATCTGACAGTTTGAATCTGAACGACACATCCGGGTTCATTTGAAACTTGTGAGTCTACGATGTCAGTGTCTCCGAAGAAATATTTGAAACTAGTTATCATTTCTAACTAACTTTTTTTTGGTTGCTCCGGCTACTTTGCTAATCTTAAGTTTCTGCACTGCATCTGTGTTATGTTCTAGCAGCTGGGTACTAATGTCATCCTCACGGGCATGACAAACAGGGGCTATTATTGGATTATTGATTACATGCAATTGATAGTTAATTGACTTGCCCGCTAATTTGAGTAGTATGAGTTACCACTGATTGGCACAAGTAAGCCCCTGTCAGTAATAGCACCGATAAGTGGTGTTAAGCCAATACCGACAGGCCTATCCGTGGTATATTTCACTCCAATCCGGCTACACTACTGACCACGTGTTGTTAGCACTGGTCGTTAGTGATACTTTTTCAAACTAAAAAGACTGTCGTCCATTGAGGTCATTAGTCATAAAGTCGGTTAGTTTTGTGGGGTTATTGGCAATGCTATTATGTAAGTGTTGTGGGGTTATTGGCAATGTTATTATGTAAGGGCATCTCAAATAGTTGTATGATAGTTGTTGGTAGATTTTGCCCTAAAAGATTTTTTGATGACGTGGCATAAAATAAATGAAGAGAGTTGAAGATTGTAAATTCGGGAACTAAACCCTAAACCCTTGCACAACTCTAAGGTAAAATGAGAGAGAGGCCTTATACATTCTGTCACCTCCAATTGGACAAACTACATAAATCGCATTAAAGTAGTTGTAAGATAAGTTATGGTTGATGACATGGCTATGTTTACCAACAAATTAACCTACAAACTATTGGAGATACCCTTATAGTGGAACCCGTGAGCCATGTTTCTGGACAACTCCATTGTACTCTACGACTTGACGAACTACTCCTTTTACTAGATAGATCGTTCAATCGATCACATGACCGACCGACTGTAAAACTTGCTAAAGCGTTTCTACTCGATAGCACATATCGAGCCGCATGTGTATATTTATATCGGGAGGATGCATTGCGGCATCGTAGCGTACAGGAGGAGAGAACCGAGTCGATGTAGGCGTCGTACAGAACACGAACTCAAACATACCGACTCGGTTCAGATATTGAAACGTACGCTAAACTAATTCTAACACCCTCCCTTAATCACAACTTGGACAAGTTGAGATTATGCTTGAACTCCTCAAAAGCTCGGACTGGAAGTGGTTTTGTGAAACCGTCAGCAATTTGATCCTTTGAAGGAACAAAACGAATCTCCAACTGTTTGTTGAAAACTCTTTCTCTCACAAAATGAAAGTCTATCTCAATATGCTTGGCTCTTGCATGAAACACCGGATTTGCTGACAAATATGTTGCACCCAGATTATCACACCACAAGCAAGGTGGCTGAGTCAACTTAACTCCAAGTTCAGCAAGCAATGACTGTACCCAAATCATCTCAGCTGTGGCATTTGCAAGTGACTTGTATTCTGCTTCTGTACTTGACCGGGAAACTGTGGCTTGCTTCTTAGCACTCCAAGATATGAGATTGGGACCAAAGAAAACAGCAAAACCTCCAGTAGAGCGACGGTCATCTAGGCAGCCCGCCCAGTCAGCATCTGAAAATGCACTAAGCAATGTGGAACTCGATCTTTGAAAAGTGAGACCAACATTTGAAGTATGCTTGATATATCTCATAATACGCTTTGCAGCTGTCCAGTGCAATGTGGTAGGAGCATGCAGATATTGACATATTTTATTGACTGCATATGAAATATCTGGTCGTGTTAGAGTGAGATACTGTAATGCACCAACCATGCTTCTATACCTGGTAGTATCTACTTCTCCCAGAAGCTCGCCTGCGTGTGCTGTAATCTTTTCTGAAGATGAGAGAGGTGTGGGCGAGGCCTTGCAGTCCTTCATCCCCACACGAGCAAGCACCTCTCGAGCATATTTGGCTTGAGTTAACACAAGTCCATCTTGAACTCTCTTGACTTCAATTCCCAAAAAAAAGTGAAGATCACCAAGATCCTTTAGAGCAAATTCCTTACTCAAATCTGTTAGCAAGGCTTTGGTTGCCGCTTCTGAAGAGCTAGCAACTATGATATCATCAACATATATGAGCATAAAAATTGAGACATTGAACTTGCGATAGATAAACAGTGAGGTATCAGATTTTGAAGCAACAAACCCAATACTTATCAACTGTGAGCTGAGTCGAGAGTACCATGCTCGAGGTGCCTGTTTTAGTCCGTAAAGTGCTTTATCAAGCTTGCATATGTAATTCGGCTTTTGCTTATCCTCATATCCTGGCGGTTGTCTCATATAGACCTCCTCTTCCAGAACACCATGTAAGAACGCGTTCTTTACATCCAATTGGCGTAGACTCCAGCCCCTAGAGACAGCAATAGCCAACACAAGACGAACAGTAGCAATTTTAACAACAGGACTAAAAGTGTCCTCATAATCTATACCATACCGTTGCTTAAATCCTTTTGCAACGAGCCTTGCTTTGTATCTATCAACAGAACCATCTGCTTTCTTCTTGATTCTGTAGACCCAACGACAGTCTATAATGTTTGCACCACGCTTTTCAGGTACTAGATGCCAAGTCTTATTTTTCATGAGAGCAATGTACTCCTCATCCATAGCTTCTTTCCAACGATCATTTGCTAATGCATCCTGCAAATTTGCTGGTTCATCAGTCGAGACAGACAAGCACCAGCGTACTGTACCATCTGTGTATTTTCTTGGTTTAACAATGCCCTTTGATTTTCTTGTTGCATGTATCGGCGTATGCCGAATTACCCGAGACGGAGAAGATGCTGGAGTACCCCTAGCAGGATACTCTCGTCGATGTGCATCTCCGCGTGGTGCAGAACCTGCATGTGCATGCGCATGTGACTCCTGCGCAGGCGATCCGGGCGGTGTGGCACTTGGTGTGGCTGCTGAACCAGTGGCGTGTTCCGCAGTCTCTGCCGCAGAAGATCGCGAAGAAGCGCTGTCTGCTGCAGCGCTGTCAGCCGTGCCGGGCGAGTCAGGCACAAGCGCGTCGTCGTCGCCAGCTGAGGAATCTGTGCGCGCAGATCCCCACGGAGAATGTTCAGACGGAGCAGATCCCGACGGAGAATCTCCAGCCGAATCCGCCTCGTGACTTGTATTCCAGCTATTTTCTGTTTCACTACTTTGAGCACTGTTTTGGGCACTGTTTTGCCCCAAATTTTCACTGTTTTGCGCCATTCTTTGTGGCACTGCCTGCACAACTTCAGAGACAGGTCTACCAACTTTGTTAGTAGGATTAGTCATTAAGGAATCATCAATAAATTCATCCCCTTGTTCAAAAGAGCGAAGAGAAGCATCAAGTAAAATAATATATTTGCGAAGTTGAGCACCGGCATTAGGATGAAGAAGTTCAAAAGGAAACACTGCCTCGTCAAACACAACATCACGGGAAATATAGACTCGTCCAGTGGAAACATCTAGACATTTAACTCCCTTGTGCATAGGACTATATCCTAAAAAAACACAACGCTTGGAACGAAAAGCAAGTTTTCGTTTGTTGTAAGGGCGAAGATTTGGCCAACATGCACATCCAAAAATGCGAAGAGAGGAATAATTAGGTGTTGTGTGGAGAAGACGATGGACAGGTGTGTCATTATTAATAACTCTACTTGGAAGCATATTAATGAGATATGTGGCAGTGAGAAAAGCTTCATCCCAAAATTTGAGAGGCATGGATGCATGTGCAAGAAGTGCAAGACCAACTTCTACAATATGCCGATGTTTTCTTTCAGCGGCACCGTTCTGTTGATGGGCATGGGGACATGATACAAGATGCGAGATTCCTTGATTTCTAAAGAAGGTATTAAGTTTGACATATTCTCCTCCCCAATCGGATTGAACCGTGAGAATTTTCCGATTAAGCTTACGTTCAACAAGTTTTTGGAATGTGATAAAAGCAGAAAGAACATCAGACTTCTTTTTGAGAAGATATATCCAAGTAAACTTACTATAATCATCAATAAAGCTTACATAATAATCATGACGCCCAACAGAAGTTGGAGCAGGGCCCCATACATCAGAAAAGATTAACTGAAGAGGAGCACTAGATACACTGGTGGACACTGGATATGGAAGCTGATGACTCTTTGCTTTTTGACATGAATCACAAATAGACTGAATAGTAAAATTTCTAATAGAAGGGAGTTTATTCTTGCTAATAACTTGTTGAACTATAGCTACTGAGGGATGCCCTAGGCGACTATGCCACATATCATGGGACGGCTTGGCGGCGATGAAGGCATGCTTCTGACTCTTGTGGGAAGTGATCGATGAAATAAGTGGGTATAGGCCGCCAACACACCGCCCTCTATGAATTATTTTCTTCGTGACCTGATCCTTGATCAAAAAGAAATAGGGATGAAATTCTATGAACACCCTATTATCATATGTGAATTTATGAACGGATAGAAGATTTTTAGAGGCATTAGGCACATGCAAGATATTATTGAGGCGAAAATCTTGAACAGGGGTACGAATTATTGAATGACCTAAATGACATATATCCATACCTTGTCCACTGGCGGTGTTCACCTTGTCGCGACCATGATACTTGTCACGGACAGTAAGGTTGTTGAGCTCGCCAGTGATGTGATGTGTAGCGCCGGTGTCGGGATACCAGTTGGTATCAACACCATAGGAGGCTGCATGTACCTCCTTGTTCTCCTCATCATCTCCATCCTCATCATATCGCGACCAACAGTCCGTGGCGCGATGACCTTCTTTGTTGCAAATTTGGCAGGTCACGTTTTCCCATGGAGAAGTGCGACGCCGGCCACGGCCTCGGCCACGGCCGAATCCTCCTCGTCGACCACCCCCTCTGTTATTGTAGTAGGGGCGATCATCGCGCCGTTCACCCCCTCTGTTGTAGTAGGGGCGATCATCGCGCCGTTCTTCTCGGGCACGATCATCTTGGGTGCGTGAGCCAGCACCCCGTCCACCACCACCACGGCCACGATTGTAGCCGCCGCGGCGCATGGCAGCGTTGGCAGAGGTTTCAAAACCTCCATTGTTTGACCCGGCGCTCAGCTCGTCGCGCTCATCTTGGGCCAGAACTTGAGCATAGAGCTCGTTGACAGTGATCGGAGTCGGCATGAGTCCGATGGCGCCGACTAGGTTGTTGTAGTCAGAGCCGAGCCCGACCATGATGAAGGAGACGAGCTCCTCCTCGTCTAGCGGACGTCCAGCGGCTGCGAGCTCATCGGCAATGCCCTGCATCTTGGAGAAGAACGCTGCCGTGGACAGGTTCAGCTTCTTGGTGCTCGCGATGGCGACCCGAAGATTGTTGATCTTCGAGCGACTCTGTGACGCAAACATGGTGGTCACTGCCTTCCACACGTCCGCAGCATGTTCAAGCCGCAGGAGGTGGTTGAGGATCTCAAGGGAGATCGAATTCGTCAGATGGCTGAGGACGATTTGGTCCCGGGCCAGCCAGGCGGCGTATGCCGGGTTCGGCGTCTCGGCGCCGTCTTTCTCCTTGGCCGCCAGAGTCTTCGGCGGAGCGGCTTCAGAGCCGTCTAGGAGACCCATCGCCATAGCCCCACGGATCGCCGGCAGAACTTGGAATCGCCAGGCAGGGTAGTTCGTCCGAGTAAGTTTCTCGGTCGGGGGCGCACCAAGGATGAGCTTCTCCGAGCTCGATGCCATGGCGAGGGTGGGTGGGATTTCTTGATCGGAGATAGATTGGATCTAGGAAGAGGTGGCTCTGATACCATGTAAAACTTGCTAAAGCGTTTCTACTCGATAGCACATATCGAGCCGCATGTGTATATTTATATCGGGAGGATGCATTGCGGCATCGTAGCGTACAGGAGGAGAGAACCGAGTCGATGTAGGCGTCGTACAGAACACGAACTCAAACATACCGACTCGGTTCAGATATTGAAACGTACGCTAAACTAATTCTAACACCGACATGTAGTAGCTTGTATAGAAATGCTTAGGGTCAACAGAGTGTTCGTGAGCAGGCGATCTATGCATGTGATACGGTACGATCATAGGTCAGTTAATTCTGGTACGCCATGGCGCCGTTGTAGGGGCAGGAGGCGCGAGATCGCGGCCTCTTGTGCTTGGTGCCGGCCGCTGCACGCATGGCCTGAAAACCACGAGCGCCCACGACGGTAGATGTTGGGGAAGGTAAACAAAGTCAGATATGCTGAAGCGTCCGGAAGAAACTTCCGCCTCCTAAATTTCCGAGAGCTCTGAATGCAACGGCCAACAGGTGGTAGCTTGCTACTTGTGCAAGTTCTTTTTCTGGGGACAATGTGAGGTGGTTATGCCTAGCTTCAGTCGAGCTAGTTTAGCTATGCAATATTGCTTGTTCTATGACACTGAAGAGAAACTGGAGTAAACGTCGACACATTCTCCTGCACATTTTCTGTCTTAATAAGTAAGGAAAGAAGATAAACTCAGAGGAGTATGATAGTATCAATTTACTGAAACAAAACTCTAATGCATTTTTAACAGCTGAATTTTGTACTACATCTTTGACATATCTGCATTTTTAACAGCTGGTCCTTCAGCTAATAGTATGTTGGTCTATGCTTATAGCCTAACTGACTTTGTACTAGATCTTTGACATGCCTGCTTTATGGAGTTCAAGAATAGTTAAACCTGAATCTGCCACATGAACTTTGTCCTACATACCAGCCGGCCAGCATGCATGCATAGGCACGTACTAGAACCTACTACGGGCACTACAAGTCTGCAACGAACTTAACTAGCTAACCCTAGCTAGGAGTGGCTCAAGGCCTAGTGATGCATATTGTCCCCCACATGAAAAGTCGAGCGATCTGCCTCGTAATTCTCCTCGCCGCAATTAAGGTCAAACTCACAGTTCATCAAAGATTCGTCGCATGCAGTAGGGAGACCTCTTGTTTTAAGCGCATGTACAACAGACAAACTCTTCGTGCAAGACCAGTGCAGCAGCTTATATATACAGCTAACCCGGCCGGCAACCTGTTAGACGAGCCTTGGTCGTCTACCCCTCTCCCGCTACAGTAGAGAGGGGCGACTTTTTCGCCTCCCCGCAGATCCACCGAGTCGCCGCGGATCCAGCTGATCCCTCGCCCTCCGCCGGCCGCTCCGGCGGCGGGAGGGCGGGGGATCCCTGCGTCGCGTGTGTACATAGTGTAGGGCGTGTGGGTTCTTCGGCCGGCGGCGCCATGGAGGGTTGGTTTCGTCGGTGTTTTGGTGCAGGTGGGTTCCTCCTCTCGCGGCGGAGCTCGGTGGAGGTCCGCGGCGCCGCACCTGCCCCTTCACTCTCTGGGATCTCTGGATCCACTGGGAGTGCCTCCCCCTTCCCGGATCTGGCGTGGCGGCCGATCTGGGTCGACGACTTCGAAGCTGGAGCAGATGCAGGAAGACGATGGAGAAGAAGCGGGAGCTGGATGGAGGCTCCTTCGAGCTCGAGGACCGGCGACTTCCCGCCCGCCTGGGGGCGTCTTCCCAACCAAGGATTGATGGAAGATGCGGCGGCGGCGCGCCACCGGCACGTACTGCTCTTCGTCGACTTCTCCGGGTTGCAGATGGACGGTTTTGTATTTCCTATCCTTCTCGAGGATCTCTCTGTAATGTTTTTCCTGTAATTGTTCTGGTTTCATCGCAAAAAAAAAAAAAAAACCCGGCCGGCAACCTAACTCCCACTACCAACCTGAAACTACACACACACGTACACTGCTTAGCAAGAACTGGTCGGTGTCATCTTCAACCTCCTCACGGCCTCCCGCTACTAGCCGACATGTCACCGAGAGAGATCCTCGTCGTGTTCTTGCTCCTGGTGGCCATGTCATCGAGCACTGTCCTGACTGCCGTCGACGCGGCAAGGAGGCTGCCGCCGGAGGAGCATTACTACAGAGCCACCGCCCACGCGTCGACGCTCCTGCATGAGAAGGCGAGGTCGCTGATCACGACGTGGATGGCGCAGCTCACCGCAGGGCCTAGCCCTAGGGGTCCCGGCCACTAGCTAGAAGCAAGCCGGCCGCCGAGAGCCTATTCTTATGCTTAATAAGTTTCTACTCTTTCCACGCATCATCAAGTACGCGTTGCTTTTTTCAATTCTCATCACGTACGTGTTGTTGTGTTAGGTCTGTTCCTATATATGATACTGTTTTGATCGATACATGTGTACGGACAATAATACAGAGCTAAGGCTTCAGGCTTCCACACCTCAACACGGCGATAATGTGACTATGTCAGGATCTTTGTAAGGACGCATGGCGTTGGTTGCGTTCGGCCTTGTGGTGAAATATGACAATATATGTAAAACATACAGACAATACATGGAAACATAGTATAACTCTAACAGTCCTGCGCTACCTGCATAGTCATCATCTATTACCTGTTTATGTTATTGACGCAGAAAGCTAAAGTCAATAGAGCTTCTGCTGGATATAAAAGAAACAACAGATCCACTGAGTTTAGCTCAAATCCGAACTAAACGTAGAAAAGAAAGCCCCGCCCATTCGAGGTTTATACTCTTGTGCAGTCGACCGATCCATTGTTCATGCTAAATAATTAATGATCATGTATTATGCATCGATCAGGGACAAATCCCTAGGACAACGCACATGCCTATGCCTCCATTTTCTTCTGACAACGCAATGCACATGAATAGACAAGAAAGTCATGGAACTCCTGTTCTTTAGATAGTACTATTCTCGCAGACAAACTAAACATACAACTGCATCAACCTTTAGTCTTGTTGCTGCTGTGTCACACTAAATCAAATGAACTTCCTTTCGTATGTTTAGATACATGCATCCATGAAAATGAAATGGCATCGAGTCCTTGATTAACCTGTTTTTTATACCGTGCAATAGTGAAAATCACAGAATATCAATTTGAAGCATCTAAAACAAAATGTTACATCACAATTTAAGGCGATGTGTCCAGGGTTTCAGCTATAGAGTCCACAAGTACACCATCCGAACGTAAACACAGCCAACCTTCCTGAACAGCAACAATGACATTAGCATCCGAGACAATCCACCATATACTAATTTGAACATTACAATGTCTAGATCTTCATCATTAGACATAACTAGCTCATCCCAATGATCATCAATGTCATAACGGTAGTTAGCAGTATGTGGGTGGTATGATGTAGCACCAGCACGAAGACAGGTTTCAATTCTTGAAATACATTAGACCACACATTTCCATCTACCGCATCCATCACTATGTACCCATATTACGACCAAAAGGAATGGTAACGCTAGGCGTGATGTGAGCCATATCGATCGGTCTCCTCATCTGCTGTATGTAGCAAGACCAACAACGCCTGCATGCCGAAAAAATGACTGCAACATGAACATAATATTTGCAACAGAAACACAGAATCCACGCAACATGTCACCCTCGTGTTTACAACAAAATACACACGAGTTTGCAGCTTGTCAACTAACACGCCTGTCAGTGGAAATCAAAAATCACTAACCTTTGTCTTGAGGTACCGACCATGCCGATAACAAATCTGGATTGCCGAAGCTGCGCTAGAATCAAATTTTGTGAGCCAGGGGTCCGTTTTCCCGGAGCATGGTAGCACTGAAGACTTTGATTACAACCTCAATCCTATATATGTACATGGCAGCAATCAAAATCCATATGAGGATTCCTGAGCGCAGGAGCAAGAAATTAGAAAGAGATGACGTCGAACTAGGGACGAATGAGTGGGGGAGGACGTGCGCGGAACAACGGGGAAGAAGTAGCAATGAGGAAGATAGGGGCGCAGCGTTCGCCACACTTTGTGAATTGTTGTTGCAGTGAGAAAGGAAATCTTGGAGCGGAGGGCGCAAACTTGGACTGATTGATCCGGTGAATCAGTCAGTCGATATGGACCATTTAGAAAGAAAAAAATCAGAAGAATCTTCAAAATATATAGTTTAGTGGGCCAAAAATAATTTTATCACATAAACATTGCATTTTTATCCTCTACTTCATTTGGGCTACATTGGGCCGGATCCCATAGGTCAACCCCTTCGTCTGATCCCGCAGCTCCTCATCGTTCGCTGCTAAGATCATATTCAAAACATCTGCCGGCTAATCCTATATATTGCCCCGCGGCGACGCTACCCGCTTGCGTCGCCTGAAGGGACGCGCGCGTCGCAGCGGGTGGGCCGGTCCAACAATCGATTTTTTCTTTCCTTTTTTCTTTTTCTTTTTCTGTTTCTGTTTTTCTTTTTTCTTTTTCTTCTGTTTATTTTCTTTTTTTGAAACTTGGATTTGATTTTTGTCCGGATTTGAATTTTTTTTAGATTTTGAAATCTGTTCAGATTTTGATTTTTGTTTGGATTAGAGTTAATTCAAATTTGAATTTTTGTTCAATTTTTGAAATTTGTTCGGATTTAAATTTTGTTCAATTTTGAAATTTGTTCGATTTTGATTTTTTTTTCAATTTTTGAAATTTGTTCGATTTTTGAAATTTGTTCGGATTTTAAAATTTGTTCGGATTTGATTTTTGTTCGGATTTGAATTTTCGTTCAATTTTGAAATTTGTTCGATTTTGATTTTTTTTTTCAATTTTTGAAATTTGTTCGGATTTGTATTTTTTTCAATGTTGAAATTTGTTCGGATTTGAATTTTTGTTCAATTTTGAAATTTGTTCGGATTTGATTTTTGTTCGGATTTAATTTTTTGTTCGATTTTGATTTTTTTTTCAGTTTTGAAATTTGTTCGGATTTGATTTTGTTCGGATTTTTTTGTTCAGATTTAATTTTGTTCAAATTTGAAATTTATACAGATTATTAAAAAAATAAATTTGAAATTTGTTTAAATTCGAAATTTGTTCAAATTTACAATTTATTCAGATTTAAAAACAGAAGAAAAAGAATAAAAACAGTACCTGTACTGGGCCTATCCAAAATGCGGCCCTGAAGCAGCTGCTTGAGGCGACGCTGGGTTCCGTGTCGTCGTAATGCGACCTAAAGGAGGTCCCACATCTGCCTGCTATGAAAAAATGTAGTCTATCCGTTCACTATTATAAAATCTATTATGCCCCGTTCAGATGTTGATATTGAGGGTCGATATTGGATATTCGGAGCTTTTCTTACCCGAATATCTGAAACTGGGCTCTTCAGATGTACTAGATATTCAAACGAGGTATTCGCGTTAGATATCGAGGATGGCATCCGTAGTGGAAAAAACCTCCCAGCGAATGTCGAGCTGTTTAGCTCGACATTGGGTCGATATTCACTTCGTGCCCGTGCGCGTCCTCTCTCCATCGTCTCCCTCGCGACCACGACCACGCCAGCGCCGCACCCAATCGCCTTCTACTTCCCCGCGCCGGCGCCGCCCCGCCTCCTCCTTCCCCACGCCGCCCCGCCTCCTCCTTCCTCGCGCCGCCCCCTTCTCCTTCCCCACGCCGGCGCCGCCCCGCCTCCTCCTTCCCCGTGCCGCCCCCTTCTCCTTCCCCGTTCCGCCCCGCCTGCTCCTTCCTCGCGCCGCCCCCTTCTCCTTCCCCGTGCCGCACCGCCTGCTCCTTCCCCGCGCCACCTCTGCTCTGCTCCTCTCCTCCGGCTCCGCGTCGCACGGCCGAGGACGGCATCCTCGCCTCTGCTCCTCTCCTCCGGCTTCCCGCCTCTGCTCCTCCGTGGGTTCTGAAGCTCAATATCAAACGAAAATGTCAACATCCGAACGGGGCATCTGTGGCATCCATCTCCACCTCGCGTCATCTCCACCTCGCGTCCACCGGCGCCGGAGCTCGCTGCCCCCCGCCATCTCCACCACGCATCCGCCGGCGCCGGAGCTCGCTGCCCCCCGCACGACGCTCCTCTCCATGGCCGTGAGAGCCGCTCTGTGGACCGTCCTCGCCTGGACAAGCGCTCCCCCCGCGGTCGCGACCACCTCCTGCCCCTCTTCTCCTACCTGCACGCCGGCAAGAGCTGCCGCTGCTGCCTGGCTCGTTTGAACTGCTGCTGCTGCCCCCGTTTGATTGCTGCTACCGCTGCTGGCCTGTTGCTGACCATGGAGAAGGACCGTGGAGAAGAAGACGTGGGATGTATAGATAATTTAATGGCCTTCCGGTCGAGTGCTTCGGACGATGGTGTGGAAAGCAATGTGGTGTAGCTTGAGTTTGAGTTCTGGGTGAGTTTTTAATGGCCTTCCGGTCGAGTGCTTCAGGCGATGGTGTACGTGGCGTGCAGCGTGGCTGCATCGCCTGCCGAGCCGCCGTGTGGAAAGCAACGTGGTGTAGCAACAATGTCTGAAAATTTGTGGCAATTCTCTAGCAAATATTCTCTAGTGTCAAATTATAGAAAATATGTGGTTGTTTTGCACATTTTGTCATGAATATAACAGTACAATGATCAATGTCTCGAAAAACTGCTTTTATAATATCCAAACAACATTTGATATTCAAACTCAATATCTTGTCTAGGTCTGAATATCTAACACATCCAAACAGAAAATATTGACATTCAGACTCAATATCAATATCCCATGGTATTGATATTCAACTCAATATCAATATGGAGCTCCCAATGCGAACATCCGAACGGAGCATTAGATATTTTAAAATGGACTGGATACGGACCGAAATGAGTAGATGGATACACTAGAACGAGTCAAATACATGCATTTTCGGAAAAGAAACTAAAACATCATAATAGTAAACAGAGTATCAACAATGATGAATTGACGTTAACTTCGTTTGGTCTCTGGCTCACCTTTTTCTGAAGATAAGAAGAGGAACACGCACATACGTCAGGCATATTCAAAATTTAGTGCAAAAACACCAACGGCACAGACTAATTAAGGGACTTCCAAAAACTGTTATACAAAAAATACACGCTCTACAAACGCAGCCGGCGGGATGCGGGCTTGCGCACGCTGACGAGCAACACATCATCAACGACTGGGCCACACAGCGTGGCGTCGGATTTCGTGAGATGGTACGAGCTCTGGAACACCACGCGCGTCGTGTTCGCGATCGCCGTGAACTCGAGCACGGCGAATTTGGACCCGCCCGTGCCATGGGAGTCGTACGGCACCTTGAAGCTCTCGTGCCCCGCGTATGCCTCCACCTGAAGGGACCCGTTGCACCCGTTGGCCGCGTCTCCGACGGAGAACGACAGCCTGTACGACGACCCGGGCACGGTGGCCACCTCCTGCAGCAGCGCGCATTCCCTGCCGGCCACCAGCTCAGGGACGGATTCAAGGGGGACGAGCAGGGGCTACGCCCCCCCTATACACATGATTTCCTTTAAAACATAGCTATGGCAGCACCTATTTTGTGGGATTTCAGCTAGATCAGCTCCCCTCATACAAATGACAACACTAATTAGCCTAAGTCTGCCCCCCTTAAGCTTCATTCCTGGCTCCGTCCCTGCACCAGCTCCACGGCGCGCGCGCCCTGCGGCACCTTGTGGTGCGGCGAGTCCACGTACTTGACCACCTTGGTGTCCGACATGACCATCCACCCCGAAAGCGGTGAGTTTACATCCTCGAGGATCGGCGGCACCAGCACGCCCCACGGCGTGGCAGGGAAGATGTACGGCCCCAGCTCGAAATCCCCATTCCTCAACATGTTTCCTGATCAAGCTAAGATATTCAAATCTATCATATTTCATATATAGTGTTAATTTGTTGGAACAAGTTGAAAAAAGTTTTCGATAATCTGGGGAACATATAGGACGTACCCTTGGGGCGATGGGGAGCAGATAGGGTCTTGATCGCGACGGCGATGATGAGGGGGCCGCACGCCGGGTCCTCCTCAACGCCGGTGTTGTGGATGCGCAGCGACACGCTGCTGTGCCTGGCCTTGAAAGCCCAGGAGTAGGAGTCCCAGCCGGTACTGGTGTAGACGGTCTGAATCGGAAGCACGCCGAACTCCGGGTCGACCGACACGTTCAGCTTCTCGGCCTGGGCGCATGATCGCGCGGCCATGAAGCTGATGGAGTAGAACGTTTTGCGGGTGACGTTGATCCGCTGCTGGATGGTGGCGTCGTTGCCCAGCCGCACGGCGGACGCGCCCTCCGGCAGCGCCAGTATCATGTCTTCCTCTTTGTGCCCGGGCTCGATGTACTCCACGAACCCGGAAATTTCCCAGCACGGTATCGCGTGGCGTCCCGTCACCACCACGCCCTTCATCTGGGACCTGTCCGGAGCCTGGGCGAAGTTTCCGTTGGGCAGTAGCCCTATGTGCAGAAACATCATCAAATTGTCAGAATTTATTTGCCAACAAAAAAAAGAATAAGCGTTAGAATTCAGACATGCTTTATCGCAGAAATTAAAAAACACAAACTGAAACTATCGTATATCTAAAGTGCAACATACCAAATAAAGTATTAAAAACAAATTACATATCAAAACATGTTTAGTAGTGTATTTTTCTGCACATTACAAATGGTCTTGTTGCTCCTTTTGAAAATGTGCACCTAGTGTAGTGCAGTTGACCCTTTAAAACTCTGGCACTTACTGGCGAGAGTTCGAGCCTCACTACTATCTTAATTAAAAACAATGGGGTTCCTTCCACTCTGGAGCTTACTAGATAGCACATGTGATGTTGTGCTAGACAGTCAGAGTTCGAGCCTCACTACAACCTTAATTAAAAACAGTGAGGGTTCCTTCCCCTGTTTTAGGTCATCTTTCCCCTACAAAAAAAACTGGAAGTAAAATGCACATTACAAATGTACTGATTGCGCCTTTTTAATGTGTAATTGGTGTAGATAAAAAAGGTAACTAGAGAGAAAATATAAACACCCAATTCCAGAAAAGTGTAATCAATTAACTTCAGAGGAAGAAAATGAATTTTGACCAAAATCACGAAAAAAGCAGTCTGAGTGTCCGACTCGTGGGAAAGAAAATCCCACTCCACTGATCTAGAGAAAATCCTTTCAATTTTAGCATACTTATGCAACATTATCCCTTTAAGAGATTGCACACACATGATCGGTCACTCCAATTGAAATTGATTAGCATTCAGCAGTGGGTATACTTCAAGAAATAAGGTCTGTTGCACTTTAGATATACACTGTTAACTTGTTCCCGTAAGGTATTA
The DNA here is from genome assembly GCA_947311845.1 of Poa pratensis. Lineage (NCBI taxonomy): Eukaryota > Viridiplantae > Streptophyta > Magnoliopsida > Poales > Poaceae > Poa > Poa pratensis. Next base: position 33,314,308 of record CAMZMU010000053.1, read on the forward strand.
AAAGTTTTGAAGCTTAACCATTGCATCAACAGTCGATTTATGCATTGTCAACTTGTTTGAGAGGGCAACAAGGTAACTTTTCCATGAGAAGACTACATGAAGAACTAGTTCGATAAACTCAGATTAGCTTTCGTCAAAGAAAGCAACGCTAGTTTGATAAACTCTGGTTAGCGTTCGTCAAGAAAGCAAACTCCAGTTAGCTGGACGATCTGATTACAGAGTGATCTAGATCACTACAATGCGGAAGCAAACTCCAGTTATATGTTCGATCTAATTGAAAAGTGATCTTGGACCGAAACGACATTCCACTACAATGCCAAAGATGCATGACACACCACACCATAGAAGATCATACATACATGACCCGTGAGCTATGCAGTGCACGTGCAAGTCAACGCCACCTTCGATTTCGTGGGACATACATACAATTGTGCATATTTGAAATGGAATGGAATTTGAAGCCTATACTGTAAAATTTGTACATGTCAGAGTGATCCGAGTTCTTACCATCGGTGACGGCCAAAACCGCTGGAGCAGCTACGGCAAGGAGAAGGAGCAAGAACAGCGCCACGCTACGCGAGCTGTTCGCCATGATCTCCCACTCGGCCACTCCCTTCTCTCGAGTTGGAGTGGGAGAGGATGAACGAAGAAAGCTGCCGCGGTGCGGGCCGTGTGGCTTATAAGCAGTGCCCGGAGCTGGTCAACGAGACGCAGCCAAGGGCAAATCAGGCCACCGGCCGGCCGGGCGGAGCGCCGGGAGATACGCCGGGCGGGCACGAGCGGGAAGAAGCAGCGAGCATCTCTCGTTCTATGAGGCGATGCACATAGCCGGCCGCGCGTCTTGCCCGCTGCAGGAACACCCTGTTCCCGCGTGTGATCACGTGGCATTCTGATTCCTCCGATGCGTAAGAAGATTCGGCTTCCAGTGATCCAGACTCTGCACGGCCACGGTACCCAGCGCCATCTGCCGTGCCATAGTGACAACGGCTCACCCCCACAGGGTGAGCGGCTTCTTCCCCGCGCGCCTCCTGGTCTCCCGCCGGTGACCGCAGCGTCGCGTCGCCCAAAATTGACAGGTTATTTGTTGCAAACGATAGCAAAGAAATGACGAAGAGCGGAACGATCAAACCAAAGGGGACACGAGATTTAACGTGGAAAACCTCTCCAAACAAAGGAGAGGAAAAAACCACGGGCGCCAGCCAGCAATACTTCACTATATCGGGTGAGGTTACAAACGCCGTGGGTTTACAATGTGTGGCTTACCCCAAAACGGCGGCTTACAAGAGGAATATATAGAAGCATCAAACCCTAGGTCGGCTGCAGTCCAACCCGGAATCAATCCCACCTCGGCGGTAGTACCGCTTAACCCAGCGGTACTACCGCTGGGGTGGGCTGGTTCGTCTCTTCCCACCTCAGCGGTACCGGCGGCGGTACCGCCAGCGGTACCAGTCGGTACCGGACAACGCGTCAGACGGCCATTCTGGCGGTAGCGGTGGCGGCAGCTCTCGAGCGGTAGTACCGCTTAACCCAGCGGTACTACCGCTGGAATTTGGAACACCAAAAACAACACTCCACCTTGAGACAAATTCCATCTTGTAGCATGAAAGAGAACCTTCACCCTGAAAACAACAAAGAAACACCTTCGGCGCCAAATAGCCTCTTGGGCTAGACAGTGATACCAACTAAGCCCGAGCAAAGCTCGAACTTAGTAACAGGAACTGGCTTTGTCATCATATCAGCAGGATTATCATGAGTACTTATCTTGCATACCTTCAGTTTACCTTTTGCAACAACATCACGCACATAATGGTATTTGACGTCAATGTGCTTTGTTCTCTCATGGAACATCTGATCCTTGGTAAGGTAAATAGCACTCTGACTATCACAAAACAGGTTAATGCAAGTATCATCTCCACAAAGCTCAGCAAACAAACCTTTCAGCCAAACCGATTCTTTACATGCTTCAGCAATAGCCATGTACTCTGCTTCAGTGGTAGACTGGGCAACAACGATTGCAACGTTGCCCTCCAACTCACGGCACAACCACCAAGCGTGAACACATAACCTGTGAGGGATCTCCTCTTATCCAAATCGGCAGCAAAATCTGAATCCACATAGCCTACGAGTCCCTCATCAGTCTTGCCGAACTTGAGGCAAGCATTGGATGTGCCACGAAGGTACCTGAAAATCCACTGAACAGCCTTCCAATGTTCTTTACCAGGATTAGCCATATATCTACTAACCAAACTCATAGCATATGATAAATCTGGACGTGAGCAAACCATGGCATACATTAAAGAACCAACAGCACTAGAATATGGAACTCTAGACATGTACTCAAAATCCTCATCCGTACTAGGACATTGTTCAGCTGACAATTTAAAGTGAGGAGCAATAGGAGTACTAACAGACTTTGCATCATGCATGTTAAAACGATGAAGAACTTTCTTAATGTAATTTTGCTGACTAAGAAACAACAAACCAGAATTTCTGTCACGGGTAATCTCCATACCTAGAATTTTCTTAGCAGCACCAAGATCCTTCATCTCAAACTCGCTACTCAACTGTGACTTGAGAGCAGCGATATCTTTCTTGCTCTTGGCAGCAATCAACATATCATCAACATATAATAACAGGTATATAGGTGATCCATTAACAAACTTAATGTACACACAGCTATCAAATTCAGACCTCTTAAAGCCATGTGACAACATAAAAGAATCAAACCTTTTATACCACTGACGAGGAGATTGTTTCAAACCGTATAAGGACCTTTTCAACTTACACACAAGATCCTCCTTACCAGGCACTATGAACCCTTCTGGCTGGTCCATGTATATCTCCTCCTCCAACTCTCCATGCAGAAACGCAGTCTTTACATCTAACTGCTCAAGCTCAAGATCACGCATAGCAACAATACCAAAGAATGTACGAATTGAACTATGCTTAACAACTGGAGAGAAAACATCATTATAATCAACACCTGGAATTTGACTGAAGCCTTTTGCAACTAACCTTGCCTTAAACCTCGGAGGCTCGCTAGGAGATAAACCCTCCTTTCTCTTGAAGATCCACTTACAGCGGACTGCCTTCTTTTTCTTAGGCAAGCGCACAACTTCCCATGTGCCATTCTTATCGAGTGACTGCATTTCTTCTTGCATAGCAGCAAGCCACTTCTCGCGGTCACCGGAACCAATAGCTTCAGTATAGGTGGACGGCTCATGTCCGTGCTCCACCTGTTCTGCACAACTCAGAGCATAATCAACAATGTTACACTCTTCAATTAAACGTGGTCGAGGACCACAATTCCTCCTGTTCCTACGAGCAGCAATAGACTGTTGTGGCTGCAAAACAGGGGGTGAGTTCTGAACATTATTATTATCAGAATCAGAAGAATCAGAATCATCAGAACCAGCAGAATCAGGATCAGAATCATCTGAAGTAGCAGCACCATCATTGTCAACAGTGACATTTTCCTTTTCAACAGAGTGCTCCACCTCGACACGAACCTGCTCCTCAGAAAAATCTGGCAAAACATCTGAGGACAACTTATCAAAGTACATAACAGATTCATTGAAAACAACACTCCTGCTCATAAATGCCTTGCTAGTTTCGGGATTCCATAACTTGTATCCTTTTACACCCGAACCATAACCAATGAACACACACTTAATAGCTCTCGGCTCTAACTTTCCATTATCAACATGAGCATAAGCAGTGCAGCCGAAAACTTTAAGTTGTGAATAATCAGCAGGAGAATCTGACCATACCTCAATGGGAGTTTTCTTGTCGAGGGGAATAGATGGTGACCTGTTTATCAAGTAGCAGGCGGTGGCAGCCGCCTCAGCCCAAAAACGCTTACTCATGCGAGCGTTGGAGATCATGCAGCGAGCCTTGGAGATGATGGTCCTGTTCATCCGCTCCGCTACACCATTCTGCTGAGGCGTGTACGGGATGGTGAGGTGCCTGACAATGCCTTCTTTCCTGCAATAATCATTAAAGGCATTCGAACAAAATTCGCCACCATTGTCAGTACGAAGTAATTTCACCTTCCTTTCTGTTTGCCTTTCAATCATAGCTTTCCACTCTTTAAAAGCAGCAAACGTATCATCCTTATTTTTCATGAAATAAGGCCAAACTCTTCTAGAGTAATCATCAATAATGGTAAGCATATAACGAGCACCACCATAAGAGGGCTTACGAGATGGCCCCCAAACATCAGCATGTACATAATCAAGTGTACCTTTGGTGGTGTGAACAGAAGCATTAAACTTAACTCTTGTGTGCTTACCGAAAATGCAGTGTTCACAGAACTGCATCTTACCCAAACTGCATCCTTGCAGCAAGTCTCTCTTGATCAATTCTGCCATACCAAGTTCACTCATATGTCCAAGACGCTTATGCCAAAGGTTAGTTTTACTAGCGTCATCATGAGAAACAGCAGCAACAGTACCAGATAACGTGCTACCTCTAAGAACATATAACTTAGCAGAATTCATATCACCAACCATAACTATGAGAGAACCTTTTGATACCTTTAGGAGTTTATTTCCTCCTTTGTACTTGTACCCGTCACAGTCAAGGGTACTGAGCGAGATCAAATTTCTTGCCATGGTTGGTATGTGTTTCACTCCCGTCAGCGTGCGTGTCATACCGTCATGTGTCTTGACCTGAACGGAACCAACGCCAACAATGTTGCATTGCTGGTCGTTCCCCACACGCACGAAATCTCCAGTCTGCACTAACTCATAAGAACTGAACCAATCTTTGTTACAGCAAATATGAAAAGAACATGCAGTATCTAGAATCCATTCATCCTGACGAGAAACACATGCAGCTAAAACAGCTAGGCATTCGCCATCAGAACTACCATCAACAACAGAAGCCTCACCGGTATCATTACCTTCATTATTTTTCGGTTGGTAAGTACCTTTTCTTTTCTCCTTGTTCTGCAACTTCCAACAATCATCAATGACATGATTAGATTTCTTACAATACCTGCAGAACTTGTCACGGCCTTTAGACTTTGAGCGACCTCTGTCACCCTTGCTCTTGTCTCTGTTGTTGTTGTAGTGGTTATCTCGCTGCTCAGGCCTCCCTCGGACCTGCAAAGCATCGCCCTTGGAGGACGACGACTCCTCTTTCTGTACCATACCTTTCATCTTTTCCCTGGCAAGCAGGGCCTCATATACTTCCGCGGTGGTTAGTTCATCACGGCTTAACAGTATGGTATCACGAAAATTTGCAAAGGAATTTGGCAGCGAGCATAGAAGTAAAAGTGCTAGATCTTCATCATCGTACTTTACCTCCATCGACACTAGGTCAGAAACGATCTCCTTAAAGATCGATAAGTGATTCATTACCGAACCACCTTCTTGCAACTTGTGCGTGAACAACTTCATCTTCACATGCATCTTGCTGGTGAGATCTTTGGACATGCAGATCGACTCCAGCTTAGCCCACAGTGCCGCTGCGGTTTTCTCCTGGAGTACTTCTTGCAGAATATCATTAGATAGATGAAGTTGAATAAGCGATAAAGCCTTACGGTCTTTCCGCTTCTCATCGGCGGTCCATGCCGCCGCATCCTTGTCGCCGAATTTCTCCAGCGCCTCGTCAAGATCATTGGACTGTGCGAGGATCGCACGCATCTTGACCTGCCACAGCGAAAATCTCGTCTTGTAGTCCAGCGCCGGTAGATCGAACTTCATCGATGCCATCCAAAACCCTAATCTGAAAACAGATCTGAAACAGGGCTCTGATACCACTTGTTGTAAACGATAGCAAAGAAACGACGAAGAGCGGAACGATCAAACCAAAGGGGACACGAGATTTAACGTGGAAAACCTCTCCAAACAAAGGAGAGGAAAAAACCACGGGCGCCAGCCAGCAATACTTCACTATATCGGGTGAGGTTACAAACGCCGTGGGTTTACAATGTGTGGCTTACCCCAAAACGGCGGCTTACAAGAGGAATATATAGAAGCATCAAACCCTAGGTCGGCTGCAGTCCAACCCGGAATCAATCCCACCTCGGCGGTAGTACCGCTTAACCCAGCGGTACTACCGCTGGGGTGGGCTGGTTCGTCTCTTCCCACCTCAGCGGTACCGGCGGCGGTACCGCCAGCGGTACCAGTCGGTACCGGACAAACGCGTCAGACGGCCATTCTGGCGGTAGCGGAGGCGGTAGCGGTGGCGGCAGCTCTCGAGCGGTAGTACCGCTTAACCCAGCGGTACTATCGCTGGAATTTGGAACACCAAAAAACAACATTATTTACTTCGCACAGTTCATCGATTCCCTTGGCTGCGGTTTCCACCGTCCAAAATCACTTTTAACTATGATCAATCGCATCTCTTTGTCTCCTGCTACTCTGCCCAATGTGCATACGAACTCTATTTGAAAGCCAAAATCATTTTTTTCAAGGCACCCGAAACCGGCTTATATCCATATTTATCAAAAAAAAAAACAACAACCGGTACAAAAGAGTTACAACTCGACGTAACCCGGCCATGCCAGTACAAAAAAAAGATACACTGAAAATTATACTGGTCGGCTTCCTCTTTCGATTGTTCAAGGACATCCGAAGATTGAAACATGCACTAAACAGACAAAAAAAAATAGTACACCTGCAAACACCCTCGCCAATTATAACGAGTTGGACCCTATTATAAGGGGAATCTTCTACCACTAATAATAAGAGCATGTTCAGAATACACATACACTCACTCCTCCACCGCCGCCCACCTCGCCTCACGTCGTGTCCCATGCATTCATCGAAAGGTTTGCCTATTGTTATTTCTTCCGTTGTCCTATGTTTCATGGGCATTGTTCTTAACAGTTTTGGGAAGAGCATTGTTGACTTGTATATATCTATTACTTTTGGCAAGTATATGTGGGATGCGCTCGAAACCACAATGAATTTTATGTTATGAAGCACTTCTATGAGTATAAGAACTGATGGACGCTATTATGAGAAAGTCAATTGCTAAGAAACTTGAGCACTTCACGTGAACAAGTTTATGTTCAAAGGCATTATTGCTAAGCTTTCTCTCCCATGGGGGAATTTTGCAACTTCTTTGAGGCTTTGTTGCTGCTCTGAAGCAGCTCCATTCACGAATGTGCACTACAAGAGATGGAGTGTGACATAAATTCATTAGTTTCAGTCTACGAAATGATTTGACGTGTCGAAAGACAATTTTGCCGGAGAGCTTACATCTCTAGAGCAGAAAGCTTTTCTGGAAGTCGATACCCTTTTCAAGGGTGTTGTTCTTAGCGTTCTGGGGAGAACAATGTTGACTCGTGCATGTCCATTAGTACTACTTACTCCGTTTACTAATGTAAGCCATGGGCCCCATCATTTCAATTTTAAGTACATACTCCCTCCTTTTTTAATACTACCTCCGATCTATATTAGTGGGCACAACTTTGTCTAGATACACATGTATCTAGTCTAAATACTTAACTAGATACATATGAATTTAGACAAAGCTATGCCCACTAATATGGATCGGAGGGAGTATAAGATGTTTTAGGTGTTGCACATGTTGTCTAGATACATACTAAAGTGAGTGAGCATGCACACTAATACATGTCTACATACATTTGTGTATATGTGCATGCGGACAAATGCTAAAACATTTTATATTAAAAAACGGAGGGAGTACATACTAAAATGAATGAATATATGTATAAAATAAGTCTAGATATATTCGAATCAAGAAAGAAAAACTAAAATACGTTATATTTAGCGATTTTTCGGCGATATCGACCGTCTATAGAATTACCATCTTTCTCTCTCCACATTTTCTCCCTTCCACCTGACCCAAAATCTCACGCGGCACATGTTACAGACAGCTGATTAGACAGTATTGTACATGTCCCTTAAAAAGTTGCTTGGTACTACTTAGAACTATAGGAGTTCACCTGAATAACCTGCGAGCTGCGTGCTTGCGAAGGCTGACGAGAGACACGTCGTCCACGACCGGTCCACAGAGCGTCCCGTCAGGCTTCATGTGGTAGTTCATGCTCTGGAGCACCACGCGCGTGAGGTTCTCGACCGCCACAAAATCGATCTGCCCACGCTTGTACCCGCCCACGCCCTGCGACTCGTACTGCACCTGCTGTCTCTCCCTCGCCGCGTATGCCTCGACCACCATGGAGGCCTCGCATCCGTCGGCCGCGTCCCCGACGTAGAAGAGCATCCTGTAGGAGCGCCCGGGCACGGTGGCCACCTCCTGCACCAGCGCCGTCTCCCTCCCGGCCACCAGCTCCACGGCCCGTGCGCCATGCGGCACCCTGTGGCGCGGCGCGTCAACGTACTTGACGGACTTGGTGTCCGACATGATCATCCACCCCGGCAGCGGCGAGAAGTCGTCCTCGTCCATGGGCGGCACCAGCACGCCCCACGTGGAGCCCGGGAAGATGTATGGCCCCTCCTCGAAGTCCCCATTCCTCAGCATATTACCTGCGCGAGTTGGGCAACAATGACGAGTCAGATTGTGCTTTTACAATCACCGTCAAGTTAAAGTTAATTGATCATACCCTTGGTGTGGTGGGGAGGATTAAGTGTCTTGATAGCAACTGAGTCGATGAGGGGGCCGCACGCCGGATCCTCCTCGACGCCGGGGTTGTGGATGGCGAACCACACCACGCTGTGCTTAGCCTTGAAGGCCCAGGCGTAGGAATCCCAGCCGCTGGTGGTGTAGACGGTCTGGATGGGGAGCAGGCCGGAGTCCGGCATGACCGACACGTTGAGCTGCTCGGCCTGGGCGCAGGTGCGCGCGGCGCTGAAGGTGATGGAGTACTCCGTGCGCCGCGTCACGCTGATCCTCTGCCGGATGGAGGCGTCGTTGCCCAGCCGCAGGGCAACCGCGCCCTCCGGCACCGGCAGGATCATGTCCCCAGCTGCTGTCCGGACTGGATGTACTCCACGAACCCGGAGATCTCCCATCGCGGTATCGAGTTGCGACCCGTGATGATGGTGCCGTTCAGCTGGGATTTGTCCGGCCTTTCCTCGAAGTTGCCGTTCGGTAATAGGCCTATATGCACACAAGATGATCGCACGAGTCAGCGTTAAGAATAATAAGATGGAAAACAGCAATTCTTGTACTTGAGATCATCTTGCTGCAATCTTCAGTGAGAAGCAAACGAGTAGTAGATCTGTTGTGTTGCAGGCTTTGAGTTGTGCATGGACGTGAATGTATAGTATTTATGGTTACACTAGTGAACCCAGTGTAAGTCACCACGCAAATTAAAGCTCCTTTAAATGAAAATAATCAATACTGAACTTTGAGTTCTGATGAAATGTTGTCCACTAACAGTTCGCCAACTTATACTTACAGTTCTTGCCATGATGCTTATATGTTGACAGGTTGAGTAAGTGCCACATGATCCAACCATTAATTTCGCAGTCCGACCACCCCCTGTTTATGTCTTGGATTGACAACATGTATGAATTATTTTTCCTATTGCACATCCCAAGAGTTAACCACGCTTCTACTAGGATTCCTTTCTCTTTCTTGGTGTTGGAGGGTATAAGTCAACGCTGGCAAATATGGCATTGGGGGAGGAACCATAAGATTGCATAACTGAACCTACAAGGGATTTTTCATATACTGTATGTCTGACTAGCAACTCCTTCGGCTTACAAGTTTGTTGTCTTAAAGCTGGGCACTGGTTTAAGGTTAATACTAGTACTCCCTCCGTCCCAAACCTAAAATAAGTGTCTTAGATTTGGCTAAAAGTGGATGCATCAAGACATAGATGCATGGGCAAACTAAGACACTTATTTTGGGACGGACAGAGTAGTATTATATTGTTATGGCTATCTAGCTAGATACTTTTGCTGACACTAGAAGTAGTCAAAGTTAATTCACAAAAAAACAAAATACTAGTAGTAGTCAAAGTTTTTACAGCAGGCTCTCTAAAAACCAGCAATCTAGCTAGATACTTTGCTTAATATGTGAATTGCGAGCAGAGAAAGTTTGCGAGACCTCACCGTCCGTGACGATCGACACCGCTCGCGCAGCCACGCCGAGGATCACGAGCAGCGCCATGCATCGTGTCCCCTTCGCCATGAGCCTAGCTGAGCAGCTCGCTTTCCTTGCCCCGGGAGCTCTCGGATGGTGGTGGACTCCCGACTCTGAAGTATGGAGCTTAAAATGGGGATGGATCGATTGGACAGTGGGGAGCAAAGCGGCGCCGTGGATCCGCTTACAAATGCATAGGCACGCAACAGATGACGCCGGTCGAGATACGCACGCCGGGTTCCAAGGCACGAGGAGGACATAATTTCGCATATTTTTTGCGTACCTGGGGTCTCGTTCTGTTTCGTTAGTTCTACGGAAGCTTCAGTTTCCGCTCTGCCGCCCTCGCGTGGCATCCCTCTGGACTGGGAAAGTGGCAGGCTGGATGGGCCGGAACCAATTGGTGGACTCGATGGGAAGCGGCCACAGGACTACAAGATCAGGTACCTTTACGAATTTCCTATTTTTGTGTGAGTTTTAACTCACATCGACATGTATTTCGCACCCAGAATTTATCCCCAGTCTTCTCCGCTACATAGAAGCCTATTTCTTCTCCAAGAGGGTGTCCACGAGCAGCTCGATACCCACCGTGCCAGATTCTTTTGGGAGGGATCGGGTCTGAAGCGTAAGTATCATATGGTGAATTGGCCTGCGGTCTGCAGACCCAAAGAATGTGGGGGTCTCAGCAATCTCAACTCCTGGCACATGAACGTGGCACTTATGTTGAAGTAGATTTGGAAAATCTATAAGATGGACAACTCTATTTGGGTTGTGTTGATTAGAGACAAATATACCTAGACCGGAGACAATTTCTTGAGCTCGGACTAAGGGGGTTTGTAGTTCTGGAAAAGTCTGCATAAAATTAAACAGTCCTATAAAGTGGGAGCCAAACACCGTTGGGAAAATGGGAAACGTACAAACTTCTGGCAAGACTGGTGGCTTGGGGATGAGCCTCTCAAATTACGCTTCACCATGCTGTTCAGCATATGTGACGCCCAAAACATCTCTGCTGAGCGAGCAATAACTAGTGGGTGCAGATTTAGAAGTCCTTAGGTCTCGCAGGGCGAACCAATGAAGAGAGCTTGAAAACATCATCACCTCAACTACTCTTACCACCGAGCACGATTTTAGTATCTCCTGGACCCTTGATCCGTCAGGCCAATATTCGGTTAATTCGTTGCACAAACAGTTGTCGCAAGGGGCGACAGTGGTGCAGTTTAGGGTCCTTTGGAAGGCCAGACTTCCTCTTAAGCTAAAAATCTTCTCGTGGCAATTAGTTCTTGACAGGCTGCCGTCTGGATCCCAACTGGCTACACGTCACGGGCCATCAAATAGCAAATGTGCGATGTGTGGAGCTGTGGAAGATGCTTCTCACATGTTCTTTGAATGCTCTGTTCCCTTGTTTGCGTGGTCTGTTTTGCGCCAAGCCCTAGGGAGGGCCTGGTGCCGTGCTAACTTCACGCAATTTTCAGCTATTCTCGCTCAGATTTCGGGCAGCGCACGTAGACTTATTTGGTTCTTCTTTATTGCCCAATCCTGAGCACTTTGGTTTGTCAGAAACAAGCTCGCCATCGAAAAGAAACTCGTCAATCACCCAACGGATATCATTTTCAAAACTATGCTATTTATGCAGGGGTGGCTTCCATTTCTCAGGCAGCTGGATCGGATGGGAGCAAACTTGCTGGTCAGAAAGCTTAAGGAGATTCACGCGTCATGCAAACCGGCAAGATCTTAGCTGCGCTTTGATTTCTCCTTCCTTCTAGCTCGCTGTACTTTTACATTTGATGAAGATGTATGCCGTAGCAGGTTGCTTTAACTTTGCGAAGCTATATGCCGCAACATTGTAATGAACCTCTTTTGAATTCCTGCTTTGTTAAGTCAAAGCTGGGATTTAATAAAAGGCCTTTTATCTATAACACAAAGTCGATAATACATGTGCTGACATGTGTATAAGCCTTCAGTGCGCATTTCGGAGTTCAATACCTTCGGCTCGCAAGTGCTACAAAATAAATTCCTACAAAATTTTGACAAGATTTACTCTCCAATAATTTTGTGTGACAAGTATTATGCAAGAGAGTTCCGCATCGTTACAAGTACATGACCAAGCATGATATCATGTTTTCATGTTTCTCTTATTGCCTTCTGTTGCTCTACTTCTGTGTCACTGCTTGCGATCAAAGCTCCATGTATAATTTATATAGTTCATATCAAAGTAAACTAACAATCATTTAGTTTGGCTATCCAGCCATAAGAAATTTGCTTTGCAGGTTACAGTTTTAAACGTCTACTGGCGAAGGATTCAATGTATCTTGAGGTCCATGTTACACAATAGCTAGTTTGCTCTTTGTAAATTAACCGCCAAAATTATTTTATGTCTACAATATCCCGCTGCAACGCGCGGTTAGTTATCTCGTATACCTTGTCGACATGTCATCCTGAGCTTGCCAACGTACGATCTACATGTGGACCAGATTGTAGCAAGAAGACATGTTGCATCCTCATGATTAAATACTTCCAATACTAGTTGTCCTCATGATTAAATACTTCCAATACTTCCAATACTAGTTCTCCTCATGATTAAATACTTCCAATACTAGTTCTGGTTAGGCCCTAGTAGTACTGATGCATGATTTACCACCTATACATGCACAACAAGTCAGGTTCTAACACCACTATCACTATGACGACTCTATTTTTGTTGCATGCAAGTATTCTTGCCGGAGCTAAAAGTTTAACTGCCCCATTTGGGGAGCCTTTGAGAGGTTCTTTATTTAGGGAAATTGGCTAGTCTTTGGTCGTAGCAGCCATTAGTTCTTTCGCGCTGATATTTGTCGGCATTTTGTTTACCTTACTGTATCTGTCACTTCATTGGGTCACCCTTCCCTCTACTCAACACGAAAAGCCAGCCCTAGAGAAAATATACACGTCCTGTATTTTAGACACTTCGCTGAAAAGCTGGGAGTGCCTAAAAAGGATTATTTTTTACACGGGTGTGTACATGGTCATATACACACCCAAATTTCCACACTCCACTAGAAATGCTCTTATGAATAACTGAATAAGGGGATAGATGTTCCTTGAACGCAATGTATGGCCGTGAACACGAGCACTTCTTCTTACCGTTGTCGTTCAGCTTTTCCAAGAACAACAAGTACTGGTTATCTTCGACCGCGTCCGCAGCGCTCCGTCCTCACTTGCGCTCCGTCCTCTTCTTATCGTTTTCTTCCGATATGCTGTTGTGTCTTCTCTCTCTGCATGTTCCGGTCGTATTCGAGTTGTGACTATGAAAAACCCAATAAATAATATTCCTAACAATTACATTAATTTATGCTTTGGAAGTTTCTACTGGTATATATGCTTAACTAGTCACATTTGTGAAGATAAGTGTTAGACGATATAGTTTAGAGATCTGTAAATATGTATAATAATATATAGTGTATGCAATTGTAAAAAAAATATATGAAGAAAATAATAGTACACAAACAAATTCTAATATAGCGCAATGCAAGTGTATTTTTCATCGATATGCGTTGTAACTTTATACAAACAACAGTTAACTAATATGTAGTAACTTTATTATGTGGTTAACTATGTTGAAAAAATAATAGAAAATAATACTTAATATATAAGACCATGGCATTCTATAAATTTGTTTGAAGTATAAAAGTTTGATATAAAAATATAATTATTACAATCCGTCTTGCCACATGAGAAGGACCCATCGAACTACATGCTCCGTGAGTTAGGATCCTCTTTTCGGGTAAACGGTGAAGTCCGACAGGGATTGGCTCTCGATGGATTCAGAGTGCTTGAACTGAACCCCGAAGCCAGAAAGCTCCAGGGGCCACTTCAAATAATGAAGCACTGACAAGTCTATCTTGGTGTCATTGATAAGATTATCTAAGAGCCTAACAATCAGTTTGATGTGGTTAATATAGAGTTGCTTGTTTGCATATCATGTTCGAATCCCATCAATTCATTTACTTATTATGATGCACTCAAGGTAATGAGACTTGCCGAATTTTATGTCAAGGACATATAAACCACATATTTGTTAATGTTTGAATTCCAACTTGACACCTTTATTGACGATATGAGAAAACACGATAGATTCAAATAGCTAAGTACTCTTGGTGAGCTCTCTATTAAGCTTGTTGAAACGGAAAAAACATGTGTATTTACTTCTCAAGTTCGTATTGATCTTATCGGTTTTTATGGCGAGCATCGAAAGAGACTTTTCCGCAATAAGCCTACTGATGAATTAATTGAGAAATAGCACGGATGATGACCTTAAAGTATGGTTTGGTGGCATTTATTGAGTGAGCTCTATTCTTGAAAGTAATGAAAATTAGCGAGGACGATATAGTTGGTATTCTCATTGAAATGCGAAGGCGTAGAGTAGAGACATAATTATCTACTCATGTTATCTTTTATTCATATAAAACAATATTTCCAAATATTTGTATTGCATGGCCCGTTCTTTATACTAGACCATATGAGCCCGACAGTTTTAATCCAACACACTCCGCCTAACTTTAGTGGCGGAGCTAGAAAATTTTCGGAGGCTGTGCACACTCAAAAAAATTCTCGGTGACATATAACACGCAATTTTATTAAATAACAACATAGTAAATAACAAAATCAAGTCTTACAATATTATAGCTTACGAAAATATGTTTGAAGTTAGCAACTACAGTATCATACTGTACTTCACAATAGCAAACGGCGAGCATGGTTCTGCACAACGACCACGAGCGAGGCGTCGTCGACGACTGGCCCACAGAGGGTGCCGTCCGGCTTCGTGTTGTAGTAAGCACTGACAAACACCACCCTCGTCCTGTCCTCCGTCGCCGTGAAGACAAGCACGCCGCGCTTGTACCCGCCCGTGCCCTTGGATTCGTACGGGACCTTCACGCTCGCGCTCGCCGTGTACGCCTCGACGGCCAGTGACCCCTCGCATCCGTCGGCTCCGTCCCCGACCGAGAACTCCATCCTGTACGTCCGCCCCGGCACGGTGCCCACGTCCTGCACGAGAGCGCTCTCCCCGCCGGCCACCAGCTCCACTGCCCGGGCGCCTCGCGGCACGGCGTAGTGCGCCGCGTCCACGTACTTGACGGACTTGGTCGTTGACAAAACCATCCACGGATACAGAGGGGAGTAGCTGTCCTCTTCCATGGGCGGCACCAGCACCCCCCACGACGCGTTGGGGAAGATATACGGCCCCTCCTCGAAGTCCCCATTAGCCAGCATGTTGTCTGCTCGGGTTTTACTTATTAAGTCGTTAATTTTGCTGAACAATTTGATATGTTCAGTTAGAAATGTGTACATCCAAACATGGAGCTAGTAAGGATGCTACGTACCCGTTGTGCGTTGAGGTCGGAGGAGAGTCTTGATGGCAAAGGCGTCGACGAGGGGGCCGCATGCCGCGTCTTCGGTGACACCGGGGTTATGGACCACGAGCGACAACACGCTCTCCTTGGCCTCGAACGCCCACGAGTAGGAGTCCCAGCCGCTGCTGGTGTACACCGTCTGGATCGGGAGCTCGTCGGAGTCGGGACCGACGGTCACGTTCAGCTTCTCGGCCTGAGCGCAGGTGCGCGCCGCGCTGAAGGTGATGGCGTAGTGCGTTCCCGGCGTCAGGCTGAGCTTCTGCTGGACGGAGGCCTCGTTGCCCAGCCGCACGGCGGAGGCGCCCTCCGGGACCGGCAGGACCATGTCCCCCTGCTTTTGGCCCGACCTGATGTACTCCACGTACCCAGAGATCTCCCAGCGCGGTATCGCGTAGCGACCCGTCACCCTCGTCCCGTTCATCTGCGACCTGTCCGGCGGTTGCTCGAAGTTGCCGTTCGGCAGGAGGCCTGAGCATGGAACCACGATATATGTCAGAACTTATTCGTGCATCAACCGCCCGTGAGACGACTCTAAAACCTACTTTCATACAGCATACTCGGGGGTTATTCTTAGGTTAGTGCAGGCTCAGGTATGAAAAGTTAATCATCATACTTTTCATACCCGAGCCTGCACTAATCTAAGAATAACCCCAGAGGGCACTACAAATAAAACATATATCCAGTTTGCAACTTTGCAAGTGCTTCAAAAACTAAGAAGATTTGCAAGCTCCCACCATCCGTGATAGCCGATGCCGATCGAGCAGTCATCCAGACGAGCAGCACTAGTGCGATGCAACCTTGCACCATCTCTGTATCCCTTCTCAAGTCTTACGGCACAAGGAGTGATGCACTTTGAACTTCCTGAAGTGTACGCACTACTCCAGTGGTGTGCGTCCACTTATAGAGGAGATCTCGTACTCGTTGATTAATGGCCTCGAGGCGGCAATAATTTCCAAGTTGACCACTGCGTTGTCTTCAGCAGGCAGAGAGAAACGCGCCGGGTCGGCATGATCGAGGCAACGGTAGCAAAGCGTCTCTCGAGATAGTGAGGTACGACGATGGAGTGACACGGGATCGTCGGGATGGCCGCGCTGTTCTCCTCGGGTGTAATCGGTCAGATCCCCTATGAGAACGTAAGAAGTTCGACATTCTGAAAATTTCGATCCGCTTACTTATTCGAGCCTAGTGTGAAGGCCTCTGCGTTAGAAAAACATAACATTGGCATGGTACTAGCCTAATTCGGTTATATTCCAATTTCAAGCCTCGAGATAAGAAAAAACCTCATTTGGGGTTTCAAATTGGCTTTTTACAAAAGTAGCCTAATTCGGCTATATTATCTCCGCCGGGTAGTAGCCCATGTTGTTAACTTAGCAAAAGGTGGTGACAGCAAGAGCACATTGATGTCATTCCCCTCACAGCCTAATTGGGGAGACATGGTTCATTCTCCTCCAAGTATCTTCTCTGAGTTAGGTGAGGGCGTCCACCTTTAGGGACAACGGGCGGACAGGGGCTGACAGCTCCACCGGCCATGTCCCCGAGCCGCGCCTCCTTCGGCTTGCTTCCCAAGTCTTCTAGGAGCGTCGAGTGCACGCTGTAGTGCTTATCCATAGCTTGTACGGAAGTGTACCCGAGAGGGAGTCCAGCCTCTTGCCGGGTACTCGGGCTCTCGGAAGTCTTGTCTTGTATCCCGCGATGAGGGAGACCCCGGGAGGTCTCCAGGACCTGAGTCCTTAGCCGCGGGGTGTCGATGTCGATCTTGACGGGTCTTCAGGGGGTTGGTGGGCGGACCCACCAACCTGTCTTGATACTTGGCCTTGTCTATCTTCTAGGTGGGCCCACGTGCAGCGGACCCACTTTGACAGCATCAGGGGAACCCATGTTCCACTGCTGCGACAGTTGTAGCCGAGACCACATGTTGAGTCCATGCTCTCTTTTTGTGGGCATTTGTCGCACTTGTCGTACCAGCCGATGCACTCCTACGATCCGTCGTAAGGTACGACATTGTGTGTAGTGTTTGGCGTGAGCCGTCAGGGGCATCGTCTCCAGTTGGTAACCCTTGTATAATTACTCCTTTCACCGGATGGTGATGACGACCCGAGCGGCAGCGGTCGAGACGCGCGGAGCGGCGAGTCGCCCACCTAAAGTGTTTTCTGTCGGCTTTAAAACCGAAAAACTCCGAAATGAATACCGATTAAAACCGAATGTCCAGACCTACCGCCAAGACAACTTCGCGGCTGTGGTTTAACCTTTTAGGACCCATTTTCTTTCAGAGTGTCAGTTTTTAGATAAAATTTGAGCAAATTTGAATCTAGTCTAAACTGTGAGACGGAAAATTTTAATTCAGTTCCATCAATATTATCATCGAATTTTATCGAAATTCCAAACCCCTTCCTCGGCATTCATTTTCCACTTCGAAGCTCTGTCGCAAAACAAAAAGAAAAAAGAAAACGCACACCATGCACCCCCGCAATGTGTTTCTTCTTCTCTTTGGGCCGTCACTGGCAATGTGTTAGCGACGTAAGCGGCGAGCATGATGCTGCGGAACGCAGACGAGCGAGACGTCGTCGATGACGGGTCCGCAGAGCGTGCCGGTGCCGTCGGACATGCTGTGGTATCCCATACTGTAGAACACCACCCGCGTGCGGTTCTCTTCCGCGGTGAACTTGAGCTTGTCGCGCGTGAACCCGCCCGTGCCGTTGGAACTATACTCTGCGCTCTTAGTCTCGTTTGCCGTGGCCACCTGCACGCGCATGGGCGCCGCGCACCGGTCGTTCGCGTCCCCGATGGAGAACTGCAGCGTGCAGGAGCTCCCAGGCACGGTGTCCACCTCCTGGACCAGCGCGACCTCCAGGCCGGCCACCAGCTCCACGGCGCGGGAGCCGTGGGGCACCCGGAAGTGCGCGGAGTCGATGTACTTGACGACCTTGGAGTAGGACATGACCATCCACCCGGGCAGCGGCGAGACGGCGTCTTCGTCCATCGGCGGCACCAGCACCCCCCACGGGGAGCCCGGCGTCATGTACGGCCCCTCCTCAAAGTCCCCATTCTTCAGAAGGTTATCTGTTCAATCCAGGCAGGCAGGCACGTAAATTAACTATCACGCAAGAAATTTCATGACAAAGTGTTTTAGGTGGAGTTTACAAGATCGTACGGGGGTAGAATTTAGTCTTACTGTGGGTGGCGTGAGGAGGGTTGAGTGGTTTGATGGCGACGGAGTCGATGATGGGGCCACATGCGGGGTCGTCGACCATGTCGTCCCCATGGTGGATGATGAACGTCACGACGCCCTGCTTGGCCTTGAAGGCCCAGGCGTAGGAGTCCCAGCCGCTGCTGGAGTACACCGTCTGGATCGGGAGCTCGCCGGTCGGGTCGCCGGGGACGATGGACACGTTCAGTGTCTCGGACTGGGCGCAGGTGCGCGCCGCGCTGAAGGTGATGGAGTAGTAGTGGCCTCGCGTCACACTGAGCTGTTGCTGGACGGAGGACTCGGTGCCCAGCCGCACGGCGTGCCTCCCCTCCGGCACCGCCAGCACCATGTGGCCCTGCTTGTCGCCGGAGTTGATGTGCTCCACGAAGCCGGTGACCTTCCAGTACGGGATGGCGTGCGCGCCCAGCACCCTCGTGCCGTTCATCTGGGACCTGTTGGGCGGGAGCTCGAAGTTGCCGTTCAGCACTGTGCATCAAGTGTAAGTTTTTATTCAGTCATTTCACGATGTAAAATCCTGTAACGAACGACCAACATGGTTTTACTGAACCAGGGGAATCAATCAGAGCATCTGCATCTAACGTGATGAGATTCTGCAGGTAGCACTAAACTAGTCGAACGCTCATTTCAGAATTCAGCTTATCTCACGTGATGAGACGTCCTACGCACGCGAGAACGTGATGAGACGTCCCCGATCTGAATTGCTGTGGCAACTTATAATGGAACTAACAAGTCAACGCATATGCCTGCATTTCGATAACCGTTATACTGCATCTCACATGAATGTACTCCGATAAATAATGATCCTTTTATCTGAGTGGCACTGAAGGAGCGAATACTAGGATATGTTACAGTGCATCTAAGGTTCTAAACAGCAGCAGCACTATCTATGAAAGATCTCTTCGAACAACGCCATGAAAAAAGAGGATGAGCTCGATGGTGACTGCTCTCCGCAGTGTTAACTAGTGATGGCTGACAGACCGACGGAGAATGAAGTAATTAACGATGCAATTAAGGAGTAGCAGTAGCAATCGAGGCTCTCATACCGTGTCCGCCCGGCGCAGCAGCTTGAGCAGCCACGCAGAGAAGCAAGAACAGCGCACCATTGAGCACCATGTCCGGCTGCGTCGCTTGCTTATCTCGTCCTGATCGGGACTGGGTAGAACAGTGCTCTTTAGCTTCTTCTACCTAGCATGGAGCAATGGAGTCTTCTTTTGAACACTGGCACGGAGTCACTTAACTGGGAAGGTGCCATCCGACGCCACATTATAAGCGGACAGTCGGAGGCGCGTCGTGCGCTCGCCTGCCGCAGTCGCGTGCTCAACAGAACAGCCCCTGCGTGCGGTCACGTGTACTTGTGCTGCGTTTCCATGGATTGTGGATGGAACCCAAGGCATGGAAGGTTCCTCTGTTCGCACGGTCGGGCGGCGCGCTCCTCGGCTGGGATCGAGCGGGTGGCGACTGGGGACGGCGGAGCTGCCGACCTGAGTTCGCACGACAGGGAAGGCTGACAGAGTGGCAGTGGCAGCCAGAGCCAAGCATCTCGCCTCAGACGCGAGGAAATGGCACGCAATCGCCGTTCTGCCCTGGTTTGCCTCTCGGCTAGGGTATACATGACTAGACTACCTCTGATTGTTCGTGCCGATGCCCCCAAGAAATAGGTCTTGATCATTCCTGCTTGATATTTTTTTTTAGGGGAATTCCTGCTTGATAGTGGGGTTTTTTTAGAAATGGGGAGAAGCCCCAGCCTTGCATCACGAGGATGCACACAGCTGTTTTATTACATTTTTTGAGTATCAGGTTCAAAAGATTACAACTCAAGCATTAGAAAGGGTAGCGATAAACACTAGCCAGCGAAAAACAACAAGAATGAAACACTTATGCATCACTTAATCTATTAAAATCTGCCAGCCAGCAAAGTTGTAGATGTGAATTACCCTAGGCGGAAACGATGCCCTGTTGAGGCGCACCGGGTACGTGTTATATCGAGAAGGAAAAGCCCCTTCATGGCGTGTACAAGATGGATACCGATCAGGAGTGGTGTACTACACCATAACCATGTCGGTGAATATAACGTACATGTATATAGGGAAGAATACATGAAATAACTTGAACATCCCCCTTAATCTAAACCTTGGAAAGGTTGAGATTACGCCTGAACTCATGTAGTTGTTTGACAGGAAGCATCTTGGTAAACCCATCTACAACTTGATCCTTGCTTGAAATAAACTTGATATCTAATCTTTTATTTGCAACTCGTTCTCTCACAAAATGAAAATCAATTT
This sequence comes from Poa pratensis, assembly GCA_947311845.1. Taxonomy (NCBI): domain Eukaryota; kingdom Viridiplantae; phylum Streptophyta; class Magnoliopsida; order Poales; family Poaceae; genus Poa; species Poa pratensis. The sequence continues at coordinate 33,335,211 of CAMZMU010000053.1, forward strand.
CGATGTGCTTTGTGCGTGCATGAAACACTGGATTTGCTGATAAATAGATGGCTCCTAAGTTATCACACCACAAGCAAGGTTTTTCTTTAAGCATTATACCAAGTTCACCAAAAAGAGATTCAACCCATATCAACTCAGATGTTGCATTGCCAAGGCTTTATATTCAGCTTATGTACTAGAACGAGATACAGTAGCTTGTTTTCTTACACTCCATGAAACCAAATTTGGTCCGATAAATATAGCAAAACCTCATGTAGATCACCTATCATTAAGACAACCTGCCCAATCTGTATCTGAAAAGGCACTCAAAAGAGTAGAAGGTGACTATTGAAATGTGAGGCCAACATTAATAGTACCCTGTACATATCTCAGAATTCTCTTGGCAGCTGTCCAATGTACTGTACTTGGAGCACGAAGATATTGACAACTTATTAACAGAAAATGCTATATCTGGTCGTGTCAAAGTCAAATACTGAAGAGCTCCAACAATACTTCTATTGTGTGTAACATCATTCGGACCAAGAAGTGTACCTTCGGTTAGAGATAAAGGTTCTGTAGAGGACAATGGTGTGGGAGAAGATTTGCAATCTCTCATACCAACCCTTGCAAGTAAATCAGTTGCATATTTTCCTTGAGTCAACAACAGATCATTATGTACCTTTTTAACCTCAATACCAAGGAAGAAATGTAAATCACCAAGATCTTTTATGGCAAAGTGTTCATTTAGATCTCTTAGTAAAGCAGAAATGGCATGATCTGAAGAACTTGTCACAATAATATCATCCACATAAATCAAAATAAACACTGTGATACCTGACTTTGCATAGAGGAACAAAGAGGTGTCGGCCTTGGATGGTACAAAACCAAGATCTTGCAACTTGGAACTCAAACGAGAGAACCAGGACCGAGCTGCTTGTTTTAGTCCATAAAGAGCTTTATCCAATTTACATATGTGATTAGGAGCATTGGGGTCTTCAAAACCTGGTGGTTGTTTCATGTACACTTCCTCTTCCAGAACACCATGAAGAAAACGCGTTCTTGACGTCTAGCTGCCGGAAACTCCAACCTCGAGAGACTGAAATTGCTAAAACAATTCTAATAGTAGCTGCCTTAACCACTGGACTAAAAGTATCTTCATAATCTATAACATATCTTTGCTTAAAGCCTTTTGCAACTAATCGTGCCTTATACCTGTCAACTATACCATCAGCATTCTTTTTAATACGATAAACCCACTTACAGTCAATCAAATTTAGTTATCTGTTTGTACTTGGTGGGACAAGATGCCAGGTCTTGTTCAGAAGCAGTGCATCATATTCTTCCTGCATTGCCTTTCTCCACTTGGAATCATCTAGTGCCTCAGATAATGAACATGATTCTCCTGTGGACGTTAGCATGCCATATCTAAGATGATTTCCCTCCTTATAAATTTTAGTTTGTCGACCATAAGTAACAGTACCATCTTTATATTGCCGGGTTGTCAAATACCTTTCTGTAGACGTGTTTGGATTTTGGAGGAATCTGGAGGAGCACCCCCAGAATCTGCATGATCATCACCCCCAGAATCTGCATGCTGGTTGTCGTTTTCTGTATGCTGTGTGCTGTCGTTGTCGCCTTGCACATGCGGGCTGTCGCTGTCGAAGTCTGCATGCTGGGAGGGCTCGCTGTCGGCTTTTGCATGTGGGTGGGAGGAGTCGCTGTCGCTTGCACGCGTGTCATGCGCTGAGTCGTCACGGGTCATGCCATCGATGCTGTGCACGGGAGGTGAGGTGGAGCCGCGCGCAGCACCTGAGGAAGATCCGGTCGGTGTCAGCTCAGGCGAATCCGGCTCAGGATCCGCTGCATCGGGATCAGAAAAAGCAGGGGAATCAGCATCAGATTCAGCGCCAGTTCTGTCCTCATCTTCGGAATCTGTTTTTCACTATTTGCATCATTTTGATCAACATTTTGAACCGAATTTTCTTCAGGATCATTATTTTCATCACCACTATCATCTGAAATTGTATGTTCTGCAGTAGACTTGTCAAGATCATTAGTAGCAATAGGCACAAACGGTAAAGGCATATGATCATCAATTTGTGCATCCCCATGAGTAGAATTTGAAGGCAAAAGTAGAATGTCCTTTTGAAGACGCTTTCCAGCATTGGGATTCAAGGATGCAAACAAAAATGTGTTTTCATCAAACATTACATCTCGGGAGACATAAACACGGCTTGTGGATGTGTCTAAACAGCGCACTCCTTTATGACGAGGGCTATAGCCAAGAAACACACATCGAGTGGAACGAAAAGCAAGTTTTCTCTTATTATATGGATGTAAGTTTGGCCAGCAAGCACAGCCAAAAACTCTTAGAGAATCATAGTTGGGTTTAGTGTGCAAGAGACGCTCAACAGGAGTGTCAAAATTTATGACTTTACTAGGAAGCAAGTTTATGAGAAAGGTGGTTGTAAGGAATGCATCATCCCAAAACTTGAGAGGCATAGAGGCATTAGCAAGTAAGGAGAGACCAACTTCCACAATGTGATGTTGTTTTCGTTCGGCAGAACCATTTTGTTGGTGAGCATGAGGACAAGATACATGATGTGTGATGCCAATTTTCTGGAAGAAACCATGGAGTTTTTCATACTCACCACCCCAATCAGTTTGCATGGTGATAATTTTTCTATCAAATTTGCGTTCAACTAGTGCTTGAAAGTTCAAGAAAACTTGATAAACATCAGAACGTTTCTTGAGCAAATATATCCAAGTAAATTTACTGAAATCATCGATAAAGCTTATATAATATGAGTGCTTGCCAACAGAAAGAGGTGTTGGATCCCATACATCAGAAAACACTTATTCCAAGGGAATAGTGGAAACACTAGTAGAGACAGGATATGGTAATTGATGACTCTTAGCTAGTTGACAAGGATCACAAATGTAAGGACTAGTTTCAGGAGAATAAGCAATATTGTGTTTCCTAAGAATTTTATTGACTACGAATGAAGAAGGATGGCCTAGACGACGATGCCACGTGGAAGACGAAGGCTTTATTGTAATGAAGGCTTGCTTGGACGACCCGGAAGAGATAGGCACTAGCGGGTAGAGGCCACCATGACAGGGACCCTTAAACAGAATTCTCCTTGTGGCCTGATCCTTAATAAAAATGAAGTATGGGTGAAACTCAAGAAACACATTATTATCAAGTGTAAGCTTATGAACAGATAAAAGATTTTTAGAAGCAGTAGGAATATGAAGGATATTTTTGAGATGTAAAGAATCATGTGGGGTGCGCAAAATTGAATGACCAATATGGCTTATGTGCATACCGTTACCATCGGCCGTGCGGACGCAGTCCCGTCCCTTGTACTTGTCATGTGTGGAGAGCTTGCTCAACTCCCACGTGATGTGGTTTGTCACTCTGGTGTCAGAATACCAGTTGGTATCAACTCCATAGGATGCAACATTTGCACCCTTTGTGTCACGGTCACCATCATCATCAGAATCATCACGCTGAAAGCACCACCATCATTGGCTTGCCGGGTGACTATGGATTTTGCAGATTTGACAAGTAACATCAACATAAGGAGTAGGAGCACGGCCTCGGCGCCCATCATGACGACGGCGACCACCATCATGTCCACCATCATCATCTCGACAGCCACGATCACCATCGCGGCGTCCACCACCATCATCGCGCTTATCCTGACCACCACCATCACAGCGCCTATCCTGACCACCACCATCACGACGGACATCGTCATATCGGCCACCTTTGTGGCCATCATCAAATGGGCGTCCATTGTCATAGCGGTCACCGCGGTCACCACGTGCGCCACGATCAGCAGAGCACCCACGACCACCATCATCTCCGTGTCCACCATGGTTACTGATGACGTGAAACACACGTTCGTTGGGAGACCCCAAGAGGAAGGTATGTAGCAGTGCAGCAACAAATTTCCCTCAGTATGAAACCAAGGTTATCGAACCAGTAGGAGCAGAAGCACTTCAGAAGGTTGTCAACGGCGCCAGAAAATATGGTGTTGAAGGGGATTCTGACTGTTGACGTGGAACCTGCACACAACACAATCAAACAACTTTGTCCCAACGAAACAGGAAGGTTATCAATCTCCCCGGCATGCTGAAAACAAAGGGTTAAACGTATGGTGTGGAAAACAGTGTTTAATTGCAGAAAGTAAAAGAGAACAATGATTGCAGTTGGTGGTTTTATCAGTGTAAAGGAATGGACCGGGGTCCACAGTTCACTAGTGGTGTCTCTCCATAAAGATAAATAATATGTTGGGTAAACAAATTACAGCTGGGCAATTGACAAATATTGAGCGCATGACAATGCATATATATGACAAGATGACTTCTATGATATTCATTTGGGCATTACGACAAGATACATAGACCGTTATCCAACTGCATCTATGACTAATAATTCACCTTCAGGTTGACATCCGTGTTCCCCGTTGGTATTAAGTTACAAGCAACGTATAATTACATTAAGTAAAGTACGTAATGTAAACAAGTACATATGACCGTAGACATAGCATTGTTGTGTTATCCCTAGTGGCAACAGCACATCCACAATCTTAGACATTGTTGTCACTCGGAGGCATGAACCCACTATCAAGTATAAATACTTACTCTTGGAGTTACAAGCATCTACTTGACCAAATCATCTACTAGTAAATGAAAGCATGCAAGATCATAAATAACATATAAAGATAGATTGATAATCAACTTGATCATAGTATTCAATATTCATCGGATTCCAGCAAACACAACATATAGCATTACAATAAGATGATCTTGATCATGTTAGGCAGCTCACAAGATCTAAACATGATAGCACAAAGTGGAGAGACAACCATCTAGCTACTGGTATGGACCCGTAGTCCAAGGATGAACTACTCACGCATCACTCCGGAGGCAGACATGGTGATGTAGAGCCCTCCGGTGATGATTCCCCTCTCCGGCAGGGTGACGGGAAGAGGTTCTGGACCCTCCGGAACTAGGGTTGACAACGGCGGCGCCTCTGGAACTTTTCGTGGATAATGGCTCGGGTGTTTAGGGTTTTCGCGTTGGGGGGGGGGGGAATAAATAGGCGAAAGAGCGGCGGCTGAGGGCACCCAGGGGGCCCACACAACCCTAGGGCGCGGCCCCACCCTTGGCCGCGCCGAGGGTGCGTGTGGGGGCTCCCTGGCCCTCCTCCGTCTCTCCTTTGGATTCTGTGTACGTGTTGGTGAAATAGGACCTTCAGATGACTTTTCGTCCAATTCCAACAATATTTCCAGAACAGCTTTTCTGAAATACAAAAACAGCAGAAAACAGGAACTGACACTGATAGGTTAGTCTCAGAAAATGCATAAAAATGATATGAAGTGTATGTAAAACATGTAACAATTGGCATAATATCAACATGGAACATCAAAAATTATAGATACGTTTGAGACGTATCAAGCATCTCCAAGCTTAGTTCCTGCTCGTCCTCGAGTAGATAAACGATAAAACAAAGTAATTTTTGAGGTGACATGCTACCATCATAATCTTGATCATATAGTATTGTAAAGCACATGTAAATGAATGAACTTATCCAAGTCAATGGTCTATAGTTTGCTACCAAATAGATAATGAGCAAACAACTGAATCATACAAGCTAAACTTTTCATGAATAGTACTTTGGAGACATTGTATCCACAGGTTTACATAAGAGTTAACTCATAAAGCAATAGATTCTAGAAGGTATTTAACCAACACAAAGGAAGATTTAATCTTCAGCATTTGCTTCAACTTCCAACATATTTATCTCATGGATATTGTCAACACAAAGCAATATAATAAGTTCAGTATCTAGCATATAACAATTTTTGTACCAAAATTGACACTAGTGTTTGCTTGTGGAAGATAGAAGAAGTAGGAAAACTGACTCAACATAAAAGTAAAAGAAAGGCCCTTCGTAGAGGGAAGCAGGGATTAAATCATGTGCTAAGCTTTTTAAGTTTTTGAAATCATATAGAGAGTAAAAATATAAGTTTTGAGAGGTGTTTGTTAATTGTCAACGAATCAGAAAATGGAAAGTACAATATGACCCCTGCCAACCAGACTTTTAAGAGCGGCTCCCATGAAGGACGTTATTTCTACCAGCAAGGCAGATCATCCCTCTTTCTCTTTTGTTTACACATGCAAATATTTCACTGGTTGTCATTGCTTGACTGATAAATCAGGGCACAAATGTGAAGAGAATTAAGCGGTTAAAGTTGTAATTAATTGGGACTGGGCACCCCGTTGCCAGCTCTTTTTTGCAAAATTAATGGATAAACGGATGTATATGCCGCTAGTCCGGTGGTAAAGTCTGTTTGACAGGTGACATAAAGACATCCACCCCGTCCTCGTGAGATTGGTAAACATTGACACAAAAAGGAGTAATAAAAGTTTTGAATAGTTTAAAGGTAGCACATGAAAATTTTACTTGGAGTGGCAAGGAAATACCACATAGGTAGACGAGAGCCTGCCAGAACAGGAAGTTCTCTTGCGTCAGTTGTTGCGAGGGCGGGGCCCCAAGGGCCGCGGCCAGAGCAGCGGGCGTCACCGTGGATGAGGAAGACGCCATGGTTTTGGAGGGAGGGATCGATCTATTGGTTTTCTTGGTTGTAGATTTTTCTTGCGAATCGGCGGCGGCTAGGTCATGGAAGAGCCAAGCTCTGATACCATGTGAATTACCCTAGGCAGAAACGATGCCCTGTTGAGGCGCACCGGGTACGTGTTATATCGAGAAAGAAAAGCCCCTTCGTGGCGTATACAAGATGGATACCGATCAGGAGTGGTGTACTACACCATAATCAAGATGAATATAACGTACATGTATACAGGGAAGAATACAGGAAATACAGTAGAACGCTCGAGCAACCGCTTCAAGCCGGCCACACCCAGAAGCCACTTCCTCTCGTTGCTCCAAAGGGAGGAGGAGAGACCACGCACCAAGCAGGGATGTAGCCTTGTAAATAACCTGCAAATAGTATATACATTTGGATTTGTTAAACACTAAATCATTTCTGCATGTCCAGAGGGACCAAAGTATAGCACACACGCCTACTCGTACATGTGCTTTATCTATTTCTTGCATCCCTCTCAACCAATTCCCGAACATATTCGTGATATTGGGTGGTGGCAAATCAAAGGTGAATTCGACAATTCTCCATATGAAACATGCTAAAGGGCAGGTTAAAAATAAATGCTGAATTGACTCCGTTGAATCACAAAATTCGCATTTTGTGCACCCTTTCCATTTTCATTTAGCCAAATTATCTTTGGTAAGGATTAACTTTTTATACAAGAACCATATAAAGATCTTAATCTTTAAAGGAACTTCTGGTTTCCAAATATATTTCCTCAGAAAGACCGTATGATCATTCAACAAATCATGATACATCGATTTAACTGAGAAAAGTCCAGTAGGAGTTAGATTCCAAACAGAAACAACAGTCACATCCACCAAAGTTACCTGCATTAGGCGTTGCACCAAGTGCACCCATCGGTCCCAATTGTTTCCAACCAGATTATGTCTAAACTCAATGTTCAAAGGCTGCGCTGCAAGCACAGTTGCTACCAGAACATTTTTTCGACGCACCAGATTATAGAGAGAAGGGTACTGAACAGCTAGAGACGTGTTCCCTAACCAAACATCCTCCCAGAAACGAGTGATCAAGCCGTTGCCCACAACAAAATGACCACGAGAAAAAAAATTGATCTTTAACAGCCATAAGACCTTTCCAAAATGGAGAATCAGTTGGATTACTTGTCACTTGTGACAAAGATTTATTGCTAAGATACTTATTATGTAGCAATTCTTGCCACATTCCTTCCTCATTGAGAAGCTTAAACAGCCACTTGCTTAGTAAACAATTGTTCTTAACATAAAAAACTTCTACTCCTAGACCTCCCTGATCCTTGGGTCTGCATATAATATTCCATTTTGTTAAGCGATACTTCTTCTTGATGTGGTCGCTATCCCAGAAAAATGTGATCTATAAAAATCCAATCTTTTCTGTACCCCTTTTGGTACTTGAAAGAAAGAGAGCATGGACATTGGCAAGCTAGTGAGTACTGAGTTTATTAGGATAAGTCTATCTCCATATGAGAGTAACTTTCCATGCCAACACCCAAACTTTCGTTCAAAACGATTTTCAATCGGTTTCCACTCACTACTGAGAAGCCGCCTATAATGTATGGGAATACCAAGATATTTAAATGGTAGTGATCCGCATTCACAACCAAAAATATCCTTATAAGTGTTTACCGCGTCTTGTGCCTTACCAAAACAAAAGATCTCACTCTTATGGAAGTTAATTTTCAGACCAGATAAGTGTTCGTAAATGCAGAGGATAAGCTTCATGTTACCAACTTTTTGTAAATCATGTTCCATAAAAAGGATCGTATCATTTGCATATTGTAAAATTGATACACCCCCTTCCACAAGATGAGGCACCAGTTCACTGACCTATCCATCATCCTTGGCTCTATTACTTAAAATAGCAAGCATATTTGCTACCACATTAAAAAGGATAGGAGATAAGGGATCTCCTTGCCGCAGTCCTTTTTTTGTTTGAAAATAATGACCAATATCGTCATTAACCCTTATTCTCGCACTTCCAAGCTGAACAAAATTCTCAATCATCTTACACCAAGTTTGATCAAAACCCTTCATTCGTAAAGCTTGTTGTAAAAAGACTATTTAACCTTATCATAGGCCTTTTCGAAATCAATCTTAAACAAAACCCCATCCATTTTCTTCCTATGAAGTTCATGAATGGTTTCATGTAACACTACCACCCCCTCACGAATATGTCTTCCTGGCATAAAAGCAGTTTGGGTTGGTTTTATAACTTTGTCAACAACAGCGGAAATCCTATTTGTTCCAACCTTCGTGAAGATTTTGAAACTCACATTGAGCAAACAAATAGGTCGGTACTGCTGGATTTCAACCGCATTTTCCTTTTTAGGTAGCAAGGTGATAACACCAAAATTTAATTTATACAGATCAAGCTCGCCTGCCTTCAGCTATACAAACATTGACATTAAATCATCCTTGATAACTATCCAAAACACTTGATAAAACTCAGCAGGGACCCTTCTGGTCCTGGAGCTTTATTATGTTCCATTTGCATAATGGCATCATAAACCTCCTTAGAAGTAAAATCCGCAACCAAGATGCTATTTTCCTCATCAGTTAATTTCAGAATATCCTCATTTAAATCCACAACCAAGATGCTTGATTGTGGGTGTTTCCTATTTGACGCTCACTGGCCGTTTGCCTAGCAAGGCTCACGCTGGCCACAAAATGGCTTTTCCTCGTCTCATGTTTTCTCTATGTTTCTTCCTTTTCTTTTTCTTTTATGGTTTTCTATTTAATTTTATGTTTTCATTTTACTGTTAATTTTACTTTTGTATTTGTTTTATTTTGTGTTTAAACTTTTTGTATCGCATGCACAATTATTTCAGTATACACCAATATTTTTTTAACACCGTGAACAACTATTTCTAAACAACTTGAACATGATGTACAACTTGTGAATATTTTCAGATGAACATCTTTTTGAACTATACAACACTTTTTCTAACCCCCCCTCGCCCCTCCATCATTTATTTTGAATCATACAGAGATTTTTTAAGACCTCGTGAGCACTATTTAAAAACTCTATTAGAAACATGAACAAAAATTAAAAAGCAAAAAGAGAAAAAAGTAAATAAATGCTTATTGTGCCGGCCCAATTCACCAGTTGCGTGGGTGTTACCCCTTATATGACACAACAAACGTAATGCAGGAGCTCCCGTGATAGTCAAGTAGTCAAGTGTACGCAGTTTGTAGGCGTCAGTAACAAACTTCATGGACCTTGCAATAAGAAATGTAAGCATTCGTATTAGTGGAGTTTGCGTTACAAATGAAACGTTGGGCTTTTGGTCCTCACAGAGGGATCTGTGGAGTGAGCTGGTGGTTGGCGGCGGCGAGCTTTCGTCTTCGGCTAGGTGGTGCGCGGCCTTGGGCTAGCGTGGATGTCGAAGCGGCAGCTCCGGGATTCACCTACGCTTTGTTGCATTGAGATGTTTGAGCGTCGACTTTGATCATTTGGGGTTTTGGTCGTTGGCTCGAGGGGACGCGGCCTTGCGGCTGGCGTAGATGTCGGAGCGGAGGCTCCGGATGTTTAGCCTCTGTTGTGTTGCATTGAGGTCGCCTACGCCGTGTTACGTTGAGCTGGTTGTGTCGGCTTTGGTCGCTAGGGCGACAAGGTCGTCGACCCGTGTGGAACTCGGCCTTGGCTGGCGTGGATTTTGGAGCGGTGGCTCTGTTTTCGCCTTTGTCGTGTTGCGTTAAGGGGTTTTTGGTGTCGGCCTTGGTTGCTTGGGCAACTTGGTCGTCGACTGGTGTGGGGCGCAGCCTCGAGGCTGAAGTAAAAGGTTTTGAGTTGTAACTTTTTTTTCTTTAGGCCTTGTCCTTCCTGTTTGATCCTACTATATCAATATATAAGGCAAAGTTCTTGCCTTGTTTCAAGAAAAACAAATGGTGAATGTTTCCATGTGAAATAGTAACGCTACTAAGAGCAATAAGCTTAGAGATGTGTAGTTTGATACGTCCAAACACATATACTTTTCCATTCACTTTAGATAAGGTTTTGTCCGGAATCTCACCGAACATATGAAATAAAACCGTCTGAATTGGCATTGTTTTTAGAAAAAAAATTACCTCTCTTTTTTTGTCTTTTCATGCAGGAAACGAGGGGAAAAATTAAAAATATTCAAGTAAGCTTTTGTGAAAAAGGAGTCTACGATAGTAGGAAGAGCCTACTAATGCCGTTCCGGTTTGGCCCTTAGTGGTGCGTTTTTCATACGCCATTGATTGTGCGCTACTGATAATTGATATCAGTGGCAGGTATCGGACGCGCCATAGGAAAATAGGGTGCCAGTGGCACTCGGTGAGCTTGCCACTAGTACTTGTTAGCTGTGGCGTGTGTGAGAAATGCGCCACTAGTACGTGTTACCAATTCCAATTGGAATCCACCGCAAATTTTCCATTTTTCCTAAATTTAATCGAAATATGCATTTTTAAACTTGAATTTTGTTTTCAAAACCATTTGAATTTCACAGATCTATTTGAGCTCAAACAAGATGCATATGAAATGAGATGCAAAATAAAAGCACTAGAAATTGGATTCATCTCACATGAATTCATATAACTTTGGTAATTGATTTTTGATTGAAAAGGACACTTTTTGAGGGGTTACAATTTAGATAAATTTATAGAAAAGCTTTTGGCATGAAAACAGTTATGAATCTAACGGCCAGAAATTTATAGAAAAGGTTTTGGCATGAAAGCAGTGTCGGGTTGTCCCGTATTCACGCGCGGGAGGGGGGGAGGGGTACGCTACCTTACGATTTGAATCTAACGGACAGAAATAGAAGGGCTCAGGCAGGATGACGGTCGTTCATCTAAAGATCGGTGGTGCTGGTTCATCTCCTTCCTCATGGAGAACTAGCAGGAACTCGGCAGGAGAGGTTGGTGCTCATCGTGGGGAGGTGCTGGAGACGGAACCAAAAAATCGCTTGAGAACATTAACTGCTTGATATTTTAATCAACTACAAAAGAACCAGAAGTAAAGAAGTTCTAGGTTATAACAGAGTAATCAGAGTAGAACTCAGAGCGGCCAGTTAGTCAGCCCCGCCAGCTTCACAGCCGGCGGCCACCTCGCCGCCATTGGTGACAGGTTGCTCGTCCATAGTAGAGCCTGTCGTCAAAGTTGGGATCCGTTCGTAGGTCATCGATATTTTGCCATGTGATAACCCCCAAGAGCAGGGGATCACTGTAGCACCTCTCAATGTGGAAGTAAGGTATCGATCCGCAGGAGCAAGAAGAAAAGTTATCTATTCCCTACAACTAAAGTGTCACAAGTTTTAGTTGATTATACACTAAACAAGTTTAAAGAACAAGATGGTTGATTTAATGGATGGAAGTTTAATGTAACAAAACAAGAATGTAAAAGTGTCCCAATCCTCTTCAATGCAAGAGGACAAGACAAAGGTTTTCTCTTATAGGAACAATGGACATGGGTTCATGGGTTCACTTAATCCTCTCTCTCTCATCTACGGTGATTATCATGTTATAGATAAAGTACACACAATTGTCATGTTTTAATGGTATCTTTTATGACGGCTATATGTCCTAAAACACATAGTTGAAAGAAGTACTCATTTGTGTTGCTAGGTCACCCTCGTAAGGCTAGCGTGGTTGCTCTCACTCCCACATCATACTCTTCCTTTTTACCCCCAGATAAAGGATGTTGGGCTGTATTTCACATGTCACTCAATACATATGCCGTGTCACATCGGCCATCCCGTACCTACATACATCATACTTCATAATGGACAATATTCTAAACACTAGTGCAATGATTCATAATTCGTGTGCATGACCACATCTCTCTCATCTATCCACACTTGGTGGTGTCAATCACCTCATGACAAGGATAAACAAGGCATTATGCATAAATCAAACCATCACATGCATCATAGAATATCTCCAAAGTATGACAAATCATAAAAGCTCCAACACAACGGTAAATGTATAACAAATCATCTCATACCACAATATCCACCATAAGAATTACATAGATAGATCCATACTTATGCAAGGCACATCATATGGACTCCAACAATGATCATACATAGAGAGATTAGATCAAGTTACCACCACAAACCCAAGGTCCAGGGGGTGGACTACTCCCCCTTCATCATGGAGACGGTGGAGAAGTCGTTGGAGAAGATGGAGACCACCCCGGCAGCGCCCCGCCGGAGTTTTCCCCCTCCAATCTGCAGCTCCAGGTCTCTGTTTCGTGGTTTCTGTGTTTCGGCGGCGCTCCTTCCAGAGAACGTCGGGGGGCTATTTTTATAGACGTTTTTAGGTCAAGACGAAGCCACGGAGACGAAAACGGACGGCATCGGAGCCACGAGGAATAAAAGAGGTGGTCCCACACGGCCTATGTACCTGGCCGCGTGGGACCATAATTTCTTCCTCGGACTTCCTTTTTCGCGGATTCTTGGCTGGTACGTCTTCTTATTTCCAAATATTGGGCCCCGTAAAATATTAGGTCATTTGGACGTCGTTTGGTCCCTGAAAGTCAAAAACATGGAAAAAGGGGTTTTCTGCCTGTGCAGGGTTAATTCCATAAAAATAGGAAACATACCAAATATTCCCAAAATCATTATAAAACAGTGATATAACCCTTATATGATGCAAATATGACTGGAATATAAGTAAAAATAATGCAAAGTTCATGTATGCATTTTACATGCATCAACATCCCCAAGCTTAACCTATACTCGTCCTCGAGTATGAAGGTGATAAAACTAACATGGACTTTGCAATTTAATACTATCAATGGATATCAAAGATGATTACTATTGCTACATAGAGTCAAATGGTTCATTCTTAAAAGGAGTAGCAATATGCAAGATAGTTTATGAAGTGATATCAAGTATTCAATGCAAGGATGTTCAATGATAATTCACAAAGTGTAACATAAGAGAAGAAGTACTATGGACCACAAGTATGCATAATAATAAGTAAGAACATCCTACAATGGTCATAGAGTATTGATGAAAATCTGAATATAAAAGGTGGACACTTTGGAAAGATATATATATGAGTAGAGGTAAAGCATGAATAAATTTCATCTAACTTCTGAACTTCTCTACTTAAGTCAATGATTGTAATATGGTAATCCTTGGTGTCAAGCTCTCATTCCCCTATCATAGCATCTTGAATGATTAAGTTTAAAGTGAAAGCAATATGAGTAGTGTGCTTGACAAAGTACAGGTTGAAAGTCTCATGCCCCTTGAATACAAGTACCTACTCCATGTGTTACTCAACTTGGAAAACAAAGCAAGTTCAAGTTAAATATCATTGTAAGTAATAATAGTATCATTAAGAGCGTCAACTGGGGTACCTCTTGTCCCAGGATATGGAACAAGCCCATATCAAAATGACAAGACAAACAAACATAATGAACAATCTCAACACCCTTTTTATTTACCATTAGATAGCTTTTTATTGTAAGGTGTATCACAGAAGGTTCACCATAGCATGTAAGTAAATTTCCACCATGAATGATGCATGGCTTAGATTAGCGGCCCAGGCGTCTCTCTAACCATTTATACAAACTCATTTAAACTCACTTCATTTCCTCATTTATTTCACCCATGGTAAGCATCCATAAACAAAAGTACATGATATCAACTAAATGAGATGAAGTGCAATGTTGAAAGCTTGCCATGTGACAGCACATATGAGCTAACTCTCAACCAAAGACATTTGTCAAGTCCACAACATCATAATTTTAATCACAATGGGTCATATTTTATTTATGCAATGAAAGTAAAGTGTGCATCAAGTTCGAGAGAGCTATATAACCAACTTTTCCCACAACAATTAACAACATAAGCATTTTCATTCAGAGGTATAGATAACACAAATATCATGATAAACATACTCGGAATAGCATAAAGCTAATAGGTAGATATGGTGGACTCACTGGAAAAACTTTGGTTGAAGGTGTTGGAAACAAGTTTTTGCTTGTTGGAATTTTTGGGCTAGCAAGAGGGAGAAAGTTGACCATCTAAATGCATGCATGAGTGTCCATAGAACTAACTAATCCATGTTAAAACAAGGTAGAATAACATTTAGCATCAAAACATGAATAAAAGATAGCTCTTGATAAAATATTTGCAAATTATTACTCATTAACAAGCTCATGAATCATGCAATTATATGTATCTTTTAAAATTAACTCAACATCCCTTTTCCCAATCTTATAATAGCATCCAACATAATTCAACCCAAATTTCCAGTAGCTCTCTCATATATAAATGATAGTGTGGTGGTCTCACAAAATAAAAATCAAACCTAAACAAACAAAAAGACGCTCCAAGTTTATGCGATAAAGTGTTTCGATCGAAAAACAGAAGTTAGACGTGTGCAAACCGAGAGTGTGTAGGTCCAGTGGGGTTGTCTTCACATCCCCAAGCTTATGGTCTTCACCATCCTTGGATAGCTCTTGGTGCATCTCCTCTAATCCCTGTGAAAAAACTTCAAAACACCGTTTCTCCCATTTCTTTTTCTGTGGGGCACATTAGTAGTGATAAACAAATAGATTTCTTGCTGCATATAATCCTTAGACAAAAATTCATATGAATGTCCAGAAAGTGTATAATGTTGTATGCCTACTCATAAACTCAATTGGATCAAAAGATTCAAGTTAAAAGTTCTAAGCATGCATCAAACAAAATGGGACAGAATCTGTCCAGAAAAACAGCAGCAGCTAAACGTATTTTTCTACCCTACTTAACTTTGTCGGAAAATTCCGAAAAAATTCATGCATACAGAGGATGAAAAGTTGCACTACAGTTTAAATATGAGCTCATTCGGAGTTACAGAATAAGAATTAAAAATCATACCGTGCACAGATTCGTGCAGGAATAAATCTCCGAACGCTATAAGCAACTTTTTCACACCAAAATGAGTAAAACTTGGCACTTTATTAAAAATTCCAGAAACTAAACTAAACACTAAGTCTCTTGTTACAGCAAGAGGACACAAAGAAAATCACAAATAAAAACAACCGGGTTGCCTCCCGTAAAGCGCTTTCTTTATAGCCATATAGCTAGGCTTCTTACTTGATGTTTATGTGGACGAAGCTCATGAGGGAGCTTGAACTTTGATGTGTCCCTCTTCCTTGGAAAGTGTTCATGCATAATACCAGGATCCCATGGTGTTCTCAAACCAATCAAAATAATAGTCAAGTTGAACCCTAGTTGAGAGAAAAACAAAACACAAAAGTAATAACAACGAAGTCTAACTTTCTTTCTATGCATTGGCATTTTGTATATGAATGAATCACCATAAATAGAAGTTTCCAATGCATATTAACAATATTTACTTGCAGCATAATTATTAGTAACATAAAGAGGGTTCTTATCACCTCCTCTTTCATAATAGTTGCAAGTAGTAGAAATAAATTCAACCATATAACCACAAGAATCATTCAACTTAGATAATTTAGGCACATAAAGAGGATTATTAAATTTATTATGGAATTCATTAGCATGCTTCCCTCTTTCAAAATAGTTAATAAGATCAATATCAAGTTTACTATCATGATTGCAACAAAGATTTGGAACTAAAGATAGTTGCAAATCACATAAGTATTTCTCAACATAAGCAAATTTCTCCTCTATGGTGTGATTAGGAGAGTTCAAAACAAAGTAGGACTCTCATGAGTAAGAGCACTATCACAAACAGCAAGTATATCATTTTTATCCTCACATAATTTAGCAACAACTAAACATGGAGGTTTATCAATAAGCATAGGACCATCATCTAAAGCATTATCATATAGCATATTTAAGCAATACTCCTCATTATCATCAATAAGTTCACTAGTTGCATTAATAGAAAGTAAAGGAGCATTTTTAGTTTCATCATAATAGCATGGGTTATCATATAGGACCATAGCATTTTCAGTTTCACACTCATCATAACATGGATTCTCATAAATAACAAAAGATTTTTGAGTTTGAGTGTTACTATCATTTGTTGATGGTGAAGTGGGAGATCCAACTCTTCCCCAAGCTTAGGTTGGAACACATCCATTTCAATCTCCTCTTCACATACTTCCTCTTCCAAGCTTATGTTTTCATCATCCTCTTGGGGTTGCACGGGCATCCCCAAGCTTAAGCTTTTGTCATCTTCTTCCTGCAAAATATTAGAGCTTTCTTTGGCAGCTCTCTTCCTTGTGTCAACAACATAGATATTTTCATTAAATTCAAGTATGCAGAGATCAAGGATATTGGCAATAAAAACTTTAAATTGAGAAGCTATAGGGCAGGTTTCATGTTCATCAATGAAGGTGTATAATTCATAGGCTGCCATAAAAATAACAAATTGCTCTACTTCTTCCATCCCTAAGTGAGCATAATTCCATGTATGATAAGTTGCAATAACATGTTCTCTATTGGAAGGGCATTGGAATTCAAAGTGTCTAAAGTATTCAGAGCAACAAGTTTCTTCCTTATGATAATTAAGCAGCACACTAGCAATTTTATTTAGAAGCTCTATGTATTCTCCTAATCTTTTCCCTTCATTTGATTTTCTAAATTCAGCAGCCATCATGGCGTTTTCATAACAGTTTTCCATTTTCTAATTTTTTTGGGTTTTTGATATATAAAACTGAAAGTAAAACTAATGAGAAACTCACAACCAAACAAGTTTAAAGGAACCTCCCCAAGCTTAGATGATTGCAAGATATAAAACAAAAATAAATCTAAAGTCTAGTGCACACAAGAATAGAAACTTAAGCGCTACGCTCCCCGGCAACGGCGCCAGAAAAGTACTTGATAACCCCCAAGAGCAGGGGATCACTGTAGCACCTCTCAATGTGGAAGTAAGGTATCGATCCGCAGGAGCAAGAAGGAAAAGTTATCTATTCCCTACAACTAAAGTGTCACAAGTTTTAGTTGATTATGCACTAAACAAGTTTAAAGAACAAGATGGTTGATTTAATGGATGGAAGTTTAATGTAACAAAACAAGAATGTAAAAGTGTCCCAATCCTCTTCAATGCAAGAGGACAAGACAAAGGTTTTCTCTTATAGGAACAATGGACATGGGTTCATGGGTTCACTTAATCTCTCTCTCTCTCTCATCTACGGTGATTATCATGTTATAGATAAAGTACACACAATTGTCATGTTTTAATGGTAGCTTTTATGACGGCTATATGTCCTAAAACACATAGTTGAAAGAAGTACTCATTTGTGTTGCTAGGTCACCCTCGTAAGGCTAGCGTGGTTGCTCTCACTCCCACATCATACTCTTCCTTTTTACCCCCAGATAAAGGATGTTGGGCTGTATTTCACATGTCACTCAATACATATGCCGTGTCACATCGGCCATCCCGTACCTACATACATCATACTTCATAATGGACAATATTCTAAACACTAGTGCAATGATTCATAATTCGTGTGCATGACCACATCTCTCTCATCTATCCACACTTGGTGGTGTCAATCACCTCATGACAAGGATAAACAAGGCATTATGCATAAATCAAACCATCACATGCATCATAGAATATCTCCAAAGTATGACAAATCATAAAAGCTCCAACACAACGGTAAATGTATAACAAATCATCTCATACCACAATATCCACCATAAGAATTACATAGATAGATCCATACTTATGCAAGGCACATCATATGGACTCCAACAATGATCATACATAGAGAGATTAGATCAAGTTACCACCACAAACCCAAGGTCCAGGGGGTGGACTACTCCCCCTTCATCATGGAGACGGTGGAGAAGTCGTTGGAGAAGATGGAGACCACCCCGGCAGCGCCCCGCCGGAGTTTTCCCCCTCCAATCTGCAGCTCCAGGTCTCTGTTTCGTGGTTTCTGTGTTTCGGCGGCGCTCCTTCCAGAGAACGTCGGGGGCTATTTTTATAGACGTTTTTAGGTCAAGACGAAGCCACGGAGACGAAAACAGACGACATCGGAGCCACGAGGAATAAAAGAGGTGGTCCCACACGGCCTATGTACCTGGCCGCGTGGGACCAGCTAATTTCTCCTCGGACTTCCTTTTTTGCGGATTCTTAGCTGGTACGTCTTCTTATTTCAAATAATGGGCCCCGTAAAATATTAGGTCATTTGGACGTCGTTTGGTCCCTGAAAGTCAAAAACATGGAAAAAGGGGTTTTCTGCCTGTGCAGGGTTAATTCCATAAAAATAGGAAACATACCAAATATTCCCAAAATCATTATAAAACAGTGATATAACCCTTATATGATGCAAATATGACTGGAATATAAGTAAAAATAATGCAAAGTTCATGTATGCATTTTACATGCATCACCATGCAGCTTCGTCAACGTCACCAGTGGGCGCCGCCGCCGAAAGATGTGGCATAGTCAGTTGGGCGGCCCGCTTGTCGCAGTTGTGGCTATTGAGGTGTCGCCCAGGGCTGGTCCTGACGTTCTAAAGGCCCTGGGTCAACTAAAAGATGGGCCCTTTCAATAATAGTATAGTAAATAAAACTCACATGCATATATGTATATATGTATCGATTTCAGTTAAGTTGAGTAGCTAGGTGTACTTAGGGGGCCATTGCCCCCCCCCCCCCCCCCCCACAGCCTAACTTTTTTTTAGCTAAAATATTTTATGTTTGGAATTTTTGACTAGAAATCCCATGTGTTTGACCGATATTTTACTAGAAATACTTTTGACTAATTTCACCTATAGCTTGGCGACCGAACGACATCCAGATGATGAATAGTATCGTCTTCTGTTGCGATATGGTGATCCGTCGAATTAATGTTTTATTCGGAAGAAATCAGAACCGGCTAAGCGAGTGTATTTGTCCAGAAAGAGCCTCTCGCGCCGACTTTCTGGCAAATGCACAACACATGAAGAATGCATGCCCTAGAGTGTCAACGGCGAACTTGGTTGCTGGTCAACTCGAAGTTGTCTCGTAAAATTCGGTGAGAGCTATCAAAGCACCGTTTTAACCTCACATTTGAGGAAATATCTAGTGCAAAAGAATCAATTTTAAATGTTTCAAAAAATTCGAAGAAAAAGTGTGCATGTTCAAAAGTAATGTGTGCACAACCTTCAAAAAAACCCCATTGAGAAACAGAAAAGACAAATCATGTTTGAATAGTGTTAGCATTGCTTCCTCCCGGAATTGAAAGTTCCAATGTGTAGACAGCTACAAATCCAAGATGCCTTTGATGTCTTTTTCCGTGGTCTTTCTAAAATGACTGTTCTATGTATTTCAATTACTCCGATTTTTTTGTAGGCTATCTACGATGTCAACCTCTATCCTCTAATTGACACAAGTATCATTTAAATAAGTGATAATTGGTGTGGTCTCGACAGTCACCAAGGATAAGTTAAACTAGCTTATTATGCAAACGAAGTTTAAATAAAAATGGGGGTGCGACGACAAATGCTAAATTTTTTTTGGGCAGGCACACCTTTCTCAATAGAGAATGCACTTGACAGGGATTATAAAAGTGAACTCTCTTTTTAGATCTTGATGTGGAAGCGATACCGCTTGCTATTGTGGGAATGACAATTTTGGAATTAAGGAATATGGTCCATGATCTCCTAACCAGATTGTGTTTACCAATTTGTCCTTTGTTTGCTTTTTGTCCGTATTTTAGAATGGTGAAGAAGGAGCAATATTTGGAAGTCGGCTCGTGCTGTAAAGCTGGTTAACATAATACTTAGATTTTGAGTGTTTTGTTTTTGACTTTTGTTGGATTCAAGGTTTATCTTTTCAGCTTTCGTTTTGCAGTTATTGAATATGTTGTTGAAGGCTACTCATGTTGATAAAATTATGGGAATACATTTTATTCGCATTTCTTATGCTTTATAAAAGTACTGTCATTTTTTTGCTAATATGTTCAACTTTGTAAACTACAAATATAATATGTTTGGTGACGATAGGTGGAGAGCTGCACACAGGGAAGATTAGGCTGCATCTCGGTGGTCACCACCTTCCTCGCTTTCTCGACATCAGTGACCACGTTGTGCAAATTTAGCCCTTTTAAGCTGAATGAAGTATTTGTACAAGTACATAATTGGTACTTTTAGACTTACCCTGCATACAAGGATTAATACAAGTACATAATTTCTGTTTTTGTTCTGGATCTTTCTATAAGAACGGTGTGCTAATATCATTATCTCTTTCCCGCTAAAAAAATTAATATTATTGACACGGCTCTGGCATTCCCATCAATATCAATTGTTTCGTCATTTCCTTCCCTTGATGACATGATATTTGCTGATTTAAATGGTGGTATACCTGAAATTTAATAAACCACGTCCAAATCATTTTTCTGAAGATTTTTTTATATCTGAGAAACTAAAGTTTTCTACTACTTTAGTAGGATATTGATATAAATGTACTTACTCAATTACTATATACTATGGACGAGCGCGGCAATGTGCGCATGTCGGTTTTAGTAGTACATGATATTGTAGCTTTTCCTGGGTCTCTTAGTTTAGCTGGTGATTTACATTCAACTTGATAACTAGTTATGACTGCTTTGTTTCAGTGAGGGGAAAAGTTTTTTATTGTTCAAAATATATCAAAATTTTCTTTTATTTATGGGTACTCTTATAGCATCAGGTAAATGCATTTGTAATTTGGGAGTTCCTAAAGCTTCAATGAAGGGTTAATTTATATAACTCATGATTAGTTCGCTTATTTCTTCGATGAGGACAAGGTATTGATAACTCATCTTATGTTCATCATTATGTGCAGAATGAAGACTTGACAGTAGCGGATGTTATGTCTCGGAGATGCTTTCATCGTTTTCATTACCGTTGTTTGTCCAAGCGTTCCAATATCTGACAGAAGTGGTTCAGCTGATGGATGAGGTTCAAATTAACCCTGAGATACGTGACGCTAGGATTTTCATATGGGATTCAAGGTTCATCTCGGCTAAATTTATCAGTTTATTTTTCACATCTCCCTCGAAATCTCTTCAGTCCATTTCGAAATCTAAATGTCTCCCTAAATTACATGTGTTTGATTGGCTGCTCCTCTTGGATCGTCTTAACACGAAAGATATGATGCAGAGAAAAAACTGGCAGATTGAAGATGTGCCTGCCTGCATTCTGTTTAACTCTCAAGTGTTGGAATCATGTGATCACCTATTTTTCTCTTGCCCCTTTGCAATTGAGTGCCTGAGTTTTATTTCGATCCAGTGGGAGATCTTACTGCCTATTGCCAACAGATTGCTCTCGGCTAAAGCGGCTTTCTCTGGACCATGTTTTATAGAAATTGACTTGCGCCGCGTGGAACATTTGGAAGGAACGTAACCACTTTATCTTCAAACAGCAGCAACCCTCTTTGGATCGGTGGAAAGTTAGCTTTCAAAGTGACATTTTGATTCATAAGTTTCGTATTAAGGCTGCTGTTGTGCAACCTCTCTTAGACTGGGTTTTAAATACTTCCACTTAATGGAACGTTTTTTGTTCCATTTTTTCCCCCTTAATGTATCAGCTGTAATTCCTCGACCATAAAAGCGCGCTTTGCTGCGCCCGTCCATCCTGGAAAAAGAAAAAAATCTGTGAAAATATGTAGTGTAAATTATCTAAGAAAAATCGAAGGCTGGAATGGCTCTCAATTTGAATTGAGCTACACTACATGAAAGACCATTTAAAATAACCACAGAGATACGAAAGAAATTTTGCGGACATGATGATGTACGTTAGATGTCCTTCAATGAAATATGCATATACATTACCAAGCTAATTTTCTAAACACTGATAAAATGAATAAGACACTTGATTTTCATGTATCTGTATCCCGGGAACTACGTAGCAACCATAATCTACAATTTAAGGAATACCTGGGAGGACTTCGTTTTCCATGTTTTAGGTTTAAGGTTTGGTGGGGCGGCGCTCAGATGGTGGCGGCGACGTCTTTTCCAATAAAATCTCCCCGGTTTCAGTTCCATCTCGACGGCGACGTCGAGAAGCTTGTCGGAGTTGTGTGGTTTTTGAGAACTTCTTCTGGCGGTGGCGTTCTTCGGATCGTCATGAACCTTCATCGGCGGTTTATCCTTATTCTTCGGCTCCGGGACGTTGTGGTCGTCTTGACCCGTTCGACGACTTCCCGTCCACAAGCAGCAATGTCAGGCCGGCTCTGGGAGGAGCGGCAGCGGCGGCGCGCCGTAGACACAGTCTGCAGGTTGAAGATGAAGGGCATTTTAAGGATCTCGTTATAATTTTCGTTGTTGTTGAGATATTTTGTAGTGTTCGATGTTTATTTTAATGCCGGTCCTTTTCGCAAAAAAAAAGTACCATGTAGGAAGTACAATAAATAGCGTGCAACAAGCGGTTCTATTAATCTGTGTATAGAACTCACTTCAAGAATTCAGGCTTACACACCAGGCTCTTGCGTGATTTTTCTAGAGCTTTATTAATTGAAAATATTAAGCATTATACCCAGTCTTTACATAACAAAGATGCACCGCAAACCGCGTGGTGTGCAGCCAAGATGAACACTACTACCTTCTACAGTACCTATGTAACCAGTTAACGCAGCAGGCGGCGAGCAGGCGGCGGCGAAACACAGACGAGCGAGATGTCGTCGACGACGGGCCCGCAGCGGGTGCCACTGTCGTCGGACGTGGTGTGGTAGGCCGAGCTGCAAAACGCCACCAGCGTCCGGCTTCCGGTCGGCGTGAAGTCGAGCGACGCGCGCGTGCTCCCGCCGGAACCCTCGGATGTGTACACCGCGGTCGTGCTCCCGTCCGGCGTGGACGCCTGGACGCGCATGGGCTGTTCCTTCGCTTTGCACCCGTTGCCTGCGTCCCCGACCGAGAACTCCAGCCTGCAGGAGCTCCCAGGCACGGTGTCCACCTCCTGGACCAGCGCGGCCTCCCCGCCGGCCACCAGCTCCACGGCGTAGGAGCCATGCGGCACCACGAAGGGCGGGGAGATTGTGTAGTACTTGACGACCTTGGAATCCGACATGACCGCCCACCCCGGCAGCGGTGAGACTTCGTGCCCGTCACTCCCTGGCACGAGCACCCCATACTGCGATTCCGAGGGGATGGACGGCCCCTCCTCGAAGTCACCGTTCCTCAGCAAGTTATCTGCACACACAATTCGTCCAAGAGTCAGGCAAAGGGCTGATCATCTGATGTATATGTCTCGATCATGAGGTGTTGTGGCTTACTGGGGGTGGCCTGAGGAAGGTAGAGCGTCTTGATGGCGACGGCGTCGATGATGGGGCCGCACGCGGCGTCCTCCTCGTGCAAGGGGTTATGGATGGTGAGCGAGATGACGCTGTCCGTGGCCTGGAACGCCCAGCAGTAGGAGTCCCAGCCGCTGCTGGTGTACACGGTCTGGATGGAGACCTCGTCGGGCGCGCCGCCTGGAGCGACGGACAGGGCCAGCTTCTCATCCTGGGCGCAGGTGCGCGCCGCGCTGAAGGTGACGGAGTACTGCGTGCCCGGCGTCACGCTGTGCTGCTGCTGGATGGAGGCGTCGTCGCCCAGCCGCACGGCGTGCGCGCCCTCCGGCACCGCCAGGATCATGTCCCCGTCCTTCTGCCCGGACTCGATGTACTCCACGTGCCCGGAGATTTTCCAGTGCGGGATCGCGTACTCTCCGGTGACCCTCGAGCCGTCCATCTGGGACCTGTCCGGCGAGTCCTCGAAGTTGCCATTCGGCAGCGGGCCTGCAGTGGCGTAACATCACATGTTAGAGGCACGCTACGGACTTGTATAGTATAGACAGGGAGAATGTGCAGAAGTTCAAGAAGAACAAGAGAACGTGTACGTGTCATGTAGGCCTCGAAGCTACCATTCGATCGGCAGCATAGATCGCCATCTGGCGAGCTGGCCGTTGAAAATTGTCTAGCAATACGAGTTACGAAATCAGAAAGCATGCATCTAGATCTGATCTCACGTGATGATATTCTGCAGTACCACGGCTAACTAGCCGTACCACTTACTACTGGTACGCATTCAACTTGTCTGAAGGCTCACTATACATTCAGCAACACAAACAGTCAACTCCGGCATTTTGGGTGAAGCGACGCTCACAACCTCTGTTGCTGGCTTGCTGCCTTATTACATTATATAGGGTCTCTCTACTCTCGCAGCGCTTAGTCGAATGAGAATTATCTTAGTTCTTATTCACATGACGTAATCAATTCTAGTTGCAAGTGAAGTTGCAACTCATGATTAGCACGAATCGCGAAGCAAATCAAATGGTTCAGATCAGTTGCAAGCCCACTTGCAACTCAGTCGAACTTAATTCTCATTCGCATGACGTCATCAAATCCCAGTTGCAAGTTGACTTGCAACTGATGCACGAATCACAAAGCAAATCAAATGGTCCGAATCAGTTGCATGTCCACTTGCAACTGATGACGTCATGCGAATGAGAACTAAGCTAATTCTCATTCGATTGAGAATTAGCAAAACAGTTATATATAAGCGTGTGGCTGTTACTACGTGAAGTGTACTCATGGGTCTTACTGTTCCCTGTAAATCTAATCAGTGCTCAAAATTATGCTGACACTAGCCGTGCAATTTCACAAAATATTCCTACCAGCTAGGCTAGCATTATATTTACTCCTACTTAATGGATACTGAAGCTGATACTAACCTAGCAGGCTATCTGTAAGTAAGAACATTGAGAACAATATTAATTCCTGCATCGTGAACCTGGCAGCTCCGTTCACAAAGAAAAGGCAGCCGTTCCACCGAAATACGGACTAATCATGCAACGAGAATATATAGGTAACTTTTGCGGCTAGTTCTCACCATCGCTGGCCGAAGCAGCTCGAGCAGCGGCACAGACGACGACGACCAGGAAGAACACAGCGACGCGACGCGCGCCCTTGATCACCATCATCATCGATCTCCCGCTCTTCAGTTCACCTTCTCGGCAAATGCACCCACCTAGTAGTACCTCAAACTCTTCTCGATCGGCCTGTTTCTGGGGACTCTGGAAGACTGGAATAATACTCTCAAGTGTGGTTCTACCTGGGACAGAGCTTATCTGGGAAGTCACCCGTTCGACTGCACTTATAGGGGACCCGTCGGCGCCCTGATCGTGAGAAGAAAAACAATACGCCGATCGATGGTCGACCAGTGCGCGCGGCGCGGGCCGGGGAACGCGGGTGCACGATGCCATGAGGCGGGCGCTGCACCGTCCTCCTGATCCCTGATTCGATCGGTTCGAATTTTGATCGATGAAATGGGCGCCAGCCGCCAGCGCGACGGCCGGCCCCGCTGCGTGCGGTCACGTGGACATCTGAGGCATGTGCGAGGCCGTTGGAATGGAACTATGGAAGGATTCCGCTGTCCCCTCGATCGGCCAGGCGTCTGGCGTACGTGTCCGTCGCTGGGTCTCTCGGCAGCGGGAATAGTCTTCGTCGGCAGTTTGATTGATGAGCTACATCAGCTCAGCTCTGCGTTCGTGCCCATCTGTACTTTGATCTGATCAGGTTTTCTATGTTCCGCGGGGCAGTTTGATCAGGTGGTTCAGATTTCACGTGGACCTTATTTGCAAGATCGCATCGTTTGCGAGTTGTCGAATATCCAGGCTGCACTGCAGAAGCAGCTGCTTGCGGTTGAAGCCCATTCTGGGGCAGTGTCACAGGGCTGCCTATCTGTGTATAGTGACCAGACGAACTTTATTTTATCAGAATTAAGCTTTCCTGGGCAATTTTGAGGAAATTTTACACGAAACAAAATGAAAGTAAAACCACAAAAACGGAAATTCGGTAGAGCTCGCGCCTGGGCGATCCCCTGCCGCCAGATCGCTCAGTTTTGGTCACGTTTTGGGCCGGGCGAGTTTTTTTTTTAACCGAGATAAAAGACTTGCCATTTTCATTAATTAAGAAGAAGCGGGAATTGGCAATTTAATTAGCGGGAAACTGGTCTAAAACCTCAACAACACCCTCGACGACCGTCATGGAACACGACCGTCGCGAGTGCACACACAGCCACCCTAGCTACCCACACAAGTTGCACGCACACCACCGAAACAAGAGTCATCGCCGCGGTTGCCTTCCGTGTCATCGTCATCTAGCTGCACACCCGCAGCGACTCCGACTTCATAAGAAAACCACCAAGTAGACCATTGCCGAAGCGGCGTCGAGAAGCCCACGTCGGCCTATGCGAAACAGATGACTCTTCGTGCAGAGGTAGTCAGCTCCGATTCTGATGATGAGTTCCATAGAGGAGATGCGCAAGACCTGCGCCGAAGAAGATCTTCACGCCCGGACCGCCCCCTGCAGGCCATCGTACACCGCTCAAAGGAAGATAGCGGCTTCGACTCCACCGCCTGGGGAGACCAGCACGAAGACTCTCGAACACGCCGGACATAGCCGACTACGAAGCTATTGCCGCGACCACACCATTGCTCAGCACCATCGTCGTTGCCAAGTCTTGGCACCACACGGAAACTCCACGCCGCCGACCGGACACCTGCCTATCGCAACGCTGCGCACGTCCAGCACAAGGAAAGCGTGGATGGAGCCAATGTACTTCAAGACGACGCCCAAAAGAGGGTCAAGGCTTTTACCCGAAGAACCTGACCCGAGGATTGTGGCTGTCAGAGAACTCCACAACGGCGCCTCCACCGAGGAAACGCGACGTCCACGAACGCCGCCACCGCCGGCCGGCAAGCCGGCAGACCTTCGCCCGGAGTTTCGACAGAAACCACCACCTCGCGCAGCCGGCGAACCGCTGACCCGTGCACCTCCTGAGCGGCAGCAGCCACTGCCACACCAGGACCACCACCAAACCTCGCCTCCGGAGAACCAGAGGGACGGAAACTGGGCGAGCTGAAAGTGCATGGTGTCCCATGTATGGTTTTGGTAATTGATGACAATCCTTATGGACTAATGTTTGTATTGAGGTATTCTTGTAGGTTTGTCCATTGGCATCGCTTGAACTCCATGTGTTGGATTCAATGTTGTATGCCATCAAGATCATTGATTATAATGGACATATTTGATATGATCAAGAAGATGAAAGATACAAGATTGATCAAGACTAAGTGCAAAGAGTGGATTCAAGTTGATCAACACACAAAGCTAAAATGATATACCATGTGGGATCATGTGATCCAATGGTATGGTAAGATTTTGTCCATATAGCTTTGTGAACTAACCCGTTATGTGTGTGTGACATTCCTTTGTTGGGGTTAGGTATCTCTCCATGGGTTTGCATCAAAAGGAAGATTTCTTATAGCTCATGGAGGATGACGTCAAGTGGTGATCGTCATCAAGGTTGAGATGTGCAAGTTCAAGATGGGCATCTAGAAGATATCATATGCTTGAAGCTTGCAACCCTTTTGGAGATAATGGTCAAGTGAAGATGTTCCTAAGAGAGGCACTCCCATCTTGGTGTATGGGGGAGCGATATGTGAGTCTTCACCAAGTAAAGCGCAATCAAGAAAGGTGGTCCACTTGACGAGATCAAGATCGTCATCATCTAGCTCAAGTGGGATGCGCAAGGCAAAAGTATGATCTTGATAGGGTTTCTATTTTACCGGTCTCATGGTGTTAGTGGGAGACCGGGTTATAGGATAGACGTCGTACTATCAAGAGGGGCTTTCAAGTGTGTAACTTGATCGCATCTTTGTGGAGAGGTCAAACCTTTGCATACTTGGCATATCATCTTTCTTGGTTCTTACATGGCTTTTCTCCTTGTTGGGTTTTGGTGCTTGTTGTGATCTTCATGACAAGTCCAAGTTCTCCGAAAACGGATTTCGTATGGAAAACTTGTTGCGTTTTCGGGTTGGAAATATTATCGGTTTATCCTTGAAGAAAGTCCCACACCTTCCCATGTGTGTCAACTTAACTCTATTTATGGTTCTTAATATTGGTTTCATCCCATTTGGATTTTCCTTGCATTAGTTATGCCTGTTCTGCTATTTCTGACAGTTTGCAAAACCGGAATATTGGGCCGGACTATTTGTGTCAGGGCCGGATATTCCGGTGTGCTGGTTTTTCTGCTAAGAAACTTGTGTGCGAGCCTCTGGAGAAACCGAAATATTGGGCCAGACCTTTTGGGTCTGGACCGGATATTCCAGTCTCCTGGAATTTCGGCTAAGGACCATCTGCCAGCTAGTTTGCGAGCTTCTAGTGAAACCAGACCTTTGGGCCAGACGTTTTGTTTCTGGGCCGGATATTCCGGGGGATCGGATATTCCGACCCCAACTCTGGCCGGATATTCGGGGGGGGGGGGGGATATTCCGGCCCAAACTCAGGCCGGATATTCTGGCCCCAGTTTCCTGCAACGGCTCTATTTTTGGGGGACCTATAAAAGGCCTCTTCTTCCCCAAAGAGACCAAGCTTTCTGCAGCACGTTTTTTCTCTCTCCCCCACCATTGTTGACCTTGAAAAGCTTGCCTCTCTCTCAATTCCTCCCATGAGTCTTGCATATTTTTGAGGAAAAAGAGAGAGGAGATCTAGATGTACATTTCCACCAATCCATCTCTCCTCTAAGTGAGGGGAACCCTTTCGATCTAGATCTTGGAGTTGCATTTGTTGGGTTCTTCTTTGTTCTTCCTCTTTTCTCCCCCCACAAGCATTAGTTGCTTTTGGTGGGATTTGGGAGTGAAGGACTTGAGCACTTCTTGTGTTCTTGCTTTTCCTTTTGTGCATCGGTTTGCTCTCTCCACGAGGATTCGTGGAAGTGAAAGTTCGTGAGCTTGTTACTCTTGGGTCGTTGGACCCTAGACGGTGATTGAGACCTTTTGTGGTCACTTGGGAGCTCCCAATCTTTTTGTGGGTTGTGCCTCAACATTGTTGTAAGGGACTCGATTTTCGCCCAAAAGGAAATCAATAGTGGAAGGTGAACCGACCTTTTGTGCGAGGTTCATTGGAGAATAGGGTGAGACCATTTGTGGCGTCTTGAGTTTGAAACTCACACCCCTCCAACAAGACGTACTCCCCTAAAAAGGAGGAACTCAGGAATACATCATCGTCTCCGCGTGCCTCGGTTATTTCTATACCCGAGCTCTTTACTTATGCAATTTACATTGTGATAGCCTTCGTGCTTGAAGTCTGTATCTTGTTATCACCTTGTTACTTGTCTTCCTTAGCATAAATTGTTGGTGTGCATAGGTGAACCTAGTATATTTAGGTTGTGTGCTTGTTAAATTAAAACAACTAGTTTTATTCCGCATTTATCAAGTCTAAACCGGAAAAGTTTTAAATCGCCTATTCACCCCCCCTTCTAGGCGACATCCTTGTCCTTTGGTAGCGCCCTGACCCGACTGCTATACAGTGATACTGTGTCTCCGGTTATCCGTCACCACCAGACACACTATCAAACCATAATAGAGAGATCAAGACTTGTGGAACAACTGGCACATCACAGACTCTACGACACAAAACATATAGTTCAACTCTTATAATAGAGAAAGATAGCAAATGACAATCAGAGGTCACAGACCCAACATTACAACAAGCGGAAGCAAATTAAGTTGTTCTAAACAACAAGATCCAAATTATGGGCTAAGAGGCCTGCAAATAAACATCCAAGCGCCAGCTGTTCCGGGATGTCCCAAGCTGCCACCTGGGAACCCCAGACTACTCGTCGACGTCCACAAAGAACCCACCTTCGAGGGCGGTGAAGTCCTCTCCTGAAAATAAGCAAACGACGTTGAGTTCGACGAACTCGCAAGATTAAGAGCTAATATATGCTCGATGGTTGGCTTTCAAGGTTTTATGGCTGTTTTGCATAAAGCTGATTTTATTTTAAGAAGACATAACTCTATGGCATCGACTATTCAGAGTATTTTTAAAAGAGGTAAGAAGTAACTCTTTTCTCTTGAATCACATTTCTCACCATTCATCACCATCATCAACATTGTACCTGTTCATCAAAGGCACCTCCCCGAATCACCCTCGAGGAAGCTCACCTTGCATTTGTGAGTGGTACCTCTAGTACCCAGTTTTTAATCATTCCGTTAAAGTTATTCTATGATCTTACCTTCACTTCCCAAGTCGTCCATAACCGCGGACACGGCTTTTCGAAAAGATTTATCCCTGCAGGGGTGTACAAAGTGGAAGTCCCCGGAGTCCCGAGGGGCCCCAGCTCCTTCGCCACGCGTACCGTCCGGCCCATTACCTGTACAATTAGCTCTCTTCCTTGGAAAGCCGGCTGGGTGGGAGCGGTGTCGACTTCTCCCTCGTTAAGGACTTTCCAGGATCATCAGTGGCGGTAGGACAAGAGGTACCTCCAGCACCCTGTCCCGCGGCCACTCATTTTCCTAATACCATCATCCTCATCTCAGTTCATCCCACCATCATCACGCACGCGCAAATGGAAGCCCGAACTAGAGGACCCTGGCTAGCCCCGCTCGAGTTATTTAGTCTATGAGGGTTCCTGCACTGCGAATGCATAGGCCTCACGCATGGTTGCACGCTCAGTCTTGGTTCAAGAGGTAAAGAACTCGCTCCTAGGCGGCGAGAACGAGACAAAACACCACAACCACAGTGGCCTCTCATCCCCACCTTTAAGCATTTTATTATCCGTCACCACAATTCCTCCACCATCATTCTCATCTCAACACCTGTTTCCGACATGAAGTATCCATCGGACGAATACACATTTAGCTAAGCATGGCTAAGCATCAACATTGCATAGCAAAGTATTTCAGGCCAACAAAACAATCCTATGGATAATGGGAGGGAGAACAGGTATTGGCATCGGAAACTTAATGCAACTATAGGATACTCTAATCCAATAAAATTGACATTTGGAACCGCATGCAATATTATAGTGGAGAAAATACTTGCGGAAAATAGGATAAGATATGCTCAGAGGGGGGATTACGCTTGCCTTGTTGAGCGGAGTAGTCAAACTGCTCGTCGGAGTAATGATGCTCAACTCCGGACTCGTGATCTACCGGAGAGTAAACAACACCGGAAAGCAGAAACAACAATCAACACATGGCAATTGTGCAATGCATACAGAGATGATGATATGACATTTTAATGCAACTAGGGGATCCTAGACATAATCATCGAGTTAAATGAGTGTCCCCAAATAATTAAGCATTATTTGGCCTACCCTCATATTTATCTTAGTGGCATATTAATAACTCTGATAAGATCAGCACCTAAATATTATTCTAACATGCATGAAAATGTTGTTTCCTGTTAGTATTTAACTTGCTGAACATGGTGATATGTTGTTTGCAATTTTCGGAGCACACATGAATATTTGGTAAGTATTTCAAATTGCTATTTGAATTTGTTATTTTAGGGAAGTGCAACTTATTAACATTACCAAAGTTTATTATTGTGTAGAACTGCTTGAAAACAATTTGTAAAAGTTTCTCTGAACATTTTGAGGTGTTACACATAAATTTTGGAATTATTTGAATTAAACATGAATTTCCAAAAGGAATTTCATTTCGGCAATTTTTAGGATTCCATTTAACCAGAGCAGAAAATTAAATCAGTTAGGTCCAAATAAGATATGGATGTGTAGGATTTGTTGAGACAAACATTTGGACACCTTATTTGCTCAATTGGGATTGAAAGAGTAAAAGATAGGCATTTCTAAAACTCCTCTTTTAAATGTGTCATTTAAATGAGTTATAACAAACCGCAACAGGATTATTTATCAACTTAGAGGACAAAGAATTGAAACAGGAATTCCATTCAGTTTTTAAACAAAATCGGATTATCCGGTTGTGGGTGGATCGGAAAATCCGATCGAAGGAAAATTGAGTACTGGCTCGGTTCGGAATATCCGACTTCTCCATTATCGGATTATCCGACGGGACAGAGAGAGAGCGGCCGCGCATGGCGACCTGCGGGCGCCGGCGAAACACGGCGGGGGAGGGAGGAACGGAGGGCAAAGGGAGGCCAGCGGCTCACCAGTCACTCGGGGATGCGCTCTGCGGAGGCGGAGAGGGACGGAGGCGGCCGGAATCAGGCGGCGGAGCCGCGGCGGTGGCCGGCGAGGGAGCGGGCGGCACGGTCAATGTATAGCCTCCCCGGTCGATTCCTTTGGCAGGGAGGCGGAGCAAGGCACGGCGGAGATGGTGGTGGTCGGCGATTTGCTCGGGAGCTCCTCAAACACCGGCGACGAGCACGGCGAGCATGGCGGCCATGGCGGCTCGCGGGAGCTCGGGGAAAGAGAGAAAAAGGGGAGCGGGGCAGGTGACGAGAGGATAGGGTCGGGGAGCGGCCTCGTGCGGCACTCTTCCTGCAGGGGTAGGGCAGAGGAGGGGGCCCGGAGCGGCATGGCAGGGCAGGGCGAGCTGGTGCGGCGACGACACCGCGCCGGGTCGCTACAGGAGGAAGGAGGAGAAGACTTCGCACAAAGCCCCCTGGCCAAATTGTTTTCCTCACAGACTGGCCCTTTCCATATTACCATTAGGTCCTTCTGTTTCTTTTAAAACATTCCAGCAGTTTTGGGGAATTTTATTAGAGCACTAAACCATTTTTGAAAATTGTGAGATTATTTGGGTAGCCTCCCCATATTGAGTAGAAGCTACACAAAAATTGGCAATTCAAAATAAAAAGTTTGGAAAACTTTTGTTTAGAGAGTTTGGATTTGGCATTTTTGCTAAATTTCAAAACGTTGCTCCTTTAACAATTTGGAGCAAGTGCAAAATATTATTCCGGAGCTCTTGGAATTTCCTTGACAAATATAAGTTGTCAAGCATTTGTATTTTGCAAGGTTTAGTGCCTTCATTGTTTTGAAATTGGTTGAAGCAAAATTAGCATTTTGTTTGAAGTGGTGCCAAACCACAACAATTCCCTAGCAACAACAACAATTCCCTAGCACAATTCCCTAGCATAACATGATGCATGAATGCCATGATGCAATGCAACACAAAAGCGAAAATTTTATCCGGGTTTTTAGGTTTTCAAATTTCGGGCTGTTACACCTTTGACGAGCCCACCCAGAAACGTCGATCTCCTGAAGCAGCAACCACACCACCGGCGCCCAACGCACTGGCCGAGCCAGCACGCACCACTTCTTGAGCAAGGGAGGCGGACTGGCACCGCGCCACCCCCTGCCGGACAAGCTGTGGGAACGAATCCGCACAGCCCGCCACCACCGCTGCATCGAGGGGCTGCGACCCCGCCGGAGACGCGACGCCGTAGCTGCTAGGGCCGACCTCAGTGCCGCAGATAGGAGGAGATCCGAGCCTCCCTCTCCCGTCAGCTGCGGATGCCACCACGGATAGGAGCACCACCGCGTGGAGAAGATCCCGCGAGATCCGCCGCCACCGGCGCGCCCAGCCGTGACCGAGCCTCCCCCCGCCGACCGCCTTGCTCCAACGAGCACGCCGTCGCCGCCCCAGCAACTTGAGCTTGCCCGCCGTCCCCCCAAATACGCTGGCGGCGTGGTGGCCGTCGTGCTGGGTCTCTGGCGGCGCTAGGGTTCGCCCCCGGTGCCGCCCTGGGGTGCGACACGGGGGGTGGGGTGACGAGTTTTTGTTTGTTTGTTTTTGGCCGGCCGAGTTTGAATGTAATGTGAGGTTGAACTGTACCCGTTTGGTAGCTGGCGAGAGTATTCGTGCTGGTAGGGAGAGCTTCTATTTAACTCGGTAGTATTCTTCGTAATCTCCCGAGGTGGGACTAAAAATGAGAACTCCACCTGGGGACGCGGGAGTTGACACCGATACACGCCTGACGCCTGTGTTTTTGTCTTCACGGTCGCTGCTCCTGTGCGGCTGTGCTACTGGCTCCGTTGTACGAGTGACAAACATGTCACGTGAGTGGCCTCATCGTTATTTTTGAACTGGCCTATGCATAATTTTCTTACGATTAAAAGGGAAACATAAATTAAGACCAAAGAAACCTAAATTTAGCTCACGTGCAAAAAAAACACGCGGGAATCTTTTTTTTTTTGGACGAACAGAACAAATTTCAGTGTCTAACGACTAAATAACACCTTCAAGTGAAACAAAAATTGGATCATAATTTTAGAACTGCAGAAAAATCGTGAGCCAAAAGGAACAAAATTTTATACTATGCGGAACAAATTTTAACATCGTGAAGACACAACTACTAGTGAATCACAATTCCGCACTAAGTGAAACAAAATTGTACCTTCCAGGGGATAGTAACATGTGCAGGTGGAAAACAAATTGGACAATAATCTTAGAACAATCTATCAAATCATGTCACAAAGAGTAATAATTATTTTGACTACACGAAACAAATTGTCAACAAATGAGGAACAAAAACTCGCAACTATTATAGAACGTAATTTTGTACCAAGTGGATCAAAAAAATAGTACTAGTGGAACAAGCCGCGTCGCAAAATGAATTAACATTTTAAACTGAGTGGAACAAAATTAATACACGACGTACAAAAAGTCGAAACTATTTGGAACTGAATTTTGCACTACAAAACAAAAATTTAGTATCGGTGGAACAAACCATGTCATAAATGGCGGAACAAAATTTTTGCGATATGGTGACCCGCCGGAATTACACTTTTGTTCGGAAGAAGTCAGAACCGGCTAAGAGAGTGTAAACGTCCAGAAAGAGCCTCTCGCGCCGATTTTCCGGCGAAAGCCCAGATAATGAAGAATGCAGGCCCTGTAGTGTCAAACGGTGAACTGGGAATGGTTGCAGGTCAGCTTGAAGCTGTCTCGCAAAATTCAGTGAGAGCTATCAAAGCACCGTTTAAACCTCTATCACAACTGCGGCTATTGAGGTGCAGCCCAAGGCCGATCCTCATTTTCTAGAGGCTCCGGGCAAACTAAAAGATGGGCCCTTTCAGTAAATAATAATATACTAGCAAAATGCCCGTGCGTTGCAACGGGTGTAAAATAAATCAAACACTTTAGATTTAAAGTAAATTTTATTTTTTGTTCTATCATCGTTTATAGGGCGGCTTTCTCCTATATTCCAATTTTTGCCATGTCACAATCCTCATAAAAGTAAAAGAAATACTTGAAATACTCGCCACCCTAGGTCAGCCCAGGCACATATTAAACGAGTCCAGCAGGGGAAGAATACATGAGGATTTATATTAAGCTCTAACGAATTCGGTGTGTAAACACCCGCAAGCGGGCGCTGGCGCTCGAACTCGAGCGGGCGGGCTTCACAGGTCTCAACACCTGGTAGCCGTCCGGGCTAGGCCTCAGTTCACTCCAGGCACATATTATACACTCTAGTATTTTTCCGGTGATGCTCGGAACAATCAAATGCTCTCCTATAAAATTTGTGAAACAATTTGCATTGAGGCCATATGACAATATAGAGCACCCGCCTCAATGTCACCAAACGTATCAAGCATTAGGAACATGAACTAACCCATATATTTTGTTAATCTATTCCACAATCAAAGCAGCCATCCAATTGAATAGGCAGATCAAGAAAAAGAGGGAATGTCGTAATATAAGAAATAGTATCAAAAAGAAAAAGGCTGCAACCTGCATCTTCAACAACTCATGAGAAATGACAGTAATAACTACTGAAAATTTACTTAAGTCGTCATGTAGCCTCTCCTCTACCAATTTTCGTTTTGGGTAAAATATAAAAGTTGATCCTGAGAGGATCTGCACATGGCTTATCCATATAGTTGCGACCTACTGCTAATGTGTTGATCTGAACAGAAACTTAATATCTGTTTCTGAAAGAAGCTGGACAACGCTAAATAGGAATGCCTAATTTTTTAACATTCGTTAGCACAATCTTTTCTCTCTTCCAAGTGTACAAATTACAGGCCCAGCTAGTTGCAACCTCTTACCCTTTGTTTAGCAAAAAACCAAGAAGAAAGAATGGGAGAATCGCAAGAAAGGAGAGGTGAAGTCCGGCTGAATCTTTAGAGTCCATCCCGTAATCTGCCCAGGTTCTCGGTCTCAGAGAAATTGGAGCAGCTGCACATGGAAGCGGCATCAGCATCCTTTCTAGCTGGCGGCGACCTGCAGGAGGATACCCTGGCAGGGATCCGGAGGGCCATCGAGCCAGCACCTGAACTCCTCCGTCTCCCAGAGCAGCGCCTCGAGCGCTAGCGCGAGAAGAGCACGGAGGTGAACTCCCCGTCCTTGGCAGGGAAGCGAGAGAGGATTCGACGGATGAGACGGTCTGGGAAGTCTCCAAGACCATCTCCAAGTCTCCAAGTCTGCAGAGGCGGAGCAGCAGTTTCTGACCAAGTCTCCAAGACCAACTCGATCTCCCGTTCACCGTCGCCGGGACGCCGTGGCCGGCGCGCTGTGGTCGGCGAGGACGAGGAGTAGCCATTGACGCGGGCGCGTGACGGCGCGAGGACGGATCGAGGACGGGCGGCGGCCATGGACGCGGGCGCGCGAGGACGGGAAGAGGTCAGGCGGTGGCCGCCGGCCATCGCGGCGGCTGGGTGCCGAGATCGTTCGCGCCGCACGGGTCACCGAACAGGTATACGAGAGTTACGGCTGCGTTGACCGTTTTGCTGATACAGGATTGCGGGTCGCTCGACGATCCAGCTAACTGACTCGAATCAGAGAATTAATCGATCTAACGGCGACGTAGCAAGGAAGACGTACGACCGGCGCGTACGACGTACCACGGACGGACGAAATTTTTGGAGAAAGAAACTTTACTGATATTATATAGTAAAGATGTATCGATTTCAGTTAAGCTGAGTAGCTACGTGTACTTAGGGGTCATTGCCCCCGCCCGGCCTGAGATTCGTTAAAATCTTTTATGTTTGGAATTTTTTACTAGAAATCCCATGTATTTGACCAATTTACTCCCCCTCCAATACATGGCCAAAAATGACTACCTAGCTCGGCCCGTCAGCACGCGATCTTGCCAGAACGGGGCCCGGCGTCAGTACTGCAGTATCTGGCGCCTAGTCATCATATGTATCTACCCACAATGCTTTTGACTAATTTGGCGTATAGCTTGGCCCTGACCGACGACATCTAGATGATGAATAGTACTGTGATACTGTCTTCTCTTGCGATATGGTGACCCGCCTTCGGAAAAAATCAGAGTCGGCTAAGCGAGTGTATGCGTCCAAAAAGAGCCTCTCGCGCGGACTTTCCGGTAAAAGCCGAGCACATGAAGAATGCAGGCCCTGTAGTGTCAACGGCGAACTGGGAATGGTTGCAGATTAGCTTGAAGTTGTCTCGCAAAACTCAGTGAGAGCTATCAAAGCACCGTTTAAACCTCTATCGCAGCTGCGGCTATTGAGGTGCAACCCAGGGCCGGTCCTGGTTTTCTAGAGGCCCTTGGCGAACTAAAAGATGGGCCCTTTCAATAATAGTATAGTAAATAATAATATTTGTATCGATTTCAGTTAAGCTGAGTAGCTTGACGATCCTTCATTCTGGATGTTAATTCTCGGTGATTGGTGTTGGTGCAGATATCACGTTCTGATGTTGTCACCTTACGAGGGTCGTAGATAGGGACGCATTGCTTTCGGGCCTCACAGGATGCGTCCGGTCCGTAGACTTGACTCTCGCCGGTTTCTAATTAGTCGAATGGTGCTAAAAACTTCTATTTGCGTCTCAGCTTGCTTGGTGGTTGGTGATGCCAAATGCATGCGCTTTTGACTTTTAGTTCTTCTTGGCATGCCGCTAGGTAGGTTGTCTTCATTCTTTGTCCTTCTTCCGTTGAGTAGAGGAGGAACATCATTGTTGACTTCCTTGTTTATTGGCGTCGTGAAGCTTGCAGAAATCTTAAGAGGTAGAGTATATGGTCCAGAACTTTCTGAGGAGTCTAAAAGTTAGTTTGAGGACCCTGGAGGTAGGTGGTTTGGTCTACAGTTCGATGAAGGTCCAAGGGTTGCGTTCTCAGTTAGCCTTAAAAACTTAGACAAGGAGCTTCATGTCCATAGTATCCATTCGTGTTCTTGTATCCTCCTTGGTTTGATTTGTCGAGGCAGGTTGAACAAGAAGACAGTTCAGCAGGTGACGTTGATGGTGCTTGCTTCTTGGTTTATCTCCGCGTAGATGGCTTTCAATGTTGGTCGACTTCAGTCATGTTGATGGCGATCTCCTTTGGTTGCTTCCTTAGCTTGAGGGATTCCTGAAAGCTTCCGAAATCCAGGGGTAGGCAGGGGTTGTGATTCGGCCTTGAGTCTTGTGGAGATGGGTATAAGTTAGACGAGGGTTTGTCCTGTTTTACCACACGGGATAAGTACCGGGTAGGTCAAACCTAGCAAAGTTAGCTCAAGAGATTATAATGCCACGAACTGCTCGTCAAGCGGGTAGGTACAGGATCCTTTGAAACCCATCCGTACCGTCACTACAAGGATTCCGGTCTATTGCAACAAAATCGTTTGTCGCAATACATGCCGATTCGTGGCAATAGGTACCTATTGCCACAAAACGACTTTCGTTGGCAGCCGTTGCAATTGGACGTATGGTAATAGGTTATCGCCACGAAAAAGCAATTGTGGCATTAAAAGTGTGGTATTGCAACAATCATGTGGAAAGTTGCCACATTTTTCCCCGTGGCAGCACTCACGTGATGCCACAATTTGGTTTGTGGAGATAGATTTAATGCAACATTCAAAAAAAACGTGGCGACTGATAGCTCGTGGCGACAACCTATGCCAACGACGCTCGGTTCGTGGCGCATACTATTCCGTGGCAATAGTCAAGCGTGGCAAGAAACTATAACAACAATCCTTGTTTTCGTGGCATTAGGCATTTTGCCACGAACCGCTACGCTTGTGGCATTAACTTATGGCAACAAACAT
Source organism: Poa pratensis (assembly GCA_947311845.1). NCBI lineage: Eukaryota > Viridiplantae > Streptophyta > Magnoliopsida > Poales > Poaceae > Poa > Poa pratensis. Next base: position 33,374,467 of record CAMZMU010000053.1, read on the forward strand.
TCCAATCGTCGTAACAGGAAATTGCAACATACTCATTTTGGTGGTGATAAATAGTTATCACAACGGGAAAAATGTTTGTAGCGAGAAACTATTGCGACAATTTAAACTTTTTGTGGCAATACTCTATTTCAACAAAACTTAATCTGGTGGCACCAAACAGTTATCGCAAACGAAAGTGGGTTGTGCAAACGAAAGTGGGTTGTGGTAATAGCCTATTGTAACAATAAAAAATACAAGCATTCAATTACAACATTCAAAACCATACGTATAATATGTAGATTAATAAAAATCATAATTCCCATAGCAAATATCCATCAAATGAAACTCAACTACAATTTAGCCATCCTAATTAAGTGACAAGACTAAACTGTCCGTATCTAGAGTCCAGTCCAGCTAGTTCCTTGGGTCCTAGTCACCGCCATGATCCAGCTGATCGATCGCCACAGTCGTGATCCAACATCGTCTCTGCTCCAGCATATGGCTCATCCCTCGCACTCCGGTGTCTGGCCGCCAAGCACCACATCCCATCTGCTCCAGCTCAGAGTATCCAACTGCTTCCACCCCAGCACCCCATCATCAAGCATCGCGTTGCCTCTGCCACAATAGAATCGACCAACAAGAGAGAGTGAGCACTGAGTAGTGAATCGACCAAAAATAGGGTAAGCAATGATAATGGTGTGCATAATTTCAGACCATAATTTAGATGAAATCGGTGCTGACTTTGCGATGCCTAATTCAAGGGAATGAATAGTGCAATATCAATATAAGGAGTTTCTTCAGATAGAGCGAACATCACAAATTCACAATGCATAGTCGTACTCCACACAAATAGTGAAAAACTCAGTTAGCAAGATGAATGTACCCTTCAGTAAAAAAAAACATACAGTAAAAAAAGTGTACCTTCAGTGACCGCACCTCATGCTTTAACTTACTGTTTTTCTGAACCAGTCTCGTAGGTGTCCTGTAGTTCAACAATGCAAGGTCATTATTTACTTGCAGCTAACAAATGATAAGTGGCATACAATTCGAACCACACCTATATGCTACAGCAGTATATGCTACTCTGAAATAAATGGACATGATAACTAATATGTGGTACTGGAGGGAAGTAGCTTTTCCTGAGAATAACACTTGTGTGGTACTGATTATCCCAGGTCCAGAAGTGCAATCGATTACTTGATAAGAGGCTTATGTTCAGCTTATGTTCATGTCTAGATATAAGGTCATTGTTTACAGACACAATTCTCACAACAGAAGGAGGATATGGATCACAACGATACCTTGACGGAGATGATGCCGGCGAGGCCGTCGAGGTCCTCAAGCAGCTTGCCGATGCACACCTCATTACAGGGCCTTGGTGTGAGTTTGTATTATGTGCAAAACAATAAACCCTGGGAAAATCCAAAAACTACAAACCATTCTTATCACCAAAATCCCCATAATCTTCAAGCATCCACCAGCACGTGGGAGTACAACCTGCTCACCTGGGCAATATCAAGCATGTTTCACATCAAGCCAAGAGAACTGAGAGTATGAATTGCACATAAAATCAAAGGAAACGACAAAGTGATGAGGGAAAAACCAATAGTAAAATGCATAGAGCATCAAACTGAAATAATCAGAATATTAGATAATGATTGCGTAACATAAATGAGTAGTCTGCTTCTTCTCCTCGGCAGCATGCCTAGTAAATCAAAGCATCAGAGCCCCGCTAATTCAAGCATCAGCAGTCCAAGATAATTGATCAAGCACGTCCAGGAGGAGCAGCCCATCCGGCCTTCAGATCGGGCGTCCTCGCAAAGGAGGAGGCCGGTGAGCAGTGGCGGCCGGGATCAAAGACCAAGGGCGGAGATCCGGCGCGCCAGGCGGCCTCGCGAAGATCGCGGACAATCCCTAGGTCACCGCAAACCCTAGGCCGGCCACGCGCGGGCTGCGGTCCGGACAGCTCGACGGAGCGGCGCTCATCGAAGCACGCACGCGCGTGTCGGCGAGCCAGCCAGCCGCGACGCCGTGGCTCCAGGGTGGAGGCGGTCGATCTGGTCCGGGGGGATGAACGCGAGCGTCTTGGGGAGGAGGCGGCGGCGGACGGGAGGATGGGCCGGGGCGGGGGGGAGGAGGGGCGTCGGCGGAGGGAACCTACCGGAGAGGCGGCTGCGGCGTCGAACTGCATTTGGGAGAAGGAGCTGACGATAGGGCTCGGGAGTTGTATAAGAGAGACCGTCAAAACACAGCGCGGGGACGGCAATATTTCGTGAAAACACATGCTTTAGGCGGGCACAAGGAAAAAGAATGAGAGAAAAATAAAAAGTATTAAGTGATTGGATGGAATTTAAGAGATTTTCTTCCGGATTAGCCATACCAAGCGAAGTGGAAGTTGCGGGCTGGTGCAAATCTTTCCACCTTCCGTGATTTCAGGGCAGGAATCGCTCAACCTTTGCTCTCCGTAACTAACGTGCGTACAGGTCGGGAGAGAGACGGACGGGGGAGGTTCTGCGCGAGGGGATGTGTGCGTTTTATTTTGCTCGTGTGGATCGGATGGTTGATATGGTCCAACTGAAGGCGATCCGCGGGAGGTGTCTTCTCGCGATCTGATTAGCTGAGACGAAATTAGATATGAAAATCGGCATAAAGTTTTTAAATGGACGAAATTAGCTAAGAAGCAAGAAAATTCATAATATTTGGATATTATCCATCAAATATGGTCTATTTGGTGTGAAAATTGGATTGGTTCCATTTTAGACCATATTTTTTATACTTGCTTCACAAAAAATCTCATTTTTGGCACTCAGGAAATGGAAAATTATATTTTTATAAATAATTTGAATATTCTTTTTGACGCTATTATTTCCATGCCAATATACACCTATGTGCCAAATATGAGCTCATTATCACAAAACATGCCATAGATGTGTCCACCATGATCTTGCTCATTTGGCTTGAAACCCACGAACCTTCATACATGATAATAGTTTCGTGAATACTTTCTTCCCAAAGTTCTGATATTCTAAGTTTAGCACATTTCCTAGAAACTAGTAGACATGATAAGACTCCATGAGGAAGAATTTCATTTTTTAAACAAATTCATTTTCTTTGATTTTTTCAAATAAATGTCAAAATGACAAGCATGGCTATTCATCGAAAGGGTTGAATCTTTCAAAACTATAGATATTTCTGTGATATAACACTAGTTTTGTACCCACAAATGAACTTTGGAAAATCTCGGAGCAAATTATCACACACTTGTAGTTCGAATTCGAATTACCTTCGAAAAAACAGCATAAACTCCTTCAAATAGAAGAAATTAGATAGAAAGTGAGAAAATTCATAATATTTGGATATTATCCACCAAAAATGGTCTATTTGGTGTGAAAAATGGACTGGTCCCATTTTACATCATATTTTTTGTACTTGCTTCACAAAAAACTCAATTTTGGTACTCAGAAAATGGAAGATTATATTTTTATAAATATTTTGAAAACTCGTTTTGACGCTATTGTTTTCCATGCCAATATAAACCTAATGTGCCAAATATGGGCCCATTATCACAAAACATGCCATAGATGTGTCCATGATCTTGCTCATTTGGATTGAAACCCACGAAAAGTACACATGATAAGACTCCATGAGGAAGAATTTCATTTTTTGTAACCAAATTCATTTTGTTTGATTTTTTCAAATAAATGTCAAAATGACAAGCATGGGTATTCATAGAAAGAGGTTGAATCTTTCAAAAATATCAGTGGTTCCACTAGTACAGAACGACACATCGGATACCCCTCTATGGCAACGGCAAGAGTTAGGCGACGGAAAAATGAGCTCCGCGCCCTTCCGCGAGTGCGCGCGCGCTAGTCGGTCGATGGGCCCGACACAATGGTAGCGGAGGCTGAAAAGATCTCCGTTGCTCATATATAGGCAACGGAGGAAAGAATATCTCCGTTGCTGATATTGCCACATCAGAAACGGAGATCGGTCTATCTCCGTTTCCCATGTGAAGGCACATTAAGCGGTGCCGGTATTAATATCTCCCACTCCAGTACTGTATCTCACTCTCACTCTCAGTCTCACTCTCCCCAGTTCCTAACCCTAGCGATGGCGAACCCCTCCGGCGCCGACGGAAGTCAGGATGGAGCATCTTCCTCCTCCCACCCTCCGAGGCGCAGCCCGGATCTCCCCTACAACTGGGGCGAGATCCCCGGCGACTGCGGTCGCGAGTTCATTCTGAGCCGTCAAATCCCATCCGGATCCACGGCGGCGGCGGCCACCGACGCCCGGATCTCGTCCTCATCGTCCTCCTCGGACGATGAGGACGAGGATCTGGAGGTCGGTCTCCTCCTCTGTCGAGCCTCCTTTGAGCGCGAGCGCGCCGAGGGTGTCATTCGGGCGTCTGCGATGCAGAGAGCTATCCGCATCTCCGCCGCCGAGCACGCGATATAAGCCGCCGAGGAGGCGTTGTTCCAGACGCGACTCCGGACGGCCATAGACCGCTCTCTTCTCCCTGGCCAGGGCCCTGGGCCAGATGCGGCGGCGGCAGCGGTGTCGGCGGCGGAGGAGGAGGATGAGGAGGAGGAGGAGGAGGACGCTCCGGTGTTCGAGCAGGATGAGGTCTCCTCTGACGTCTCCTCTGGCAGTGGCACCGGCGCCGACGCCTGGGACGCAATCCGCGACGGAAAGCGACCCCGCCTCGCCTAAGGTAAATGACCGCTCTGTTAGCTACTTATTTAGCTCGGTTTGCTCTGTTAGTTAGCTCTGTTCAGCTATGTATTTGATATGTTAGCTACTTATTTAGCTCGGTTTGCTTTGTTTAGCTATGTATTTGATATGTTAGCAACTTATTTAGCTCGGTTTGCTCTGTTAGTTAGCTCTGTTCAGCTATGTATTTGCTATGTTAGCTACTTATTTAGCTCGGTTTGCTTTGTTTAGCTATTTATTTGCTATGTTAGCTACTTATTTAGCTCAGTTTGCTCTGTTAGTTAGCTCTGTTCAGTTATGTATTTGCTATGTTAGCTACTTATTTAGCTCGGTTTGCTTTGTTTAGTTATGTATTTGCTATGTTAGCTACTTATTTAGCTCAGTTTGCTCTGTTAGTTAGCTTTGTTCGGCTATGTATTTGCTATGTTAGCTACTTATTTAGCTCGGTTTGCTTTGTTTAGCTATGTTTTTTGCTATGTTAGCTACTTATTTAGCTCGGTTTGCTCTGTTAGTTAGCTCTGTTCAGCTATGTATTTGCTATGTTAACTACATATTTAGCTCGGTTTGCTTTGTTTAGCTATGTATTTGCTATGTTAGCTACTTATTTAGCTCAGTTTGCTCTGTTAGTTAGCTCTGTTCAGCTATGTATTTGCTATGTTAGCTACTTATTTAGCTCGGTTTGCTTTGTTTAGCTATGTATTTGCTATGTTAGCTACTTATTTAGCTCGGTTTGCTCTGTTAGTTAGCTCTGTTCAGCTATGTATTTGCTATGTTAGCTACTTATTTAGCTCGGTTTGCTCTGTTCAGCTATGTATTTGCTATGTTAGCTACTTATTTAGCTCGGGTTGCTCTGTTAGTTAGCTCTGTTCAGGTATGTATTTACTATGTTAGCTACTTATTTAGCTTGGTTTGCTCTGTTAGTTAGCTCTTCAGCTATGTATTTAGCTCGGTTTGCTTTGTTTACTGCTTATTGGCTCTGTTTATTAGATTTGTTTGCTGTTTTTAACAAAGAATATTCGTTGTTTCAAGGGCTTGGTGGATGCTTGGTGACGATGCTGCTGCCGTAAAGACCTAGGAGCGGGGCTCCATACACGGTGCCGTCACCAGGAGCAGTACATTTTGCGCAGCAGGAAAGACAGTAGATGTTCATCTGGCGGCCGTGAAGACATAGGAGCAGAGCTCCAGCCACGCGCACTGATTAACTTTTGTAAAGCAGGGCGTACAGGAATACGGTGACGACCGGGCGGCCGTCTAGTCGCATGGAGCGGGGCTCCATCGACGGCACAGCCCGTCACCGTGTTTTTTTTTGTTTTCCTATAACCCTTATTAGAAACGGTTATTAGCAAAACTCCGTGTCTAATGTTAAATACATCAGAAATGGTTTATCTCCTCCGTTTCCATTATGAGGCTTCACATCAGTGACAGAGGCGGGGACACGGACCCTTTCTCCGTTGTCGAAGGGGTTTTTGCCCCGTTTCCGATGTGTCGTTCTGTACTAGTGTTCTAGATATAACAACTAGTTTTATACCCAAAAATGAATTTTGGAAAAATTTTGGAGCAAACTATCACACACTTGTAGTTCAAATTCGAATTACTTTCGAAAAATCCGCATAAAGTCCTTTAAATGGAAGAAATTAGATAGGAAGCGAGAAAATTCATAACATTTGGATATTAACCATCAAATATGGTCTACTTGGTGTGAAAATTGGATTAGTGCCATTTTACACCATATTTGTTGTACTTGCTTCACAAAAATATTATTTTTGGCACTCAGGAAATGGAAAATTAAATTTTTATAAATAATTTGAAAAATAAGTTTTCATATTAAAAGTTTAGCATTTTTCATATTTATGTGAAAACTGTAACAATATAGGCGGCGATTTGGCACATGGGTGCAGCTGCACCCGCTGCCCGGAATTTTTTTTCGAAATGTCAAAAATTCGAATTTTTTTTTTTGCATGTAGTCCAACATGATAGAAGCCAGCACAAAAATTGGCATGGTGAAAAAACTTTTTTTGCAACCTGTGCAAAAAAGACAAATTCGGACATACCGAAAAGTATATGTACGCGTCCGAAATTTGTCTTTTTTGTACAGGTTGCAAAAAAAGTTTTTTCACCATGCCAATTTTTGTGCTAACACATCACGCTGTAATTTACATTCGGATTTGTTTTCGGAATTTTTTGACATTCTGAAAAAAAATTAAAAATAAAATCCATAGTGGGTGTATCTACACCCATGCACCGTTATGGATTTCCCAACAATATATGCCATTGGTGGAAATATACAAATATGAATAGAACAAGGGAAAGATTTCTCAACAACAAGAACGATTGTCGTCGGAGTCGAGGAAGAAGACGATAATGGGACTCGAGTAGTCGAAATCGTCGATGTAGATGTTCATAGCCTCCGAGATGTAGTCAATAGAGTTGAAGTACAGGTGCACGGGAATGAGGCAGAAGTCTTGATACGCTTGTTAAAGACGACGTGTACTCGGCATGCTCCGGTGACGATCTTCAGTGACGTGGATGACATGGCTTCGGCGACGGCGCGGTCAACAGAAACAATAAGATGCAACACCATGTCCTGGACGTAGTAAAAGCCGCAGGGAGTCTTCTGGTGTGTGGAACTTCCGTGATGATCACCGAGGCCGACGAGATCTATCCATGAACTCGATTTTGGGGCTGGAATGGTCATGGTTGGTACGGTCTGTACAGTGCACTTATGGAGAAAGTTTGTGGTAGGAAATTGGGGAGAAGGACGAGGAGCACAAGGTGACGCGCTCAGATCTCCATTTTATAGACCGCGGCGAGAGATCGGGAGACGCATGTCAACCGGTGGCATTCGGAGCACCGATTCGATTTGGGCATTCGTGACATCTAAGTGAGATATTATTTCCCTGAATGAAACGTTCACGAAATTCTGAACATCTTTCGTATTAGAGCCGAAGAGAAAAGGTCATTAGATTTAGCGGAATCGGGAGAGGAAGAGGTAGTCAGCCATGGCGTTCTAACTTCTGTAGGTTTAGGCTGGAGGGAGAAGATGAGCACGTACGCTCGGGTGGGCTAGTCGGTCTGGGAAGTAAATGGTCCAAAGGATGTTGAGCCCATGGGAAAAATGAAAAGGAAAAAAATGGAAAAGGAGATGGGCTGCCCAAATCAGGTATAGGAGAGGAGAGAGAGAGAGGCTAGATTCTGCCCAAATTGTTTTTTCGTAACTCTTTTTTTCTATTTATTAATTACAGGAAAATAAATGTGGCATATATAATTTCCAAAGATTTTCCAGAAATTTCAGGGAAATTCCAAAAAAACAAAATACTTATAATGGGCTTAGTTATTATAATTTTTACCCAAGTCTAGTTTTATAAAATAATTTTGTTTATAAAACATGCATGTAGGTCTTAATAAACCCCTAGAATAAATTTATAGGGTTTCTTAGATCCTACAAGTTTTTCCAAATTATATTGAGAATGTCATGTTATTCTCTTCTCTCTATTTTTTCTTGGAAATGGATTTAAATATATGAAGAATCCAAAGATCCATTAAAAATCCAAATACCAAAAAGAATATTTACAACATGTTTATTATATTTGGGAAAGTCATGTTGAACCATGTGTTATATATCTCGCTGAGATGGTTTGTTATATCCTACTAAAATCTTGTGTCCTATGTCCTTATATATATCTTCATGTACTGTTGTTGATCTGCTGCTGAATTAATTCTGGAAATTAGGCTGGGATACAGCCGTTATGCTGCTCAATCTTCAGGTACTGTGTTGATCTGCAACTATGAAGTTTTTGTTCAGATACAGTTAACCTCGCAGGTTCACTATTTCTACCGACAGATCCCTATTTCTTACGCAACACACGCACATCCCGGTGGTCTGAACCTTACTCTGCATTACGTAGGCGCGCCAGTTCGAATCCTTGCAGAAGCTAAAGGCTCCACCATTTTTGTTATTTTAAAAGTTAACCTAGTGGGTATACAATATCTAACGTCTGACCCCTAAATCTTCAACAATACACGCACAGCCCAGGCTCCACCATTTTTTGGCTAGTTAACCTAGCTGATATACAATATGTACAGTGAGAACCCTAATTATTCACCAACACACGCACAACTGAGTTGTCTGAACATTGTCGTGCATCACGGAGGCGCGTGGGTTCGAATCCCCTCGGAGACGAAGGCTCCACTTTTTTTCGGTTTTGGTTAATTAAAATTGGTGCAATTAATAAATACTTTAATTACTCCTTAAAATTTGGAAAAATTCACAACTTAATATCTATAAATCTGAATAACATAAATTATATGTCTATAATTATCAGAAAAATACATAGATGATCTTTTGCTCCTTTTTCCCAACACTAGGGGATTGTTGCAATATGTTCTACATATTATCATGGATGGACAATTTTTCGCAATATGTAATAGTTATTGCAACATATTGAACGTGAGGCAAAAAGTCGCCATATTACAACCAACACATATTTTGTGGCAATAAGAAGCTATTTTTTGCAACAATATCTATGACTATCGCCACATGCCAGAATTGTTGTAATATATGTCCGAATATTACCACAAAGATTTAGTTCGTTGCAATATCTAGTCCTCTATTACAACAAAATGACTAATTTACGCAACGCAACACAACTGTCGTAATATCACTACCATATTACAGCACTGATACAACTTGTGGCAATACGTAACTTTTATTGCAACAAAAGGAATACTTACCGCGACGAAACGAAACTATGGCAATATGTTGCTCCTATTACCATGAAAAGGAATTTTGTGGTAATATCGCATTTTATTGCAACGAAAGATAGCTGTAGCAATAAATTTTGTTGCAATATACCAGGATTCCTGTAGTGCGTTGGTTTCTAAGCTCGAATCTTCATAAGATAATGACCCTTATATACTTCTTGAGTTCTCCTTGCTACCAACCATAAGTTTGTTTTCCTATGCCATCTCTTTTCTTGTCAAGGCTTGCAGTTAGAGAAGGTTCGTTAGTACTATCACAAACTTGGGTTAGATGTTAATCTAAATTTAGATAAGTTAGGTTAGTTATATAAGGTAAGGCTCGTGTCTTCACTGGGTTTTCATAAATGGCTGCTTCCCTGGGGCGCTTGACACACTTTGCACAAAATGGTACATGAAAACCATTATGTGACTTGCGAGTTAGGTTGTAAAATCTCAGACTCTCAGGGTTAAGATCGGGGCCTTCTATATCATGCACAACTGTCAAATCTCGCCGGGCGATGTTTAGATGATAGGGAAAACACTTTAGAAAGTTTTCCTCTCGAATTTTGATCCATGAAATGGGCGCTAGCACGACGGCTCTGCTGCCTGCGTTCACGTGGCCGTTGGAATGGAAGAATTCCGCTGTCCCCTCGATCGGCCAGGCGTCCGGCGTACGTGTCCATCGCTGGGCCTCTCGGCGGCGGGATTGGTCGTCGTCGGTAGTTTGATTGATGAGAAAATGATGAGCTATATCGGCTCAGCTCTACGTTTGTGCCTATCTGTATTTGTTCTGATCGGTTTTTCTATGTTCCGCGGGGTGGTTTGATCAGGTGGTTAAGAGTTCACGTGGACTTGATTTGCAAGATCGCATCATTTAGGAGTTGTCGCACTTCCAGGCTGCACTGAAAGTGCAGGTGCTTGCCGTTGAAGTCCATTCTGGGGTAGTGTCACAAGGGCTGCCTGTAAAGAGTGACCACACAAACTTTATTGTGTTAGCAAAATTATCTTTCCTGGGAAATTTTTAAGAAATTTTATACGAAACAAAATGAAGTAGAACGGAAAAAAAAAACGGAAATTCGGTAGAGCTCCTTCTTTTGGACGGTGGAGCTCCTTTATTTCTGGAACGGTATCCCTTACATGTTACATCAAAAAAAAAAAAAAATCTCGTGAGACTTTTGAGGGGGGGAGTTAGGAATGGAACGGCGACGCCGGGCCACCATGGCGCCGCCGGCGTGGGGGGAGGCGTGCCCAGGCTCGAGGTTCGCCTGCCTCGGCGATCTGGAGGCGTGCCCGTCGGGGGAAGATGGTCTACTGGCGTCGGAGACGGCGAGCTTGGAGGATGCGGGCCACGTTTCCGTGCAGATCACGCTCGATGCACTGAATGAGGAGGAGCCGTTGCGGTGCAGTTCGTCGCCGGTTCGCCGGCCGGCTCGATCTGACGCGGAGCTCCTCCAAGAATTCTGGTTGAACGCGGGTTATCCTTCGCCGTCGAGCCGGACATGGGAGCGTGGGTCGCCGTCGTGTTCAGTTGAGTGCTCTGACGTGATGGTTGTGTGCAGGGCTGAGCCAGTGGTGGAAGAGCTTGCGCCGCCGCCGGCGAGTCGGGGAACGCAATCGTCTCCGACGGGTCTGCGGCTGTCACGGCCGTCGCCGCGGATGGGCCCGTGGCGTGGTCCTCTACCTCCTCGCCGGATCACGCCGCCGCCGGTCCTTGGAACGTTCATCGACAAGGCGGTTGCTGCCCGCTCGGAGGCGTCATCGCCGGGAACGTCGACATCGCCGGGAACACCGCCACCGGCGGCTGCAACGCCGTCGCCATCGCGTGCTGATCCGATGTCCGCGGAGGAAAAGGCGGCCACGGGCGGGATTCAAAATCCTCGGCGCATGCAGGTGGGCCCACGTCGTCAGATGGCCGATCTCGTCCGTCCAAACCCCTGGGCGCATCTGCACCGCCCGATCAGAGCTAGACCTAGCTCGTCCGCAATTAGGCTTCAGCCCGACGTAGAGCAGCCTCAACGCCGCCTCCACCGCTCGCATCGTCCGCTCGACTCGCCAAGTTCGTCTCCGTTCGCCCGAGCCCCGGCAACCGATCGTCCTCTCAACGTCGTGACCTTCTCGCCGCCACTGCACCGGTGGGCGAGGTCGTTCTCCGCTGTCGCGGCCACGCCAATCCGTCCCATGGCCGCTCCGCCTCGCCCGCAGCAAGGTGGGGCTCCTCGGGTGGGTGCTGCCCGGCCTGCGACGCCGGTTCCGCCTCTCCAGCAGCAGCCGCTCCATGGCCAGGGTGCTCCAGCGCCACTTCTTCATCAGCTCCAGTTCCAAGTCCAGGGCGCCGGGGTCGGTGTCCAGCAGGCCGGTGTGCCCGCGCAGTACGCCGGCGTTCCCTCGCAGCATGCCGGCGTGCATGCACCAGCTGCTGCCGGCCAGTACATGCCTCCCGCGGGATGCCGATGGTTCGGCCTTTACAAAATCCCTCGCGGCAGCCGAGTCCGCCGGCTTACATGTCTCCTCTGCCGCCGGTGCAATACCCGATGCCGATCTATGGGGCGTTGCCTCCGCTTGGGTACCCGCCGTTTCAGCAGCAGCTAGCTCCCCCCATGGCTCAGACAGTGGGGCAGGCGTCGCGGCCCAAGAGGAAGAAGAAGAAGGGACTCGTGCGGCAACAACCTCCGGCTATGCAGCAGCAGCAGTTCACGGCTCCGGCTATTCAGCAGCATCAGATCACGGCCCCGGCCCCCATGCAGAATGTGCCTATGTTGATGCCTCCGGCTGGGGTTGCTCCCGCGGATGCTACTGCGGTTGATGCTCCTCCGGCTGTTGGTACCGGGAGTCTGGACGGGACAAAGGTTGTGGCCGGAGGTAAAGCCAAGAAAAAGTGGTGGAAATGTGGGGATGGTACTCACAATACCAAGGGTTGTCCGGTGCTGCATTACTGCCTCGTGTGTGATACCGGTGCCCATCCTACCTTCAGGTGTCCGACTCTTCGGTTGCCGAGGCCCTCTGCCTTTTCTGCTGGTTATGGTTCGGAAGAAACAATTTTTGCGCAACTCCCTGATAGTGTTTACAAGCCCCATCTGTTACCATCGAGTTTACCGACGGTACTGGTGAAGATCGTTGGTGTGCCTGTGCCTGCGACTGCCATTCAGAGCTTACTGTCCAGGATGTTCCCGGCGAGCTCGACGTGGACTTGGGAGGCCCTTCCCCATGGTTCTGATGCTTTCTTGATTGGGTTCCCATCGTTGGAGGACCTGCAGCGGATGGATGGTATGCAGATGGGGGTCCCTAACTTTGCGGCCCAGGCTTCTATCTCGATATGGAAGAAAAAAGATGTTCTCCCCATGAGAGTGCTTGAGCAGGTGTGGGTACATGTGCAGGGGGTCCCATATCCAGTGAGACATTTCCTTGGCATCTGGGCTGTTGGTTCACTTATTGGGACTACTTTGGATGTTGATCTTGTCACGCTCAGGAGCCGAGGCATAGTGCGTATTCTTGTGGGGATGCCAAGCTCCGCGCCGCTGGACAAACAGATTGATCCCACCGGACTGTATCTTGGCACGGCATGTGTGGTGAAGCTGAAGGAGTATGCTTTCATTTTTCGCCGTGAGGCGGTAGACTTTACTCCTGACTCTGAGTTTGTTCCCTTCTTCTGGCGTCACAAGGGGGATGACGTCGATGATGATAATGATGATCTTGAGGAGGGGTTGGAGGGCACTTCGGACACTACGGTTTGGTTGGGCAGAATACCAGTATGGACGTTGATGCCAGCCACTCTTCGGCTAGTATTGGAAAGACTGTGGCCTCTTCGCATCCTCCTTCTCAGCAGTCTCTTGTGGCGATAACTCCGTACAATCCGAACCCGCAAACTCCTCGCAGGAATGAGATAGTGTCGAGGATTCGACGTGTCTCGCCGGGGCTGCTGCGCGTCGTTGATACAGCGAGTGGTACTCCTGGGGTGACTGATCACGTGAAGAATTCCGAGACTACAGCAGTAATTCACCTAGCTGGGCCGAAACTGCCATCTTCTGGACACTGCACGGGCGCGACGGTGGTCAGCCCACCTGGGCCGCCTTCGGTCGCAGCTGGACTACAGACGCCAGTCGCGGTAGAGGCTGTGGGGTTGGGCCGGCCTGCCATGCTGTCCGCCGCCGCTGATGGGCCGCCGTCGGATGCTGGCCTCGGCCACCTGGTCGCTGCGGAGGTTGGGTCGGCACGTGGAGAGGTCCGTGGGCCGGAGCCAATCGCCTGCTTGGCCAGCAAGGAGGCTGCTGCTGGGCCGATCCGGGGGAGGGCTTCTACACCAGCCCAGCCTTCCCTGGGTGGTACGGCGGTGGCAACAGGTGCGACGGGGATGGTCTCGACTCCGACCACTCCGTCGCGCGCTGCGTCCGCTGGGTTGGCTGCTACTTCGACTATGCCGACCCAGGACGGAGGCTCCGTCACGCCTTGTACACCTCTGATGACCCACAAGTATAGGGGATCGCAACAGTCTTCGAGGGAAGTAAAACCCAAATTTATTGATTCGACACAAGGGGAGCCAAAGAATATTTATAAGCCTTGACAGATGATTTGTCAGTTCAGCTGCACCTGGAAGTAGACTTGCTCGACACAGTTTATCAGTAGCAACAGTTTTATGACAGTAGCAGTAGTGAAATAATAGCAGCAGTAAAATAAAGACAGCAGTAATAATTGCAGTAGACAGCAGGATTAAAATACTGTAGGCATAGGGATGGATGAACGGGCTGCATGGATAGATAATTCATGAAATAGTCATACATAGGGCAATTGCAGATAAATAATAATAAGGTATCCAAGTAATAATCAATCATAGCATGTGTTCCGTATTTAGTCGTACGTGCTCGCAATGAGAAACTTGCACAACATCTTTTGTCCTACCAGCCCGTTTGCAGCGGGGCCTCAAGGGAAACTACTGGTAATTAAGGTGCTCCTTTTAATAAAGCACCGGAGCAAAGCATTAACACTCCGTGAACACATGTGATCCTCACGTCGCAACCATCCCCTCCGGTTATCCCAATTTCTGTCACTTTGGGGCCTCGGGTTCCGGACAGTGACGTGTGTATACAACTTATAGATATGATCCAAAACAATAATTATTCTCATGATTCAATAACATGTTCAGATCTGAGATCATGGCACTCGGGCCCTAAGTGACAAGCATTAAGCATAATAAGTTGCAACAATGACATAAAGTACTACCGATGGATACTAGGCACCATGCCCTAACAAATCTCACAACTATTACATGAATGATCTCATCCAATCCCTACCATCCCCTCAGCCTACAGCGGGGAATTACTCACACATGGATGGGGGAGTCATGGATGGTCGATGGAGAGGTGGCGGTGATGATGATGGCGATGATCTCCTCCAATTCCCCGTCCCGGCAGGGTGCCAGAACGGAGTTTCTGATCCCCGAAATAGGGTTTTCGATGGCGGCGGAGCTCTGGAAGGTTTTGGAAAAAGCGTCGATCCCCCGAAGTTTTTAGGTCAGAGGCTTTAAGTAGTCCAAAGGGGAGCGTCGGGGGCCACACAGGGTGGCCACACCACCCCTGGGCGCGGCAAGGGCCCACCCGCGCCCTGGGTGCGTGTGGGCCCCTGTGCCCCTCTCGCTTCGTCTTCTGGCTCCGTGGGTCTTCTGGAAAAATAGAATTTCTGGAATTTTTCTGGAATTTTCCAAAACTTTGACTTTCTGCACAAAAACAGACACCAAGGCAATTCTGCTGAAAACAGCGTTAGTCCGTGTTAGTTGCATTCAAATCACACAAATTAGAGGAAAAACAATAGCAAAAGTGTTCGGAAAAGTAGATACGTTTTGGACGTATCAACTCCCCCCAAGCTTAGCTTATTGCTTGTCCTCAAGCAATTCAGTTAACAACTGAGTGCGATAAAAGAAACTTTTACGAACACATTTGCTTCATATGATGTATACATACCTACTATATGATCAATTACTTAGCAATTCATAATAGGAACCATGCAAATAATGACACCTAGTAGTTATGCAAATCATGAAAAGATACCAAAGTACTAAGAATGAATAACATAGCATACATCTATCCACAAGAATTGCAATGTTCGTAAAAAGATATGACAAAGTGGTATCTCGCTTGCCTTTGTTTGAAGGGCAAAACATAAATGCCAAGGCACCTCTGAAGTTCAAGTGAAGACTAGATATAAAATATCAAAGATAAGAGTATCATAGTTATACCTCAATTAATCGTATCCTGGGACAAGCACATTACACTAAGAACGACAGTTATGCTCTCGAAGAGTGCTCAAAGAAAGGATGGTGACTCAACATAAAAATAAAAGATTGGCCCTTCGCAGAGGGAAGCAGGGATTAACACGTGCTAGAGCTTTTTATTTTAAAAACAGAGGTAAAAATGTTTTGAGAGGTGTTTGTTAATTGTCAACGAATGGTAGCGGGTGAGAACAGTATTCTACCTGTCAAACGGACTTTTAAGAGCGGCTCCCATGAAGGACGTTATTTCTACCAGCAAGGCAGATCATCCCTCTTTCTCTTTGGTTTACACACATTCAGGTATTTCACTGTTTGTCATTGCTTACTGATGAATCAGGGCAAAAGTGTGAAGAGAATTAAGGTTAAAGTTGTAATTAATTGGGACTGGGCACCCCGTTGCCAGCTCTTTTTGCAAAATTATTGGATAAGCGGATGTATATGCCGCTAGTCCAGGTGTAAAAGTCCATTTGACAAATAGAATAAAGAATAACCACACTAATTCCTCATGAGCTAGTAAACATTGACACAAAAAGGGAAATATTTTGAAAGTTTTAAAGGTAGCACATGCAAATTTACTTGGAATGGCTTGAAATACCATGCATAGGAATTTTTGGTGGACTCTTTGGGATAACTTGGTTTAAAGGATTTGGATGCACGAGCAGCATTCCCGCTCAGTACAAGTGAAGGCTAGCAATAGACTGGGAAGCGACAACCACGAGAGCGATAACGGTCATAATCATGCTTGCGACAAAATAAAATTAACGGAGGCATAAAGATGATACTAAAACTCTGAGGCAAAATAGATCATCAAGGCTTAATTGACTTTTATTTTTCAGTCATAACATGTGTGAGCATGTGCCAAGTCGAATCAAGTGAATTATTCAGAGGAGGATACCATCCTGCCATACCGTTTTACGAATAGAACAATGCATGTAAATATCTATATGACATGTTATTCACTATTAGCAATTTGGTACTGGTCATAAGAAGACATGAACTACTAAGCAATCATTAAATAACATAACCACTACCATGATAGCTAAGCATGTTCACATGAGTAGGTATATTTACAAAAATGAAAAACAAATAGAGTTCATACCAGCCTTTTACCACATCCGATTGTCGTAATCGTCATTATTGCTTTTCACTTGTGTGGCTTGAATGATGTGAAATGATAACCAAGCCCAAGTGGAACCACGGAAATTTTTCGAACTCCTGAAACAACTATACAAAACGGCAGAAGAACAACAAATATTTTTGGGTTTTCGAATTAAAGCAAGCATAGAAAGAAACAAGCAAACAAAGCAAAATCTTTTTGGATTTTTGAATAACAAACCGAAATGAAAAATAAAGTAAACTAGCACTACAAATTCAAAAGCAAGAGAAATAAAGGAAATATTTTTGGTCTTTTGGTGTTTTGCGAAAATGAAATGGATACAAGAAACAAAAGAAAAGAAAAGAAACAAACTAAAACATGGATATACAAAGTACCGACATGATATGAATATGATAAAATGAGTGAACTTGTCGGCATACCTCCCCCCAAGCTTAGGCTTTTGGCCTAAGTGGGAGACAATCATCCCCATGGCCGCCAGCTAGGCGCGCCCTCAGTGTGTGACGAGGAGGGTTCCTCGTCCGGTAAAAGCTCGAGGATGCACCACCGTAGTACACGGTGTAGTCCTCAGGGGGCGCCACGAAGGTCTCCTGTCGGTCCTCAGGGTAGTGCTGTAAATGGAAATCCGGTGCACCGAGGTGGTTGTCCAAATCCTCCCTCGAATATGATAGAGGACCCCTGAAAACACTGAACAAACTAGGCTGTGGAAGCCGGACCTCTAGCTCAGGTCCATTAGCAAAAACAACTCTATACATCAAATGTCCAGTAGATGAATTAGTAGTAACAAAATCATGAAGTTTCATGGCAGCAAGATCAAGTCTTTCTGGAATCAACAATTCATCAGAAGGATCACAGAAGACCAAGATCAGCTAAAACACGTGCAGCAATAATGCCTCCAAAGATGGGACCTTTGGCGGCAAGGCGGCGAGCAATCAAGGCACCAAGGTTGTAGGTTTTATCATTTTTAAGTGCATGAGCAAGAAAAGCTAGATGATAGCAAGAAATATTACTAGTGTTCTCTCTAGCAAGCACACTCGTGGCAAGATAATATGTGAAGTACCTGATGGCTGGAAATTGAATGTTCCTTATCTTACCACGCTGCACTCTACGGAGATCATCATAGCTCAGCTCATGGTAAAGATCCAACAACTCGGCGGCGTGATTTGATCTTCCTTGCTGTCCCAGATGGAGCAACACCTATGACCCTGCAAAATCTTTTCAAGTCCATGTTGCATGCACGATCATAAATCTTAAACTCAACAGTGGGGTTAAAAGTAGAGTTATTAAACTTAAAGCTTTCAACAAAAATCTTAGTGAGGTTAGCATATTGTGGCCTCTCATCCTGCATAAATTCCATCAAGCCAACATTGTTAATCATCCTTATGAAGTCATCATAAATCCCTGCATCTCTCATAAAGTTAAAGCATGGAAAAATAGATGGATGAGGAACACCATCATCTTCCTCTTCACCGATTCTTGGTGCCAAAAGATCCTCATTGTATGATGGCCTAGGTGCACCTCTTGATCTTGAAGCCCTTGTTTCCCTTGAGGAGGATGGTGTTTGCCTCTCAAAGATTTCTCCATAAGTGTGTTTATCCATCTTCCTTTTCTGAAATTTTAAACAAACCTCATAAAAAATGATTTTGGAGTGATTAATCAAGGGAAACACTAGGGAGACTTGCTAGAGGACTAAACATGCATCAAAACTAGTTAATCTAAACAAGAACAAGCATGCAAGCTCTAATAACATGTCACCTACAGTACCAAAATGCTAAAGATATAAGCAACTAAACAAAATTCTATTTGGATAATCGGAGGAGTCACATACCGGAGAGCAATTGATCCAAATTTCAGCAGCAAAGATGGGCTGAGCAAGTAGATCGAAAAATTCGAGCAAGAGCAGCAAGAACACGAGTTTGAGCAATGGTGGTGTGTATGGTCGGGAGAGAGAAAGGAGTGGGAGAGAGATGAGTGAGTGGAGGGCCAGGTGGACCCCACACCAGGGCAGGGCGCGGCCTGCCCTCCACCGCGCCGTGGGGCGTGTGGTGGCCTGGTGGGTCCCCCTGGTCATCCTCTGGTACTCCCACGTTCCTCTTTAAAAAGGACTTGTAGAATTTTTTCAGAATTTTTTTGAAAACTTTTATTTCTGACATTTTCTGGGTTTTAAACAATGAAAACTAGACAAAATGAATTTATGTAAAGACCAAGCATTACTTAACTTTGCAAATTACAGTAGCAAAACAGTAGGTAAAACAAAGGAGAAAGAAAATGTTGTTTAGCAATTTTATGCATGTAAAACATATTTGTTAACAAGGTTGATCAAGTCTTGCCACCAAATACATTTTATATGACATAAAAGAATTAAACCACATTGAACAATCATGTTACCTTAAATGGTATAGCTATAGATCCAATCATAAATATTGAAGTTCTTCATGAGGTTCATATATAGGGCAATCAATACTTCCCACTTTGATACTTTTAATATTGGTAATTGTATTAACTCCAAATATTTGTCCAGCTTCTTGGGAAAATAAACAGTATGCTCTTTGTCATTAACATGGAAAGTCACTTTTCCTTTGTTGCAATCAATAACAGCCCCTGCAGTGTTAAGAAAAGGTCTTCCAAGAATAATAGACATATTATCATCTTCAGGCATTTCAAGCACAACAAAATCAGTTAATATCAAGCAATTATTAGCCACTTGAACAGGAACATCTTCACATATACCAACAGGAACAGCAGTAGATTTATCAGCCATTTGCAAAGATATATCAGTTGGTATCAATTTTTCCAAGTAAAGTCTCTTGTAAAGAGAAAAAGGCATAACACTCACCCCTGCACCTAAATCACATAAGGCAGTTCTAACATAGTTATTTTTGATTGAGCAAGGAATAGTTGGTATACCTGGATCTCCAAGCTTCTTTGGAACCTTACCATTGAAAGAATAATTAGCAAGCATGGTAGAAATCTCTTCATTAGGAATCTTTCTCTTGTTAGAGACAATATCTTTCATGTACTTTGAATAGGGAGGTAACTTAATAGCATCAGTCAAAGGAATTTGCAAAAACAAAGGTTTCATCCATTCACAAAATTTGTTATAATGTTCTTCTTCCTTAGATTTGAGTTTCTTAGTAGGAAAAGGCATTTGTTTTTGCACCCAAGGTTCTCTTTCATTACCATGTTTCTTAGCAAGAAAATCTTCTTTAGTGTACTTTTTGTTTTTAGAATGCTTTTCAGGTTCCTCTTCACTTTCCTCTTTATCAGAAGCATCATTCTTATCTTTATCATTAGCATGTTCATTACCACTCTCAGTTTCAGCATCAGAGATAGATATACTATTTGGATTATTAACATGCTCATTGTCTTTAATAGGTTCAGGAGATTCCTCAACATGTTTATGTTTCTTCTTCTTCTTTTTCTTAGAAGGAGTAGTAGTTTCATTAACTAGTTGAGAATCTTGCTCAATTCTTTTAGGATGTCCCTCAGGATACAAAGGATCCTGAGTGGAAGCACCACCTCTAGTTGCTATACCAAAAGCATGTTTATCATTTTCTCTAGAAGCATTACCTAGCAAATCTTTTTGCACTTTAGTCAATTGCTCAATTTGAGTTTGAACCATATGAAAATGTTTAATGAGTATTTTAACATCATTAGAAGTTCTTTCCAAAACATCATGCAAATGATTAATGACATGAGAATTCTTTATGAAGCTATTTTCTATTCTCCATTGAAATTGTTTTGCTTAACAATGAAATTATCAAACTCATCTAAGCATTGATCAGGAGGTTTAGAATAAGGGATATCTCTATCATCAAAGCGTTGGAGAGAGTGTACCTCAACTGTAGATGAGTGAGGAATTGGCTTACACAATTCTTCTATAGGTGGAAGATTTTTCACATCTTCAGATTTAATACCTTTCTCCTTAAGAGATTTCTTGGCTTCTCTCATTTCTTCATCATTCAATTCAATTACTCCTCTTTTCCTCGGCGTAGGTACCGGAGTTGGTTCAGGCAGGGTCCAATCATCATGATTTTGGCTTAGCCAATAATTCCTCGGCTTCATCTGGAGTTCTTTTCCTGAAAACACAACCAGCACAACTATCCAGGTATGTCCTAGATTCAACAGTTAGTCCATTATAAAATATATCAAGAAGTTCATTTTTAGCTAGTTGATGTCCAGGCCGAGCTCTAAGTAAAGAACAAAACCTTGCCCAAGATTCAGGCATTTTCTCTCCCTCATTTTGCTTAAAGTTAAAGATTTTCTGTAAAGCAGCATGTTGAGCACTAGCAGGAAAATATTTCTGAAAGAAAGCATTGACTAAACCCATCGGGCTCTCAATAGATCCAGGAGATAAATCATTAAACCAAGTTTTAGCTTCATCTTTCAATGAGAAAGGGAAAATTTTAGTAACAAAGTAACTGCGTTTCTTAATATCATCAGAAAACAAACTACTCAGAGTAGAGAGAGTGTTCATATGTTCTACAGCACTTTCATTTTCAGTTCCTCGAAAAGGTTCTTTCTCAGCAATAGTTATAAAAGACAAGTCCACAGAGAAATCATAATCTTTATCTTTTATATTTATGGGAGATGTAGCAATTTAGCATCAGGAGAAAGTTTATAGTTGACAGCACGTCTTTGAAGAAGATTTTTAATAGCATTAACATCTTTAGAGGTATCACAATTCATGCATTCATCAATAAAGTCATCATCAAGTTCAACATAAGTTTCCTCAAGATCATCACTAGTAGTTTCTCTCGTTTCAGGTGAATAAGCAGGTGTAACAGGAGTTTCATTAGGTGTTTCAGTATTTTCAAGTTGTTTAGATTTAGCAATTGTAGCATCTAGAAAAGGACCTAGTGAACCTCTTTCATCAAGCACAGTAGAAGCATCATCAAATTCATCAGAAACATTCTCAGATTCAGCAGAAGTAGCAGCACGTGAAGCATGTGCATGTGGTGGTGTGACAAGTTGACTTATAACAGACGGTGAATCAAGAGCAGCAGAAGTGTTCAGAGTTGTACCTCTCCTTGTAGTGGATGGCAATATGCGAACCTTATCATCACGAGGTTTACCCATGATGAATGAATTGCAGCGAGCAGTATGACTCCCTGGTGAGCTTATAAATAGAGCTATGCTCCCCGGCAACGGCGCCAGAAAATAGTCTTGATGACCCACAAGTATAGGGGATCGCAACAGTCTTCGAGGGAAGTAAAACCCAAATTTATTGATTCGACACAAGGGGAGCCAAAGAATATTTATAAGCCTTGACAGATGATTTGTCAGTTCAGCTGCACCTGGAAGTAGACTTGCTCGACACAGTTTATCAGTAGCAACAGTTTTATGACAGTAGCAGTAGTGAAATAATAGCAGCAGTAAAATAAAGACAGCAGTAATAATTGCAGTAGACAGCAGGATTAAAATACTGTAGGCATAGGGATGGATGAACGGGCGTGCATGGATAGATAATTCATGAAATAGTCATACATAGGGCAATTGCAGATAAATAATAATAAGGTATCCAAGTAATAATCAATCATAGCATGTGTTCCGTATTTAGTCGTACGTGCTCGCAATGAGAAACTTGCACAACATCTTTTGTCCTACCAGCCCGTTTGCAGCGGGGCCTCAAGGGAAACTACTGGTAATTAAGGTGCTCCTTTTAATAAAGCACCGGAGCAAAGCATTAACACTCCGTGAACACATGTGATCCTCACGTCGCAACCATCCCCTCCGGTTATCCCAATTTCTGTCACTTTGGGGCCTCGGGTTCCGGACAGTGACGTGTGTATACAACTTATAGATATGATCCAAAACAATAATTATTCTCATGATTCAATAACATGTTCAGATCTGAGATCATGGCACTCGGGCCCTAAGTGACAAGCATTAAGCATAATAAGTTGCAACAATGACATAAAGTACTACCGATGGATACTAGGCACCATGCCCTAACAAATCTCACAACTATTACATGAATGATCTCATCCAATCCCTACCATCCCCTCAGCCTACAGCGGGGAATTACTCACACATGGATGGGGGAGTCATGGATGGTCGATGGAGAGGTGGCGGTGATGATGATGGCGATGATCTCCTCCAATTCCCCGTCCCGGCAGGGTGCCAGAACGGAGTTTCTGATCCCCGAAATAGGGTTTTCGATGGCGGCGGAGCTCTGGAAGGTTTTGGAAAAAGCGTCGATCCCCCGAAGTTTTTAGGTCAGAGGCTTTAAGTAGTCCAAAGGGGAGCGTCGGGGGCCACACAGGGTGGCCACACCACCCCTGGGCGCGGCAAGGGCCCACCCGCGCCCTGGGTGCGTGTGGGCCCCTGTGCCCCTCTCGCTTCGTCTTCTGGCTCCGTGGGTCTTCTGGAAAAATAGAATTTCTGGAATTTTTCTGGAATTTTCCAAAACTTTGACTTTCTGCACAAAAACAGACACCAAGGCAATTCTGCTGAAAACAGCGTTAGTCCGTGTTAGTTGCATTCAAATCACACAAATTAGAGGAAAAACAATAGCAAAAGTGTTCGAAAAAGTAGATACGTTTTGGACGTATCAACCTCCTCCTACGGCTTCAGTCTTTGCTGATGGGGTGGGACGTTTGGAATGGCGGTAGATGGGGCTTCAGCGACGGATGAGGAGTCCATGCAGAAGGCCATGCGTCGCCAAGCGGCACGCAACTTGGACTACTCAGGTACGGATTTAAATTCGAAGTCATTTCTGTCTTTTTCTTCTCAGTCTATCAGTTCTAAACTGAGTAGTGTAGGAGTTAATCTTGGTAATTCTAAAAAAGAAATTCTTATGTCAACTAAAGTCTTGAGGCATATGGAATTTGACCGTCTTTCGGTTATTCCTAAAGCTTCGACTGTGTTGACTTCCACCTATTTGGATGAAGAAGAAGCGATTGCCACATCAGATGGTCAGCTTCTTCCTCATCTAATTGGTGAAGTGTTGGAGGGAGGTTTGGATGACGACGGTTTGAGCTCATTGAATGAGCTAAAAGCATCCGGTCGGAAATCAAAATCTACCACCAACAAGTCGTCCCGGAAAAGGGCAAAGTTATTCAAATCTCCCACGGTTTCCCAATGAATGGCATGTTTGCAAATAGCAGAGGTCTTGGTGACTTGGCTAAACATTTGCACTTTGCTGGTTGTGTTCGGGACCATGATTTGGATTTCTTAGCTATTTCTGAGACGGGTAGACGTGAGTTCTCGCAATCTCTATTGAACCGACTTCCGGGCGGTATAGAGTTTGATTGGTACTCACGTCCCCCTCACGGCCGCTCCGGAGGTATTTTACTAGGCATCAGGACTGATACCATGGAAGTGTTGGATGTTACGGATGGTGATTTTCATATCAAAATGCACATCCGTAATAAATACGACAACTTCATTTGGAGTCTGGTTGCCGTGTATGGGCCAGCTCAGGAGGTGGCTAAGTCCGCTTTTCTCTGTGAAATGGTAAACTTGGCAAAAGATAACCCTCATCCTCTCATAATTGGTGGGGATTTCAATTTGCTACGTTTTCCGTTTGAGAAAAGTAAGGGACGGTTCGACAACCGTTAGCCTCTTTTGTTCAATGCAGTCATTGACAGCTTGAACTTACAAGAGATAACAATGGTGGGGAGACAGTTCACTTGGGCTAATTCTCTTCCTGAACCCACATACGAGAAACTCGACCGTGTCCTGATGGATACTGATTGGGAATCTAGGTTCCCATTAGTGTCGGTGCGGGCTCTAGAACGTATTGAGGGTTTGTCCGACCATGCTCCCATTCTTTTGACTACTGGAGTGCCTAGACCGCTGTGCAAACCACGGTTCAAATTTGAGCTTGGGTGGTTACACCGCGAGGGCTTCCATGAGATGGTTTAAAGAATATGGGAAAGACCAGTGGCGGGTGATTCGCCTATCCAGCGGTGGAACAATAAGATACGTGCTTTATGCACTTACCTCGTTGGTTGGGCTCGTCATACTACTGGTTTACTTAAAGAAGAAAAGGTGCGACTTTCCTCCATAATTGATGCTCTAGAAGCATTAGCAGAAGTTCGGCTACTATCCGCGCAAGAGATTGAGCTAAAGAGCCAATCCAATGCACAGATAGCGAAGCTACTGCGAGAGGAGGAGTTAAAATGGTATCAACGTTCTAAAGCTCAATTCATCCTAGAAGGAGATTCGAATACTCGCTATTTCCATAGTATTGCCAATGGCAGACATAGGAAAAAGCGTATTCACTCTCTAGTTCAGGATGAAGGAACGATTGAGGGCCACGAACAACTAAAGTCGTACATTACAAATTACTACAAAGGCCTGTTCGGTGACCCAGAGGAAGGCGACTTCACTTTGGATGAATCTCGAACAGAGGATATACCCCAGGTTTCAGACAAGGAAAATAGTCTTCTCACTAAACTCTACTCAGAGGAAGAAGTGAGAAAGGCGGTTTTCCAAATGAAACATAATACATCTCCTGGACCTGATGGTTTCCCGGCTGAGTTCTACCAGAACTTTTGGGATGTTATCAAGTTTGATTTACTTCAACTGTTCGCCTGTCTCCACAATGGACAACTGGAGCTGTTTCGTCTCAATTTTGGTGAGATAATTTTATTACCTAAGGTTAACGAGGCAGAAAGGATTCAACAATTTAGACCTATATGCCTCCTTAACGTTAGTTTTAAAATATTTACCAAAGTGGCTACGATTCGCCTAACAGTGTGGCAGATCATGTGGTTCGTCCGTCTCAGACGGCGTTTATGCAAGGCCGCAACATCCTGGATGGTGTTGCGATCCTACATGAAACAGTTCACGAACTACATAGGAAAAAGCTGAATGGGGTAATTCTTAAAATTGATTTTGAGAAGGCTTATGATAAAGTCAAATGGTCTTTCCTTCAACAGACCCTCAGAATGAAAGGTTTTTCTTCTGAGTGGTGCGCGTTAGTAAATAGCTTTGTTTCGGGAGGAAGTGTAGCCATTAAGGTCAATGATGAC
Source organism: Poa pratensis (assembly GCA_947311845.1). Taxonomy (NCBI): domain Eukaryota; kingdom Viridiplantae; phylum Streptophyta; class Magnoliopsida; order Poales; family Poaceae; genus Poa; species Poa pratensis. Next base: position 33,400,247 of record CAMZMU010000053.1, read on the forward strand.
ACTGGCAAATACTTTCAAACGAAAAAAGGCCTCAGACAGGGTGACCCATTATCGCCAGTACTATTTAATATAGTGGCTGATATGTTGGCTATCTTGATTGAACGTGCTAAATCTGAGGGTCAGTTTGAAGGAGTGATTCCACATCTTGTTGATGGTGGTTTATCGATTCTTCAATATGCCGATGATACAATTCTTTTTATGGATCATGATATCGAAAAAGCTCGTAATCTAAAACTGATTTTATCAGCCTTCGAGCAACTTTCGGGTCTTAAGATTAATTTCCATAAAAGTGAATTGTTTTGCTTTGGCGAGGCTCGAGAAAACGCCGCCTTGTATGCTGAACTTTTTGGCTGTGAGCAAGGTCAATTTCCTATCAACTATTTGGGTATTCCGATTCATTATCGGAGACTTACAAATGCTGAATGGAAAAAGGTGGAGGAAAGACTTCAACTACGTTTAAATAGCTGGAAAGGCAAACTCTTATCCCTGGGTGGAAGATTGGTTCTCATAAACTAGGTACTAACGAACATGGTACTGTATATGATTTCTTTCTTCCAATTGCCCAAAGGAGTCTTAAAACGATTGGATTACTTTCGGTCTAGATTCTTTTGGCAAGGGGATTGTGAGAAGAAAAAATATCGAATCACTAAATGGAGTGTGGTTTGCGGCCCTAAAGACCAAGGTGGGCTCGGAATTCATGACCTTGAGGTCAAGAATAGAGCCCTGCAAGGTAAATGGCTATTCAAACTCCTATCGGAGGAAGGAGTTTGGCAAACCCTCCTTAGGAGAAAGTATGTGGGAGAACAGGCTGTTTCCCAGGTTCAATGGAAACCTGGAGATTCACACTTCTGGGCTGGCCTCATGGCTACAAAGAAGTTATTTTTCCCACAAGGATCGTTCTCAATTAGGGATGGATCGGAAATTCGTTTCTGGGAGGATAAATGGTTAGGCCAATCGACTCTCCGAGAACAATATCCGGCTCTATACTCTGTTGTACGAAACAAAAGCGACACCATCGCGAAGGTGTTGGGTTCCTACCCACCGGATGTTTCGTTCAGGAGAAGTTTATTTGGAACAAGACAAGCATCCTGGAATGCTTTGCTCATTCGACTGGAATCAATCCAATTGTCGGAAGGTCCAGATAAATTTCAATGGAATCTTACTAAGAATGGTAAATTCTCGGTTGATTCGATGTATAGAGCACTAATTCTTCCTGAAGTACCAGTCGATAGTAGGGATAATAACAAAATTTGGAAGATGAAGATACCACTAAAAACTAAAGTTTTTGCGTGGTATCTTCGTCGAGGAGTAATTCTTACAAAAGACAACCTTGCCAAGTGCAATTGGCACAGAAGTAAAAGTGTGTCTTCTGTCATCATGACGAGACTATTACGCACTTATTCATCCAGTGCGAGTTAGTCAGGTCTATATGGTCAGCCATCCAGATAGGTTCTACTTTACATCCTCCACGTTCCGTTGCAAATATTTTTGGCAGCTGGTTAAATGGTGTGGATCCTAGGTTTAAACTATTCAGTAGGATGGACGCGATTGCTGTTATTTGGTCGCTGTGGCTATGTAGAAATGACAAGGTTTTTAACGATAAAAATGCTTCTGTTATGGAGGTTATCTATCGGTGTACAGCTACGCTACGAGCATGGTCGGCACTGCAGCGTGCGGAATACCGAGATTTATTTTAGGAGGTGGCGTCGAGGCTGGAGGCTGCGGCCAGGGAGTTATTCTCCCGGCATGGATGGCAACATAGTCTCCGGATAGACCTACCACCACCTTAGGCGGATCTACAATTTCTCATTGTGATATGTAATTCGCCTTTTTTATTTTATGCCGTTCTGGATTCTGGTGAACTGGTGGCTGTGTGCAAGTTAGCTATGCAGAGGCCGGGTGTAATACTTAAACCTTTTAAGTAATAAAATCCCTTTATCTAAAAAATTTCTGGAACGGTGGACCTCCTAAAAATCAGAACTTCAGTCCTACTACGTCCGGTGGGCTTAAGAATGCTTGCTGTATCAGCACATGGATAATGGGCGGGGAGGGAGACACGGGCTGAAACAAGTACATACGAAGTAAGATCTGGTAGTCAGCCCATTTCCATGGCCCAGGCTAGAGGAATATGCCGGATCACTCAATCAAAAAAGGATGAATATTCAGAATTAAGGAAACATGTTTTTAAATGAGTTAAATATATGGGAAACCTACAAACTTGTCATGTATGTGCAAATACCCCCATAAACTACCCATAAACTTGTACTCTCTCCGTTCCTATATGTAGGGTGTATAAGGTTTGGCATGGGAATCAAAGAATGCTCATGGAGGAAAAAACTTACACCAGACAAATTGATGTGCAAAAAAGAGGACTTTGTATGAGATAAAGAACCATAATAAAATCTCTAAATAAAATATTCAGATGATTGGTTGAAAGCATCATGCCCTATATTTTTGAATTTTCCTGAAAAACTAATACACCTTATATTTAGGAACAAAGGGAGTATTATAATGTAAAAAATACCATCAGCTTATTCCGAATTAGGACAATCAGATACCACTCCACAGCGGTTGGGTCTGTAATTTGCATGAAAAAATGTTTGTCGATTGAGTTTGGTAGGAAGAAATTGTCAAAACTGGCCAATTCTTTTTCATTTTTATATTGTTTTTCGTACATCTATTCTCACAAAGAAACCTGACTCAGTCGTATGATCTACTCCCCCATGATTCGCGGCCAGGAGGAGGACGTCGCACGTCCGCCGTGATGCCAAGGGAGTCTCGCCTGAGGCCTTTCGAGGAGGATGGACTAGTAGAAAAACCACCTTCGGTTCGGGCCTTTTGTCCCGCCCAAAATTATGAACCGAGACAAATGGGGTAGAGCAGGGTCGTCAGGGACCTTTGGTCCCAGTTCGTGTTACGAACCGGGACCAAAGGGTAGCGGCGGGCCCAGCGCGCCCTTTCGTCCCGGTTCGTAACACGAACCGGGACCAAAGAGGTTCCCCTGCATATATCATCTTCCACCCGAGCTCCATCTCCATTTTTCAGCTCGACTTCAGCACCATTTTCTCCTCCATTTCCTCTCGCTCACTCAAGTTAATCCCCATTTTTTTCACCATTTGTGAAGATTGAAGGCACCCCATCTATTCAAGGGTTAGCAACTTCATCATTTCTTTCGGCGTTGCTACTTTAGCTCATTTCATTGCTAGTTTAGCTCATTTCATTTTTGTAGTGCTAGCTAGGTGTTTGATGAAATGCCTAAATTAGGGAGTTCATTTTTTATATGCATTTTGAGCTCAAATTAATTTATGATTTGTGGGTTTTAGTGTCGTCTCGTCCCCGTCCTCACCGCCGTCGATAACCCGCGCCGTCCCGTGACCGGCACCACCTCGTGAGCCTCTTTTTTTATCTTTTATTTGAAAGAAAAATTACTTGTATGATTTAAATGCATAGCTATTTCTTGTATAATTTTCTTATGTTTTTTTATATGTATAGTGTCATGGTTTTGATATCCGCCCCCGTCGGCCCTCGTCCGGTCTATGATTCGGATGTGGTATATTTTTATAACTATTTGTTTCATTTCGTGTTTATAACAACTATACCTACCAACTTGACATAGACGCTTTTATCTAGGAGGTAGTTGAACCGGAAATTCCAACTGACCCTATTGTCGAGTTTTTTGTAAAAGAAAACAATGATTTGAAAGCAAAATTGAAAAGAAGTGAAGATCTTCGTCTCCAATGCCTAGAAGAGAAGATGAAATTGGAGTTCAAGCTTGCCGACATCATCGATGAACATGAGTTCAAGCTTGCCGACGTCGTCGATGCTCACGACATAAAGATGGATGCAATGCGCTTGAAGATTAAAAAGATTAGAAAATATGCCATTAGTCAAGAGGCTTGGTATCATTATGTTATTGGTTCAGTAATTACCTTAGTTGCGATTTTGATCGCATTTGTTGTTGGATTTAAATTCTTTAGATAGTTGTATGTTAGTTTCAATTAATGTATGTTTTATGAGAACTATGTATTACATTTACTTTACTTTGGTTTTAATGTGATGAACTTGTATTAATTAATTTGGTCACTATTATATATTCATGATGTAGTGTAATGGTTTTTGATATATTTATATAATGCAGATGACCGGCAGTGGATGTACATGACCGACGCTGTCCCGACTATATTAATGGCATGCATAGTTTTCTCCGTGTGGCTGAGAAAAACAAGCCGTCGAATGGTTTTATTTCTTGTCCATGTAGTGTCTGCAATAATACGCAGGATTACTCTACCTCAAAAACCATTCACGTCCACCTGTTGCAGTCCGGTTTCATGTCCGGTTATAATTGTTGGACCAAGCACGGAGAAAGAGGGTTATAATGGAAGAAAATGAAGAAGAAGAGGATAATGACAACTATCCTACGTTCACTGAAGACGGTGATACTACAATGGGGGAAGACGAAGCTGAAGAAGAGCCCATTGTTGATGAGCCCATTATGAAGCTATGTGCATTTCTCAATGCAATTTCTCAGAAGGTGATCAATCCATTAACTCTACCAAGTTTACAGAAGGATGTGGTCCAATGTCTTGTCAGCTTCGAGTTGGTGTTCCCACCATCCTTCTTCAATATTATGACGCACCTCATAGTTCACCTAGTCGAAGAGATTAACGTTCTCGGTCCTATATTTCTACACAACATGTTCCCCTTTGAGAGGTTCATAGGAGTCTTAAAGAAATATGTTCATAACCGTGCTAGGCCAGAAGGAAGCATCTCCAAGGGCTATGGAACAGAGGAGGTCATTGAGTTTTGTGTTGACTTTATTCCTGACCATAAGCCGATCGGTGTTCCTCAATCGCGCCATGAGGGGAGACTGCGTGGAAAAGGCACGATAGGAAAGAAAGCAATAATGTGTAAGGACTGGGATTCTTTCAATCAAGCACACTACACAGTTCTACATAATTCCAGCTTGGTGGCTCCGTATATCAAGGAACACATGAATAGTTTACGCTCTAAATGCCCGGAGCAGCCTGAAGAATCGATTGAAAGAGAACACATGAAGACTTTCAGCAGGTGGTTGCAAACACGTCTCATTAATGATAGCACTGTTGAAGAACAGCTATACTTGTTGGCCAAAGCACCATCTTCGACTATATTGACTTTTCAAGGGTACGAGATAAATGAGAATACATTTTACACGGCCGACCAAGATAAAAAGAGTACCAACCAAAACAGTGGTGTCCGCTTTGATGCAACAAACAGCAATGGGAAAAATGACACATATTATGGTTACATAGAGCAGATATGGGAACTTGACTATGGACCTTCTTTCAAGGTACCTTTATTCTGGTGCAAATGGTTCAACCTGGAAGGCGGGGTAAATGTAGACCCGAAGTACGGAATGACTACGGTAGATCTCAAGAATCTTGGGTACGACACCGAACCATTCGTCCCAGCCAATGACGTGGCTCAGGTTTTCTATGTGAAGGACATGTCTCCCAGACCGAAAAAAGTAAAGATAAGCAAGCGAATACATCATACGATGAGCCAAAGCGCCACATAGTTCTTTCAGAAAAAAGAAATATCGTGTGAGTGGAGGACAAGACAGACATGTCAGAAGATTACAATAAGTTTCATGAAATTCCGCCCTTCAAAGTGAACATTGACCCAAGTATCAAGTTAAATGATGAAGATTGTCCATGGTTGCGGCGCAATCAGAAGAAAGGGACACACACGAAGAAGAAGTTTATACCACAACACTAGATAGGGATGTTGGTGGTGATGTGTAATAATGTATTAAACCTTTTATGTAACTGTGTTGTGAAAACTCGGAAGCAAACTCTAAACTCCAACGGCGCTCACAAGCGCTCGATAAAGTTGGAACAAAACACACGGTTTCCCCTGCATACAGCCCGACGGTGGCTCCTGAGTGCCCGCATATCAAATGCACCGTCGGACGTATGCAGGGAATCTGAATGCTTTGTATATCAAATGAACTACACTAAGTGTCGAACATGTTCGAGAGGGGGCTATATATAGGGTCATGTGGCTGATCCAACATTGATTTTGCCCTCAAAAGAAACACACGCCCCTGATCCAACGGCTCACAAGCGCTTGAAAGAAACACACCCCTGATCCAACGACTCACAAGCGCTTGAAAGAAACACACGATCCGTGTGCTTCTTTACTCCCGGTTGGTGTTACCAACCAGGACTAAAGGCGGGCTTTAAGGTCACGACTCGTGTCAGTCACGTGTCCTCCCCTATCGCTGCCCTGGCCACGTGTCCTCCCCCAGCACTGTACTGGTCACGTGTCCTCCCCCAGCGCTGCCCTGGAGGTCTATATGTATTGTCGTCGACGGGGTAAACCCTAATCCACCATTCGTAGCAACGAACCCATCGTCTCCACGAGATGGATCCACCACGCCCGCCGCAGCGCCTTCTGGACGAGGTCGAGCGTGCTCGGCAGAGCGCGCTAGGGCGCTACCGCGGGAGCCTATCCTGTCGTATGCCCACGAGCACGGCGTGGAGAGGAATGCCCAACTACCGGCCTCCTGCTCCGGTGCCGGAGGAGGTGCGGAGGACGTACGAGCGCGAGTGGTCCGATGTCTCCGACCCCGACGAGGATGCGTACGCCGTAGGGGTGGCATGGGGATCCGCGGCCGCATACGGCGACTTGGCCGCCGCATCTCCACCAGGTGACGATGTACCTCCACCAATCACCGCCGCCCCTCCCGACGAGGAGGATGACGACGACGACGACTTCGAATGGAGCGACCATGGGGAAGTGGGCGGCGGGCCGCAGATGTAGGAGGCCATTGAAGCCTCCTTCCAGTCTGTCCACGACGACCGTGTACAGCGAGCCAGGACTGCCTGCCAGCTCAAGGCGAAGGAGGCTTCCGAGCTGGCTTGGGCGCTGAAAGACTCATCCTCCATGGCTCGTGCCCTCCGCCGCAAACATGCGCGCGAGAACCAGGCGACCGCGAACGGGGCTGGCTCCTCCCGGCGCCGTTCCCCCTAATCCTACGGCCTCAGAGTTAGCAAGTCCGCTTATGTAGAAATGTGTAGCTGTGTTATGAAACCTTTTATGTAACTGTGTGGGGATGTTAAGGATGTTTTTAAAATAAATAGATAATTATTACAAATTTTTAGACAATTAAATCAATAGATAAAAAAGAAATAAGAAAAAGATATGATTTTCAGAAATATTGAAACATTTAAATTAAATATATATAAAAAAGATACTAGAGCAATTTTTTTCTTCAAAAAGCATGTAAATAAAAGTATATAAAAGAAACAGAAAAAGAAAACAGAAATAGAAACTAGAAAAAGAAAGAAGAAAAAAAATAAAAAAGCCCATTAGTCGCGGTTGGTAACACCAACCGGGACCAAAGGGCCGCTGGGCTTCGCGTGCAATTTTTCGCGGCCCAGATAGACCTTTGGTCCCGTTGGTGTTACCAACCGCGACCAAAGGGTCTTTGGTCCCGGTTCGTGGCTGGAACCGGGACCAAAGGTCTATTTCGCGTCGATTTGGGTGGTTTGCGGCCAAAATTTTGCATTTCTTCCCCAAATCGTGCCTCTCCGCCTCGACGCTCCCGTGCCGCCGCCGTCACCCCGAGGTGCTGCTCCGGGCGTCCCCGTCCCCGACGCCGTCGCCCTGAGGTTCTGCTCCGGCCGCCGCTGCCGTGCCGCCGCCTCCGACACCGCCGTGCTGCTGCGCCTCCCCTGCCCTGCCTCGGGCTGCCCCGCCGTGCTGCTGGTGCGCCCCTCCCCTCCCCTGCCTCGGGCTGCCCCGCCGTGCTGCCGTCGTCGCCGCCTCGAGGCGTGCTGCTCCGGCCGCCGCTGCCGTGCCGCCTCCAACCCGTGCCACCGTCCAGCCTCGACCTCTCCGGCCGGGCGCCGTAGCAAAGGTGAGCTTTTTGCACACTTTTTTTTGTATAGTACCATTTTAAATTTGTTAGAGATTGTAGGAGATTAAATGAATTGTAGGAGATTAAAATTATTTGTTCTTTGTCATCTTAAATTGTAGCAAATTTAGGTTAGGGTTTAGTGTTAGCAAATTTAGGTTAGGGTTTAGAAATTTAGGTTAGTGTTAGCAAATTTAGGTAAGTATAGTTTAAATTAGTTGACCAATTTAAATTATGCCATCTATTATATAGTTTAAAGTAGTGTTAGGTAAATTTAAATGCATGTGTAGTGTTAGGTAAATTTGTTAGAGCAAATAGAAGTAAAATAAAATTGTAATTGCTATGAATTTTAAATTGTAGTTCCTGAATTTAAATTTGCTAAGTACTCCCTCCGTTCCAAATTAATTGACGCAGTTTTAGTACATTTTGCTATAAATTTGTATTCACATTTTGCTAAGATGCAAATTTTGATATTCATATTCTTTTTACAAAATTGATTGCAGGGACATTGAGCTATGGATCCAAATTGTCCGGACGCCTTCGGCAGAGACGAGGAGCGTGAAGAGCAAATGGATCCAACTTGTCCGGACGTCGCCGCCATAGACGAGGAGCGTGATATGCGAATGCTTCAGATTATAGCAGGACGTACAACCGCGCCTGTCGGTGAAGAAGATGGGGTAATTGGAGAAGATTACAGCTCCCAATTTCTGAACGACTCCGGTGAGGGAGTTGAGCAAGAAGAAATTTGTAGAGAGGAGGAAGTGCCCTTAACAAACTCCGGCGAGGTATATTAAGCCTCTGTAGATCGATCACACTAGATGTATTATTTGAGTTGTATTGCAGTTATTAACGAATCATTTTTTCTTTTAGCCCTCCGGATCGAGCAAATCATCCGCAGCTAAAGGATCGAAAGGGTCGAAAGCAGTGTCGAAACGAGGCCCGACGAAGCCATTGAAGGAGGGTCAAAGGATAGTGATCGACAGAGTTAGTGGTAGTGGCGAACCGATGGAACCCTTACAGTGCCGCCGCAAATATATAAATCAATGCGGAGTTGTTCTTAGGGACTTGGTCCCGATCACCCTTGAAGAATGGCATCAGCCGAAGGACGACAACAAGCCAACTACTTATGTTGGCATAACCCTAAAAGATTTGTGTTGGGACACGCTCTTGACAAAGGTCAACCGACCGCCAGGTCTACCCGAGCAGTTGAAGAAGAAAGTCAAGCAGTGGACTCTTATGAAGATGGCCGAACAATTCCGGCCTGGAAGAAAAACTGATGGAAAGCTTATGTAGAGGCGGAGGAACAAGATCCAGAATTCACTGGACCACTAGTGAAGATACAACAGCAGTGGCCCACATTTGTGAAGCAAAGAAAATTGGAGGCCGCTGTGGCCCGATCGAAAACAAATAAGTTAAATGCTGGGAAGAAGGAATATCACCACACTTTGGGGGCAGGTGGCTACAAGGCTGCCGTGCCTAAGTGGGAAGCCTTTGAAGCAAAACTGCTTGATAACGGGATCATTCCACAGACAGCGGACTGGCCCGAGAGGTCCAATTTTTGGTTGTTCGCGCATGGGGCAGGGTTGGACCCAGAGACATGGCTGATTGTTGCTCAGGGAAGATGGAAGGACAAAATTGAGTATATAACCAAAGAACTTGTGGACGCAATAGATAAAGTTCGAAGGGGAGTGTACGTGGTCGACAGAGAGAAAGACGAGCTGTCACTCGCACTCGGGAATCCTGAACACGTTGGACGATTACGAGGCTATGGAGCCGGTGTCACCTTGAAGCAAGGTTTTCCGGAAGACGCTCATACTTATAGAAGCCGTCAGAGAAAGAACAAGCAGGAGTCAGACCGGTTATCAGCATTGGAACGCAAGGTGCAGCAGCAGCAGGAGCAACTAGACTCAATTAGTCAGCAAAGGGCATCTTAGCTGCAGCTAGAAGGTCCTGTCGTCAAAGCCGCCCCATCTGATCAGCGGAAAAGCAGCGTGGGTTCCACGCAGCTAGAAAAATCTGAATTCGAACCGCCGGTGGCTCACTACCCCGTGGATGATATCACGAAGAAGACAGACTGTGAGCTACATATGTCAATGAAGAACATGTCCTTCAAGGTGGCGGTCGGCTATGCTTTACCTAATCAATCTGGAGCAAGCTACCATCTCGGCGGGATTCCAGCTGGCTATGCTCGTGTCGGGGTGGATGAAGTTGTGCCGTTATATGCTAATCTGGACCTTGACATTCCTGGAGGTGACGGCGAGAAGACACTGGGAGAAGTCGAGAAGGGTATCGCTCTCTGGAATAAGAAAAACATCGTGTTTCCAAACTTGGCGCCAAGGCCACCGACTCCTCCGAGTAGCAGTCCCCCACCTCAAGATCCATCCCCCCACCTCAAGATCCATCCCTCGACGCCCCGTCCGTCGCGAGTCCATCGCCCACGACGTCCCGTCCGTCGATTGCGCCCACTGCTAAGTCCTTCTCGTTAAAGCGGAAACTAAACTTCCCGTCGACGAGCAGAAGTGCAGATAAGTTAACTCAAGAGGAACGCGAGTTGCTAAAGCCTCTTCCAAAGAGACCTTACGACTTGACTCCAGAGGAACTCGACGAGTCGGTGCGTGCCAATGTGAAAAGACAATTAGGACCGAAACGGCCCCCGCCTTAAGAGATAATACCAGCAGAAAAAGTTGATAGATGTTTGAAAAATCTATCGTGTGGACCGCCACAGCCGCCTAAATTGCCAGATGACTATGATCATGTTATTGAGAAGACAATTAGTCAAGAGAAGCAGGAGAAGGAGGCGGCATATCGCCTAAAGAGGGAGCAGATGCAGACGGCAAAATGCGGGAAACAAGTGGCCCAGCTCGGAGAACAGGCAAATCAGTCGATCCCCCCGCTCAAGGTGATGCCCGATAAGGAAGTACACCACGACACTGGCACCATAGGCGACCCCAGAGAGTATCAGTATGCATGGACATATGTCTACGGGAGGTCCCTGGTCAGACCTGATCAGGTCAATTCTCTAACAACACAATTGCGTCGATTGCATCAGTGGTATGAGAACGCCGTAAAGGCCGGGCATGATGTCTTCTGGGTGTCATATAAGAAAGATCATTACTTCACGGATGACGCGATGTATATTCCGTTTTCTGAAATTTTTCAGTTATTCAATCAAGACGCCGTCGACAAATCCCTCGTCAGTTGCTATTGTTTGTAAGTGATTTATTTCTGCAATTTAATTAAGTCTCTAGCTCTGCTCGTTCATTGCCTGTAATTATCTCACTATATTCATTTGTACGCTATTATGCAGAATGAAGATTGTCGAATGCAGAGAACGCCGCATCTATGACACTGGGTTCATTGACCCATATTATATTCATGAAGTGACCATAAATAACCATCCCGCGGACACAGAGAAAAACTTGCTCTGGTGGTTAGTGAAACAAAATACCTGCGCAGAAATACTTTTTCTTTACGCCTTCAAGTGAGTGTTACTGTACATTCTACACATTTTATTTTGCTTACTCGATGTTTAGTGTAATCGATGAGTCATGGACATATAAACGTGCGCAGATTTCACTGGATTCTGCTAATCATTAGAGTTGACCAAGGAGTCGTTCAAGTCATGGACTCGTTAAGGAAAGATATGGACGAGTACAGGATGAAAGTGCAATTTTTTCGCACAGATCTTGGAACATTGCAGACCATTGGATAAGGCAGCGACGCCCACGCGTGTGTGGAAAAACCGCACTCCCTAGTAAACGAGCAGAGATCGGCTGCAAGCCTGCAACACATAAACCTTACTAATTCGATATGGCGAACTCGCCCATGGCGATGTCGTTCACGTTCTTGGCTCTCGGCCTAGCAGCGCTAGTCCTCCTCTCCGCCGCAGGCCCGGCGGCCGCACAGAACTGCGGCTAACGGTCGAACGAGTGCTGCAACCAGTACGGCTACTGCGGCACCACCAGCGCCTACTGTGGAGACGGGTGTCAGTCGGGCCCGTGCTCGGGGAGCGGCGGCGGACCGGCGTCCCTGTGGAGAGCGTCGTCACCGATGCGTTCTTCAACCGGATCAAGTCCCAGGCCGGCAGCGGGTGCGCCGGCAAGAGCTTCTACACGCGCCAGTCGTTCCTCACCGCCGCCCAGGCGAACTCCGGCTTCGGGAAAGGCCGCTCGAAGGACGACTCTAAGAGGGAGTTAGCCGCCTTCTTCGCCCACGTCACGCACGAGACCGGACGTAAGTTTAGTTCAACCATGGATGAATGGAGCAATTAACGCATAACTAATTAAGCCTGTATATATGTAAGTAAATCTGTAATTCTGTATACAGATTTCTGCTACATCGAGGAGATCAACGGCGCCAGCAAGGACTACTGCGACGAGAAGAACACGCAGTGGCCGTGCTCCTCGGGCAAGGGGTACTACGGGCGCGGGCCGCTGCAGCTGTCCTGGAACTACAACTACGGGCCGGCGGGGAGGAGCGTCGGCTTCGACGGGCTCAGGAACCCAGAGAAGGTGGCGCAGGACCCGGTCGTGGCATTCAAGGCGGCGCTCTGGTTCTAGATGAACAACGTGCACCAGGTCCTGCCGTGGGGTTTCGGCGCGACCACCAGAGCCATCAACGGCGGGGAGTGCAACGGCGGGAACTCTGCTGCGGTGAACGCTCGGGCGGGCTACTACAGGGACTACTGCAAGCAGTTCGGCGTCGACCCCGGGAACAGCCTCACATGCTAGGCGCTCCTCACTTTCTGTTAGTCGGACTCGGACATACTCATGCATCACGCATGAATAATGTTAAACGTGTGCATAATGTACGCGTCTTATTAAGCTGTCTACGCCAGAAATAAAGGAAGAACATGTGTATTGTGGTCTACATTGCGCAGTAAAATACAACAAAATTATTGCGCACTATCTTTTTTTAGGGATATCTGCAACATGAGGTGAGACGCCATACAGGCCCATAGTGAATCTGGGCCTAGTATATGAAGGGATGTACGCACATAGCCCTCCGAAAAAGATGGAAGGAAAACAATCGGCTCATCGATTTCCTATGTACAGAGTGAGTTTTGCGCCCTGGATGAATGTTGAGCTCCCAACACAGCCCAGACTGCCTGGTCGTTCACACTGGCCCATGTGTGCTGCTTGGTTTTTTTTTCTTTCCAATTTCCATCCAAATCACTAGAAAAACCCATCCTCACCTACGGTCTCTTCTAGCGTGAACTCCTCGCGCCAGGTGTCATGATCTCCTTCCGCATAGCTCCTGTGGGATTGCCTCTCTGCTCGCTACTTGTCGGAAGGGGATGCAAACTGGTGATGTGTATGAGAGAGACAGAGACATGAGAGGGTGAAAGTACTGCAATTTTTTCTTTTCTTAGAGAAATGAAAATTTAAACGTAATCTTTAAAAACTTTTGTTTTTTTCGAAAGTAGGACGTATGTACTTCGAAGCATTTTGGTTTTTAGAGTTTACACGTATAACTTGAAATCACGCTCGCGCTGCACTCAAAAGTACGGTCGTGATGTAAATGGAAGTACGACCGCGTTGCACTTGGAAGTACGCCCGCCCTAAACTTAGTAGTACCTCGTGCAACACATGGAAGTACGCACACACTTTGTAATTACACCCGCATGGGGATATCACACGCGTCAGCACGGGAGCACCCCGTGCTGCATCAACGGGGATTCTGAAGGTCGACCTTTTTTAAGTGCTACCCGATTTCCACTGCGGAAACCAACGGTATAATGTAGCCTACGTCGTCCATGTACCCATGTCACTAGCAAAAGGTTTCAGGCCCCTTTTCGAGCTCTGTCGTCTAGGGCCACACGTCGAGCTCGTACAGAGATCCTCACGGCAGTAGGGGATGGGGGCTCACCGTCGTCATCCGCCAAGTGGTTTGTGTATGTCGTATCCTCCAGCGGCGGCGGGGTGGGTGGGGAGATGAGACACGGACGACAGCAGATAGGGTTTCGTTCGAGCCGCCCCCAGGAGCGACGCGACTTGACCATGTTGCCATTATAAAATGGAGAGAATTTCATTTCTCCGGCCTCTTTTCGCACAACCTTTTAATAATGAGTATCTTCTAATCATGAGTTTCCCGATTTTAATTTTGGTTACGCGCCAACCGTGTTCCTAAAAAAAAACTTGTATGAGTATAAAAAAAAATTGATTCTTAAGAATAAACTGAGACCTGAATTCGCAAAATTTGAACCTACCAATTGGGCACAACCACTCCCTCGACCAATCTATGCTCACGTCGTAGATGGTCAGGTATGCTCGATCAATGGCCGCCGTTCTGGACTGCGAAGGTCATCACACTGTTGGGTGTGCGTGTGCGTGCCCGCGCCGTAATGTTCTGTATACGGCTAACAATTCGCCGGCGCGTGCTGGCGTGACGGCGTCCCACAACGATCTGACGCAACAGGCTCGCAACGGCGCGCCCCACCGTGACGCTCTGTCTTACAGATTCAGATGTGCAGATGAGACATAGACGTCATCGTATTTTTTGTGTGCTCCCTATAAAAACCCTCCTCCCAGAGCTTCTCCATCTCAACTGCAACAGCACACAACGACGGTACCTTGATTAATTACCCGGCCACCGATCAAGCAGAGATGGCAAAGCTGGCGATGCCGCTGGAGGCGATGCTGCTGGCTGTGCTTCTACTGTGCGCCGCCGGTCCGGCAGCCGCGCAGAACTGTAACTGCCCGGCGAACGTGTGCTGCAGCCAGTGGGGCTACTGCGCGCGGCACGAGCTCCGACTACTGTGGTGCTGGCTGCCAGTCCGGGCCGTGCACCGTGACGATGAGTCCTGGCGACACCGTGGGGAGCAAGAACAAGCATGCTCCCTAGATGGCGCTTGTACTTTGTACACAAGCCGTGCCAAGCAAACACTATGGCGAGAGCCATTTCTTGTGGCATGGAGCATCAAGGATGAATTCAACCAATCAGCATATGATAGCAGAATACTGGTGCAGGGTTGTGCATTACTTTGAAAACTTGACTAATCACACATCCTTCTCTTATCCCAAGTAAACAATGCTGAACTATGACCGAGACAATAACTTACTGTTCATATGTAAGATACTACATATTTGTCCCTGTACATTACTTCGCCACCAAGAAGTATCCATGAAACACACTGCCTACTATGGCGAAGGCCATTTTTTCTAGCACTGAGCATCAAGGATGAATTCAACAGTCAGCACGTGACAGCAGAATACTGGTGCAGGCTTGTACTTTACTTTGCAAACTTGACTAATCCATGACATGGTGAATCACACATCCTTCTCTTTTCCCAAGTAATATACCGTGGATGTCTGATATTTCAAGGAGAATCCTGATCAACCATTGGCCCAACGCACGCCGTTGGCTCAGCGATGCGTTGATTGTGCTGGTACACATACTTCTTCGCCCAGTACAGGTAGTTGAAGAAGCCAAGCAATCCTACTACAGCCACAACCCAGTAGAACAGGTCAAGATGGCTAGTGTTCAAGCTTGAACCCTCCAGCCAGCCTCCCTGGTGACCATGCCTTGTCGCCCAGTTCACAGCATCTACCAGGAATGTGGCCAACAATGATGCAAGTCCTAGATCACACCAGAATAATGCCGTGGCAATTGACTTCATGCCCCGTGGCGCTTCACTGTTGAAGAACTCAAGGAGCCCAGTGAATGATGTTACGTCTGACACGCCAAGTAGGAGGAACTGAGGTGCAAGCCAGAAAAGAGACATCTGCACTACAGCTTCCTTTCTCTTTTTCTCAACAACCGCTGCGATGACCAAGGCAAGTACCATGGAGGCGTAGCCTATACCGATGCGCTGCAAATGGGTGATGCCACCAATGTAGCCGGTGCGCCTTCGCAAGAATCGCACGATGAATTGATCATAGATGGCAAGCATTAGCATTTGGAATGTTATGGGGATGATGAAGAGTGTTGCTGGTTCAACGTCGATCGTGCCCAGCTTTGTGTTCGTCATGCCACCTTGCTGCACAGTGAATGTGAAGAGGATAACGTTCGAAGTGTACCCAATCACGGAGCTGATGAAGATAGGAAGAAAACGGAGCACAATCTTTGTCTCCTCCACCTTTGTCGCACTGCAAACTGACCAGGCTCCATTTTTACCACGGTTGATGCAAGCTTTGTCGAGAAATCTGGTAAGATTAAAGAAAGAGTTTATAATAGGGAACACTATTAAGACTCTATAGTGTACTCTTTATGCCAACTTGATTAGTCCGCACAGAAGAAACAAAAGGTTCATTTCACCGAGTCTTACTTCAAACTATTTGCTTGAAAGAATGCGTCAACAGAACCTGCCCCCGCCTCAGAATTGCTATTCTGTGCTTCTTCCAGTTTCTCAGGAACTTCAAGCTTCATGTTCCTGAATGCAACCACAAGAACCTGGGAGAGGCAATATTGAAGTCAACAAATAATTCTAACATATTTGTTGACAACTGGGATGCCATTTATGTTTTGAGCCAGGAAGTAGCACAACCTGCAGTATTCGAGTTAGAGGACTTCCTTCTGGTATTTGGTTGCGGTAGAAAGGGAGACCAGCAGCAACTATGAGCAATCCGAGAAGAATTAGGACGGCACATAACCCAAGTCCGATATCCCACCCTTTGTATTTCTGGATCCACACTACAAGAATCAGCCCTACAAAGCCTCCAAAGGAGATTCCGAAGGTATACCAGTTAAAGAAGCTGGACTGCTGGCGAGACTCAGTGGGATCTTCATGGTCAAATTGGTCTGCTCCAAGGGATGACAAGCAAGCACGTATACAACCATCACCAAATGCACTCATATACAAGCCTATGTACAATATGGCAGCGTTCCGGCCATGGACCTCTTTGCAGTTCGGCTCTACTTCAATATTGCACGGTGGTGGATGGAGGGAGGGTAAGTAGGCTTGTAGTGCGAGCAATCCATATCCCTGCACAGATGCATGTTTGATTAGACTCTACAATAAAGTTACAAATTTAATTTCCTACGGACGGTGCATAAAATGGCTAGTGTGTGTGTGTGTGTGAGAGAGAGAGAGAGAGAGAGAGAGAGAGACCGGTGCCGGAGGTAGTAATTTACAAGAGAAACCTGTTTGAAATCATGGACATCCGTATAAAGGGATTTTAGAAGCTGAGAAAACTATTGTGAATCATAACTTACATCCTAAGTTGTTAGGATTTTTTTACATGTAAACATTGTGAAGGACGATAACATAGCCTAGCGCACAGGGGATACCGATACTAGCATTTTACGGAAAAAGGTGGCCCTTCATATCACCATTAATGAGTGGGTTCCATTTTCAAGGATATGCCAGAGTAGGTATTCTATCTTTTTCATGAATTGAGCTGTATGAAAACATTACAAGACAAGTTATATCGTTCCTCAAAGAAAACATGATAAGTTATAAGGCGGTTCTAATTTTCCGCATCGGGTCAGTATGTTAGAGTCACATCGCTATTTTAGATAGGTATACTGGGAGCCCATTAACTCCGCCTATGTCTTCTAGACATAGCCGGTCCCAAGCCCGGGTAAAGGAGGAGGGTTGTGATTGGCTTGCCGAGCTAACGTAAAAACTAGCCAGTCCCATGGCTATGAAACCCATTGGGTGAGAGTAGTACTAGGATGGGTGACCTCTTGAAAAGTCCTCGTGAAGGGGTTTCATATCTAATGGTTGTGATAGGTTTGGCGAGTCAAGGTAAAAACTAGCCAGTCCTATAGGTATGAAACCCATTTTGGCGAGAGTGATATTAGGATGGGTGACCTCCTAGGAAGTCCTCGTGAAAGGGTTTCATATCTAGCCTACCCAACTTGTTTGGGACAAAAGACTCAATTAAGGTTAAGGATATTGGGAGCCCATGCTCACCTCACCACGCCCATTATAGTTTTGTGCACCCAAGAATGGATTGTTTCTTATAGTGTGTGTTTGATGCCAGGCTAAATGGTTGGATGCCATTTCATCTTTTTTTTTTTCAAACAATTGCATAGTGATTGATATTGTTAACAAAATCGTGTATTTAAGGGTATTTTTAAGATTTAAAGTTTCTTTTCAACTGTACTTCAAACACAAGCAACAGTTTCTTTAAAGTTGGTGATATCACAACACAATAATTACCAAAAAAAAAATCAAATTTATGATACTATGGTTAGTCATCGTTAGCACCTATCTAAGGGTATTTTTTACGATACTGAGATTTCATATTCACTTCTGTAAATGATAGAACCACTTCTGTTTAAACAATAATTGATAATACACGCAGGTATTATTATTGGAGGGTAGGCCTTGGTGCAGTGGTGTGGCCTTGGTTTGAACCAGCCTCCCTGCAATGCATTGCAGGGCTAAGACTAGGTTTCTATAATCCCTCCCCAGATCCCACCTTGTGTGGGACCCTCTGTGCAGTGGGTCTGTCCTTTTCCTTTTTACACGCAGGTATTATTGCCGTCTATATTATTAGCAGGTTCTAGTTAAAAATAAACAGGAGAAGATGAAGGTAAGAAACAAATAACTCCTCCGGATCATGAGAAAATTAGAAACCGTGTAGATAACTGAACAGACGGAGATGCACATTACCAGAAACATAAATGGACCAAAGAGGAGCATAGTTCGAGAGCGCGTAATATAGGAGTCTGACAGGAAAGCTCCAATCATCGCAAAACCGGATGTGGCACCGAAAAAATTAGCGGCTGTAGTTACAGAGCCCGAAACCCCCATATGCATTGTTCCATGCAGATACGTAACCATGTTCAGCACGTTCGGGACTATAACCACATTTGTTACCACAGTCAGAACTGCAAGGGAAAACAACATACAAAAATGCTTCAGTAACTCCGAAGCTTACGGTGAGATAATGCATGCCCGCACATATGCAACCATGTCTGCAATAAGGACTCGGTGTGTAGTGACTTGATTACCATATAAAAACCATGCTGCTCTGACTCCGCCGTGCACCTCTCTATTGATGGTGTTTCCCCTCCAATCCACAAAGACTCCAAGTGCCATGGTGCTTCTTCTTCCTCCTCCTGCTTACTGCTCGTCTGCCTGCCTGTGGCATGCCTCACAATAAGATGGGTATAAATAAGCAGGTGGATATTCATATTCAAAGGAGTGATAGCATCAGCAGGATTGATCAAAGATTGTTGCCTATTTATGCTACTTGCTACTTACTCAAATTTTAATATTAGAAAAGGCATTCACTAACATCAATGTAGAAAAAGGGGCACATGAGACAAAATGTCCACAAGTAACACAAACAAGCACATACTGCTATTAGTGTGCCATCATCCTGAGAGCAACGTTTTGTAAGTTAGCTCATAATCCATTAACTGTTTCGAGTGCAAGTCTTTTTTATGAGCTAACTTACTTCCAAGTAGTGCACATGAATGGACTTATGAATTGGAAACCTCACGTCTGAAACAAGCATGATAACAACGTATATCAAGACTCATATGTACAACAAAATAATTTACTTTTTCTCAATCACACATCCTATTAGAAGAAGAATGCTGAGAAGGATGCCAAAACAACAAGGACAAACAAAAATAGACAAAACTGCAGGCAGGAGACCAAAAACAAAAACTTAGGCGGCTAAATAGACCAATAAAAAGAAAGCAAATCCAAAATTAAGAAAAGGTCAAAAGAGAAGAACAGAAACGAGTTATGCTGAGTTACACTACACTACAGCGGGGGTTAAAGAATCTGGCAGCCGTCAATGTAGCGGCAGCGTCTTAAAATTACGAACCAACCAGTGCTCAACACATTTGTTCGTAAGACAAAATCCATAATTCCTCTGCATGAAAATTTAGGGCATAGTTTGACTGTGTAAGTTTGTACTTTATACATAAACTATTGGTACACTATTCCGTTAATAGTTACAAAATCACAATCATTGAAACTAGTTTTTCCTTGAACATGCATCAAAATGCGTGTCATTTTGTATTAGAAGGACCATGCCCAAATGACGGGAAGCTACAGCAAACAGAACAAAATCAACAGGCAAAAGAAAACAAAAGGAGATCAAAGAAATAAAAACTAACAAACCAGCGAAGTAAGAATCAAAAAATACTCTGAATATGAGTTTAATAGTAAGTTGTTTGTAACATACTAATTTAATTCACATATTATCATTTGATTGATTGTTGGTCAAAAGCTCGACCTTGATAGTCAAATTACACCCTATATTACCAAACAAAGAGAGCACTTTTTGGTTGTTAATCACTAGGAGATGTAATAATACATTTGCTAGAAAGGCAGACATAAAGTCCAAATTCAAACATCACCGCCATACCACAGTAGAGAGTCAATGAACTGCAATCAATATTAATTACTCGCTGGTTGGCTATTTATTAAATCCGCTTCTAAACTGTTAACAAACAACATACAACATCAAATCTCTTTCCAGCGGACACAGGGAGAAAAGGAACTTTGTGGTATAATCCCATCCCGACATGGTTTCCATTTATCCCAGTGTTCAGCTCTTATGGTGTATTGCTGATGTCCTGAATACAGTGGATCAATATTTGCACACCACGGTTTTCATGCCTACTACTACAATTTATTTGCTTGTGACATGTGAGAATTGAAGGATAAGAATGAAGGCACACAATTTTGGGGATCTTGTTCATTTTGCTCTTGCTAAAGTACATGACGCAACAATCTCTACCATTTTCATGAATCTTGTGTACGATTGTTTTGGAAGGACCGAATATGTAGATGCTCTTGTAACTCCATAAAGGCTCCAAGCGCAGACAGTATCCAACAGAGGAGAGACTACTTCCAAAAGTAATTAGTTGATCCCCAGAGGCTCCAAGTGCATAAAGTATCCAACAGAAGAGATGCAGGTGGGTTCCATTTATCTCACAGTGACATACTCAAGATTTCCACCAAAAAAACTTGCAGAATCCATACCATCCACCAGATTTTGGTCAGTGCGTGATTGCCAGAGAATAATTCCAAAATCAATAGATCAAACCACACATTCATAAGTCTTAACCCTTCCTGTAGTAAGCAGGCTATATACCGTTGAGTATCAAATTCCCAACTGGGGCTGCTACAGATGTTCGTAGCACCATGGGCATGGTCAAATTACAGAAGCTGACATGTTGAAGGTGAACCAAACTCCCACTGAACTACAGAAAACGGTAGTGTCCACTTCCATGTAAATGAATTCCAACTGAAACGGCAAAACTAGCTAGTGTCATCTTCCACGCAAATCATACGAAGATGCTATCGGCATTCACTGCAAAAGTAAACAATACTAGCACAACATGTGCATTTTTCTACCCGAGCTACATATCCTTTTGCTGAACAACGATATGCCAAGAACGGAGAGAGATCATATGCAATCGTGTAGGATAGGAGGATTAATAATATCTGAAGAACAGCACGCTACCTTGTGTTACGGTGCAGGCGACCAAGAACTAAAATTAATACTCCCTCCTTACATTCTCCCAATACTTGAAATTTGAAAACCCAGGAGTAAAGGTACATCAAGTATGTCACGGTATGACTTCTACAATAAGCACGGAGTAAAAAGTAGAGAAATTACCTAATTCTCAAACTATCGACAAAACCTGTAGACTGTGATAGTCCACCAATGTTTCAGACCTATAAGCCCCAAAACTGCTCAAGCTCCAATGAGAACATTTGGAAACAAGGTAAAAGGGAATGGACACAAAAATTGAGAGATATATTAAAGATGTATCAATGTAAACTGCATACAGCCAAGAAAAAATAAAAAATCACCCAACTTTCCAATGAGCCCGGCTATATGGATCCCGGATTTTTCAATATTCGGAAACGACATTTTAAAGTTTCAGAAAATTCTGAAAAAAAATCGTAGATGTAGATGATGATGTATTCTAATAGTGTGCAAAAATCCAATTCGAAAAACTCTGTATTTTGGGCTGTGCAAAATTGATAAAATCGTGGATCTGAAAAAGTGTACAGTGCAGATTTTGAAACCTCCAACATTTGTCAGATTTGTCATTTTTCTGTAGCAAAAAAAAACAATGTATTTCACCCTGAGATTTTTTCCATTGGTAGAATACATCATTGGCCACATCTAGAAAAAAAATTCAGAATTTTTTGAAACTTCAAAATGTCGAATTTGAATTTTGAAAAAACCAGGAGCCATGTAGCTCGGGCTCCAATATAGGTTTTCGTGGATACAAGCCTAAAAAAGCTACACCTCGGTACAACACAACACTCTACAGCTAAACCGGAGGAAGACGAAGAATCGCCGCATGACCTGATGCCCCGGCTGCCACCACGACCTAGGTTTCACCTTGATTGTGTGCAAACCACTAACGTCGGGCTGCGCGCCGTCGGCTAACGGTGTTGCTTTCCTTCCATATCGTGAACATAATTATCGAAGAGGTGCCCTTTCTTGTTAATTTTCATTTCCCCTCTTCAGTTTTCTTTTTCATTTTGAACATTTCTTTTATTCTTCTTAGTTTTAAACAATGTTTTCGTGATTTTTTTTTCAGAATTAAGCATATTAGGAGTCGCACATCTGTCGGCGTTCTGTGACTTTTGCCTCTATCTTTATTCTCAGCCTCTTAATGACATCATTTTTTTCATCATGAAATAGAAACTATATCCTAACACCGGCGGAAGCCACAAAAAACGTGGTGCCTCAAGATCAACGATGTCACAACCCATCACAAACTAAAGACCAGCAACGCAAACCCTCAAACAAAATAGCTCAACAACGTATCAACTATCAAGATAGCAGATCCCAAGTCAAAGTTTTTACTTAAACCTACCCAATACAGAAACGACACATACACCCCTGAAGAACATGCCCTTGAGGTATAGAGAAACATACCCACCGACAAGCATGACCCTCGAACAAAATAGCTCAACAACGTATCAACTATCAAGACAGCAGATCCCAAGTCAAAGTTTCTACTTATTTCTAGGTAGCCTATATCTTGGAAATATACTATAAAATCACAACTCCTCTTAAAAACCGTCAAAAGCTAGACAAAATGTGGTCGAGCAGACTCCGTACATGGCCTCCATTTATTAACAAAATTTGAGGTGAAAAAAACCCTCGTACCCCCTTATGTAGGGGCCGTGGAGGGAGCCCCTCCAAAAAGTTTGGTGGGCTGAAAAATCGACTAGAGCCCAACCTCCTTCTCCCTCGACTCATCACTCGGTAGTCCCTTCTACCGACTACCGTGCCAAGAGGAAGGGTGGGACCTAGGACACAAGCATAACGCGGCGCCGGATCAACGACATTCGGTAGTCCCTCCTCTAGCTACTTGTTCAGGTCCTTGATCCTCAGCCATGGTTGTTGTTGTTGTCAGCGTTGCCATGTCATGTGCTAATATTACTTTAAATAATATGTGTGAATGTTTCATATTTCTCGAACAAATATGATAAAATCTCTTATGTTCAATTTACATTGTCGTCAAAGAATTATTGTGAGAACATATTATATATTAGTGAAAAACTATTAGAAAGACATTAAGTTGCATCAATAAGTTATGTATTGGAACCAAAAATAAAAGGATAAAAAATTTAGAAGTTAATATGTAATCGAAAAAATAGGAAAAAATAAAACATGAAAAAAACGAGAAAAAGAAAAACAATAAGAAAAACTCACTAAATAGGCCGGGCTATAATGGGAAGGCTTCCCTCCGCCAAGGGGCGAGGTTTAGGAGCTTACCAGGCGCTAGGCCAGCGGCCCAGCCCAGCTCCGCTCCTTCCCCCTCGCCGCCGTTGTTGCCTCGTCCTGGGATCCCCTATATGTCGACCAGGTCGACCATAGCGAGCAGTCGCACACCCTGCTGGCTGCCGTGGGCCTGGCCCATGTACTCGCTTCCACTGTTTCTTCAGCGTGGACTGTAGCGCGCGACTGTTTTCCTGTTTCCGCGTGGTGGTTCGCTGGTTGGCTGACTATTCTGATACTGTTTTATTTGCACCATGTTTGTTTCTCGTTTTAAAATATATTTGAATTTAAAATAAAGTTTACACGAAATTTATGCGCGTCAACGGATAGGTTCCATACCTGTACTCGGTTTCGAGTTTCGTCGATTGTAACTTCTCAATTTTGAATCGATATTCGAAATATTTTTAGACAATTTTTATCAAATTCGTCGCACTCGGTCGATCGTTTGAAATATCCTTTGACGAGTAGGTTAATGTCAACGTTTCACACATCTTTCAAGTTGTAACTTTTTTGTTTCGACGGTCATGTACGAGATAATCTTGTACCGTAGGTTTAAACTTGTTTATACTCCACACAATACACGTCTTCATGTGTAGATACATGCAGATTTGAACAAAACATCTTCTCGACATTTTTTGAACGATTTTCAGAAAAGTGAACAAAATATTTGGACGGAAACTATTTTTGAACGATTTTAAAAGGCGAACAGAAAAAGTGTATGAACGGAAACTTTTTTTGAACGGTTTTAAAAGGCTAACAAAAAAAGTCTGTGAACGGAAATTATTTTTGAACGATTTTAAAAAAAGTGAACAAAATAGGTATTTGGACGAAAACTATTTTTGAACGATTTTAAAAGTCGAACAGAAAAGGTCAATGAACGGAAACTATTTTTGAACGATTTTAAAAGGCGAACAAAAAAAGTCTGTGAACGGAAATTATTTTTTGAACGATTTTCAAAAAGTTAACAAAATAGGTATTTGAATGGAAATTATTTTTGAACGATTTTAAAAGGCGAACAGAAAAAGTCTGTGAACGAAAATTATTTGTGAACGATTTTTAAAAAAGTGAACAAAATAGGTATTTGAATGGAAATTATTTTTGAACGACTTTAAAAGGCGAACAGAAAAAGTCTGTGAACGGAAACTATTTTTGAACGATTTTCAAAAAGTGAACAAAAAATAGGTATTTGAACGGAAATTATTTTTGAACGATTTTAAAAGGCGAACAGAAAAGGTCTATGAACGGAAACTATTTTTGAACGATTTTAAAAGGCGAACAAAAAAGTCTGTGAACGGAAATTATTTTTTGAACGATTTTCAGAAAAGTTAACAAAATAGGTATTTGAAGGGAAATTATTTTTGAACGATTTTAAAAGACGAACAGAAAAAAGTCTGTGAACGGAAATTATTTGAGAACGATTTTTAAAAAAAGTGAACAAAATATGTATTTGAACGGAAATTATTTTTGAGCGACTTTGAAAGGCGAACATAAAAAGTCTGTGAACGGAAACTATTTTTGAATGATTTTCAAAAAGTGAACAAAAAATCGGTATTTGAACGGAAATTATTTTTGAACAATTTTAAAAGACGAACAAAAAAAGCTATGAACGGAAATTATTTTTGAAGGATTTTCAAAAAATTGAAAAAAAATAGGTATTTTAACGGAAATTATTTTGAACGATTTTAAAAGGCGAACAGAAAAAGTCTGTGAACGGAAATTATTTTTGAACGATTTTCAAAAAGTGAACAAAAAAATAGGTATTTGAACGGAAATTATTTTTGAACGATTTTAAAATTCGAACAAAAAAAGTTTATGAACGGAAATTATTTTTTGAACGATTTTCAAAAAAGTGAACAAAATAGGTATTTGAACAGAAATTATTTTTGAACGATTTTAAAAGGCGAACAGAAAAAGTCTATGAACGGAAACTATTTTTGAACGATTTTAAAAGGCGAACAAAAAAAGTCTGTGAACGGAAATTATTTTTTGAACGATTTTCAAAAAAGTTAACAAAATAGGTATTTAAACGGAAATTATTTTTGAACGATTTTAAAAGGCGAACAGAAAAAGTCTGTGAACGGAAATTATTTTTGATTTCTGTAATTTTCATATTTAAAAGTCTGTGAACCTTTTCTGACTTCAGTAATTTTCATATTTAAAATCTGTTCATTTTAAAAATGGTTCAAATTTTGATTTTTTTTTAAATATTCAAATCTGAACTTAGAACCATCTAGGAGACAACACCATGGAGGCGCGGGGTAGGGGCGGTGCAGCGACGACGGTGGAGTTGACCTTGGCAAGCGGTGGCGACGTATGTTGAAGAAGACACTTACACTGAACTAAGCGTAAACGCGTACAAATCAACATTACAAAGATCTGCTTGTATATGACTCTTGAAACGGAAAAAATACAACACGAAAGTTGTGCTAAACGGTGAGATTAACCTCTTTGTGAAAGGATACTTCAAACGGTCAAATGAGTGTGACGAATTTGACAAAATTCGTCTAAATGTATTCCGAATATCTGATCGAAATTGAAAAGTTACATTGGACGAAACTTGAAACCGAGTACAGGAATGAAACCTACCCGTGAACGCCCATAACTTTCATGTACATTTTATTTTAAATTGAAATATAATTGTGTAGATATACATGCATTCTTAAACCTTCACTCACTCTACTCATATTTTCAACAAACGAGGAAGCAGACGGGGCGCACTTTCCCCTCCCTCCTCGCTACAGTGCAGAGAAGGGCGATTTCTTGGAATCGCCTGCGCGCCGCGCTCTCGCCGTCGCGGATCCGTGGGATCTCTCTCCCCCCGTCCGCTCCGGCGGCGGGTGGGTGGGGGATCCCCGGATCCCTTCGTGTACATAGAGTAGGGGTGTGTGGGTTCCCGCCGGCGGCGCTGTGGAGGCGGTGGTGCGGTCGGTGGAGTTTTGGCGTCGGCGTCCTTCCTCTCCGGCGGTGGAGTTCCGGTGGGGCTTCGTCGCGCGGTCGTCGACCTCTCCGTGCTCGCGGATCCAGGGATCTGCCGTGCGCGGTCTTCTTCTCCAGCTGCTGCGGTGCGGCGGCGCTGGAGTCGTATCGCTCGTCCAGGGCTGGACGGGATCTCCAGCTTCTTCCTGCGGCGGATCCGATGGCGGCCGAGGCTAAGCGGGGAAGCGGTGCCAGGGGGGCGTCTGCCCTGCGTGTTCATCGACAAGAGGTCCGCCGCGGCGCGGCGGGCAGGCTAGGCGGCGTCTCTCAAGGGTTTGAATGTGCCCAGGCAGTGGTAAGGTGGTTGCTGGCCTTCGTCTTCGTCGCCGGCGGAGCTGCGGCTCTCGATGCTGGCTCTGGATCCTCCTCGTATTGTTGTTCTTCTTTTGTTTTAGATCTATGTACTGTGTATGTGGATGATCGGTGAGTATACGTGGAAGTTGGATGTGCAAAAAAAAGGAATAAAGCAACAGAACGATACGTGGGAACAGGAAACACGAAGCAGCACGAATACGTGGGAACAGGAAACAGGAAGTAGCGGCGGGACAGAGCGGCCGGCGGCGGCACCCTAACGCGCGACGTCACATCTACCGTACAGGGTACAGAACCGCGCTCGAACGGGACCAAGTCGATCGGGGCGAGGCGATGCAACAGAACGATACGTGGGCCGGCCCAAAATCACCCATGTGGGGTGTGCGACGGCACCATATCATCGACCAGGTCGATGAATAGGGCTCGTCCTCGCCCCGAATCACGCCCGCCGAGCCTCGCCAAGGAAATCTTCTCCCAGTCCGCACCGATTCCCCCGGCGGCCGGCTGTCTACTCTCTCACGCGCACTGGGAAGTCGGAACAGACCCCGCGGATTGGCGCTCTCTACATATGGCCGTGGCAGACGGCGGCGGCAGAGGCGCCTGCGGCGATCCTCCCCACACTCTCCGGCTCATCCTGTCCCCGCGTGCTTCGCCGGAGATTCACTGCGATAAGGTCTCTTTCCTGCTCCACACCTGAACTGCTATATCCATTTTGCTTCCGACCACCGCATTTCGTGAATAATGTGCTTTCCAGTTTCCACGCCGCTGAGGTCTCCAGCCGTCCAAC
The DNA here is from genome assembly GCA_947311845.1 of Poa pratensis. Taxonomy (NCBI): domain Eukaryota; kingdom Viridiplantae; phylum Streptophyta; class Magnoliopsida; order Poales; family Poaceae; genus Poa; species Poa pratensis. Next base: position 33,427,887 of record CAMZMU010000053.1, read on the forward strand.
GGGTAATAATGACTTGGGCACATGAATACGATGGCAGATTTGTTTACCCATCCACCGAGATTTCACGTTTATGCTTGCCCAATCTCTGGATGATTGGTGTCGTGCACATCTATATGCCTGCAGCTAGACAGAATACCACTACATCCGTACCGACACATTGTACAGATAACTTGTGCTTTCTACTCCCTCCGTTTTTTAATATAAGATGGTTTAGGTGGTCTACATGTTGTCTACATACATACTAAAATGAGTAAACATGCACACTAAAATGTGTCTAAATGCGCATGTGTATGTGGATAAATGTTAAAACATCTTATATTAAAAAACGGAGGGAGTAGCTACTATTGATAAATGGATATTGTAGTATTTCTCTGTTACAATCTGCATATCATAGATAGACTAACTAAATCAAAACCATAAAAAGCATACTTTCCTGAGCTAACCTATCACCTATGTATCTCTCTATGTGCGGCTATTTAGTTTCCCGAGCTGTTGCCGTCTAGTCCGACAGCACTGCTCCCTTTTCTGTTGGCATATTTCCTTGCCCAGAAAGCATAGTTGATCAGTGCCACTAGCTCGAAGATTGCCAGTAACAGGAAGAAACGATCAAGTCGTGTTCTGTTGAAGTTTGTTCCGTCCAACCAACCTCTTCCGCTGTCTCCATGCCTTGTCGCTCTGTAGGAAGGCACATGCCAACAAGGATGCTATTACGGAAATAATGGATTGCGCTGCTGGTGCTGTCAGCTTCATTTCCGGAGATGATTCGCTCTTTATGAACTCAATCAGTCCACTGAAGGATGCTGCATCTGCGATGCTTAGAAGGAAGAATTGCATCACCAGCCAGAACACGGACATGGGGACACCTACCCCTGTCGATGTTAGTTCATGCTGTTCTGCGACTGTCAGTCTTCTTGTTTCCACTAATGTGGCAAGGCATGCTGCTGCTATCGCACAGGCGGAGCCAGCACCGATACGCTGCAGTGGGGTGATTCCTTGTGTGTGTCCTGTGATTCTTCTGAGGCATGGGGTCAATATCTGCCTGTAGCATGGTTGCATAAGCATGTGAAATGCTGTTGGGATTGCGATGAGAGAGGCAGAGGATATCTGGACCGTGCCTATCCCTCTGTCCATTGTGCTTCCGACTTGTATGGTTAGTGTCCTTAGCAGAGTGAATGGCAGGTACATCAGCAAGCAGCTGATGAAGATTGGAAGCATTCTGATGATGGCCTGTGTTAACTCCTCGTCTCGAGTGGTGCTGCATCATTAACATGAATCATTTTCTCCATCAGATGTATTCGAGATTTGTCCAAGAATATGCTAGAAATATTATACTTAAGATAGTAACAAGATATTGCTATGTCTAACCCAGAGCGTTTTGATTCTTTATAATTTCCATGTCCTAGATATGCAACTCTCAAACTTTATTTTCAGAAATATACATATAGTAACAATCAGCTAAACTGAGAGTAAGGTTTCAGGAATATTTGATCACTATAAGGAAGTAAAGAACTTACCCAATGATCTCGGTGTCAGATTTTCCTTCCGCATCAGCACACTCTGCTCTGCCAATCTCTTGCAGCTCGATAACATCTACGGTGGCAGCCTGCCTCTTCTTTGACAAAGGGACAAGAACCTGGAGAGGATAGATTGAAAGTTGAGAACCATTTGCATGTTCAGTTTTCTTGTTTTATGTTGATAGATATACATTCAAACTTTGATTTATATTAATTCCTTTATTGTTTGATGATGCTAGTTGGGGATATGACATGGTGGCCTTTCAGGATAAAAAAATGAATGAGTAATACAGTCATTGTGATCAACCAATATTTTATTGAACCCTGTAAATCTTTGCCTACTAGTCTAGGATTGTGTTTCACCAAGTTCACTTGGAGCATGAAAGGTGAAACGGGACTAACTGCACACTATAGCCTTTAAAATTAACATGCATACTGAACTATACTGGCGCATGCATGTGCTATGTGATAAGTCCCTATATGAACTTTTACCTGCAATATTCTCGTTAAAGGAATCCTATTAGGCTTCTTTGTTATATAGAAAGGCAGTCCACTGGCTGCCACAAACAGCCCTACAAGTACAATAACTGCAGATATCATAAAGCCAATGGTCCATCCCAAATTGTTCTCGATCCAGACTAACAATATCAATCCCATGAGCGCTCCAAGGGAATTTGCAAACTTGAGCCATCTCAAGAACGTACACTTGAGCTGTGTTTCATTCAGTTCATCATCGTTGAACTGATCTCCACCGAGGAAAGGTATGCAAGCGAGCATGGAGCCTTCTCCAACGGCAAACAGTAATAAGCTCAAGAAGAGCAGTGTTAAGTTCCAACCTTGAGCTGCCTCACAGTTGTTTGGTTCCTTGTTTATCTCACACTCCAGCGGATGTAGTGAAGGCAAGTATGACTGCAATGCTAGCAACATATAACCCTGTGTTGTTGAACAAAAAATGTTTATAATTCGAATTTTGTCATCTACTTTTTCAACCTCAGAAGTATAATAATGTGAAAGCAGTTACTAAGATGTACATGGGGACATGATCATACACTGATACACATGGCCCAAGTTTTCTTAGTTGTCGGTGGATTCGTTAATCAATTGAAAATTTAATCAGTCACTGAAGCAAAAGACTATCGATCCGTTGCTGCTTGCTCTTCTATTTATTGTTTGAATAGATTACTAAATCATATCCTATCTTATACGGTAACTGCAGTAGTCGGTTGCCAAAAAAACTTAATTCTAGATGCTATATGCTTCAGTAAAGCCGCTCTACCTTAACCTTGCAGCCATAACAGAAATTTGACAAGGCTGAGACAGACATAGTTTCATGACAGTATTTGGTAGCACCAACATAGTTTCATGACAGTATTTGATAGTGGCTCTTTTCCTCCCCCCGCATCGCCTCCCCGAGAGAGGCGACCGGGGGCTCCTCCCCGTCCCGTCCCCGCGTCCCCTCCCCCTCTTCCCTCCCTTCCGCCGCCGCCGGCGCGTGCCACCGGGCCTTGCCCGCGTGGTGTCGGCGGCGGCGGGCCGTTCTCTACCCGCGCGCGGAGCCCTATCTCGGGTGGTGGCGGCTGGCGGCGGTGATGGTCGGCCAGTGGTGGATCCGGCCGGAGGCGGCTGGTGGCGGCGGCGAGCCGGCCCCAGGTGTCTCCCCCTGCGGTGGTGCTGCTCCTTGGTGGTGCAGAGGCTGCTGCTCGACTGAGCTGCCGCCGGTGGCCCTGTGGCCCAGATCTGGGCCCTTTGGGCCCGATCTGGGTCCGGGCGGGCCGGTCTGCTCCGAAGGCGGCGGCTTCTCCTGGAGATGAGGATGGAGGCGACGGTGACGGGGTGGTGGTGATGGAGCCTTCCTGCTGCAGCGCGGTGATGGAGCTTCACGGGCCGTTTTTGGTCCGGCCGGGCCATTGGCGCTGGACTAGAGGGTAGCGGCGGCAACCTACGTACTGCAGCGTGGCAGCGGACTTTGCGGACCCGATCTGGGTCCGGCCGGGCAGTGTGGCCTGGTTTGTCCCTGTGGCGTCCGGTCGGTACCCGCCGCTGGCGGTGGAGGACGCCCTCCAGGTGGTCGTGCTGCTGCCGCCCTCCGGTTCTAGTGCTGGCCTGGTGTGCTCCTGTCGCCATGTCCGGTCGGCTACCGCGTCAGCGGTGGAGGTAGTTCCCTCCCGTGTGGCTACAGAGTTGCCGTCCCCGGAACCTGCTGCCTCCGTTTCCTATCTCTAGGCCCCGCATCGGTTCACAGTGAGACGACGACGATGGTGGTGTCAAGGCCGTGGTGGCGCATGCAGGCGGGCGGTGTTGTTGAGTGGAAGACTACGGATCGTTTGGGTAGTGGTTTTTTTGGGGTCGGGAGAAATCCTTGTCGTTACGACATCGACGGGGCGACGCCTACGGGTATCGTCATTCCTTCTTGAAGGGCGTCGACTGCACCCCCTCACCACTCACCCCGGCGTACGGGGGAAACCCTAGGCTATGGCCGGGCAGCAGCGTCGTCATCGTCGCGGTCCTTCTTGAAGGTGTTGCTTGATACGCGACGATTCGGAACTCTAGGAGCGTGGTGGAATGTTTCGGTGGGCGCAGCGGTGGCGAGCCACCGTAGTTTCGTTGATCTGCCGTTGTCGGCATCTTTTTCTTTTTCCTTTCTCTTTTCTTTTTTTTGGCGTGCTTGTGCTGTGGCCCCAGCAGTGGTATCGGTTGTATCGGTTGGTTGCTATATTAATATAGCGGGGCGAAAGCCTATTTCGAGGTAAGGCATTTTAAAAATTGCAACTTCATTTTCAGGTTTATTGGCTTCAGGAATTTAATGCGAAAGAAGACTTACCAGGACTGTGAGTGGACTGAATACAAATATAAGAGTGGTTCGCTGGATATATGCACAAGAGATGTAGTTCGTCAGGACAGCAAAGAATGACACTGAGCCCACCAGATAGGTGATCAAAGTTGACGATGTCACAATATCCAGATGCAGTGTCCGGTGGAAATAGGCCACAAGACTTAAGTTTGCACTGCTAGGGCAGCTTCGCAGCATTACCAAAACTGCAAATGAACATAAAATTAAGCTCCAGCAGTTTGTTCGATTCTGTTTCAAAATGCATGCAACACTAGTATTCCAGGGTCAGAAGTTTTCGCCAAACCGTCGATGCGATTCACCCAGTTTACCAAGCTGGGCACATGGCCTTGCAAAACATATATGCCAGGCTCCGAAAAACAGTCTAGCTTGTCCTATCCCTTATCCAATTAGGCCCAGATTTTCTCTTGGTCAGGATGAACAAAGGTTTAGATGGCTCTAAACTTTCTCACCATATTTCTTGTTTAGGACTTGGATCATGGACTATTTGTCCTTCGTGAGATTCCTTTTGATATTCTATTGTGATGTTGTAGTTGTATCTTTTATTGCCCGCCGTATACCGCCAGATGTAATATCTTTTACCTGCCACTCTCATTATTTGACTATTTGTCCCTCGTGGGATTCCTTTTGATATTCTATTGTGAGGTTGTTGATGTATCTTTTATTTCCCATAGACCGCCAGAATTTCAACATAAAGACTCACATTCTCATTTTCAATTGAGCAGTAAGGGCAGATTGTCTTTAAGTAATATAAGTTGCAGCTGTTTATTTATTGGAGGCGTGCAATTGCTGGGAATCTTCTGTATAGTTGGAATTATTTTTTATGCAAGCTTGCTTCTGATGATGTATCAGCAGTTTTCTTTATGACAAAGTAGAAGAGAATCAAGTCAGCTATTGTGTATCGTAGGCATCGTGATGGAGAGAAGATATGAATAATCACGCTGTTGGCATTGAATTTAATGTCTTGATCTAGAGTGTTGTCGTTTTGCATCTTTAAAATTTTCGCAATTTAACGACCACATACTACGACACTGTTTATTTATATTTTTGCACTTTAGCACTTGAAAGTAAAAAAGTATTTTGTGCTTCCTGACATGTAAATGGTTACAATAAAAAAAAAGTGGTCATAAACCATGTATACCTTTGTTCTCAGAAATATTGGTGCATCATTGTAACTCTAATAGGTAAACTGAAAAATATAGATCGTTCAGGACTTCATCCAATGCAATTATACCTCTTTGCAGGTGCTTAATTAGATAGTCAAACTATCTATTTATTCATTAAATATAGTTATGGGCATATATACATCGAGTGCTGGTTCATAAAAATGAATCACCAAAGCTACAAAATTTACACATCAAGGAATTTAACTGTTGCACTTTAATAAGCACAGATTCAAGCAACTGAAATAGCTTTTATGTATTGAGTTAATCATTTTCGTGGTAGCCTTCACGTTCGCTAATTATGAAATTATTATGGTGTGACAGATAAGGCAGTCCTCCATAATCACGCCATAACTTGCTATACCTGGCGGTGAACACTATACGTTCCAACTCCAACATATAACCCCGTGGAGCTAATCAAGACAAGAAAGAGAGACACACAACGAGAAGCATAAAAGAAGATCTAGAAACAGTTTAATTTGACGCTTATTCCAGGACGACAAGAACTGGATGAAAAGGTTTGCAAGCGTAACAAACACAATCATATATCTAACAATGCTTCGTGTATGGAACATGAACAACCGAGCTAAAAAGAGAGATACAAGAAATAAGAGAATCCCTTCAAGTTCCATGCGTAATATACATGCATGCTCTTAATTATAATTAGCCAAGCTATAGTCAGGTGCTCACCATAGAGAAACAGTGTTGCCCTGAAGCCTCCATGCTTCCTTGCGTCCACAGCATTCCCTCTCCAATCTACAAACCCAGCTTCAGTTTCCATAAGTGATGTATATGCTCCTCGATTAGCCCAGGCTAATTAATCAGCATATACTTCTCTAGAGACTAGTCATGCAATGGATGGCACGACACAATACAAACCCCTGGCTAGCTCCTATATATATGAAGCTACAAACTCATGATCGAGTAGTGTTCCTTGAAGGCTTGGAGCTTACACGAGCAAAAGAGAAGCATCCATCTCTGGATGCCTAATTTAATTAATCTCACTAAACTCACGTGGTCGTGTATGCACGTTTTCTCCAGGCGACGGCGCGTATACATGGACCGCGCGCGCGGCGAGGGTGATTAGATTTATCGATCGGTTATGATCGAGAGTCTTCTCTAGTTCCAGTTATGATGGAGTGCCAGCCTGCAGCCCTGGTATCGATCGAAACAGCCTTTCGCCCCATTTTGATGAGATCCTGTACTTAGACACTCTGATCACCCGCATGCACTCGTGTATACTCCTTCCGTTCCCAAATATAAGATGTTTTAGATTTTATCCACATACACATGTACACAAATGTATTTAGACATATTTCATGTGTATGTTCACTCATTTGTGTATGTATCTAGACAACACGTGTAACATCTAAAACATTTTACATTTAGGAACGGAGAGAGTATATCTCTCCTTCCAGTCTATCCGATGGCAAGTGTATGCGTCTGCATCGAGATATACTGCGAAAATTAAGACGCAAATAATTTCTATATTGAGAATTAACTATACGAAGATATAGATGTGGCATCCTAGCTACTCGCTCCGTTTTTAAATATAAGATGTTTTAGTTTTTGTCCACATTCATATATATACAAATGTATCTAGACATATTTTATTGTGTATGTTCACTCACTTTATTATGTATTTAGACAACATGTGTAAGACCTATAACATTTTGTATTAAATAATGGAGGGAATAGCTTGCAAATGGTTCTTTCAGGGTCTTCTGCAAGTACGCGCTGAAGAAATTGTTAAAGATTAATTTGAACGACCTGATGGGCTATCTTCTCGCAGTTGTTTGTAATTTTTTTTGAGGGAACAGTTGTTTGTAATTTTGTATGCACCAGCAATGGGGTACGACATGCATGGTTCATTTTTTAGAACCTACGGCATGATACAATTCGTAAGGTTCGTTTAGCGCACAACGAATGACGCACATGGGATATTCGACTCGATCTCTTCTGTTGAGACTTCAGCTAGAGTACTCCCTGGCACATGATGCTCCTTCATTTAACAATGAATTTATGCAGTGTCGGGCCGGTGATATACTAATTCAACAATTGTATTGTTGATTTGATTCATTGGACATTTGGCTACTTGTCCTGTTTGCTTACTGCTGTCATGATAATATATATGTTCAGCAACTATGATTTTGTCTAGTATTTGAAGATTCATAAGATCTTCCGAATATCTTCTTAGGGATCCAGGAGACCAAGAAATCTTCGTTTTCGGATGCTTGGCTGAATAATGTGAGCGGTAGTTTTAATTTTCATTGGGCCTGGGTGCCGTCCCAGGGGCAATCTGGAGGCATTCTGTTGGGTGTTGATACGGATGTGTTTGATGTTTTATTTACGGAAACAGGGAGGTTTTATGTCTTGATGCGTGTTAAAGAAAAAAGTTTGGATTTCATCTGTAATATTGTTACAGTTTATGGGGCGCCGCATGATAGAGATAAGGAATCTTTCCTAGTAGAGCTAGCTCATATTTGTAGTAATAGTAATTTTCCTATTATAGTAGGCGGTGACTTTAATATTATTAGAAGAAGTAATGAAAGTAATAAACAGAGAAGGCTTTCCAAGTGGTCGAGATTGTTTAATGCTGTTATTGAAAATTGGAATTTAAAGGACATAGAGATGCCGGGTAGACGTTTTACCTGGTCTAATAATCAGCAGGACCCTGTTATGGCTAGGTTGGATAGATTCCTTGTGAATACTGATTGGGAGGCCAAGTTTCCTCTTTCGTTCATTAACATGTTGCCTAGAGATATTTCAGATCATTCTCCGTTAGTTCTTGATCTAGGTCTAAATAAGAAATGTATTAGTAGACCTTTCAGATTTGAGCTTTGTTGGTTTCTTAGAGAGGATTTAAATGATGTGGTCAGTAAAGTTTGGGGTTCGTATTTTTTTGGTAAAAGTATTTTGGATAAGTGGCAGAACAGAGGGCGTAAGTTAAGAAGTGTTCTTAAAGGCTGGGATATTAATTATCAAGCGTTCTATAAAAAACAGAAAAGTGTTTTGTCTGCAGAGATTGATAAAATTGATAAGGAGAGTGAGTTAATAGGTTTAACATTAGAGAAGTTTTATAGTAGGAAAATGTTAGAGGAAAAACTTTTGGTTATTAGAAGAGAGGAACAAGTAAAGTGGTTCCAGAGGGCTAAGACTAGAGATCTTTTACAAGGGGATTCGTTGACTGCTTACTTTATGGCGAAAGCGAGCGGTAGAAAAAGAAAGAGTAGAATTACAAGTCTGTTACAGGAGGAGGGGCTTATAGTAGGAGATGATGAAATCTTACAGTATGCTACAAATTATTATAAAAAGCTTTTTGGTCCTGTTGTTAATAATACTAGTATTTCGTTGGACATAGTGTTGGACAATGTCTTGTCGGATAGAGATAGAATCAATTTAGAAAAAACGTTTTCGGTGGAGGAAATTAAATTTGCTATTTTTAATATGAAGCACAATAAAAGTCCTGGTCCGGATGGTTTACCCATAGAGTTCTATCAGCATTTTTGGTCTTTGATCAGTAGCGATTTAGTTTCTCTGTTCAATAAATTTTTTGTAGGGGAATTAGATATATCTCGTTTTAATTATGGTCTGATTACTTTGCTTCCAAAAAGTGCAGATGCTAGTAAGATACAACAGTACAGACCTATTTGTCTTTTAAATGTCATTTTTAAGATCTTTACAAAGGTCATAAATAATAGGGTGGTAGAGGTTGCTGAGAAAATTATTTCGCCGGTGCAGACTGCTTTCATTAAAGGTCGTAATATTTTGGACGGGGTTGTGCTGCTTCATGAGACGTTGCATGAAGTTAAAGCAAAAAAATTAGATGCTGTTTTCTTTAAAGTAGATTTCGAAAAGGCTTACGATAAGATCAATTGGAGCTTTGTGTTTGATATCCTTAAGATGAAAGGTTTTCCAGACACTTTTGTCGGCTGGGTTTCCGAAAACTGTAGAAAATGGTAAAGTTGCAATTATGGCTAATGATTTAACTGGTAAATACTTTAACACAAGTAAAGGATTAAGGCAGGGGGACCCATTCTCCCCTATTCTTTTTAATACTGCGGTAGATGTGCTCGCGGTTTTGGTAAATAGAGCTAGGGAGAATGGGTTGATAAAACCTCTAGTGCATAATCTTTTAGATGAAGGGTTAGTGATGTTACAGTATGCTGATGACACGATCTTCATGTTCCAGGACGATCTAGAATCTGCTAGAAATTTAAAGAACCTTTTATGTATCTTTGAGCATCTTTCGGGTCTAAAGATTAATTTCTTGAAAAGTGAGATTTTCTGTTGTGGTAGAGCGAAAGATAGAAGTGTAGAGTATGCTTCTATTTTTACTTGTGTAGAGGGGGATTTCCCGTTTAGATATCTTGGTCTGCCTCTTCATAATAAAAGGTTGAGAGCTATCGGGGTCGTGGTTGGGTAAGTATACTTCTTACGGTGATAGGTTAATTTTGCTTAAGTCGTGTCTGAGTCCTGTTCCCTTTTACATGCTTTCGTTTTTCCCTCTGCCGAAAGGGACCGGCAAAAGGATGGATTTCTTCCGGAAGAGGCTTTTTTGGCAGGAGGAAAAAAATAAAAAAATATATCATTTAGTTAACTGGAAAACTATTTGTCAACCTAAGGAACAAGGGGGTTTGGGTGTGATTGATCTTTTTACTATGAATATTTGTCTCTTATGTAAATGGATTTGGAAAATCGAAAACGAAGAAGGTCTGTGGCAACAAATGATTAGAGCTAAGTATTTACATTCTTATCCTCTAGCACATGTAAAGCTTAAAGCATTTCATTCTCATTTTTGGTCGGGGCTGATGAAAGTTAGAGATATTTTTTTCAAGTTTTGTAGGAAAAAGATTGGGAATGGCAATAGAACTAGATTCTGGGATGACCTGTGGATTGGAGAAAAACCTATTGAAGATGTCTTTCCTAGGTTGTATAGTTTATCTCATAGCAAGAATATTTCTGTGGCTAAAGTTTTTACTGAAGGTTGGAATGTTTTGAAGTTTAGAAGAACCCTCTGGGGGGAGCTTGCTGTTCTCTGGTTTAAATTGCAGGATCTATGCTTGCATGTTAGATTGACAGAAGTAGAGGATAGATGTGTTTGGACTTTAACAAAGTCTGGTATCTTTTCGGTTAAGTCTCTTTACACAGCCCTGAAGAAATCTCAAGTTAATGTTCCCTATAGTAAAGCTTGGTTTGTTAAAACTCCTTCAAAGATTAAGATTTTCATGTGGCTGACATTTAGGAAAAGTATTCTTACCAAAAGTGTTCTTCTTAATAGGGGTTGGAAAGGTAGTGAAAAATGTATGTTCTGTAGTAATGTAGAGACCATTGACCATTTATTTTTCGAATGTCCTTTAGCAAGATATGCTTGGAGTGTAGTTGCTTGTGCTCTGAACTTAGAATCAGTATCTCATAGTTTTGATGCTCTGCCAGCTTGGCTGGATAGTTATTGTACAAAAGATAAGATCCTGCTGTCGACAGGGATAGCTGCATTGATTTGGTCCATCTGGAAGATCAGAAACGGAGCCTGTTTCGATGGAGTGTATCCACAGGATCCTTCTATAGTTATTTTTCAGTCAGCTCACTTTATTTCTTATTGGGCCGATTTGCAGAAACGAAGTCTTCAAAACCTCCAACGCAGAGGAGCAAGAATGCTAACTCTGGTGGCGGCTGATTTCTTCCATAGGAGGCAGGGATGGGGGCCTTTGGTGCTTCGCATCACAGACGCCTGAGAATGAAAAGAGAAAACCTGGAGCTTATCGCTGGTAGTGATAGTGGTTAGAAGTGCAAAGTTCCTTTTAGTTGTTTCTGGTTTTGCTGCTGGTAGTGGTAGTCTGCTGTAATGCCTTGTTGGAGTTGTTGTTGGTAGTTTGGAGCTTTAGTGCTTTAGTGTTTGTTCGAGTGCTGGTGTTTGTGCGGTTTGCACGCCGGCGAAGTTTGGTTATGTCTATCGAGTGGTGAAGCTCGGGGCATGGAATTATCTATCCCGAATATTTGCATTATCAGTTTTCATAATAATGAAAATTGGGAGCTAGGCTCCTTTTAGTCTAAAAAAAAGTCTCCGTAAAATAGGGCAAGAAAGATATGTATCACTAGTGGAAAAACGGCCTTTAGTCCCGGTTGGTAATGGGCTCTAGTCCCGGTTTGCCAACCGGGACTGCCAAATCGGGACTAAAGGCCCCCCTCTTTAGTCCCGGTTGGCCACGACCCGGGACTAAAGGGGCTACACGTGGCCACGGCCGAGCGCCCGGGGCGGGACACCCTTTAGTCCTGGTTGGTAATACCAACCGGGACTAAAGATTTGTGTTTTTTGTGTTTTATTTCAATTATTTTTCAGGATTTAGGGTTTAGGGGTTTGGATTTTCGATTTAGTGTTTTCCATTCAACTTTTCGTATGGAGATCACGTTAATGCGCCAAAAACAAGTTTTCGTATACATAAAGTTCATACTACATGGAGATCACGTTGATGCATATACATACACATACACATACAATTTGGTATATATATATCTATTTAATTACATGGAGATCATCAAATTACATGGAGGCGTTAGTGGGAATGCAATTCTACGGCTGGAGATATGACCTCCCTAAGCAAAAATCCCGCCAATTCCTCTTGAATTGCTTTTACGCGGTTCGTTGGTATGAGCTTGTCCCGCATATCTTCCATCTAGATCAATATGAATATGTGAGTTGTGTGTATATATATCAAATTATCGTAAAAGAAATTATGAATGGAACTCAACACAATTGATGGTAATAAAATAAATTGTCAATAGTGTTTACGTACTTCAATTTTTCTTACATCTCTGCGCCGCTCACTGATCGTCAGGCGAATGAACTCGCAAACGTAGTATGCACATAAATCAGTCCCCTGTGCCTGTCTCAGGCAGTACTTTACAAAGAATAGAATTCAATCAAATAATAATCAAGCATGATAATGGTATTGAAACTAGAATTAAAGAGTTGCGCGGACCTAGATAGTACTACTTACCTTGTTACAAATAAAACGCAGCTCCGTTTTCCATGCACCTCTATCCTCCTTGATGAACCGTTTCCAAACCCTGACCGGCAAAGAAAATGAATAAAGGAGTTCTTAATTACTTGATATCAGGAAATGAACGAAAGAGGTCGATATAGAGCGATAATGATTGAAATTACTTCTGGAGAATTAGTTGCACGCTGATGTACTCGTCAGGATCTTTCCTTAATGAGTCCATGACTTCAACGATTCCTTCGTCAACTCTAATGATTAGCAAAATCCAGTGGAAACTGCGCAGGCATGCATAACACATTGATTACACTAAACATCGAATAAGCAAAATAGAATGTGTACAAGACAGTAACACTCACTTGAAGTTGTAAGGAAAAAGTATTTCTCCTGCATGATTTTGTTCCACTAAAAACATTAGCAAGTTATCCTCTGTTTCCTCGGCATGGTTTTGTATGGTAAATTCATGATTGGTATATGGGTCAATGAACCCAGTGTCATAGATTCTGCCTCTTTTGCATTCGAGAATCTTCATTCTGCATAATACCGTACAAAAGAATATAGTGAGAAAAATTACAAGCAATGAACGAGCTGAGCTAGAGACTTAAATTACAGAAATAAATCACTTACAGGCAATAGCAACTGACGAGGGATTTGTCGAGAGCGTCTTGATTGAATAACTGAAAAAGTTCATCAAACTCAATCAATATCTCGTTGTCCTTGAAGTAATGCTCTTTCTTATGTGCCGCGTAGAGGCAGGTTCGCCCTTCCTTTGCGAATTTCATGTACCACTCATGCAATTTTCGCATTTGTGTTGGTAGAAACTTGACTTCCTCAGGTCTGACCATAGACTGCCCGTGGACATATTTCCGTGCTACCTCAGCTATGGGGAAACCAGTGTCGCCTATGAGACCAGTGCCGTGGTGTACGTCCTTATCGGGAAACACCTTGAGCGGGGGATCGATTGTATTGCCTGTTCTCCGAGCTGGGCCACCTTTTCCCCGCTTTTTGCACCACTACTTCCCGTCTGCTGCCTCTGTTCGTTATATGTCTTTGCAATACATCGATTATAGTCTGATGGCCTGTTAGCCACATGTGATGGTGGTCCCGATAGATTTCTCACAAATTTATTAACGGTTTCCTCAGGTAGTATCTCCTTTGGCTCGGGCCGTTTCGGTGCTAATTATCTTTTCACATCGGCATCCACCTTCTCTTTGAGTTCCTCATCAGTCAAGTCATAAGGTAACTTGGTAGGAGCCTTGTCGTCCTTGGTTTTCTTATTTGCACCTTTCTTCTGTGTAGTACTAGTCGACGTGAAGTTCAGCTTCCGCTTTAGCAACTTAGTAGTGGGCGCTGTCGGCTGACGGGACGGCGCGGGCGATGGACTCGCGCTGGGCTCCCGATCGGGGAGGGATGGACTTTGAGGTGGATTGCTACTCGGAGGAGTCGGTGGCCTTGGCGCCGAGTCTGGAAACACGATGTATTTCTTGTTCCATAGAATGAAACCATGCGTGAGTTCTCCCAGTGTCCTCTCCCCGTCACCTCTAGGAATGTCAAGCTCCAGCTCAAATCCCTTCATAATTTCATCCACCCCGACACGAGCATAGCCAGCTGGAATCTGACCTCCATGGTAGTGTGCTCCAGGTTGATTTGGTAAAGCATAGCCGACCGCCACCTTGAAGGATATGTTCTTCATTGACTGATGTAGCTCACAATTTCTTTGCTCCGTGACATCATCCACGGGGTAGTGAGCCACCGCCGGTTCATCATCCTGGAAAAGTTGCGTGGAACCCACGCTGCTTTTCCGCTGAGATGGGACGGCATCTAATGCAGGATCTTCTAGCTGCTGCGGAGGTGCCCTTTGCTGGCTAATTGAATCCAGTTGTTCCTGTTGCCGCTACAACTTGTGTTCCAATTCCGATTGGTTTCTTTCTAGCTTCTGAATCCGGTCTAACTCCTTCTTCTTTTTTCAGTCACGGCTTCTATAAGTGTCACTCCACTCCGGAAACCCAGCCTTCCACGGAACACCGGGGCCTTTGCCTCGTGTTCGTCCATAGTGTTCAGGATTCCCGAGGGCGAGTGTCAGCTCATTGTTCTCTCTCTTGGGCTGGAACTCTCCCTTTCGAACTTTTTCTATTGCTTTAACAAGCTCTTTAGAGACTATTTGAACTTTTTCCTTATTTTTTTCCTTTGCAACAATCTGTCCTGTCTGTGGGTCCAAAGATGCCCCATGCGCGTACAACCAGTGCTTGGACCTCTCGGGCCAGTCCGCTGTAACTGGAGTGATCCCTTTAGCAAGCATGTCGGCTTCATTTTTATCCCAAAGTATGGTGATATTCCTTTTTCACAGCATTTGCCTTATTTTTGGCCGATCGGGCCACAGCTTCAGACGATTCCTTATACGCCACAAATGCGTCCCAGTGATCTTTTATCTTCTCTAGTGCTCCGGTGAATTCTGGAGTTTCTTTTTTCTTCTGATATGCACTCCATAATTTTTTCTTCCAGGTCTGGAATTGTGTGGCCATCTTCTTAAGAGCTCACTCCTTGACTTTCAACTTCATGTCATCTGTGAGACCTGGCGGTAGGTTGAAATGTGACAAGAACGTCTCCCAAAGCAAATCTTTGGATCTTTGGTCGACATAACTAGCTCCATCGTCTACCTTCGGCTTATTCCATTCTCGAATGGTGATCGGGATGATGTCCCTAACAATAACTCCGCATTGATTTACAAATTTACGGGCGTTCTCTCCAAGCGGTTCGCCATCTTCAGCAACTTCGTCGATCGATAACCTTGCACCATCGCCCAACTTTTTGGTCGGGCCTCGTTTCCTTGTACCAGATTGGCTCGATCCGGAGGGCTAAAGGAAAAATGATTCGTTAATAAGTGCAATACAAATAAATTAATGCATCTAGTGATCAACAGAGGCTTAACATACCTCGCTGGAATTTGTTAAGGGCCTTTCATCTGTTTGTTCTAGCTCAACTCCCTCACCGGAGTAGTTCAAAAATTGTGAGCTGTAATCTTCTCCACCTTCTCCACCGGCATCTTCTCCACCGGCATCTTCTCCACCTTCTCCACCGGTATATATCATGTTCAAGATTTCCTCTTCACCGTCATTTTTGCCGCGGGCGTCCATAGCTTAACTACAAACAATTTAGAATATGAAAATGTCTAAGTCAGAAAGTGCAAATTTCTTCTAACAAATTACTTCTAACAAATTACTTCTTACAAATGTGAATGCAAAAATTTAAACTAACCAAGTTGACGTGAATGCAAAAATGAGGTGACACCATTTTAAATTTGGGTAAATGTCCAAAGATGAGGTGACAACAAGAGAATAATCTAGCTAATATTTAGATCTCCAAATTCTAAATATAAAGTGGCAACACAATTTCCAAAGATGAGGATATTAGTCTCGGTTGCCACCACAGAGAATTCAAGCATTTCTACAACACAAGTGGCAACACAATTTCTACAACACGAGTTTGCATAAAAGAAATATTATCGATTAACGTATATATTCCACACGAATTTAGAACTTTGAATCACCCAAAACGGAGCTAGTATGAATATTCCACAATTTTGTTTGACTAGAGGCTCACCGGGTAAATCACAACACATAAGAGACCTACTGTAAATCACAAAATGTAGTTCTAGATATAAAATTTAAACCACATGAAGCAATCCTAATTTAGCTAGATATAAAATTTGCAAAATCTGTCCAATTTAGATAGATTGCAAAATAAAATCTGTCCACATCACATAAAATCCTAATGTAGTTCTAGATATAAAATCTGTCCACATGAAGCAATCCAAATTGCAAAAAAAAGAACTAAACATAGCAATGTCCAATATAGCGTTTGGCCGGATCGAGTTGAGGCCCTACCTCCGACCGCTGGAGACTGGAGGGGAGGCGACGGCGCGGCGGCGTCTTGAGGGGGAGGAGGGCAGGGCGCAGCACCTCGGGCAGGCCTCCGGCCTGCAGCGCGAGGCGGGGAGGGGAGGGCGACGGTGGTGTCTTGGAGGCGGAGGAGGCCGGCCAGGGCAGCACCTCGATCGGTGGGCGGGCGAGGCACGGGCGGGAGGCGGCGGCGGCGTCGTGGCAGGGCAGGGGACGGGACGGCGGCGTCGGGGGAACAACATAGGGGAGAGAGGAGCAACTGATGCGGGAGCAAGGAAGATGGACGATCGGGGAAATCTAAAATGCCCAAATAGACCTTTAGTCTCGGTTGGCACCACGAACCGGGACTAAAGTTCCTTTAGTCCCGGTCGGTACCACCAACCGGGACTAAAGGTCTTTTTGGGCCGGTCGCGAAAATTCGCGCGTGAAGCCCACCTTTAGTCCCGGTTGGCAAATGGGCTTTTCGAATTGTTTCCTTTTTTGCTCTAGTTCCTTTTTCTTTTTTCTTTTATATCTATTTGATTTACATGTTTAATTGTCTATATTTGTAAAAAATATATCTTTATTTGTAAAACTCATATCTATATTTGATTTAATTGTTTATTTGTAAAAATCAAATATCTTTAGTTCCTTTTCAAATTGTTTTTTTTTTGCTCTAGTTCCTTTTTCTTTTTTCTTTTTTCTTTTATATCTATTTGAGTGATTCTTATTGTTTAATACAGTTACATAAAATGTTTAATACATTATTGCACATCACCAAATAGTTTTCAGAACACAGTTAAATAAAAGATTTAATACATTATTACACATCACCAACATCCGTATCTAGTGTTGGTGTATAAAACTTTTTTCTTCACGTATGTCGCACCTTTCTTATGATTGCGCCGTAACCATGGACAATCTTCATCATTTAACAGGAGGGTTGGGTCAGTGTTCACTCTGAAGTGCGGAATTTCATCAAAATTATTGTAATCTTCTGACATGTCTATCTTGTCCTCCACTCGCACGATGTTTCTTTTCCCTGAAAGAACTATGTGGCGCTTTGGCTCATCGTATGATGTATTCACTTGCTTATATTTTCTTTTTCTTTTTTGGTCTGGTAGACATGTCCTTCGCATAGAAAACCTGAGCCACATCATTGGCTAGGACGAATGGTTCGTCTCTGTACGCAAGATTGTTGAGATCCACTGTTGTCATTCCGTACTGCTGATCTACCTTTACCCCGCCTTTCAGCTTGACCCATTTGCACCGAAACAAAGGGACCTTAAAAAAAGATTCATAGTCAAGTCCCCATATCTCCTCTATGTAACCATAATATGTGTCCTTTTGCACATTGTTGTTTGTTGCATCAAAGCGGACACCACTGTTTTGGTTGGTGCTCTTTTAATCTTGGGCGGCCATGTAAAATGTATTCCCATTTATCTCGTACCCTTGAAAAGTCAATATAGTCGAAGATGGTGACTTGGCCAACAAGTACAGCTGTTCTCCAACAGTGGTGTTATTAATGAGATGTGTTTCCAACCACCCGCCGAAAGTCTCCATGTGTTTTCCTTTAATCCAGGAGTCAGACTGCTCCGGGTTCTCAGATCGTACAATATTCATGTTTTCCTCGATATACGGAGCCACCAAGGTGGAATTTAGTAGAACTGTAACAGCCCCAAAATTGTGGACCTAAAAACATGAATAAAATTTTCACTTTTGTGTTTCATTGCATCATGGCATCCATTTTAATTTGCTAAACAAATAAAACAATTGGTTTGGCACCATTTAAAAACAAATGCCAAAATTGCCTTAACAAAATTCAAATCAAGGAAAGTGTTCAAACTTGCAAAACAAAAATACTTTGGCATCTTATATTTGTCAAGGAAGTTCCAGGAGTTCAAAATAATATTTTTGTACTTCCTTTTAAAAGGCTATAACATTAACAAATTGGAATTTGCAAAAATGCCATATTCAAACCCTACGGACAAAAGTGGTTCAAAACATTTTAGTTTGAAACACCAATTTTTGTGGAGCTTCTACATGTTATGTGGAAGCCACATGAGTAATTTCATATTTTTCTAAAATGTTTTAGTGCCCCAATTAAATCCCTAAAGCTACTGTGTTTTAAAAGGAAATAAAGAAAAACAGAAGAAAAAGCAGGCAGGGGGTTTTTCGTAAAAGCGCCATCTTCTTCCTGTCGCCACAGTCGCCGCGGCATGGCGCCAGTGGCCGAGCTCGCCGTGCGCCCTGGCCCCCCCCCCCTGCTGCGCCGAGTGGATAAGAAGGCACCACGACACTCTGCTCCCTCACCCTCACTCATTGCTCACCGCTCCCTCTCTCTCCCTCTAGCTCTCTTTTTCTCTGCCATGGCCGAGCTCGAGCAAGTTCGCCGTCGTGCATCACCGCCATTCCAGAGCGCCTAGGACAGATCGGACTGGGCCATCTTCTCCGCCTCGTCCTCCTCTTCCTCTCCGTGCAAGGAATCGCCGCGGGGAGCTGTGAATCGACGGGAAGAATTCATCTTCTCCAACTCCGGCCGCCTCGCTCCGAGCAAGCTCGCCGCCGTCTCCATCCACCTCTGCTCCAACGAATCGTACGCGCGCGTCGAGGGTGAGATAACGCATCTCCTAGACATATCAGTGTTTCCCTGTTCGTCGTAGAACGTTGAGTCGCCGTTAGGCCGTAGACCGCCGCCGCCGTAGCTCGCCGTGGACGCCGTCTCCGGTAACCATTTGGTCCGTGGCTCCACCCGTGGATGCCCCGTACTCGTGCGCGTCTTTTGCGTCCCTTAGATCATCCTGGCGCGCTCTATATCGCTGGAGCCGTGCGCGTCGTGACCGCCGCTGCGCGCGCCGGTCCTGGCAATTGCCGCGGTCAAACCCCGCAGTGGGCCTCCGCGCGCACGTGGACGCCACCGTGGCATTGGGCCCCACATGTCAGCGGCCGTGGGTAGCCCAGCCCAGAGTGCAAAACGGTTCGGTTAAAGTTTCAGGAAAAATAAAAGAAAAGACAGAAAATTGTTTAAACTTCTAAAATTCATAACTAATTGAATATTGATCCAAAAATTACAAACAAGATACCAAAATGTTCAGAAAAATAAAGTCTGTAGGTTGGTTCAACTCACCCATCCAACTAAACTAAATTATTTGCTGTTTTATTAAAATAAAGAAAATGGCAGAATTAAAAGGCATTTTAGAAAATTCATAACTTGAGAAATAACAGTCCAAACTTTATGAATGATATATCAAAATGTTCAGCACTTAATATACTTCATGTTTCACCACTTCTCCAAAACATGGATACTTAGTTTTCATGTTGCTAAAAATAATTTAACAAAATGGCAGATTTAAATGGAAGATTGAAAATGCAATAACTTTTTATTAGTTTATCAGAAAAATGTGTTTAATATATCAAAATGATCATAAAAATTTGAACTAATCAGTAACATCATTTGCATGCATGTTTGAACACAATTGTAGTACTGCACTTTCTAGAAGTTAGGAAAAACACTAGGTAAATGTGGGGTGATAATTTTTCTCTTGTTGAAATAAATATTTCTGCACCCCATTTAAATTGCTAGATTGTTATAGTAATTCCAGTGCATTAAAAATGCCATGCCATCATGTGTCTGTGCATTGCATTTGCTATGTATGTGTGGTTATTGATTGCTTCTTTCCGGTATTCTTATGCATCGATAGATCAAGCTGTCGGGGTTCCACCGCAATACCCCGACGACCCGTATTACCAGCCCGCTGAACAAGGCAAGCGTAATCCCCCCTCTGAGCATGTCTCCTCCTATGTTTTCGCAAATATTTTCTCCACTATAATATTGCATTTTGCTTGGATTAGAGTATCCTACTAGCTGCATTAGATACCTGTTGCCATTACTTGTATCCTTCCTAATATCCATAGGATTGAAGTGTTGGCCTGAGTTAATTATACCTGCTATGTGTATGCTTAGCCATGCTTAGCTAAATGCTTAGTCGTCCGGTGGATGTTTCATTGTTGGAACAGTTGATGGAATGACCGGATGTGGTGGAAAATTGTGGTGACATTAATAAACTGCTTAAAGGCGGGGATGAGAGGCCACGGTGGATGTGGTGTGTTGTCTCGTTCCTGTCGCCTAAGTGCGAGTTCTTTACCTCTTGAACCAAGACCGAGCGTGCTTCCATCGGTGGGCCATATGGAACCCCCGTCGACTAAATAACTCGGGCGGGACTAGCCAGGGTCCTCTAGTTTGAGCTTCCATTTGCGCATGCGTGAAGATGGTGGACTGGACTGGGATGAGGATGGTGGTGTTTAGGAAAATGAGTGGCCACGGGGCAGGGTGTTGGAGGCACTGAACCTGTCCCGTCCTCACTGATGATCCTGGGTTAGTCTCAAGCGAGGGAGAAGTCGTAACCGCTCCCACTCAGCCGGCTTTCCATAGAAGAGAGCTAATGTTCAGGCAATGGGCCGGACGGTACCGGTGGTTAAAAACAGTACACCCCTGCAGGGTAAATCTTTTCGAAAAACCGTGTCCGCGGTTATGGACGACTTGGGAAAGGACGATAAGACCATAGAGAAAATGAATTGAATGATTAAAACCTGAGTACTAAAGGTACTACCAATAATTGCGGGGTTAGCTTCCTCGAGGGTGATTCGGGGAGGCGCCTCTGTTGATGGGTGCAGTGGTTGATGGTGGTTGTTGATGAGGATGATCAAAGGAAAAGAGTTTACTTCTTACCCCCTTTGAAAATATTCTGATTAGTCGATGCCAGATGTCTTTTATAAAGAAAACCAGCTTTATGCAAAACAGCCATAAAACCTTTGAAAGCCAATCATCGAGCTAGTAGCTCTAGTAATCTTGCAGAGTTCATCGAACTCAACGTTGCTTTGTTGATTTTCAGTGGAGGACTTCACCGACACTGAAGGTGGTTTCTATGTGGACGTCGACGAGTAGTCTGGGGTTCCCAGGTGGCAGCTTGGGACATCCCGGAACAGCTGGCGCTGGAATGTTTATTTATAGGCCTCTTAGGCCATAATTTGGATCTTGTTGTTTAGAACAACTTAATTCGCTTCCGCATGATGTACTTTTGGGGCTGTGACCTCTGGTTGTAATATTTGCTATCTTTCTCTATTATAAGAGTTGAACTATAATGCTTTGAGTCGTAGAGTCTGTGATGTGCCAGTTGTTCCACAAGTCTTGATCTCTATATTATGCATTGATAGTTGTGCCTGTGTTAGGGCATCAATCGGGGTGTTGCGTTGCCGATGATCCATTCCGAGCAACGCCTGCCAAAGGTTTTGGCCGGGGAATTGTAAACCCGTAACCTCCGGTTGTATCGCCTAACCGGTGACACACAGCATCTCTGTATAGTACTGCGGTCGGGGCGCTACAAGAACTGTGTAGTGTGTTTGAGTGAAAGAATGCCCGTCCATACTTATTATTGCTTTCTTTCCTAGCGTGCCTTTTCCACGCAGTCTCCCCTAATGACGTGATTGAGGAACACCGATCGGCTTAAGGTCAGGAATAAAGTCAACACAAAACTCAATGACCTCCTCTGTTCCATAGCCCTTGGAGATGCTTCCTTCTGGCCTAGCACGGTTATGAACATATTTCTTTAAGACTCCCATGAACCTCTCAAAGGGGACATATTCTGTAGAAATACAGGACCGAGAATGGAAATCTCTTTGACTAGGTGAACTATGAGATGCGTCATAATATTGAAGAAGGATGGTGGGAACACCAACTCGAAGCTGACAAGACATTGGACCACATCCTTCTGTAAACTTTGTAGAGTTTCTGGATCGATTATCTTATGAGAAATTGCATTGAGGAATGCACATAGCTTCATAATGGGTACTCGAACATTTTCCGGTAGAAGCCTCCTCAATGCAACCGGAAGTAATTGTGTCATAATCACGTGGTAGTCATGAGACTTTAGATTTTGGAACTTTTTCTCTGCCATATTTATTATTCCCTTTATATTCGACGAGAAGCCAGACGGGACCTTGATACTGCTCAGGACTTCAAAAAAGATTTCCTTCTCTTCTTTGGTAAGAGCGTAGCTGGTAGGACCTTGATACTTCTCTGGATGTAGGTTGTCTCGTTCGTTCATACGTTGCTGGTCCAGCCGTGCATCGGTGTATCTTTCGTCTTTCCATACACACCCAAGAAGTCTAACAGGTTCACGCAAAGATTTGTCGTCACGTGCATCACGTCGATTGCAGAGCAGACCTCTAAGATTTGCTAATAGGATAGCTCCCAAAAAATAGATTTCTTCTTCCACATGGGTGCGTGTCCGTCAGCGTCATTCGGAACAGATTGTCCGCCAGGACCCTTTCCAAAGATTACTTTTAAATCTTTGACCATACCATATATATCATCACCAGTAGGGCGGGTAGGCTTCGTCCGGTGATCTGCCTCACCTTTGAAATGCTTGCCTTTCTTTCTTAAGGGATGCCTGTTTGAAAGAAATCGATGATGCCCCGGGTACACATTCTTCTTATATTTATCCAAATATATACTTTCAGTCTCACCTAAACAGTGCGTGCATGCATTGTATCCCTTGTTTGTCTGTCCTGAAAGTTTACTAAGAGCAGGCCAATCATTGATGGTTACAAACAGCAACGCTCATAGGTCGAATTCCTTTTGTTCGTGCTCATCCCACACACGCGTGCACCTTCTTGACGCCACAGCTGTAAAAGTTCTTCAACTAATGGCCTCAGGTACACATCAATGTCGTTGCCGGGTTGCTTCGGGCCTTGGATGAGCACTGGCATCATAATGAACTTCCGCTTCATGCACAACCAAGGAGGAAGGTTATAGATACATAGATTCACAGGCCAGGTGCTATGACTGCAGCTCTGCTCCCCAAAAGGACCAAACCATAAGTTCCTTGCGTCACCTGCAAAGTCCGGGAACTCTCTCTCGACTTTTCACCACTGTGACCCATCAGCGGGGTGTCTCAACATCACGTCTTTCTTATGGTCTTCTTTGTGCCATCGCAACAACTTGGCATGCTCTTTGTTTTGGAACATTAACAAATAAAAAATATCTCAAAATAAAGTCGATAATGATCGAATGAAAATTCCAGTAAAAACGTTTCAACCGTGGTATTATAGGAGCATACCACATCACCTTGGCAGGAACCCTCTTCCTGGGGCGCTCGCCCTCAACATCACCAGGGTCATCTCGCCTGATTTTATACCGCAACGCAACGCATACCGGACATGCATTCAAATTCTCGTACTCCTCACCGCGGTAGAGGATGCAGTCATTAATGCATGCATGTATCTTCTGCACCTCTAATCCTAGAGGGTAGACAACCTTCTTTGCTTCGTACGTATTGGGGGGCATTTCGTTATCCTTTGGAAGCATCTTCTTTAATATTTTCAGCAAGTTTTTAAATCCCTTGTCAGATACACCATTCTCTCCCTTCCATTGCAGCAATTCCAGTGTGGTACCCAGCTTTTTCTGGCCATCTTCGCAATTTGGGTACAACAATTTTTTGTGATCCTCTAACATGCGCTCCAACTTCAACCTCTCGTTTTCACTTCCGCGGTTTATCTGTGCATCAAGAATGGCCCGACGAAGATCATCATCGGGCTCATCAACAATGGCCTCTTCTTCAGCTTCTTCCCCCATTGTATAACCACCGTGTTCAGGGAACATAGGATAGTTGTCAACATTCTCTTCTTCTTCTTCATTGTCTTCCATTATAACCGCTCTTTCTCCGTGCTTAGTCCAACAATTATAGTCGGACATGAAACCGGACTGAAACAGGTGGATGTGAAGGGTTCTTGAGGAAGAGTAATCCTTCGTATTCTTACAGACACTACATGGACAACACATAAAACCATTCCGCTTGTTTTCCTCAGCCACACGGATAAAAGAATGCAGGCCATTAATGAACTCCGGAGAGCGTCGGTCAACGTACATCCATTGCCGGCTCATCTGCATTATATAAGTATATCAAAAACCATTACACAACATCATGAATAGAGAAGTGACCAAATTAATTAATACAAGTTCATCACATTAAAACCAAAGTAGAGTAGTGACCAAATGTTATTATTGCGAAAATATATACATAAAGTTCATACATAGTTCTCATAAAACATACATTGAAACTAACGTATAACTATCTAATGCATTTAAATGCAATAACAAATGCGATCAAAATCGCAACTAAGGTAACCATTGATCCAACAACATAATGATACCAAGCCTCTTTATTAATGGCATATTTTCTAATCTTTCTAATTTTGAAGTGCATTTCATCCATCTTGATCTTGTGATCATCGACGACATCGGCAAGATACAACTCCAATTTCATCTTCTCTTCCTCAATTCTTTTCAATTTTTCTTTCAAATCATCGTTTTCTTTTTCAACTAAATTTAACTTCTCGATAAGAGGGTCGGTTGGAATTTCCGGTTCACATACCACCTAGATAAAAATATCTATGTCAAGTTGTTCGGCATAATTGTCATAAACACGAAATGAAACAAATAGTTATAAAAGATAATATACCACATCCGAATCATAAACCGGACGAGGATCGACGGGGACGGATATCAAAACCATTGCACTATATATAACAAACAATCATACAAGTAAGAAAATTATACAAGTAACTATGCATCTAAATCATGCTAGAAAGATTTTTTTAAAAAGATAAGAACAAGAGACTCACCAAGGTGGTGCCGGCGACGGGGCGGTGCGGGCGATCGACGGCGGTGAGGACGGGGACGGGGACGGGATGGCACTAAAACCCACAAATCATACTTTAATTTGAGCTCAAATTGCATATAAAACAAATAAACTACCAACTTAGGCATTTCATCAAACACCTAGCAAGCACTAGCAACATGAAATGAGCTAAACTAGCAATTAAATGAGCTAAACTAGCAATGACGGATGAAAGGATGAAGTTGCTAACCCTTGGACAGATGAGGTGCCGCCAATCTTGACAAATCGTGGAAAAAATGGAGATGAACTCGAGCTAGGAAGAGGAAACAGAGGGGGGAAATGGAGGCAGCTCGGAGCAGGAAAAATGGAGATGGCTTGGGAAGGAGGGTCATATGTAGGAGAAATACTTTAGTCCCGGTTGGTATCTAAAATCGGGACTAAAGGTCTATCTTTAGTCCTGGTTGTAGACACCAACCGGGACTATAGTCGCTCGCGCTGGACCCCACCCTGCGACTGCCTGCCGCAAACCCTTTAGTCCCGGTTGGTATTACCAACCGGGACTAAAGGTCCAATTCGACCCGGGACTAGAGCCGTGCGGCGTCCTAACCGTTGTAACCGGGACTAATGCTCACATTAGTCCGGTTCCAAACTTGGCCAGGACTAAAGCTCCGAACCGAAGCCATGTTTTCTACTAGTGTATGATTACTTAAGGTATAACAATACCAAAAGATATGCTACTAGTACTGTCTGGCCAGGAGTGACGCTTCCGTAATTCCTACTTAAGAGATTCTGGTGGCGATCGGCATCATCGTGTAGGTCCAATTAATCTGTGCCGCCTCCGCCAGTCAATCTCAGTGCTCGCCGTTTCTATCCCACTACCGCAACACCGTTTCACCGCACCAGCTTTTCCAATCCACCCCATCCTAGCACTGCATCATCGCGACGAACGCTGCCCACCCTCGATCCAAAACATAGCCACCACCACAGCCTATCACGTGGTCGTAAAACACCTAACCTAGATCGACAATTTTGACAGCGGCAGTTCGGAGGGAGAAGGTTGAAGGATTTCGAAGTTTTTCGAGGCCAAGAGTAAGGGAGTCAAGATTGGGTGGATTGATGGGCGCAATATCGGCGAAGTCGAGGCACATGCGTTGGGCAAGCTCCTACTAAAAAAACATGTGTTTGTTGAAGGCCTTGTGCAGTCGCTGGGGAAAATCTGGTGCCCGGATTAAGTGTAAGGAGATGTGACACAATATTTTCCTCTTTACCTTTTTGCAGGGAAGAGTTAGGCCCTAGATGCTGGTCCTTGGATGGTTTGTAATGACCTATTAGTTCTTGAGAAGTTTGACCCAAAGGATCTTGGACGAGTACATGTTTGCCACAATCATTGGAAACCATATTGGGGAGTTAATGGAGGCCGAGGTGAATGAGGATGGAATGGTAGTGGGGGAATATCAAAACAATAGTGTGCCCGTTCGAGTATAAGTACCTGTCGTAGTTCTGCTTCATTTGTGGCATCAAGCATCATTGGCCATGACGATAAAGCGTGCAATATATGCTTACAGAAAGGGGAGAAACATCAATTTGGTAGATGGATGAAAGCCTTTATGACAAAGGGGAAAATGGAGAAGCAGAGGTGGAATGAACCGAGGGTGGGGGTCGTAGCTGGCACAACACTAGTGGAAGGGTATTGGGAACCACTCTGGTAGTGACACTCTGTCTTGGAGGAAAGATGATAATTCCAACTTGAGTTGAGGATAAGGAAGTAGAAACTTGGGTAAATATGTGTCAAATGAAGAGGTGAATAGTCCATTGAAGGTGAACAACCGAAAAAGGTATCCAAATATCTCAAAAGAAGCCGTTTTCAAGGACGGGTATGCTCAGAATCAAAAAAATGTGTAGAGTTGACTATGGTGCTAGCGATCAAATTTGTTGCAAGCGCAATCGATGCAAGTACCATTGTGGTAGCGAAGACAAGATATGGGGCCAACCCAATATGGGAGTGCAGCCCAACGGGAGCCTGATATGCATGGTTTAGGAAAGGACATATCGTCAGGGGTGAAGGAACCGATGCCTACTACGAAGGATGTAGGGGCACAAGAGCAGAAGAAGAATGAGGCTAGTCAACGTAGAAAATTCAAGAGACGACGTAAGGGGAGTAGGATAGTGAAAATCTTGGACTACACTGTTGTGGAAGATAAGAAGCATCAATTGGAGGACATAGACATGGAAGTTGAGGAGCTGGAAAGAAACCAAAGATGGATGTGATCATGGGAGAAGTTGATGATGCAAACACGCAAATGAAAGCGGGCTGCAAGAACAGCTCCATGGTCCACAATGAGGATTACAACACATAATTGTCGGGGATTGGAACAAGCCGACATTTCGCGGTGTTCTGGTGGCCCAATGGTGGATGTGGAAGTAAATGGTTGAGGGTGCCAAATCAGTAATCATAGCATAAATATCATTTATCTATTATTTTTAACACATGTGATACACATAAAAGTAGACTAATTGGTACTAGATTACAAAATCTGCATTTTTGGCACCCCCACTAGATCCGCCCCTGTCTGGCGCCCCTGAAGAACGTGGACACTAACATCCTTTTTTGTCCGAGACAAAATTGGATGAGCCTAGGATGGAAAAGTTCACCCAGCAACTACTCATCTGTTGTAACAACCATGATCATGTTCGCAATAAAAGGCATGACTTTGCTTGTTACCGGATCTATTTACAACTGGGTAAAACTTAGCTTATTGATGTTGCACAAATTGAGCTTGTCTTGCAGCCGTTGGCTGCGTCACATAGGACAAATGTGGATTACTGACCACTGTGCTATTCTTCACCTCAGGAGGCATGGTGTATATAGGATTGCGCAATATTGGAGGAGCCATATTTCCTAATAAGGGTATAGAGCCCTAGCTGAAACTCCTATGGTAGGCATCATGGGAAACGATTGTGTTTCAGTCATGCAAACACTTCGAGTGGTAGTTGTACTCACTTGCTGACCAGAAGTGCTTCCATTAAAAAAATCCCATGTACACAGACCGCCTATCAAGATCCAAGTAATCTTTTGAAGTCTGGTGGTGTTGAATCTATGACCAGTCAACATTTCATCAAGCTTCTCTAGCTTATTATTAGTCTATGTGTGCACTTTGTTTAGGTTTTTGCTAGTGTCATACTGAATGTTAGCATGCTCAAGCTTCCGTTGAGTAAAGTCATCTAGTTTATTTTGAACTTGAGCAGAAAAATCCTCATACTCGTCCCTAGGAACTTGATCTCCTTAACCATCGCCACTGGTTGGTTTTGCCTTTCACATCGCCAAAAGAGAACAAAGACTCACATATCTAGGATTTTACCAAGAGACCAATGTGTGTCCTCTCAACCAAAATTAAAAATTTGCGTCTCATGCCTCCATAGATTTCCCACTTCTTTGATTTTTTTTCAAGAAAACACTTTTGCGTTTCATTTCATGGAACATGATGAGTTTAGAGGTACAACCTCCAAAGAGGAGGGACACACACGACACGACCGTCCTCACGAAGAGACTACAACCAGGTGAGGAGGTTCCCCCAACTTCAGACCACAACGACAAAAGGCATCACCCAGCCTGTCCTCCAGCCATGAATGGCGAGGCATCGAGACTCAGACACATGGCCGCGTCCCAGCCGTTGCCAGACGCCTCCAAGGACGACCACACCCTATAGACAATGCTGGCAGTCGCTGCATAGGGATTTTGACTGACCAATGAAAAAAGACACGGAAAACAGCCAAAGCAGGGGCGAACTGGAGGCGACAAAGTAGGTCGCAGGAGAAGACCACCAACACGGGAGCGAAGCCTAGAAACAATGGAGGGAATCACCAGTAGTGCAACACCACCTCGCCAGCCGGGAAGCACGTCGAGCAGGACACCACCTACACCGGGCCGCCGCGCTGGCCCATGGCCTCCGCCGGGAACTAGAGGGGCAACAAAGCAACCCTCGCATAGGACCACCGCTCGCGTGCTTGCCTGCCTGGCGTCCTCCACCAACGGCGGTGAGGAAGGGTGGGACAAGGATGGTGGAGGTGAAGGGGATGCCCCGTGCCAGCGTATGCCTAGATCTGGGCATCCGCACCTCCACCGCACGTCGCCAGAGGCTACCCGCCGCCACCGCAGCTCCACGCACACAGCGTGCTGATGGCGTGGATCACACGTTCGCTGGGAACCCCAACAGGAAGATATGATGTAGCGTAGCAGCAGTTTTCCCTTGATTACAAAACCAAGGTTATCGAACCAGTAGGACTTGGAGAAGGCTTCGGCTAGGTGACAATGGTAATGGCGCCGAAAAGAGCTGTTGACGTGGACCTACGCACACACGAACAAACTACTTTGTCTCAACGAAACAGAGATGGTGTCAATCTCTCCGGCTTGCTGAACACAAAGGATTAAACGTATGGTGGAACATAATATGAGAGCAAAAATGACAGCGAGCAAATGACTAGGAAAAGCTATTAAAACGGTTGTAAGCAATGTAGGAAAATAGGACCGGGGTCCACAGTTCACTAATGGTGTCTCTCCAAAAGATAAACGTGTTGGGTAAACAAATTACAGCGGGGCAATTAACAAACATGGGCGCAACACAATACTATCATGACACAAAGTTCACCGTTTCATTTAATATGGGCATTACGTCAAAATACATAGACCGTTATCCAACTGCATCTATGACTAATAATCCACCCCGGGATCGCTATCCAGCAAGTCTCCCGAAAGTATTAAGTTGCAAGCAACAGATAATTGTAATAAGCATGGTGCGTAATGTAAGCAATGAGTACAACATAAAGCAATAAACACCGTTGTTTTATCCCTAGTAGCAACAACACATCTCAAGTCTTAATCGTTTCTGTCAATCGAGCTCAGACAAGAGAGGCATGAACCCACTATCTAGCATAAATACTCCCACTACTGACACACGTAATTACTTCGGCCAAAGCATACACAAGCATCGGAGAGCATGCAAGATCATAAATAAAACATATCATAGATAAACTGAACAATAATGTCATGACTCCATAATTCATCGGATCCCCGCAAACACAACACATAGTATTACATAAAGATGATCTCAATCATGTAGGCAGCTCATAAGATCTAAACAATGGAGCACAAAGGAGAAGAGACAACCATCTAGCTACTGCCATGGACCCGTAGTCCGTGGTGGACTACTCACGCATCACTCCAGAGGCAGGCATGGTGGTGTAGATGCCTCCGGTGACGATCTTCCCCTGGCAGGGTGCCGGGAAGAGCTTCAGAACCCTCCCGATCTAGGGTTGGCGACGGCGGCGGCCTCGGATCTTTTCTGGAAAATATGATCGGGTATCGAGGGTTTCCGAGACAAAGGCAATTTATAGGCGAAAGGGCGACTCGAGGAGGTCTCGGAGCCGCCCAGGTGGGGCTCAGGCGCGGTCCAAGGTGGGTCGCGCCTGGGGGTCGTCTGGCCCCTCTGGGGCCCCCCTGCAGGCGTCCTCCTGGCGCAGCCTTTGTTTCCATGTAAAAATAATTCACGTAAATTGGCAGCTTATTCCGAGAAAATTCCCCGACTAGCTTTTCTGAAACAAAAAGACAGCAAAAACAGAACTGGCACTGGGCATCTTGTTAATAGGTTAGTTCCATAAAATGTGCCAAAATGATATAAAAACATTATAAAAGCATGTGGCAATGATATATATCATGCATGGAACAACCAAGAATTATAGATACGTTTGAGACGTATCAGCATCCCCAAGCTTAATTCCTGCTCGTCCTTGAGTAGGTAAATGATAACAAAATAATTTTTGGTAGTGACATGCTACCAACACGATTATGATCAAGTAATGTAAAGCATATGAACTGAATGAAGTGATCCAAGACAATGGTCTATAGTTGACATAAAGCAAATAATGATTAACCATGTGTAACATCTAAGCAAGAATTTTTCATGGATAGTACTTTGGAGACTTGAAAATTATAAACTCGTCAAGCTTGATAGTTCACAAAGCAATATACTTTCGGCAAAGGTGCTCAACCAACACAAAGAAAATTTAAGTTTTCAGCAAGAGCTTCAACTTGTAACATACTTATCTCAAGATAATGTCAATATAAAGTTTTCACAGTTAAACATAAAGATAAAATGTAGTAGACTTGTACTGCAATTGATACTATGCGTTTGCTTGAGAGATAAAGATTGGAAAGGAAAACTGACTCAACATAAAAGTAAAAGAAAGGCCCTTCGCAGAGGGAAACAGAGATTAATCGTGTGCTAGAGATTTTTAGTTTTTGAAAACATATAGAGACATAAAAATATATTTTTGAGAGATGCATACTATGGTCAATGAATGCTAGTGAGCAATGCATTACTACATTTGCTAGATAGACTTTTAAGAGCGGCTCCCATGAGGAACGTTATTTCTGCAGTAAGCAGATCATTCCTCTCTATCTCCTTTGTTTACACATGCAGATGTTTGACTGAATTCACAGGAACAAAATGTGAGGAGAGTTTTTTGGTGAAAGTTGTAATTTATCTTTTATTGGGCTTGGCACCCCGTTGCCAGCTCTTTTTGCAAAATTAGTGGACAAGTAGATGAAGCATACAAGTCCTGAAATAAGTCTGTCCAACAAATGCAATAAAGACCACCCACTACTTCCTCATGAGCTTAGTAGTAGAGGCACAAAAAAGAAGTAATAACATTTTGAATATATAAAGGTAGCACACGAAAAATTTACTTGGAGTGGCTTGGAAATACCACATGTAGGTAGGTATGGTGGACACAAATGGCATGGATATTTGGCTCAAGGTTTTTGGATGCACGAGAAACATTCTCTCTCAGTACAGAGTTTTTAGGCTTAGCAAGGTGTCAAGCAAATACATATTAACAACCGAATACACGAATGACCACAATATATACATTAAGCATAACCATTAGACTCCACACTGTCTTCCTTGTCAACCAAACATGCTTTGCAAAAAGAATATCTGGACTTTGAGAAATAACAATCAGAACAAGCATCATAATTTTAAGCTTTACGGTATTTCTCCACTAGTCCATTCTTAAGAAAAGATCCACAAGTTTAAGCATTCATCTAAATTATATCTCAAAACAATTGGCAAGCATCAAATTACTCAAGAAAATGCTATTTGAATTTATTTTACCACTTCCTAGATGATAGTTCCCTTTCAAGCAAACACCAATCAATTTATTTGAAACAACTCTCTAAGAAAATATGCATGTAACACAAGAGAGTACAACCTAACTACAAGTAACTAACAACTCTGAATAAGAGATACATGAAAAACAATAGCTAGAAGCTAAGATAATAAAAAGCTAAGACACTCTACACATATAAGTGAAGAACAGGAGTGTTTAATGAAAAAGCGGAGCGTGTCTCTCTCCCACACAAGAATGCAAGGATCCATTTATTGAAAAGTACCAGCAAACAAAACAAAACAAACTGAAAGCAAAACATAAATGCCGCTCCAAGAACGGCACATATTATGTAAAGGAATAAAAATATAGTTTCATGGGGATCGACCTGATTAATTGTCGATGAAGAAGGGGATGCCTTGGGCATCCCCAAGCTTAGACGCTTGAGATTTCTTGAATATTTGGTGGAGGTCTAGGGGAGCCTCCCCAAGCTTGAGCTTTAATACCTTCTTGATTTTCTTTCATCACTCGTTCTCTCAACACTTGAAAACTTCCTTCACACAAAAC
Organism: Poa pratensis; assembly: GCA_947311845.1. NCBI lineage: Eukaryota > Viridiplantae > Streptophyta > Magnoliopsida > Poales > Poaceae > Poa > Poa pratensis. The sequence continues at coordinate 33,460,694 of CAMZMU010000053.1, forward strand.
TTATCACAAACTTATTAGAGGGGTTAGTCCTCAAACAAAATAATCCACCTTCAGTTCTCACTTGACAAATTGCATAAACTTGTTTCTAAACATTAGCTACTGTCACAAAGATCTAAGTGATGTTCTGTGGATAAAAGAACTACACTTTGCCCGTAAACAAAATAATCCACCTTCAGTTCTCACTTGACAAATTGCATAAACTTGTTTCTAAACATTAGCTACTGTCACAAAGATCTAAGTGATGTTCCGTGGATAAAAGAACTCCACTTTGCCCGTAAAACGTGCAATGCAAAAACTTAAACAGAATCTGTCAAAAACAGAACGGAACGCAAAGATGATTTGTTTTGAGCTACTAGGACACCTCGAATCAGAAAACTCAAAACTAATAAAAGGTAGATAAAACCTAGATGCTTGCTGTCAAAATTTACAGCCCCAGATCACGTTCTATGATTTTTTGGATTTTCGTACGGTGACGAACAGAAATCTGTTTCTGGACAGCAAACTTAAAATTTTACTTTCCTCTCATTAGAGGCTATTCTTGGCACACAAAAACAAAAATAAAAGGATACAAAGGAAGTGTTACCAAAGTAACATCAACCTTGACTCAAAGAAAAATAAAACAAACTGAAAGTAAAATCAATGGGATGCCTCCCATAAGCGCTTTTCTTTAACGCCTTTTAGCAGGCACAATGGCAAAAAGATCAAGTATTATCAATATTTCCAACATCCAAATCACTTGACTTAACAAAAGACACAAAAGATGGTCTCATTATCTTTCTAGGGAAGTGTTCCATCCCTTTCTTAAGTGGAAAATGAAATTTAATGTTTCCTTCTTTCATATCAATGATAGCACCCACAGTTCTAAGAAAAGGTCTTCCCAACACAATAGGAAAAGAAAGTTTGCATTCAATATCCATGACAATAAAATCTACAGGGACATAATTACCATTAACCATAATAAGAACATCATCTATTTTTCCCACAGGTTTATTCAAGGTAGAATCAAGATAATAAACATTCAAAGGACAATCTTCTAGTGGTTCCAAATCAAGAATGTCATACAACTTTTTAGGCATAATGGAAACACTAGCACCAAGATCACACATAGCATTGCATCATTAAATTTCATCTTAATAGTAGGTTCCCAAGCATCTTCTAATTTCCTAGGGATAGAAAATTCACACTTTATCTTTTCTTCCCTAACTCTAATCAAAGCATTTGTGATATGTTAGGTAAAAGCCATGTTCATTTTACTAGCATTAGGATTTTTTGCAAGCTTTTGTAAAAACTTAATGACTTCAGTAAGGTTACCATTATCAAAATCAAGATCATTGTCATCAAAAATAACAGGAGCATCATCTCTAAAAGGATCATTATCATCAGAATTAATTTCAGCACTTCTTTTAGAGACAGTTTTAGCACTATTGGAGAGCTTTTGATTTTTAATAGGTGCAATGGAAATCTTTCCTACTCCAAATTTTTTATCATTGGCATATTTAGGTATTTTAGGTGACTCATGAGCATTCGAAATTTTAATATCATCATCAGTAAAAATAGTGCAAACATTAGCAATCTTACTAGTTTCGGCAATTTCAGCTTCTTTCTCTTCTCTTTCCCACCTAGCATGTAATTCGGCCAACATTCTTATGATGTTATCAATTTTAATTTGTATAGCATTCAGAGACTTATGTTCCTTAATGTCAATAGGCAAAACTTTTATTTTAAGAAACTCAACATCATGAACAAGATTATCAACCTTAACACTAAGGACATCCAATTTTCCTAGTTTTTCCTCAACACTTTTATTGAAAGCTTTTTGTGATGTAATAAAATCCTTAAGCATGCTTTCAAGATCAGAGGACACATTTTTATTGTTGTTGTAGGAATTACCATAAGAATTACCAAAATAATTACTACCACTTGGAGGATATGGCTTATAATTATTATTATTACCAAAGTTGTTCCTATAAGCATTATTGTTGAAATTATTTCTAATGAAATTCACATCAACTTGTTCTTATTGAGCAACCAAAGATGCTAAAGGAACATTATTTGGATCAACAGGAACTTGATTACCAGAAAGCATATAGACATAATAGCATCAACTTTATCATTCAAAGAGGAGATCTCCTCAAGAGAATTTACCTTCTTACCAGTTGGAGCTCTTTCAGTGTGCCATTGGGAGTAATTTGCCATCATATCATCTAGGAGCTTTGTTGCTGCACCTAATTTTGTGGACATGAAGGTACCTCCAGTAGCCGAATCCAATAAATTCCTTGAGGAAAAATTTAAGCATGCATAGAAAGTTTGGATAATCATCCAAGTAGTCAGTCCATGAGTGGGACAATTTTTAACCATATATTTCATTCTTTCCCAAGCTTGAGCAACATGTTCATTATCATATTGTTTAAAATTCATGATGCCACTTCTTAGTGATATAATTTTAGCAGGTGGGTAGTATTTCCCAATGAAAGCATCTTTGCATTTATTCCAAGAATCTATGCTATTCCGAGGCAAAGATAATAACCATTCTTTAGCTCTTCCTCTCAAGGAGAAAGGGAATAGTTTCCGTTTTATAATGTCACCATCTACCTCTTTGTACTTTTGCATGTCACATAATTCAAATAAATTATTCAAGTGAGAGGCAGCATCATCAGAACTAGCACCAGAAAATTGCTCCTTCATAACTAGATTTAAAAGGGCTGGTTTAATTTCATAAAACTCTGCTGTAGAAGCAGGTGGAGCAATAGGAGTGCATATAAAATCATTGTTGTTTATGCTAGTGAAGTCACACAACTTAGTGTTCTCCTCTGAACCCATTTTAGCAAAATAAAAACAAGATACTAAGCAAAACCGAAATAAACTACTTGCTGGAATTTTTATTTTATTTTGTGTTTTTGAGTTTTAAAGCAAACGAAAAGCAAAACAAGACTAATTAAAAATATACTAAGCAAGACAATAAAAAATAGAGTGTAAGGACGTGTGAAACTCCCCTCGCTGAAGCTTCCAAGTCCCCGGCAACGGCGCCAGAAAAGAGCTTTATGGCGTGGATCACACGTTCGCTGGGAACCCCAAGAGGAAGGTATGATGTAGTGTAGCAGCAGTTTTCCCTTGATTACAAAACCAAGGTTATCGAACCAGTAGAACTTGGAGAAGGCTTCGGCTAGGTGACAATGGCAATGACACCGAAAAGAGCTGTTGACGTGGACCTGCGGACACACGAACAAACTACTTTGTCCCAACGAAACAGAGAGGGTGTCAATCTCTCGGCTTGCTGAACACAAAGGATTAAACGTATGGTGAAAAATAATATGAGAGCAAAAATGACCAGCGAGCAAATGACTAGGAAAAGCTACTAAAACGGTTGTAAGCAATGTGGGAAAATAGGACCGGGGTCCACAGTTCACTAGTGGTGTCTCTCCAAAAGATAAACGTGTTGGGTAAACAAATTACAGCGGGGCAATTGACAAACATGGGCGCAACACAATACTATCATGACACAAAGTTCACCGTTTCATTTAATATGGGCATTACGTCAAAATACATAGACCGTACACAAGCATAAATACTCCCTCTACTGACACAAGTAATTACTTCGGCCAAATCATACACAAGCATCGGAGAGCATGCAAGATCATAAATAAAACATATCATAGATAAACTGAACAATAATGTCATGACTCCATAATTCATCGGATCCCCGCAAACACAACACATAGTATTACATAAAGATGATCTCAATCATGTAGGCAGCTCATAAGATCTAGACAATGGAGCACAAAGGAGAAGAGACAACCATCTAGCTACTGCCATGGACCCGTAGTCCTGTGGTGGACTACTCACGCATCACTCCGAAGGCAGGCATGGTGGTGTAGATGCCTCCGATGACGATCTCCCCCTCCGGCAGGGTGCCAGGAAGAGCTTCAGAACCCTCCCGATCTAGGGTTGGCGACGGCCTCGGATGTTTTCAAAAATATGATCGGGTATCGAGGGTTTCCGGGATGAAGGCAATTTATAGGCGAAAGGGCGACTCGAGGAGGTCTCGGAGCCGCCCAGGCGCGGTCCAAGGTGGGCCGCGCCTGGGGGTCGTCTGGCCCTTGTGGGGCCCCCCTGCAGGCGTCCTCCTGGCGCAGTCTTTGTTTCCATGTAAAAATAATTCACGTAAATTGGCAGCTTATTCCGAGAAAATTACCCGACTAGCTTTTCTGAAACAAAAAGACAGCAAAAACAGAAACTAGCACTGGGCATCTTGTTAATAGGTTAGTTCCATAAAATGTGCCAAAATGATATAAAAACATTATAAAAGCATGTGGCAATGATATATATTATGCATGAAACATCCAAAAATTATAGATACGTTTGAGACGTATCACGTGCCATCGCATCTCAACCTCCCCACAGAGGCAAGCCCTCGCGGTGCTACCACGTGCTCCAGCCACGTCTAAATCAGCACGCCGGCCATCCGAACGAGTGCCGCGCCACTGGCGACTGCGAAGGGGGGGGGGGGGGGAGGAGGGTGACGAAGGTGGCTGGTAGGGTTTCCCCAGCCAAGTCGCCCATAGGAGGACACGGGGTTGGGGGCGAGGGCACTAGTTATCATTAATTCTTGATTTAAGGTTGATCTACAAGGAACTTAATCCAAAAACTTCGCCAGATCTACTCCAGACCATCGAGTATGAGGGCAAGAAAGAAGCTCCGATGCAACGGAGAATCGAACGAAAACACTAAAGTAATGGTGCGACAATGGCATCTTCAGCCTGAAGGAAACGGACGATGTTGGTGCGAAAACGGTCACCTGGCACTTGAATTATAGCTCTACTATCTTCATAACTCGAACTGGTATCTTCGTTTCTCAGCCGTCCGATAATAGAACTGTCACCCTCTTTGATAATGAAGGGAATACTAGTACATGTTTGTACATTGCTTTGCAAACTTGACTTATACATGGCATGGAATATCAAGATATCAAGACTTATACATGGCATGGTCAATCAGGAATTCCGTTCTCTGAAGCAAAAAAAAACATGCAAATTTGCAAATGTGCTATTTCAAGGCAAATCCTGATCAACTGATTGCTCACCCATGCGTGGATTGTGCTGGTATACATACTTCTTGGCCCAGTACAGGTAGTTCAAGAAGCCAAGCAATCCGACGACAGCCACAACCCAGTAGAACCGGTCAAGATGACTGCTGTTCAAACTTTTACCCTCGAGCCAACCTCCCTGGTGCGCGTGTCTCGTGGCGCTGTTCACAACATCCACCAGGAAAGTGGCCATCAATGACGCAAGCCCTATCTCACACCAGAACAATGCCGTGGCAATTGACTTCATGCCCGTGGTGCCTCACTGTTAAAGAACTCGAGGAGTCCGGTGAATGATGTCACGTCCGACACGCCAAGCAGGAAGAACTGAGGTGTAAGCCAGAACAGGGACATCTGCACTACAGCCTCCTTTCTTTTCTTCTCAACAACCGCAGCGATGACCGAGGCAAGTATCATCGAGGCGAAGCCTATAGCTATGCGCTGCAGATGAGTGATACCACCGACATAGCCCGTGCGTTTACGCAAGAATGGCACAATGAACCGATCATAGACGGGAAGCATTATCATCTGGAATGTGGTGGGGATGATGAAGAGAGTCGCAGGGGAAACATGGACCTTGCCCAGCCTTGTGTTGGTCAGGCCACCTTGCTGCACAGTGAACAGGAAGACGATAGTGTTCGATACATATGCGATCATGGAGCTGAAGAAGAGAGGAAGCACACGGAGCACGATCTTTGTCTCCTCCACCTTCGCTGCAGTGCAAACTTCCCAATCTCCATCCTTGCCACGGTCGATGCAGGCTTTGTCCAGGAATCTGTCGACAAGCATGAAAGAGTTTGTAATAGGCAAACAACTAAACACTCTCTTGTCTGTACTCGCTCAGAAGATGGTAATTATTCACTGAATCTTACTTCAGACTTTTTGTTTGAGAGAGTACTTCAACAGACCATGTCCTAGTCCCAGTTCCAGTTCCAGTAATGCTTTCCTGTGCTTCTTCCAGCTTCTCAAGTTTCCTGTTCTTGAATGCAACCACAAGAACCTGGGAAGATTGTAGTTAAGTAAGTATTCAGAAAACACTTGTTGATAATTGAAATGGATCTTATGTTTCCAATTTTAAGGCAAGAAAGAGCACAAAACCTGCAATATTCGAGTTAGAGGGCTTCCTTCTGGCACTTGGTTGCGGTAGAAAGGCAGACCAGCAGCAACAATGAGCAATCCAAACAGAATTAGGATGGCACACACCCCAAGTCCGATGTCCCAACCCTTGTAGTTTTCGAGCCACACTATGAAAATTAACCCTATAAAACCTCCAAGGGAGATCCCGAAGGTATACCAGTTAAAGAAGCTGGACTTCTGGCGGGCTTCGGCAGGATCTCTATGGTCAAATTGGTCTGCTCCGAGGGATGACAAGCATGAACGCACAAAACCATCACCAAATCCATTGATATACAAGGCTGCGTACAGTAAGGTAGCGTTCCAGCCGTGGACCTCTTTGCAGTTGCTTAGGTCTGCTTCAACATTGCAAGGTGCAGGATGAAGTGAGGGTAAGTGTGCTTGTAGTGCGAGCAATCCATAGCCCTGCACAGATGAATGTTTCCTATCATAAATAGTTTCCTAGAAAATCAGCTAGTGGACATTTGACTAAACACCGCATTTGCCTTACAACTTAAACTTTTTTTTTTAATCAGTGACAATACTCTAAAGTGATTGTAGAGGCTGTTGGCAAGGAAATTGAGTAGCATTATTTACATCCTAAACCAGTTTGCATTTCCTACAGGAAAACATTGTGGAGGAAACAGTTCAAAAAAAATATTGTGAAGGATGTTAATTTAAGTCGTAGCGGGACAAGACAAGGAGATGGATACTAGCCTTTTTAGAGCAGTCATGTTCTTTCATATAACAAAATTAAGTGGATTTAATGGTCAAAGTATATGCAAGAGTAGTTATCCTATCCTTGTCAGGTACCGATCTGTATTAAGACATGAGAAGCTATAATTCAAAGTTAGCCGTCTCCATTTGCAATAAATTAATATCGCTGTCCTAGATAGGTGTGTTTGAACTCTATCCTTAACTAGCCATGCTCCCTCTTTTCATGTAAATCCACAATTGTTTTATATGTATCGCAACTGAATTTCAGCTTTGGAGATGTACTTCCGAGATAGAAACTTTCAGCCGTTTTCTTTGGTGAAATCACATCACAATTAAAAAAAAAACACAAAATAGGAGAAAATTAAACTTATGAAAACCAGCAGTGATTTTCATATTCACAGTTTTTTAGCAGTGACCTGAAAATACCAAGTTTGCTGATTCACTTCTTCATTTTGATTGAGCTGTTTATGTTTCAAACCTAATTAATAAAGCAGCAAAGGTGTTATCGCCTCCTTTCTCTACTGTTGGCAAGTTCTCATCTTAGTAAACAGCATGAGAATATGTACATAACAATAGAATATTTTCCTTGTATCACAATAGGAATCCTATAGATAATGGACAGACAAGAAGGCATATTACCAGAAACATCAATGGACCAAAGAGGAGTATGGTTGTCGAGCGCATGATGTAAGAGTCCGAGATGAAAGCTCCGATCAATGCAAACCCGCATGTGGCACCAACAAGATTAGTGACAGTAGTTGCAGAGTCCGAGACCCCCATATGCATCGTTCCATGGATATAGGTAACCAGATTCAGCAGGTTTGGGACAATAACCGTGTTCATTACCACAGTCACAACTGCAAGGCGAACAAGGCACACAAATGCTCTAATATTTCGAACTTAGAACAGAAGCTTGAAAATACAGGGAAACTGAGATATTGGCATATGTATCTGCAAAGCAGGGACTCGACGCATAGGAACTTACCATACAAAAACCATGCTGCTCTGACTCCTCCATGCACCTCTCTGTTGATGGGGTTTCCCCTCCAGGTCACAAAGCTCCCAACTATCATGGTGCTTCTTCTTCCTCTTGGTTACTGTCTGCCTGTTGCATCCCAAATAATGAGGGGTATAAATAAGCAGGTGGACAGTTCACATTCAACGGAGTGATGACAGCAACTTGATCAATCAAAGACTTTCCCCAAAACAAAAAAATCAGAAACTGTTGCCTATTTTATGCTATTATATTGTTGCAAGCACCAGTAGTACCAACCGCAGTGGCTGCTACTTACAAAGGACTGAATTCTGGACACTATAACAGGTGCTCTATATTAAAGAAATGAAAACAGGGTCTAAAAAAATGGAAACATGGATAAGTACAATGAAAGAGTATAGAAGTCTGCAAGTATGCCATCAGCGTGCATCATTCTGACTTGATGAGAAATATTTCGTTGGTGCTTAATTCATTAATGTTTTGAGCAACAGTCTTTTGATAAGATAACTTCCTCAGAAGTATGGCACCTCACCCCAACTCTACGCTTGCATCCCCAAACGACGAAGGAAGCTGACTGTCGCGGACGGCTTACATGCCAACAGATGGGCTCGCGACATACAAGGTGTCCTGGGCATTCATGAAATCGGGCAATACCTGCTGCTATGGCAGACGATCGCGGGCATAGCTCTCACCGACGAGCCCAACCGCCTGGTTTGGAGATGGACTGCTTCAGGTACTTACACCGCGCAGTCCGGCTACCTTGCCACCTTCCAAGGCTCCACCACATGCCGCGCTTGGAAACTGATCTGGAGGCCCTGGGCGCCGCCAAAGATCAAGTTTTTCCATTGGCTCGCACAGCAGGATCGGTGCTGGACAGCGGACTGGCTTGCTCGTCGTGGCCTGCCACACCATCCGTGTTGCCCACTCTGCGACCAGGCTGTCGAGACCATCCACCACATCTTCGTCGAATGCCCCTTCACGCGCCAGGTCTGGCATGAAACCCTGGCATGGCTTCGCATGACGATCGCGGCCCCGGATCAAGAGGCATCGCTGCTAGACTGGTGGAGCAACGCCAAGGCCAACACGCCCAAGCCACAGAGGAAAGGGTTGGCTTCGATCACCCTTCTCCTCCCTTGGATGGTCTGGAAACAAAGAAACGAATGCGTCTTCGACGGAGCACAACCATCGACAGCTTCTGTCCTCTCCAAGATCAAGGAGGAGGCTGCAATTTGGGTCCGAGCCGGCGCAGCCGGGCTAAGGGTTTTGCTACCTTAGACCTGGGATGTACACTGATTTTGTTCTCCTTATACTTTGCCTCCTAGGAGGATTGTAACCAACTCTATCTTTTCAATGAAATAAAATGCAAAGGTCCTTTGCGTTTTCTCTAAAAAAAATTTATGAACAAAAAATGCTCAGGTCTGAAAGCACCTTAACTACTTATATTACTCCCTCCGTTTTTTAATATAAGATGTTTTAGGTGTTGTACATGTTGTCTACATGCATAATAAAATGAGTAAACATGCACACTAAAATGTGTCTATATACATTTGTATGCATATGCATGTAGGCAAATGGTAAAACATCTTATATTAAAAAACGGAGGGAGTAGCTTGTAGGAAGAAATAATTCACACTATAGCTGTACGGTTCTTTTGATGTTTCTCTGTTTGTTCTTTTACTTTTGCTTTGCCTTGATTGTTGTACTTTACACCATCTTGGCTATATCTTGATCTCTTCTAATACAGAAAGGAGCATTTAGATGCGTGTTCGAGAAAAAATTCACAATAATTGTTAATCATGAACTAAAGCTACTATCACATAGCTAGAAAGGTATATAAGAAATGTGAAAATATAGTTCCAAATCAACCATCACCATCAGCCATAAAAAAATTGAGAAGCCATACCACTGCAAACAATATATGAGAACTGAAGGCTAATAGTTTTGTGGTTCTTATTCATATTTCTCTTGTTACAGTGCAGTATATACTGCAACCAACTCTACCATTTTCACAAACCAGATCATTCATCAGTTTGGACGGACTAGGCATGCAGGTGCTCATCCAATGTTCCTAGCTTACTTGCACAATATAAGTAGTTCAAGTAGTTAGACTTCATGTGCATAGTACATCCAGCAGAAGAGACAGAAGTAGGTTCCACTTGCTAATAAATTTCCTCAGATAGTCATAGACAGACTAATGTCACAACTTAGGTGAGGCCACATACTGGAAACAAAATCTCCCAGATTCCCACAAAAATTTGAAGATCCATACAATCTACAAGATTTTCTTGAGTACGTGATGTTCAACAGATAATATCAAAACCCAAAATCAATCCGAATATGCTCAAAGGATATAAACCCTCCTTGCTATGCTGAACTTCCTCCATTTCAACTCTCAAGTAGAACAGGACCTTAATACCTGGCACTGATTAGCCACAGATGACAAAGCTAGAAATGCCGCTAGTGATGACATTCCTGGAATTTGGGCTAGCGGTGCTCCTCCTTTGAGCCGCCAAACCTGTGGTCGCGCAGAATTGCAATATCCCACCAGACTTGTGCTGCAGCCAGTGAAGTTACTGTGGCACGGTCCCTGACAATAAGAGGGGTGTAAATTAGCAGGTCAAAAGACATTCAGTAATGTTAAAGTAGAAAATATATTAGAGACCTGTAAAATGAGATTATAGAAGTCCACAACCACAAGTACCAAGAAGATGTTGCTATCAGTGTGCCATCATACTGACAGCGACATTTTGCAACTTAGGTCCTATTCGTTGACTATGCGAAGCACAAGTCCATTTGACAAGCTAACTTCCTTCAAAGTAGTGCACCCTAACTTGTGAACTGCAAAGCTCATCTCTGAAAGCAACATGTTATCTAAGTAAACAAAAACTCACAAGTACATCAACCAGCCCTGAACACATAGGTCCATAAGATGAAAAGCGTACTCGCTCTGTCTGGGGCATAATTTGACTGTCCAAGATCGAATACTGCCATTAAATTTCTTGTACTCTATTTTGTAAATAGTGACAACACCACAATCATAAGAAAATGCTTTAGAATAACAATCAATAGTATAACTATAAACATTGTGTAACACAACCCACACATTATTAGATTTTTTTTGTCAGGGCTTGAACTAGGAGTCAAATGTCATGATGAACTACAACTGCCCGCCGGACCTGTGCTGTAGCCAGTGGGGTTACTGTGGCACTACTGCAGTGCTGGTTACCAGTTGAAGCCTCACTCGATGAGTAGTGGCGCCGCCCCTGTGGAGGTGTCCGGCAACAAGGCCGCATATGCTGTGTGTCCCTACCTCAACTCCCAATCCTGAGTGATCATCCAGTTTCCGAAACAAAAGGGATGATCCGAGTTTAACCAAAAGAATAAGCTAAGTAAATGAAATCAAAAGGTATGATCCGAGTTTAACCAAAATAATAAGCTAAGTAATGAATTGTGGGGGTAAAGAAAAACTACAGTGTAAGATATATGACTAATAAGTACTGAAGGTGTGACCATTGCTGAAATATGACCGGGGTGACAACTCGAGTGTTCAGACATGTAACATATTTGCTCTTGGATGTTTCTTTGCCAATAACTATTCGTTAGACAATGTTATGGAAAAATCCAATTCTTTTGGTGGTTACACAAATGGAGTAATAACTCAACCAATATGCATGTGAGAGCAGAACACTGGTACAGGCTTATACATTTCTTGCAAACTGGACTAATCCTGTCCTGGTGAATCAGACATCTTTCTCTTTTTTCTCAAATGAAAACAAATACGCAATATCTCAAAGTGGATCCTGATTGGCCGATGTCTCAATGATGCGTGGGTTGTGCTGGTACACATACGTCTTGGCCCAGTACAGGTAGTTGAAGAAGCCAAGCAATCCGACAATAGCCACAACCAGTAGAACAGGTCAAGATGGCTGTTGATCAAGCTTGTGCCCTCAAGCCAGCCTCCCTGGTGCCCGTGCCGTGTGGCGCTGTTCACAGTTTCCACCAGCAATGTGGCCATCAATGACGCAAGCCCCAGCTCACACCAGAACAATGCTGTGGCAATAGACTTCATGCCACGTGGTGCCTCACTGTTGAAGAACTCGAGGAGCCCGGTGAATGATGTCACATCTGCCACACCAAGCAGGAAGAACTGAGGTGCAAGCCAGAAGGACATCTGCACCACAGCTTCCTTCCTCTTCCTCTCAACAATCGCTGCGATGACTGACGCAAGTAACATGGATGCGAAGCCTATGCCGATGCGCTGAAGTGAGTGACTCCACCAACATAGCCTGTGCGTTTACGCAAGAATGGCACAAGGAACTGGTCATAGACAGCTAGCATTATCAATTGGAATATGGTGGGGATGATAAAGAGTGTCGCAGGGAAACATGGATCTTGCCCAGCCTTGTGTTCGTCATGCCACCTTGCTGCACAGTGAATGTGAAGAGGATAATGTTCGATATATAGCTAATCATGGATCTGATGAAGAGAGGAAGAACACGGAGCACAATCTTTGTCTCCTCCACCTTCGTCACACTGCAAACTGACCAGGCTCCATTTTCGCCACGGTTGATGCAAGCTTTATCAAGGAATCTGGCAAGATGCATGAAAGAGTCTATAATAGTGAAAACTATTAAAAGTTTAAAACTCTGTAGATTCCACTCTCTATGCCAACTTGATAAGTAGTCCACACAGAAGTAACGAAATGGTAGTATGTAACTGAATCTTACTTCAGAGTATTTGTTTGAGAGTGTGTCAACAGAACGTGTCCTTGTCCCAGTACAGCTTTCCTGTGCTTCTTCCAGTTTCTCAGGAAGTTCAAGCTTTCTGTTCCTGAATGCAACCACAAGAACCTGGGAGAGGCAAGATTGTAGTTAAGTTATGTTTCTAATAATCCTAAGAATTCGGATGGTATCTTATGTTTTAAGCCAGGAAGAATGTAGGATAACCTGCAGTATTCGAGTTAGGGGACTTCCTTCTGGTATTTGGTTGCGGTAGAAAGAGAGACCAGCAGCAACTACGAGCAATCCAAGCAGAATTAGGATGGCACACACCCCGAGTCCGATATCCCACCCTTTGTAGTTCTCGAGCCACACTATGAAAATCAGTCCTACAAAACCTCCAGAGGAGATTCCAAAGGTATACCAGTTAAAGAAGCTAGACTGTTGGTGGGACTCAGAGGGATCTTCATGGTCAAATTGGTGTGCTCCAAGGGATGGCAAGCAAACACGGATAAAACCGTCACCAAATGCACTCATATACAAGGCTGTATACAATAAGGTAGCATTCCATCCATGGACCTCTTTGCAGTTGTTTAGCTCTGTTTCAATGTTGCAAGGAGGTGGATGGAGTGAGGGAAGGTAGGCTTGCAGTGCGAGTAATCCGTATCCCTGCACAAATGCATGCTTGATTATACAATAGCAGTACATACATAATCGCCCATAGACGGTGCATAAAACAGCAGTCAGCCAGTGTACATTCGATGAAGAACTTAGTGTTACAAGCTAAACCTGGTTGAAATCATGGATATCCTTATCACTGAATTTTTGAAGCTGAGAAAGTGTAGCATAATGTATAACTTTTTAAATGTAAACATCGTAAGGGATGTTAACGTAAGGCTTTATTTGGACAGAACAAAGAATGTCAATACTAGCAGGTTACACCAAAAGGTATCCCTACATATCCACATTAAGTTGATATTAGGGTCAAGGATATGAAGGAGTAAGTATGCTTTGTCAGACAAGTTATAAGGCAGTTCTCAAGAACTGAGTCACTCAGTTAGCTAGTGGTTTCTTTGCTCTCTCATCCCACCTGGGTTTGAGGGCTCGCCTCCCCGTGGTGTCTCACAGTTGTTCTTCTCAATAAAAATGGCACATGTGCTATTTGTCTGTTGCTTGAGTATTTTTTTAATTATATATAAGGCAGTTTTAGGGTTTAGCATTTGCTCCATTTCTTAACGGGCGCATTATAAGTTTGTACCTCCTTAAATTTATGCTATAAGGCAGTTTTAAGGTTTTAGTTAAATATATTTAAAAATCCATTTTCACCTCGCCCATTATAATTTTGCACATCCATACATTTTAGCTATGAAAAGTATCTAGCTAAGCAAGAGTAAATGGCATAAAACCACCACGTTTGAAGCACTTATAGCCAATTGGGGATGATGAAAGGAACGGGAGAAAGAAGATAGAGCTGATAGGTGAGACCCATGTCCAGCTCAGCATGTGTCCACATGGGCTGCCTAGTCAGTGCTGGCAGGCGGGTTCCACTGGTTGGAAAAGCTTTCAAAGCTTCATCAAACAGTTTTCCTCGATGTTAATGAGACTACATCAGAGTTGGAGAATGACATTTAAGGAGACTCAAATTCATGATAAATTTGCAGCAAGTGTGTAACCATGTTTAGCACGGATCTGAGGGTAGTGAGATAGTATATTCACTTCTTTAACTGACACTGCTTATGTTTAAACAACTGATAAATCGGCAAAAGGTATTATTGCCAATCTCTATTGTTGGTACAAATTCTCGTTAGAAAAAGCAAGAGAAGATGTAAGTAAAAAAATAATAGTTCTTCATAACAGAAAATCAAAATTATGTAGATAACTGAAGAGAGGAAGATTCATATTACCAAAAACATAAATGGACCAAAAAGGAGCATAGTTCTAGAGCGAGTAATGTAGGAGTCAGAGAGGAAAGCTCCTATCAGTGCAAACCCTGATGTGGCAAAAAAAATTAGTTGCTGTAGTTGCAGAGCCCGAGACTCCCATATGCATTGTTCCATGGAGATAGTAACAGATTTAGCAGATTTGGGATAATAACCACGTTGGTTACCACAGTCAGAACTGCAAGGGTGGTGCATAAAAAATGGCTCAATGTTTTGAACTCCTAGTCGAAGCTTGAAAAATGGGAACAGTAAGATATTTCATGCGTAAAAATGTC